>BPQB01000012.1:0-663093 GCA_019973155.2 Phanerochaete sordida | reverse complement strand
GTAGAGAACCGCTGATGAGACTTCAAGTCGAAAGCTCAGCGCGGCACAACTGTGTCGGCTACCTTCGGTTTTCTCTTGAAGCACGGCCCTCAAACGCTCGCTACGCTCGCGTTTTCGCGCCCCCCAAACCCTAAAACGTTTTATGCCGCCTTACAACTCTCTTTCACTTCCTTCCACCTCTTTGTTGTTTCTGTCTACTTCTTCTTGCTCTTTTGCACCTCTTTTTTGCCTGTTACCACTTCTCCTCACTTTTTGCCGCCTCTTTCCACCTCTCATCTGCTCCTTTCTACCTTTTTTCACTTCTTTCCACCTCTTTCCAACTCTTTTCCATTTCTCCCCACCTCTTTGTTGTCTCTTTCCACTACTCCTCACCTCTTTCCAACTCTTTCTTTTCACTTCTGTCCACCTCTTCACACTGCCCTCACCACTATCTACCTTTTTCCACCTCCCTTCACCTTCTTTTACACTTCTTTCCATCTCTTTGTTGTCTTCTTCTACCTGTTTCCACCTCCCTCACCACTGTCTGTCCTTCTACACCTCTTTCCAACTCTTTTTCACTTCTCTTTACCCCTTGTTTGTCTCTTTTTACTACTCCTTATTTTTGCCATTCCTTTTTGTCATTTCATTCCACCTCTTTCCACTGCCCTTGCCACTGTCTGCCTCTTTCTGCCTGCTTTCACCTGCTTTCACATCTCTTTCCATGTTTTCTTCTGCCACCTTCCACCTATTTCCACCTCCTTTGCCACTGCTTGCCTCTTTCCGCATTTTTTTTGCCTTTTTCCATCTCTTTTTTGCTACTTTCCATCTTTTTCAATGTCTTTATCACTTCTTTCCATCTCTTTGTTGTTGCTCTCACCTACTTTCACCTGCTTTTTCTCCTGATCCTCACCAACACCCATTATGCTCGGGTTTTAGCGCATTTCTTAACATTCCCCTCTTCTCTTTTCACTGTCCTACCGTAAACTCCACCCACTTCTGCTATTGTGACTTCTTATTACTGGCACCCGAGCCTTATCGCATTTTTTATCTTCCCCTTTTTCTTTTCCCTGTTCGGCTGTTAACTCAATTCACTTCTGCTATTGCAACTTCTCTTCACCGCCATCTGAACTTCAGCGCATTTTTGCGCTCATCCTTTATTTCTGTCACTCTTTTTGTTAATCTGCTTGTTTATGTTACCACAATTTCTGTTCCTGTCCACCAGCACACGGGTTTTGCACTAGTAACCACCACATCTGGGCTTTCACTGCCTTTACCTATTTCACTTGTATTGAACTGTTAACTGTTGGGGTTTCAGTAAGCTGGATCTTCGACAGCGGCACTGGGGGGGGGCATTCGGGTTTGCTAAACACTTGTGACGCCTCTGCCGGCGTCGAGTGGGACACGAGAGCGGCGGACGGCGGACGAAGTGGTCTAAGACGCCGCGGCGCCTGACGTGGCGAAGTCGGGCGCCGGAATTCGGGATTACAGAGTAGAAATACGAGAGCTGCCAAGAGCAGCTATAGCAGAAACAAAAAGTAGAATTGGCAAGTAAGCGAAGTACAGGTGTGAGCACACGACTTGAGTCGGGGATGAGATAGTTCGAAAGCTGCCACTAGACGCCCACGGGCAGCGCAAGAACGCTGGCGAGCACGTGATCGCGTACGCTCGCGGATACAGCAAAGACCCGGTCACAACACTTAACAAACTTGACGCTGTTTCTCAAGTGAAAACAAAACCAAACAACACCACCAACTACTTACTAAACTCAACAAATGTTGTGTATATGCTTTCAGTTTTCTGCTATGGTGTTCACGCACCTGCTTTGACACTCTTGCTTTTGGTGTTGTACTGTGAATTTTCTGCTATGGCTTTCTTACTTGGATCTATGCACTGTCTTTTGCTCTGCTGTCACACAGTCAAGCACTTGTGAGAATTATCTGTAGACATCTGCTTAATCAAACACACTGCCTGCAGTATCTTGTCTTTACACAAAGCTCATTTCCATGTCAATCACCACCGCTAATGTAAGTCTGTCCCTGACATGTTCAAGTGCACTGCTAGTAGTCAAGCAACCTACTCATGCTCACACACGTGGTTGGTCAAAGGATGGGACCATGCTGTATTGCCAAAAGAGCGCAAGCGGCAGGTTATAAATGAAGTCCAATTACTCCAATATCACCGCGTTAGCTACCTCTACTCAATCTTGCCCTTCATGCCAATCTCGCCATGCCTCACTTTGGCCATAGCAGCACGCAGCTGGCCCATGGTAGCGACTGTCTGAAGGAGCGTCGTTGTGTGGTATGGCTGCCAGTCCGGCGGCAATCGCTCGTTTTCAAACCAATAGCGCAGGCGGCCGACAGGAACGCCATTCAGTCCTCGGCTAGCGCCCGTGTCGTGGTACCCGAACAGCCTGAGGAGGAACGCGACGGCCGCACTGCGGGGCTGTAGCGGAACGCCGCTCGCGTGCAGGGTGGGATCGGGGTTGTTGAACATGTTGAGGACGACGCTCATTTCTCCACGCGCAACTTCGCCCTGTACGAGTTGGAGGGGCGGTGCAAGCGCCTCACGGCGGACGCGGACGCGCGCGATGTCCTCGGGAGTCATCATGCGGCCGTCCGTCGACGCGGCGAAGAAGTCCTTGAGGAGCTCCGCATCGACGTGCGTCGGCGCGTACTTCGCGCCGTTCGCGTCCGCGTGGCAGAGGCTCGCGTCGTGCTCGACGACGTTGTGCGCCGCGAGGTCGTGGAGTTCGAATG
Source organism: Phanerochaete sordida (assembly GCA_019973155.2). Classification (NCBI taxonomy): domain Eukaryota; kingdom Fungi; phylum Basidiomycota; class Agaricomycetes; order Polyporales; family Phanerochaetaceae; genus Phanerochaete; species Phanerochaete sordida. The sequence goes on along the minus strand of BPQB01000012.1, from coordinate 660,358 downwards.
TCTTGCCCTGCCCGAGCCGCGAGACGGTGCCGTGCGCGAGGGCCCATGCGAGCGGCTTCGAGATGTGGTAGCACGCCATGAGCGCGGCGACGGCCATGTCGGCGGTGATTCCCTTGCCGTCGCGCGGGAGGTAACCGTGATTCGCAAGCGTGTTCACGGCGGGGCAGGGAGAGCGGCTGTCACCCGCCTGGGCCGGGCACCACCCGTGAGCGTCCGCACCGCTGGCGTCCGCGTATGGACAGGTGCCAGAGGCGTGCGTGTGGGCCTTGGACATGGCAAACGTGGTCTGGCGTACGATATTCGCAGCTGGCGGTCACCGGTAGGTCTTCGAAGGGAGCAGAGGATCGAGACAGCGTCTTCGTTGTGATTCTGGGTAGGTCGTCCCCGGTCAGTCCTCGTATGCACGGAGAGCTGGCGTAGCGAACGTACTGACGACAATCGCTGCTGTGCTCCGCTGCGGTGTTCGTGCAGGACAGACTTTGGAAGACGGGGACGAAGAGCAAGAAGGGCAGCCGACGGAAGAGCCTGCTGGGGGTGCAATTATGCTCACCTCGCTCAGGGTTAGCGCAGGGTCCTGACGGGGCTGTCCTCCTTAGTCTCGCGTCTCTGCGAACACCGACGGAGTGGAATGATGGAGCGGGGAGGACCCGCCTTAGCGGACAGCGGCTAGAGTCAGGTGCCCCGCGCGACTGTGAGACCGTGCAGCCTCAGCATCGCTCATTCGCGACAGGATTCAGCCGTTGCATAGGCTACCAGCGCGACGAAGGGCAAGAGAAAGGGGCGGCATGGCTGCGGCGACGGAGGAAATGTTGGCTGAAGTGACGCGCCCGCGTACGACATCCCGGCGGAGACGTAACTTTGCTCCATGTCGAGTGATCAGGCAATGTCTGCGGCCGACGAGAGCGACTCAAACCGAAGATGCTCGAGGAGAAAGAGCATGAAGACGAGGACCGCCGTGAGCGCGGAAGAAGAGCCTGCGCAAGTCCGAACTTCGAAGTCGGCGGGCGGCGGACGCGAAAGCCACGTGGCGGGGCGGCCGCAGGGCAAACAATCGCTGCGCTCGCGCCCGGCCTCCCACAACTTGTCACTTCCCCCTTCCTCCCCTCACCCGTTCAACCTGCCTCGCCATGGACAACTCACCGACCGCGCTATTTGACTCGTATGAGCAAGACTTCCAACAGATCATTTCAAGTATCCGAGAGAAACTCGAGGGGGATGGCAAGGACGAACGTGGAGGTGCGCTTTGCGTCCTTCGTGGGTATATGCGCAGTCTGATCCCCGTACAGAGCAGAGGAAGGCCGCCCTCAGGAGGGTAGAGCTCGAGCTGGACGAGGCCGATGAGATGGTGCGTGCACAAGCCCTGGCTCCGCGCTGCTCGTACTGACCGCGAAGACAGGTGTCACAAATGGAGATTGAGATACAGGGGATCCCGCAGTCCTTGAAGCCGTCGTACCAGACCCGCATCAAAGCTGCCAAGGCCGACCTGCAACGCTTCAAGAAGCTCTCCAAAGAGACCCACGCGCAGCTCGCGCGTGCCGACTTGCTCGGTGCGCGCGCGATGTCGCCCGGCATGGACGACCCGTACGGCAGCAGCGACGACCGCACGCGTCTTCTTGCGGGTACGGCGCTCCTCGAGGACGGAAGCCGCAGGCTGCAGGACAGCCAGCGTATCGCGCTCGAGACCGAAGAGCAGGGCGCGGACATCCTGAGGAGCTTACGCGGGCAGCGGGAGCAGATACAGAATGCTAGAGATACCGTGAGTACGACCCGTTTCGTCTCTCCACGCCGTTCAGGCGATATCTCCGTGGGCGAAGAGTAAGACTGCCGCGACGGCTGCGCCCAAAGCACCCCGCAGGACGGTTTCCGAGCAGCGTCTTGCACATGCGCCATGTCCCTATGGACAACGGGTCTCTACGCGACGTCCAATAGTCCGGGAACGCCAGTACCTCTATCAGGCTACGACCTGAGGGCCAAATCGTCCTCAGCGCTGGCGGTGGTGCGCTGTCCGAATGCGCCCGTCCACGCACGACCCCCATCGCGTTCGAAAAGGGCGCTGACTTCACCGCGCTTCGTCTTGCCGCCTCCGTGAACGTTCAAGCTGATCGCTAACTCTCGCTCTCGCAGCTTGGAAGAGCCGATACCTCTATCGACCGAGCGTCGGGCACGCTCAAGAAAATGATCCGCAGGTACGCCCGAGTCCCGCGCTCCGCTTTGCCCTCGAAAGACTCTGACAGATGGATATGACCAGGATGTACCAGCAGAGGGTCGTCACTGGCGCGATCATCGTCGTCCTCATCGCCCTCATCTGCATTATCCTGTGGTTCAAGCTCATTCGGTAGCGCTACATACGACTTTGATACCTTCTGGACCTTTGCTATGTATCATATGTATTCATGTACTCTTTTTCGTTGCTATTGATTTACCCTGGACGGCCTGGAATCTCAAGAGTGTGCCTGTCGATTGCTCGAAGTGTATCCGGTCGACGCGGTCCGAAGTGCAATCGCGGAAGGAGAGTCATCTGAGCGGGGCAAGTTCCTTCCAGCCAACCAGCATCATGTCTGCGATAAAGCTCCCGCCCTGGACGTAAAGTCGCGCTCCACGCCCTCGCCACGACCGCCACCACCCTCGAACGGCGCCCCCACGTCCGTGAAAATTTGAGACGCCTCTCTCCTTGACTCCTACCTGCTCGCCCGCGACCGACAATGGCCTCTGTTCTGCGCGCGTACAAGTGAGGACCGGACGCACCTCCAGGCACGCGTGCGCGGACTGACGCAGCCACAGCGCATTCCTCCAGCGACGACCCGTCATCGGGCAGTGCGCGACCTCGGCGGTGCTCTTCGGCGCGTCCGACATCGTCGCGCAGCAGGCGGTCGAGAAGCGTGGGCTCGCGAAGCACGACGTGCGTATCTGCATGCACGTTTCGCGGAGACGAGGCTGAGGGACCTTACAGTACGTGCGGACGCTGCGGTCGACGTTCTATGGCGGTGCGTACTCGCGTGCTCGAGAGCGGGAAGCGAAGGCTGACGAATGCGTGTAGGATGTCTGTTTGGCCCCGCCGTCACGAAATGGTTCGGCTTCCTCAACAGGCTGCAGTTCCGCACGCCGCGGAGGGCGGTGATCTACCGGGTGCGTGTGCTCTCCGGGGACATGAACACGGCGAGGCTGACTCGGCGGCGCAGGTGTACCTCGACCAGTTCATGTTCGCGCCAGGTGCGTTGAACTGCTTGTACGCGGACGAAGTGGAGGCTGATTCGCTTGCCCGCTAGCTATCATCGCGTTCTACTTCGGATCGATGACCATCATGGAGGGCAAGGGCGTGTCTGAGGCGGTCTCTCGCATAGAAAAGGTGCGTCGCGCAGCGTCTCGTCCCGACCTTTCGCTGACTATATGCGATCCCAGGCCTACGTGCCAACTGTTCTGCGCAACTGGTACGTTCTCCCATCCCGCATGCGCCGAAAATGATGCTTATACGCGAACGCAGGATGGTCTTCATCCCGACACAGCTTGTCAACTTCGCGTTCGTGCCACACCACCTGCGCGTCCTCACCGTCGGCATCGTGTCGCTCTTCTGGAGTGCGTTCGCCCGACCGCGCATCTCGAGCCTTGAATGCTGACCTCACGGCGCAGACACCTACCTGAGCATGGTGAACAACAGCTCGCAGGCCCCCGCGGAAGACGTCGAGATCGAACAAGCGGAGATGGGCGCGCTCGTGAAGGTGCCGGCGTGAGGTGCGCTGTGGCGTTGTGCAACTTGCGTCCCTCGGACTGACTGTCTTGTAGGGCTGTACTTCGCGTGGACCCTTGTTCAACAGATATTTATGACGCAAGCTTGTATTAGAGCGCATACCCGTAGAATGTAGACTTTATCTCCGCTAGATGTCCGCCACCGTTTGCCCGGACCGCTGGATCTCGGTCCCCTTGTACGGGCATTATAGGTCCGCTGTGCGTATTGATATCGCTTTTCGCTGCGTGGCACCCACGATACTGACTGTATGCATATTTTCAGTCGTACCTTACGACCTGCCACCATGCCATCGCGATGCAGCAGTCAGATCTAACAGACCTGTTCAATCTGCAGTTTTCTACAGCTCAGCGTGTACCGGCCGTTGAGGTACGAGCTGAGTAGATCTGTGTTTTATGTCACGTCTCTTAGCGGCCCGATATTGGTGCTGTGTATGCTCAACGACGTGTGGCAGGATGGGCGTCGCTCAGGCTACGGATGTAGCGACCAATGCTCGACCGTATATAAGCCACGTATCCGTGGGTTATGCAATGCCTACATTCAAGTAGGGCGAGGACCTCTCAACAAGCCCGGCTACCGTGCTCAATCCGAACCAAAGTATGGATCCAGGATCAGGAATACTGATCGACAACGTAAATCCCCTCATCATTTACGGAGACGGCTGGTTCGCCGTGGATGGAGCGCTCACTGATTATAACCGGTGAGCAGAGAACTTGTGTTGTGGGATCCGATTCACGGCGCTCGTCGTTCAGGACAATCAACGTCTGTGGGTTCGGAGGTAGCAGCTTCACATTCAACTTCACCGGTGCGCATTCTGAGCTGAAGAAGTTGCGGCGCTACGCTCGCTGATACGCTGACTGTCAGGCGTAGGGATTGCGGCATACAGCAGCGCTGAGACTAACAATTCAGGGCTATCGATGTGGTGGGTAGACCGGAGTAGTGCTGTAACCTACAACGTGCCGAACAGCGGTCCGTACGAGAGCAACCTGCTCGTCTACCAGTCACCGACTCTCCCATATGGCCCCCACGTCTTTGACATGGAGTGCCCAGTTGTGCAAAATGCCAACCGCTCGACCTGGGTGTTCTTCGACTATCTGGAATATTTCTCCAGTGAACCAAGCCGTGCAGGAGTGAACGTGACCATCACGACTACGGCCACAACTACGGCCACAGCTACAGCTACAACTACGGCCACAGCTACAGCTACAACTACGGCCACGATAGCAGCAACTCTTATGGAAACTACGGACGTAGTATCCGGTGGTACCCGCTCGGCCGTGGAGCTCGCAGTCGTACTCCCGGCGACACTAATCCCAGCCCTAGTGAGCATTCTCGTGCTGCTCGGCGTAGTGGCGTACCTTCTCCGCCGCAAACGGGCTGAAGGGATAGTTTCCGAAGAGCTGCTACAACATGGTCGCCTCGAGATCGTTCCTGATGGTACGTGATTTCGCGCACTCCCAGCCGTCGATCGCCGGGCACTGAGACAATTGCAGGCCATTCGCTTCCAGCACGTGCGCAGGCGGACTTTGCACCACGCCAAGAATTACAGCCTGCCCCGCCGCATGGTATTGTAGAGTTACTCGCCTCCCTCATTGCGCCCAGGAGGCGAGTCCATGTTTCGCCGTTTATGCAACACGAAGCACCTTTTGTTGCGCATAAGGTACGGCTATTCACTACAAGCACGTCGTCAGTTTGCTGACCGCTGCTTCAGGGTCGTGCGTGCAACATATAGGAGGCAGGGTGTCTTTCGAAAGTGGATATATCGCTGAGAGCGGCGAGAGAGAATCGATTGAAGCTCTGCCGATTTGCCGGACTTATACGGCCTAGGGACAGGGACGTCGAGAGCGACCTGGCCTGTCAGATGAGGCGCGTTCGTCCATTACGCTGTTACTGTTTGAATTGAGCACTTTGCTCCGTACAGCCATAGCGAGACCGCAATGCCAAAGCAGAGCCCGTTCTTCTACGAATGCACGTCAGGAATCAATCGGGAATGCTCAGTGGTGGATCTTCGAGTGTAGTAAGGGTCATAGCCTCGCAGCCCAGCGACGCCAAGTCTCATGGCATGTACTCATTTTGCACTAGCGGGCACTAATGGAGCGGCAGAAACTGATTCATTGCACGGAAACCGCTGTGTATCTGACGCCAAAATCGATACTTACCTATAACCGCGTCTTCATGCGCCGCATACGGTACGTCGACACTATACCCTCGTTCTGAACAGCAGGCGCATTCTGAGGAGACACCACGCTGTTGATATTCTGCATGGCCGGTGCTGCAATCGCAGTCAGCGATCGCGGCGATGCTCGTGATGGTTGGCCGTGGCATACGCGCGGCGGGATCGGGCGATCGACCGCTCCGCCAGCACGTCTCGAGAGACACTGTGAGCTGTGGCAACATTGAGGCAGAATCGAATTGTTCCTGTGCTTCGTTGATGATTTTCGTAGGCAGCACGAAGGGAAGCTTTGACCAGGATCTGGGCCACGTCGAAGGTGCCAAGCCAATCCGTCGAAGAGCGCGACGGTCGAGTGGCGTGGCCATCTCATACTGTCAAAGACCAGGGGCTCGCCTGACACGCCTGTCTGGCTTTGTACATCACACATCAAGTGTGACAAAGGCCACGCAAGGGCCACCGAGCTTCCTGCTTTGCCCCAGAACCATGAACCATTGTAAGCACGGTCACTGTCCCGCCAAAACTGCACCTTTCCGATCTGACGTACTTGCAAGTCCACATGGTGCATCTGCAGGATATATATGCATCGCGGTGAGATGAGGCAGCTCTTCATCAACCTCATACGTCCTTCCAAGCCACAACCGCCATGCAGCCCGCCTGTGAACTCGCGCTCGCCGGTGCCGGGTCCTTCCAGATCTTCGTCCCAAAGTGCCCGCCGGTCGGTGCACAGCGCTCGCCACTCTCACCCACGTCGAAGAACAATAGCGATGCGTCGCCACTCCCCTCAGGCCCAAGCGTCCGGCGCCGGTGCGCGAGTACCTCGCGCTCGCGCTCGCGATCTCGTGCTGCCGCGCGGACGCAGCGCACGGACCGTTCGCGCGATGCGAGCACCGACAGTACGCGTACCATCCGCCCCAGCGAGGCTGCCCCGAGACTGGTGCGGACGCCTTCACAGATCGCCTTGAATCTTGGCGCAGGCAGGCCTGCGGCACCCGAGACGAATCTAGCGGCGGCGACGGCATTCTCTGACCTCAACAACGCCACTTCTGACGACAGCTACGACGCCACTCCTGCTGGTGAAGAACCCGGCGCGGCAGTGGCCGGCGAAAAGTTCAAGGACCTCCGACTGCGGCTTGCTGGGCTCCAACGCTCGATCGACAATGCGAGCAAGATCATCGAAAGGCGCAAGAAGATCCGCAAGGGCGTCGCCACGCCCCAATCCGACGACGATGCAGAGACTACGGCGGTGCCCGAGCATGAGAACACTAGAGATGATTGGTCGGACGACTTCGACGGAGACGTCGAGGTCGCCATCCGGGAGGCCGTAGATTCCGACGGCGAGGATAGCGAGGGCGCTGTGGCATTTCCGACCTTGGAGCATTCACCGTTTGTGTACGCGCATCCGGAGGTTGATGTCGATGTCGAAGCCACCACGGAGTTCTGGAGCCCGGACTTCTTTCAGGTCGACATCGAGTGCCGCGACCGGTACACTACGTTCTGGGAGTTCCCGAAGAAGTGAGTGCCTGCAGTCCTCTTACCGCGCCGAGATGCTGACAGCGCCGCCTAGTGCAACCACTTGGATATACTGCAACCTCGCCTTCGCCGATATCCGTCCTCAGAGCGACACCGCGCGTGGCGCCACCGCACGAGTAGACTCAGTTCTGATCGACTTCTGGCTGCCGCGCAACACCGCTGCCAAGTTCTCTCCCGACGCGGTCCTCGAAGACGAGCTCAAGCGCGCGCAGTGGCACGTCAGCTTCGACGGAGACGTGCTGCCTCTGGCGGAGTTATGCGACGCAACCAAGCTGCCCACGAATGCGATCGCAATCCGCAACAGCTGGCGACTCTGGAACGACGGCACCGCGTTCGGCGCGAAGAGCAAGGTCATCGCCGTGCCGCTCCCGGGGGCCATCCTCAAGGGCGCGGAGTGCCGCGTGTTCCGCATGTGTGCACGCGCGATCGTCGTCGCGGAAGAGGACGCGCTGTGCGTCGCGTGCCCTGCGCTCGAGGTGCGCTCGCGCGTTGTGGAGGTGCATGTCGAGAGCCTCTCGATGGCGCGGCATATCGAGGGTGTGAAGCTCATGCCTGGATGGAATGTCCCGCCGGGAGATGCGGAGTAGGCTGCGAGATGCAGCTCAACATTTACTAGACGAGTGCTGTCAGAGGGTCTTTATATTATCGTCGCTGGACGACGCACCACGCTCATTACTACTTTCTATAAACGTCTGTCAACGCAATGAAGAGGTTATCTAGACGGGAATGGAGTGAAACTGTGCATAGCATGACGAACTTGTGGGCGGTAACAGGTGCATACTGTTCGCAGATCTTGCTGCGTAAGCATCACAGCAGCGGTAGCACATACTAAGCATAAACTCCCTGCCACGCTTCCGAGACCGGCATTTGCTCGCTAAAGGTGTGTTGCATTATTCAGAGTACAATTCCGCCGTCGAGATGCTCCACGAGAAACTCCTTGTAGGGCATCGGTACCGAGTAAGTCGCCGACTTTCCAAAGCTCACAGGCGCGATGTTGCAGACATTGGTGACAACGTCGAGGAGCATGACAAAGAACGTGCCGTCCATGCCCTCTCCGCGCGTGCGATTCGCCTCGCGGAGCACGCCCTGCATCTCCGTCGCCTGCGCGGCTGGGAGGTCGGCGTACGCAACGACCTCGGCGTCCTCGACGGTGTAGAGCAGGTGCGCGAGCTGCGCGCCGGGGCGCTGGCGCACCCTGATGCGCAGGAAGTGGTGCTCCGCGTTGCGCGGGCTGCGGCCGAGGTCGAGGGCGCGCGTGCCGGCCTCGCAGAGCGCGGGGCGGTGCTTGCTCGTGAACGCGCGGAGCGTCTTCTGCTTGTACTCGACGAGCTGCGCGACGTCGTGCGGGAGCATTGCGCTCGGGCGCGAGTTGAGCTTGCACTTGGCCTTGTGCGACGGCCATGCCGCGCGCTGGCATTCCGTGCCCTGCAGCCACAACATGTCAGTGAGATTCAGGAGTTTCGGGGGTGGCCACAGTTCCATACGCAGTAGATGTCGACCTTACACCCTGAGCAGCGGTGGAAGGTGACGCCAGGCGCCTTGCGCTTCCAACAGTACTGGCACTGCGTGAGCTCTTTGCGCCACGATGTTGGCTGCGACATGGTCGTCGTGGTCGAGGTGCAAGAGGACAAAGCCGCGGGAAGCAAATTTTGGCCGTCGAGCGCTCGAGCACGGATGATGCTTCAAACACGGACAGCACCCACAGCAGGGGCAAGTAATGCATTAATGTACATGAAATGCGCAGCACACAGCAGGAGATCCTAAGCAAACACGTCGCACACGCCAGCACGGTCAGAACGATCCAGGCACCTTGAGGGCCTTGTCGTCCCACTCGAGCGTCTGCTTCAGCACGCCGGTCAGGATGAGCTCTTGCGAGTAGATCGCGTAGCCCTGCTCGGAGAGCGGCCGCCAGATGGACACGTCCGCGGGGCACGAGATGACGAAGCGTTCGTCGTGTCCCTTCAGTATGCGCACCGTCGGCGACTGGGTCAGCAGCTGCGTCGATGCCGTCAGAACACGCTGGGTCGAAGGTCAAGTGTTGGAAACGCACCTGTCCGCCGCCTGCAGTCACCACGGCCTTCAGCAGCTTGGAGTCGACCGGCACCTTCGGCGTGACGTAGAACGTCTTGCCCTCGAAGAGCTTCCGGCCGCCCTTGTGCGCGCGAGCCAGCGCCTCGGACAGCTTGTAGCCGTACCGCTTCTCGCTCTCGGGGTCCTTGAGCGCGAAGGGTGCCTCCGCTGCCCGACGTCATCAGCACGAATGCCCTCGTGGACGCAACGGAAACGTACGCTGGATCGACTTCTTGCTGACACAGGCCTCGACCCACTTCGAGGAGACGATGTGCGGCGCGACGGCCATGGCGCAGAGGAACTTCTCCGTGCGCACGATCTTGTGCGCGACGAGGTGCGTGCACTCGGCCGGCTTCGTCGTGAACTTCACGCCGAGCTTCGTGAGCACGCGCGTCTGGTCGTCGGACAGCGTAACCTGGGTCGTCATGATCACGACGCCCTTCCCGCTCGCGTCGGTGCTGCGCAGCAGTCAACACACGTTCCGTGGCACGAACGCGCGATACGCACCTCGCAGCCGCCTCGGGCTTCGCCTTCGCGGGCCGCCCGCGCTTCTTCGGCTCCTCCACGAGCTCGACCTCGTCGTCGTCCGAGGGCGGCACCTCCGACTTGCGGCCCTTGCCCTTCGCCGGTACGCCCGCGTCGGTCCTGCGCTTCTTGGCGTCGCGCGGCGCCTTCTCATCATCGTCATCCTCGTCCACCGGCAGCCGCTTGCGCCCCTTCGCGGCGTCCTTCTCCTGGCCCTTCTCCTTATCTTTGCCCTTGCCCTGCGTGGGCTCGTCGAAGCCCTTGACGTGCCCCGCGCGCAGCTCGCGCGCGAAGCTGTTCGCGTCGGGCATGACCTCCTCGTGCAGCCGCTGCGCGGCCTTCGTCGCGGCGGACCGGCGCGCGGTGAGGCGCACAGGCGACGCGTCCGCCGCGGCGCGACTGGGACCCGCCTCGCCCTGCGCCGCCGCCGCAGACACCGCAGACGCCGCCGACGCCGCCGACGGGCGGCCGCGCTTGGGCTTCGGTGCTGGCGGAGGAGATGGGCTGGGGGCGCGCGCGGGCGACGCGGGCTCCGCTGCTGGTCTGGCGCGCGATGCGGGGCGGGCGCGCCTCTTCGGGGACTCCTTCGTGGACTCCTTCGGGGACGCTTTCTCCTTGACCGTGAGGCCAGGCCCCTCCTCGGGCTCGCCGCGCTGCGCCGCGTTCACGTGCCGCTGCGACGCCGAGAGCACCTCCTTCAGCGTGGGCAGCACGACGGACGGGCGGCGGCGCGGCAGCCCGCCGCGGTGCGGCGTCGCGACCTCCTCGAGGTCGGCGTCGTCGTCGTGCGCGGGCGGACGTCGCGCGCTCTGCCTGCCGCGCGGCGCGTCATCGTCGCTGTCCGCGTCAGAGGCATCCGCCAGCCTGCGCTTCGCGCTCGTCTTCGCGGTGCGCGTCGGCGTCTTCTTCGCGGGCGCGTCCGAGTCCTCCGAGACGGCGCGCGCCGCCGCTTTGCCTTTCGGCACGAAGTCCGCCTCGTCGCGCACGGCGGGGCGGCTCCGCGAGCGGCTGCGGCTGCGCGACTTGGCGCCGTACGTGCGGATGACGGTGCCCTTGCGCGCGCTCGCGCTCGTGTCGAAGACGGCGTCGTCGGCGGGGCGCCGGCCGCCCTTGCCCTTCATCGCGGCCTTACGCGAGAGCGGCCGCGCTCCGGCCGCCTCGTCCTCGCCGTCCTCGTCCTCGTCGTCTTCGGCGGTAGCCTTCGCTTTGTCCGCGCGCCGACCACGCGCAGGCGTCGAGGGCCCGCCATTCTCTTCATCATCTCCGTCGTCCGCACGGGACGCCCTCGCGCCTGAGCGCGGCTTCGACTTCGGCGTCGCCGGCGCCTTCGCTCGTCCCGGGGTGCTCGGCGGCCTCGAGCCCGCGCTCGACGCGCGTCCGCGTCCGCGGACAGGCGTCGCGGGCCTTGGCGTGCCCTTGGCGTTCGCGGCCGCAGGCCTGCCGTGGGGCGCGTCGCCGTCCATGCGCGCGTCGTCGTCCCGCGCGTCGTCGTCGCCGAAGCCGAGCTCGGAGCCGTCCATCGAGAGGCGGCCGTCGTCGTCGAGCGCGACGGCCACGTCGAGGTACGGGCCCGTGGCGGCGGCGTCGGGCGCGCGCTTCTTGCGCTCCGCGGCGAGGCGGCGCGCGGTCGCGGCCGCGTCCTCGTGCGCGCCCGCGGGCTTCTTGAGGATGCCGCGCTTCGGGGTCTCGAGGACCTCTGCGCGGGGCTGGCTGTTGGGGCCGGCGGGGGACGCCGCGTCCTCGGCGTCGATCTCGCGCTCCATGCGGTCGAGCTCTGTCTGGTCGTAGCCGACGCGGGCGCCGCCGCTCATGCCTGCGAGCATGGCGAGGACGGGGCGGGGGCCGTCCTCGGCAAGGAGCTCGCCGAAGTCGACGCCGGGCGGGAAGGCGGTGTAGCGCGGGAGGGCGGGGGCGAGGTCGCGCCACTGGGCGAAGCAGTCCTCGAGCCAGAGGTGGTTCACGACGGGCACGGCCCAGTCGTCTGCCTTTTTGACTTTTTCGCCGGTGCGGCTGCGCGGGGCGTGAGTGGTGGGGAGAGTAAGGGAGGCGGGGGCTTACAAGGCTGCGATGACGGCGGTGTTGTTGCCGGACATGGTGGGGGTATATGGGACGCCGAGCATCAGTAGCATCTTCTTGATGTATTCGCGGTCCTTTCCAGAGTAGTTTGTGACGGTAATTACCTAGAGAGAGGTCAGGACAGGCGCACAGGCCAGATGGAAGCGCATACATGTCGTGCAAAGCCCTCGATGGGCTTTTTGGGGATCGGATAATGCAATAGCTGGTCGGTTGGACGTGACAAGATCCCGGTGCTGCGAACGTACCAGAACCAGTGCAGGTTGCCGATGAGCTTCTTGAGTTTGTACGCCTGTATAACAGAGCGTTAGAGGCGACCTGGGCGGAGTCAAACGGGACGTACCTTGACGAACGCTGACCCTGAGCGGAACTGCGCCACGTAAATGTCCGCCTCCTCGAGTTTCTCCAGCTCTTCTTCTGGCGTATCAAACTCGACCACCTCGCCACCCGCCCGCAGCACGTCGGCAATATGACCCTCCCGCTGCGACGGGCTGAGGCCGAGGTTGGAGCCGAACATGATCTTGCGGCCTTCCCATATTCGCGCCGACGCGGGGCGGTGGTTCGGGAGGTCGACGGTGTCGTGGAATATCGTGTCGTAGAGCGCTCTTTTCTGCGCCGAGGGCGGCCGCGTCTTGCGCGCGGCGCTGCTCTCGTCGACCTCTGCGGGCGACGACGCGAGCTGCCGGAGTGTCTGCACGGCCTGTCCCTCGAAGACGCGTGGGCGCGGCCACTCGTAGGGCTCGGTGGGCAGGTTGCGTATGCCGAGGCGCACGGTGTCGTCGAACCAGTGCGGGACGAGCACCTTCATGCTGTACAGGTCCTTGAAGTGCATCGCGGTTTTGAACTTGTTCGGGTGGTCGCCGCCGCCGCCGCTGAGGGAGAAGATGTGGGTGACGTCGCGGGTGATGGCCTTGCGCCACTGGCCGCCGAGCGAGGAGATGCCGGCGGCCATGATCTCGTTGTCCGACTGCGAGAGGTCGCATGACGTCGCCGCGACGCCGGAGAAGAGCATCGTCGGGTGCGGCGAGAAGAACGCGGGGTCCTGACGCGTCTGGAGCGCGATGGTGCGCTCCACCCAGTACGGCGTCACGAACTGCAGTCCTGGGCGCGGCTCGACGTGGTCGAGAGAGTCGGAGGGCGCCAAGATGTCGGTCACGTAGTGCGTGAGGCCTTTGTCGGTGAAGTCGACGATGTGCCCTTGTCGTTCCGAAATGAGCGTGATGAGGTGCTTGCGGTGGGCTTCCGGGAGCGCAGTCGCGATGTAGGCGTGTACATCCTCGAAGATGGTCGCGGTCGCGTCGCTCATCGTGACCGCGTCGCGCGGGATGTCGTCGTAGTAGTCGTCGAAAGTAGCGGGCAAACGCGCGCCTCGCGCACAATGACTGTCACGTGGATATCTGCTGTGGGGTTAGGGGCTACTCAGGCGCCACGAGGCTGGCGCCTCCCCATCAAAATATGCGATCCAGCCGCGGACGGCCTCAGCCTACAAGTACTGCCGGCATCGACCGCAAAGTGCAGCGAACGTCTAGGCAGAAATTTGGCTAAGACGCCGTATTATGGCTAGCGAGACAGCCAGCACAAGGCGCGGCTAACACTAGTCCTCAGGCCTCAGTACGTAACTCAGACTTGCCGAGTCCGCATGGCCCCACTGGCAGCTGTGAACGTCGCTGCGAGCGTGAGGCACTGTTCTGGCTCACTCAACCATTCACCACCTCGTACCCAGCTAGAAATTTCTCTCGTATGCCTCCATCGAACCACAGAGACCTCACATCGAGGCAGTGTCAGCACTGCTGGAAAGGCAAGGGCCTCAAATACCCGAATTTGAAGCTTTCCGCTTGTGCGGGATGTCAGGTCGCTACGTACTGCGTAAGCAATTCCGCTCTTGAGGCGAAGCTGTTTGCTGACCACTACGAGACAGAGCAAGGAATGCCAACGCCTCGCTTGGCCCGCACACAAGGACGTATGCAAGCGGGGGCAGGTAATCCTCCAGGCCGACGCGCTGCTCGGCCTCTCGCGGCACCCGCAGACGCGGATCGCGTCCCTCTCCAAGCTCGTCCTGAAGCACCGCTCGGAGCTGAACAAGATCGCGGTGCTCGCGCTCGACGCGGACATCGACCCCGCGCACACGGCGGAGAGCGTGCTCTGGGTCGTCCTGCGCCCAGCGCGCCCGACGTCCGTGCACACGGGGTGGACGTGGACGCCCTGCGCGACCGACGTCGTGCCGTGCAGCCTGATGCGGCCGGACCACCGTGCGGCGACCGAGCAGGAGAAGCGGAGGCTCGTGCAGCGGGAGCGCGCGGACGGGAAGGAGGTGCGCGGGGTCGCGGTCCTGGTGATGCAGGACGAGGAGACGGCGGCGTCCACGGAGGTGATGTTCGCGCTGCCGCCCACTATGACGGGCCTGCCGCGCGGGCCTCGGAGGCCCGACTGGAGGGCTCTTTTGGTGGAGATGTTGCGCTCAGCTTGAACTGTGTCGAGCATTTGTCTGAACGATTGGTCCATGTACACGTCCAATGAATCCTGAATGCAGCCCCGAGAAACGTCTCTGCGGACAGCGGTCCTCAGGGTCTCGAGGGCCCCCAAGTTGGGCGCTTGCCGCACGGAGCCCCCAGACACCACCTTCATCCGCGACGTGCATCACCCTTGACAGACCCGCGATGGCGACGATTGAGGCAGCGCTGAAGGTGCAGGAACGGCTGCAGGCCGCGTCGGCGGAGTACCAGCGGCTGCAGGCGGAGCTCGCGGCGGCCGTCGAGGCGCGCCAGAAGCTCGACGCGCAGCTCTCGGAGAACGAGCTCGTGAAGAAGGTGCGCCGTGCACGCCGTGCGCGTGCGCCCGTGCTCACGCTGCTTGATTTACTGCTAGGAGTTCACGTCGCTCACGCCGAACAACACGGTGTACAAGCTCGTCGGGCCCGTGCTCGTCCCGCAGGACCAGGCGGAGGCGAAGGGGAACGTCGACAAGCGGCTGGACTTCATCAGGAGCGACATGTGCGTGTTCTGCTGTCTCCTCCCAGCGCAGATTCTGATGCGCTCGGACGCGCCGCCAGCAAGCGCGTCGAGGCGCAGCTCAAGGAGATAGGAGACAAGTCTGAGAAGAAGAAGCTCGAGGTGCGTCCCTGGATACCGTGTCTGCCGCCGGTGCTCATGCGCGGCGCGGCAGATCGTCGAGGGCCAGACGGCGTTGCAGCAGCTGGAGGTGGAGCTCCAAAAGTCCGGTGCACTACCCGCCGCAGCATGAATGACAACTAGTAACAAATCGCGTCCGACGCCTGCTGTTCCTGGGGCGCGTGTGGCGCGAGCCTAGCGCGCAGGCCGTCCGAGTGTGCGTGCGAGAAAATGCGGGTGCGACACGCAGGCCGGCGGCGGCGACGCTCCCAGGGCCGCGTGTGGGAGCGGCCTGCGCGAGAAGCCGTCCATGTGGGGTTCTACGCGAATACAAAGGCCGCTGGGGGCCCATCGGAAGCGCATACTTGCCTGGAATCCGGGGTGCAAAGCGGCGTGGGTCGCACGCAGGCAGGGGCCGTCGGAAGTGCAGGAGCTGGGGCTGTCGTGCGGGCGCTGCGTTGTGTAGTTGTAGAATGGAATTTCCTGGCGACGGGACGGCGAAAGTCAAAATGAAAGCGACGTTGAGCACGGCCGAACAAATGATGCCGGCGGTCGTCGAGGGCGCCTCTCTGCCTTTTCCCGCCCTGACCTCGACCACGACCACGCCCTGCTCGTTCATTGCCTTCGGTGACGACCGCCCTTACACTCTTTTGATCATACCCTACATATACGAGCCCCGACACCCTCGTCGCCGCCGCCGCTTCTGAGACTGCCCGCCCCGACGACCCGCGTAAGCCGACACGACACAGGTCACCGTGAATTAAATGGACGCAAATGAGCTGGGACGATGGACGCGTTTTGCTGCAAAAGGCGGGATTGGGAAGTGCTTTGCGATGCAGGACTGTGTTGCGGAGGAGGCGGAAGACCTCATGTTCTTGAAGGTGCGTGCCGACGGACATGTTTCCGTGTCACGGGCTGAACGACAGCGCCGCAGGACGACGAGATCGTGGTGCTCATGCAGCTGCCGACACAAGACGACGCCTACTTGGTGCGTCGCATGACAGGCTCTCCTGTGAAGTGCTAATCCGCCGCGCGAACACCTAGGGCTACTGCGAAGGCGTCGTCGGACGGTTTCGTGGCTCCGACGTCCGCTTTCACGGACGGCTTAAGAAGCCCATCATGGCGAAGCGTTCGTCCCGCTCGCTCTCGCGCTCGTCCTCGCGGCCGTCCTCTTCGCAGAGCTCCGGCCCGCCGCACGGCCGCGAGGCCCTCGCGAACAGCGCACGCGACTCGCCGCTGCCGCCCGCGCCGAAGATGTCGCAGAGCCACTCCATGGCGCTCCTGCAGGAGACCCCCGCGGCGAGCCCCAGCGTGTCGGCGGTCTCGTCGCCGCTGCTCGCCTCCAACACCCTCGTACTGCCACACTCGCCGAATATACCCACGGACGGCGGCCTGCACGTCCGCACCGCGAGCCACGCGAGCCACTCCTCGAGCTCGACGGCGCTCGACTCGGCGCCGCGCACGCCCGCGGACCTGTCGTTGCAGGAGCAGGGCTCGCTCGTGCGCATTGCGAGCCTCAGCCGGCAGGTGGACTCGCCGAGCGAGTTCGACGACGACGAGGACTACACCATACACGCAGAGGTGGACAAGAGCGCTGCCACCGTGGCGACTGTCGGGCACCGTGACTTTGAGCCGGAATCCCAGGACACCCTGCGCTATGGCGGGGACGACACGTTTGATGACGAGCCGAGCACGCGCATCTCTATAGCGCTGTCTGATGGGGACGGCGAGACGGGCATAGGCCTATCATTGCTCCAGGACTTCGTGAATAGCGGCATGGATGACGTCGACTCTGTGCATAGCGGCGCCTCGACCCCCGAACCGACCGAGCAGCCCACTTCGCCCGCCCTCACGGACAAGAAACCGACGCCGTCCATCCGCTCGTTCGCGACGTCAGAGAAGCTATCCATCTACTCGAACACCTCGGCAAAACGGTCTTCGGACGCGCTTTCCCCTGAAGGCCCGGTCTCGCCGTCCTCTGCGCCTCCGTCTCCCCGCGAGGTACTGTCGCGAAACTCCGGGCACCCGTCTTTCACGTCGAACACCGACTCAGACTACTGCGCAGAAGAATGGGAAGGCGCCTCTGACATCTACGATAACTACCGCTATTCGCGGTACTCGATGGCTTCGCGCGCGTCCCGGCTGTCCAAGGGCTCCATGTACACGGTAGCGTCGGCGTTTGGCCTCGAGGCGCCTCCGCCTGTCCCCTTCGACGGCCGACGACCAAGCATCGACAGTGTCCGGCAGAATTTTGGTCTTGGTAGGGAACGGCTGGGCTCCACCGCGACAGCGTCGTCTTCTGTCGAAGATGTACGACGCATATTTCCTTCAGAGTCGCCGCATACGGCGACTTCGTCGCCACCGGAGCCTGGGACGCCGGAGGGTCGGCGCGTGCCACCCCCGTTGGAGCTGAAGAGTTCGAATCACGGCAAGCAGGCGATGTCTCCGTCGTCCGAGCAAGGCGTCTCCCCGCTGCTGAACGCATTCAACTCGTTGATGTCGTCACCGACGCCTGGCTCTGCGACCTTCTCACCGATGTCTCCCATGGGCACGGTGTTCACGAACGCACACAGTGGCGCAGCGACGGCGCTGAGGCAGCGACTCGAGCTGGAGCGAGGATCACGGTCGGCTTCACCAAGGGACAACGCTCTTCTTGCTGAGCCGCACGACACGGGCAAAGCACGTTTGTCAACAGCGCCTATCGTGGTTGACGACGATGAGGAGCCCCTTGCAACCGCGGTTCCAACATCTCCGGCTTCTCGTCGCTCTGCTTCCCCGGGTTCGCAGCCAGGCAGTCCATCAGTGATGTCCGAGAAGAAGCGCATGATTGAGACCACGTACTTCGTGGCCAACCAGGCGCCGCCGCCCCCATATACGCCCATGTCGCCGACGACAAGCAGCCCGGAGATCCCGCTGCTCTCCAGCCCGCATTCTCCGCCTCCGCAGCAGGCCGGCCAGTCCCAGCCGAGCATGCAAGCAAGTCAGTCGCAGCTGCAGCATGGACCGCGCCCGCGCAACCTTGAGCTGCCGACGAACGACTTCGTGCGGCGAAGCATCTTCGCGCCGCATCCGCACGCCCCCAAGCCGCTGCCCTCGCCCAGCGGCGCCAGCGGGCCCATGTACGGCCGGAACGCGCCTGTCTCTCCGTCGGCGCCGGGGCTGGTGCCGGGCTCGGTCTTCGACGCGATGGGCCGCGCGCTGCGGGAGTTCGGCAACCCGCAGCGGCGCGGCAGGGTGACGATCTACGCGAAGTTCGCGCACGACCTCTCCAGCTCTCTCGGGCCTGTCCCCGTGTCGTTCACGCTCGACCCGCCGAACAACATCCCCGCGCATAAGATGCGCGCGATGACGATGCCCGTGGCCGCGGAGCCTGTCGTCGAGGCGGAGAAGGAGAAGGAGAAGGAGAAGGAGCAGCCGCGCGCGAACTTCTTCCCGGAGATGAAGAAGCCGCGCCCGCGGTCGCGCTCGTTCTCCGGGTTCGATTCGTCGCAGCTGGAGTTGATTGTACCCGAAGGTGAAAGGTGAGCCTGCGTCCTTTCGCACCTTGCCGCGAACGTTCCCTGACAGCAACTTCCGCTTAGCACTGGTGACGGAAACACCATCTCACAAAGTGCATCTCTGAACGCGCTCACGAGGCGATCGCGATCTTCTTCGAACGGGTCGTCTTCTAGTTCTCCTGTCCAACCTCCGTCGGCGCCTGTCTCAATGTCAGCAACTCGCCCTGCACACAAGCCTTCACCGCTGTCGTTCTCGCAAAACAACACTGTTGTCTCACCAGTCTCACCTCCACTTCCTTCCCCTCGGTCAACCAAGTCTCCCACACCCTCGGCGCCCAGGTCGCCAGTCGCTGGCGCGTCGTCTCCGACATCACCGGTGACATCTCACCTGTCCTTGGGACAAGCCTCGAACGTGCTTTCGCCACCAACATCATCGTCGCCACTGCCTACCTCTGATGTAGGGAGCAACATGGTCGCACGCTCCGTGTCTGGTTCGTCTGACAATCACTCGGTTGCATCCACGTCTCCGCTGCGGTACCGTCCGAAGCACATGCTTCGAAATAGCCGGTCGTCAAACTTCTCGAGTATGACTGCGAACAGGACATCTGCTGCGCGCGAGACATCGCCATCTCGTTCCTCGGTGCAAGGCCGGCAGTCGGTGGACAGCGAGGGCTCACATCGTAGCGACGTTCGCTCCGTCATCTCCCCCGTACCATCACTGAGTCCACCGATGCCGCAGGCGCTGCGGTCGAAGCTCTCCCTCCCCGCGCTGAAGATCAAGAGTAGCGACAGGTCTGTTCGCTCGCTGCAATCGGAAGAGCGCAGTCCGACGCTGAGCATTGCGCCGAGCGTCGCCCCCAGCATAACACCCAGCATGTCGCCGAGCGAAATCCAAGCTGAAAAGTCCCGTGTCCAGATCAAAGACGTCGACTTCGAGATCGTCAAGCCCGCCGGGCAGCTGAGCGTCATCGAGGAAGACTGGTCTTCCTCTCCGCTGCCGAGTCCCGTCCGCCCCGATACATCCTTGCGTGCGGCGAGTCCTGCGTTCTCTATGTTCTCTGCCATGAGCGCGCGCACGGCTCCTACGCCGGCACCGCGATCGGACACGCCCGCGTCGCCGCCGACAGAGAGCAAGGAGCAGGTGGAGGCGCACCGGCAGCGCGAGCTGCGCTGGATCCAGACAATCTCGAGCGTCCCGGCGGCGCAGGCGCGCAAGAACAAGAAGGTGCGGAAGCTGCTGTGGGAGGGCGTGCCGGCGAGCGTGCGGTACATCGTCTGGGCGCACCTGACGGACAGCAAGGCGAAGCGGATCGACAACGTGTACTACAAGCTCACGCAGCGCGAGCGCGTGCCCGCCGCGGCGAGCATCGAGCGCGACCTCCGGAGGGTCTTCCCCGAGGACCACCAGCTCCACGACGGCTCGTTGCTCAATGTCCTGCAGGCGTATCTGTCGATGGTCCCGGACATCCATTACAGTCGAGGTGAGACAGGGTGCTTTGTTTCCGGGTTGGAATGCGTCCTAACAATGTTCAAACACAGGGCTTACTGTCATTGCTGGTCATCTACTCCTTCAGTCGCCGGAGGAAGACGCCTTCTGGACGTTCGTGTCGCTCATGGATAGCCACATGCGGTCGTTCTTCTCGGCCAGCCCCGCACAGATGGAGATCGACTCGACGCTGTTCGGGAAGGCCGTCGAGTCAAATGACTCGGCGGTGGCGAAGAAAGTGTTTGTCGAGATGGATATCCCACCGGCAAGCCTCTGTCGACCGTGGTTCACTGCTCTGTTCCTCGAAGCTCTGCCGTTGGAGCACTCACAACGGGTCTGGGATATCTTCCTCTTCGAAGGTGAGTATCATCGCTCGATCCGCTAGCATGCCGAGCTGACACATGGTGCGCAGGCGTACCCTTTCTCTTCCGTGTCGGCCTCGCCATCATCATGCGCTGCAAGCAGCAAGTCCTGCAGTGCGCGGAGCGCGACGTTATCCTCAACCTGCTGCTCCACCCGCCACCGACCGTGCTTCCGACGACTGCAGACGCCTTCCTCGAGCTGACGACAGCTGTGAAGCTGAAGGACGAGGACGTGCGCAAACAGCGCGTGAAGCTGGCCGAGGCGCACGTCAAGCGCCAGAACCAGGCCCGCACGCTGGCGTCCCAGGCGACGGCGGCGGGCCTGCCCGGCCTGCCTGCGATCTCTCTTCCGCGAAAATGAAGCACGAACTGCTCTCACATTGTAGACCTGTTTTCGTTCATCCCCTTGTTGGCTCTGGCATATCCCCCACATGCATGGACCGTCCCGCATCCTTCGCCTCTTCGTTCCGTAATTCGCATCTTTTTCGTCACCGTATATTACTGTCTCTCGTAAGGGTCTCTTTTTCACACCGCTGTTCGCACTCTCCTCACGCGCATTGTTCCTCTGTAGATGCAACATAAATGTATACTGTAGTAACAGATAATTGACAGTGGACCCTCCTGTGTCACTTCCCATTTCGAGAAGCACGACCAAAGCAAGACGTTTGCCTCCGTCTCGGGCCAACGACCACTTGGCCCGAACCATGACCACTGGTATCAACCTTTCGCGACCCAGGCCCGCCCTCCCTTCCGGAGATATCTTTCCTGAACCTCTGCACTCCGTAGAGATCTTACATCCTGCGGCCCGCTCTGGCACACCCTTGCTCTATCTGGCGGCGTACGACCGCATAGGAGAGGGCTCCTGGGGTGTCTGCTACAACGTCGTGCTCGAGGCCGCTTCCTTCATCGCGAACAACGCGGAAGGCTATCTTTCACGCACCCCTGGTCCTGACGGT
Source organism: Phanerochaete sordida (assembly GCA_019973155.2). Lineage (NCBI taxonomy): Eukaryota > Fungi > Basidiomycota > Agaricomycetes > Polyporales > Phanerochaetaceae > Phanerochaete > Phanerochaete sordida. The sequence continues at coordinate 638,837 of BPQB01000012.1, read as the reverse complement.
CGCGTGGACCGCGTCGCGGTCCTTGAGGCCGGGCGGTACTTCTACTGCGTCGCCAGCGCGGAGGCGACATGGCCCGTCGTCGGTACGTTCGACGCCTGGCGGTTTCCTGACAGGATCCCCTCTCGGTGGAGTGCTGCCATCGCGCCCAATATCACGTTCCCAAGTGCGTCTGCAAGTGCGTACAGTCCGGAGCGTATGGCTGGTGCAGTGCTCGCGCGGGACAGAAGGTGCATTCTGACTGGATTCGAGCGAAGTGGGTGCAAGATGTGACTGGCCGATTTACCAATGGCTGACATATTTCATGTGCAGGCCTGGAGAGCTGCTACATTGTACCCCAGTCAGAGGCGCAGTGGTTCAGCGCGAACAGGATGTGGCTCTACATGCGCCACAACGTCGACAACGCCACGCGCTTCGGGCCCGACCTCGTCAACGACGCCCCGAACGGGCTGACTCTCCGCAGGGACATCCGCATGGAGTTCGACGCCGGCGCCTTCGCATTCGTGGTCAAAGGGGACGGCGTCGTGTGCTACTACCTCGCGCCCTCGACGCAGTACCCCGAGCTGTACCACAACGTCGGCGTCGCCGTCCCCGTCGACGTGCCCCCGGAGCTGCTGTATGCGCGCTTTGCGCTGGCCGTCGTCCGCCAGATCCAGCCTACGGCGCTGCATGGGCTCCCTCGGGGGCTGGGCGCCCAGCGTGAGTCTCCGAACGCGGGGTATCCCCGCAAGAAGCGGAAGATGGGCAGCACGCCGCCCAGCGTGGACCCGGACACTGCGGAGTCTTCCGGTGCGTGATTCTCCCTAGCGATATTGACCTCGTATTCACCATTTTCAGGCATAGGAGACCACTCAGTCGGTCGGACGGATGAGAATCCTGCGGGGCCTGCTGAGCAAAGGGCGCTTATACAGCTCGGGGAGGAAGAGGCTTCGCGCGTGACCGCCGCGGAGTTCTTCAAGAGGCTCCCGCACCTTCGTGAGTCACGAGTCCATAGCACGCATCGTACCAACACACCTGACGTATATTTCCTGCAGGCCGTGAGGTCAGCTACTCTGACGACGACCATTGGCAAAACTTGGTTTACCACCCAGAGATAGCCAAGATGGAACGTCTGCGGCGTGACTGGCTACAGACTCACCCGAACGTAAGCGCGATGTCTGCGTACTCGGCAGACGGCGGGCCAGATGAGATAAGTGACGAAGTCGATGACGGAGGCTGCGACGAGGTGCAATGAGGTCGAAGAAACGCGCTATGCCAGAGGCTTGCATGACATGGTCGAGGATGTCGGCGGATACGATGATAGTTCTTTCTATCGTGGTACCTTACATGATATCCAATTCAGGCTCGAAATGCTTCTGGTGACGGACATACTAAGCATGAAACAAGTGCTCTAAATAGTCAGGTGTGTTTGCAGAGAGGTGGGCGTAGGATGACGGTGTCTCCGGAAGATAGCTGTTACGACTACCGAACAATCCATATATACTGTGTGGAAGCAGCGGAAGTTCTACTGAATCTATGCCGTGGAATCTATTTAGATAATAGCGTGTTCAGGAAGCATCGGCGAACGCGATGCGGACCAGGCTCCGGATTCGCGGAGAGAGCTTCTCGCTGAGCCGCGCGCGCATCTCGTCCTCCGCAAGGATCCAATGGCCGATATTACGGCTGGAGACGTCGACGCGCACCGCGGTGAGCTGCGCAAAGCGGGCGAGGAGGCGGTCGAGCAGCGCCCAGTCGAGCTCCGCGAGCGGCTCGAAGTAGTTCGTGCCGGTGACGGCCCACGTCTGGATCGCGAGCGTGAGCGTGCGCACGCCGGGGCACGCGCTGCCGAGCGCCTCGAGGCAGCGCCGCCAGTAGACCTGGTTGATGTCGCTCAGGTCGTAGTCGAGGTGGATCTCGACGCCGAGGGTGAGCGCCTCGAGGCGCGGGCAGCGCGCGAGGCCCGGCAGGTGGTACTGCTCGCTCTGCGCTGCGGGCGGCGGTCAGCACGTGCGCGCGCGCGGAGCGGGGGGACGGGGCGCACCGACGGCGTACGCGAGGTTCGCGGACGCGAAGCGGAAGAAGGAGAGCGCGAGCTCGCGCAGGCGCGGCGTCTGGCCGAGGAGCGCGTCGACGAGCGCGACGAGGCCGCCGGTGAAGTGGCTGACGCGGAGCGCCTCGAGCGTGTCGACGCGGACGAACGCGGGCAGCACGGGCAGCAGCTTCTGCGCGGCGTCGAAGCGGCCGAGGGCGAGCACGCGCACGGCGGGGCGCGCGCTGTGCGGCGCGGGCTGCAGCTCGTGGAGGGCGGGCGGCGCGAAGCGGTACGCGCTGTGCAGCGCGCGCGGGGCGACGCCGCCCTGGAAGTGCAGCTCGTCGATTGCGGCGAAGTGCGAGAGGAAGCGCGAGAGGAAGGTCGGGTGGACGCCGAGGCAGAAGGACGTGGAGAGCGCCGCGTAGCGCAGCTGCAGCGGGCTCGCTGGGGGCTCGTTGGTGAGCGGAGGCTCCCCTGGTATTTCGCGGAGCTGCACGGAGCCTACGATAATGGTGTGCAGGAACGGCAGGAGCGCTATGAGCGCGCGCACGCGCTCGAGGGAGATCTGCACCTCGAAAAGGCTGTCGACGGAGGTGAGCCTGAGTTCGCGAACCAGGCAGCGGATTCGCGGGTTCCTTTCGACGAAGGCGTACAAAGCTTCAAAGGGCTCTGCGGGATAGCCTGCCGGTGGGTCGCGCAGGTGAAGATTGTTAAAAAGGTACGGGCTGCTCAGCTGGCACCACTGGCGAGAAACCAGCGAGCAGCGCGCGAGTGTCTGTTTGTCCTGCTTTGAAAAGGCGAGGACTTCGCTGATTATTTCTGGTGGTACAAAAGGCATAGTTTGCTGGAGAGGGCCGGATAGACTGTGGTGGTTCGGGAGCAAGCCGTAGACGGCGTGTCCGCGGATGCAAGCGACGGGCGTCCCGCTTTTTGCCCATATTTGGAGATAGAGCGGGCCGCATCCTCCCCAAATTCGGGCGACCGTTTCCCGCCGCTGCTTGTTTCACCTCTCCCACCATCTGCTTCTCCTCCGCCGCTGTGCTTGGAGTCGGTCTGCGGCCGTAAAAACTCGTTGATGCCCCCTGTCGCTCGCTCGCTGCTCTCTGTATCCTCCCGCTCTCTCGCTCGTCTGCCAATCCGCCGCGCCATGTCCTCGATCTTTGTGGTCCCTGTAGACCCGTCGTCCCCAAAGGCCTCCGTCGACGGCGTCGACGCGGAGAAGCTATGGTCGTCTCTTCCGCACGGTACGAAACCTCCCAAGGCCGGCAGCACGAGCGTGTTCTTCGGCACACCCGCTTCCGGAGCGCAGAACATCACCGCGCTGACCTCCCTGGGCCCATCGTTCTCCAAGCAGTCGACAGCCGAGGACGCAAAGCGCGAGCTCGTCAGGACCGCGGTCGGCAGCGCGGTCCAGCAGATCAAGGGCCTTGGCGAGGGTGTCAACGGCCGTGAGGTCGCGGTGGACGTCTCTGCCGCAGGAGACGCGCACGCCGCGGCCGTCGCGGCGCACCTCGCGCTGTACGGCTTCAACCTCAAGACCGAGCCAGCGTCGGCGTTCGACCCCAGGAACGAGAAGCTCCCTCCGCCTCGCTTGGCGTTCGCACCCATCCCGGCTAACGCGGACAAGAAGGCGTGGACGGAGGGAGTTGTGTACGCCGAGGCCCAGAACCTTGCGCGCACGCTCATGGAGCTGCCTGCCAACATGCTCACGCCGACATTGTTCTGCGAGCGCGTGAAGAAGGAGTTCGACGGCGTCGACGGCGTCGAGATCATCGTCCGTGACGCAGGTGCGTGATTTGCTGCGTACACGCGAGACGGGTCTCTCAAGCTTTCTGGCAGAGTGGGCTGCTAAGAAGGGCATGAACAGCTTCATTTCCGTTACCCGCGGCACTTCTCAGCCTGCAAAGTTCCTCGAAATGTAAGTACTCTTTTGTCTTGCGTGCGCACGTCGCTAACTGCGCTCGCAGCCACTACCGGGGCGCGGTGGACAAGAACGCGACACCACTCGTCTTCGTCGGCAAGGGCATCACCTTCGACTCTGGAGGAATCTCCATCAAGCCCAGCGCGGACATGAAGCTCATGCGCGGCGACATGGGTGGCGCCGCCACCGTCGTCTCCTCCGCGCTCGCGATTGCGAAGCTGAGGCTGCCCATCAACCTCACTGTCGTGACGCCGCTCACGGAGAACATGCCCGGCCCCTCTGCGACGAAGCCTGGCGACATCGTGTACGCGATGAACGGCAAGAGCATCGAGGTCGACAACACCGACGCGGAGGGCCGTCTCGTGCTTGCGGATGCTCTGTACTACGCATGCACGGAGTTCAAGCCCACCACCGTCGTCGACGTCGCCACGCTCACCGGGTAAGCCCCACGCGCCTTTCCGCGAACGGCAGAGCTGACTCCGCGCGCAGCGCGATGGACATCGCGCTCGGCGAGGTCTTCACGGGCGTGTTCACGAACTCGGACGGCCTGTGGGCCGAGCTCGACGCCGCGGGCGCGCGCGAGCACGACCGCTTCTGGCGCATGCCGCTCGCGGAGGACTACGGCGCGCAGATCGAGGGCTCGAACGCGGACCTGTGCAACACGGGCGGGCGGCCCGCGGGCGCGTGCACGGCGGCGCTCTTCCTGCGCGCGTTCGTGCCCGGGCTCGCAGGCGCGGGCGAGGAAGGCGGCGCGGTGCGCTGGGCGCACGTCGACATGGCGGGCACGATGGAGGCGACGCGCCGCGGCGCGTACCAGGAGCGCGGCATGACCGGCCGCCCGACGAGGTGCGTGTATGCGCACTGTTTGTTTACGCGTTTGCTGATGTGGGCTCTGCAGGGCGTTGGTTGAGTTTGCGCGTCGCGCTGCGCAGTAGGCTGGGCGCGCTGGGCCAGAGTTGGTTTGTACCGTTGTGCAGTGCTGTCTACACGTCTAAAAGGTCGAGAATATCACCACGCTTCCCCGAGTTTTGTTGCGAGTCAGGTTGGGCTCTGGCTGTGACTCGCTCGTGTGCTAGGATGGCTCAACGGTACACACAAGGGCCCGAAGATGGTGCTCGTGGCGTCGGCGTGCGAAGATATGTCATCGCCGGAACCCGCAGTGCGCGGTGTACAACAAGCAGTAATCGGGAGCTTGCCTCAAGTTGTCGCCATCTGAGGACGATCAAGCGTTTCCTGGCCAAATGACTTCCTCGTCTGACATCGCAGCCCTGTGTGCCAGTCTGGAGCTATGTTCAGAATGCGGCCCGCAAAAGAAGTAAGTCATCTATGTACTACCTCGTATTCGAGACTAGCCACTCAGTACTCAGAGATCATCAGGATGTCCTTCCGCTCGCGCGATCTGCGCGATCCCCCAGGCGATGCGCCGCTTCTGCGCGAGGAACGTGTCCATCTTGCGGTCGCTCAGATCGCGAGTGAAAGGCAGCTTGAGCAGGGACGCGGAGACCTGCACCTCGCTGGTAGTCTGCCAAGACAGACCTCATAAAATACATAATATAAGCGCGGCCGGTCGGCCGGGCTGTGGACGCGTCTGGAGCCGCCCGACGCGCTCGCCTCGCGAGCAAGCGTGCGGAGGATGCGTGTGGGGTGCGACAGCGCGGCGGCGAGACATCGCCTGCGTGGCGAGGGTGCTCGGCGCACGATGGCTCGGGGCCCGGGAGAGGCGTGTCCTTGACTGCGACGGTATGGGGCTGCGGTGCGTTGTCTTGGACGCGTGTAGAGGCTTGGTGCGGAGGTGGCCGCTGGAGAGGTGCGGGAGGAGGATGGTGGGGGGCGTACCGCATATAGCGTGCGTTCTTTCTGAGGACGGGCTAGACCTTCCGGATGCAGGTCCCGGTGTGGCAGCACGGTTGACACAGGCATAGAGCCAGGGATACGTTTTTCACTCATATTAGACCGACGGAGTCTCAAAGACACGGGTGCAGGAAAGTGCAGGAGATGGCTGCTAGAAGAGGAGTCGAAGACCTTTTTCGGTAAGAGATGGCGGTAAAGCCCAAGTTAAGTCCGATAAGCTTTCGTTGACTGATCAGACATCATCAAGTAAGCAGAGGTAAGCAAAGGTTACTTACCAGGTAAGTACAGTAAGTTGAAGGGCAGCACATCGCTCGAGTTCGCCTACGCGGCCCAGGCTACACCACAAGCCCCGCGTTCAGCGACCTCACCAGCACCTGCTTCCACGGCATCTTCTCCCCGCCCAACGACGCCGCCGTATAACCAATCGGCGCGCTGTTCGCCAAGCCGCTCTCGACGTCGCGCACGACGGCAAAGAACGCGCCGGCGGTGCCGGGCACGCGCTGCGCGAGCACCGCGCGCATCTGCGCCGCATGCGCATCGGGCACGCTGGCGTACGGCGCGACGCGCACGTCCTCGACGGCCCACGCGCGCTCGGCCCGCGCCTCGCCCGGCCGCCGGCGCACGTCGATCTGCAGGAAGCCGTCGTCCGCGGCGCCGCCGTCCGCGAGCGCGCGCACGCCGCACTCTGCGATGACGGGTCGGTGCTTCGCCGTGAAGGCGCGCAGCGCGTCGAGCGTCGCGGCGCTCGCGTCGCCGATGCTCGCGCGCGTGGCCTGTGCGGCGCGGCAGCGCGCCTTGTGCGTCGGCCAGGCGGCGCGCTGGCACTCTTTGCTCTGCGGGTGCGTCAGTGTCGGCGTCGTGTGCAGAAGGGGCGGGACGCGGCCACGCACGCAGTAGGTGTCGATTTTGCAGCCCGCGCAGAGCGAGAGCGTCACGCCGGGGCCCTTGGACTTGAAGCAGTGCTGGCACTGCGTGAACTCGCGTTTCCACTGGTGTGCGGGCATGGCGGGTGTGGGCGGCTAGTCGCGAGATGGCGGCAAGGTGGAAAGTTGGTTCGAGTCGCGGCTCGGCTGTGGCAACGTGGTCGTCAAGCCGCTCGCGCCACAGATCCCACGCCACCGCTCGGCCCCAGGCCTTCACTCGCCGCTGCACAGCGCGCTGAAACGGCAATTACACCCCAAGCTCCGGGCACAGCGACGCACTCCGGCTACCTCCACCACACCTTCCCGCGTCCCAGCCAACCTCATCCCCAAGCATGACCCAAAGTCTGCCCGCAGACAGGAGGCGCGTCACGGCCGCGAGCACCCGCCGCCCCGCCCAGGCCTCGCCCCGCAGGCGCAGCACCACGCCGCACCACGCCACGCCACGCCCGCCAGCGCGCGCCGGGCCCAGGCTGGCCCCTCCTCTGTGCACCAGTGGCACCAGCGCGCCACCGCGAATCACGCGCAGCAGCAGCGCGCCAGGCCTAGGAGGCCGCGCCCGATCGCCCAGGATTTTTTGCTGGGCGGGCTGCAAAATGGCAAGGTTCAGAGCGTGCGCCCGATCGTGCGGGGCGCGGAGGCTTCGCGCTGATAGCGGGCTGCACCGCCGACCGCCGGGCGTGTCAGCTGCGCGCGGAGGCGGATGCGCGCGCCCCTCTCCCGTGCTTGGCGATATGCGCCTGGTGCGCGAGTGCCAATCTAGCTATGACGGGCTTTGCGCACCGCTACGGGCGATGCGTTGCACAGAAAATCACATTCCGTCTAGTATGCATCTAGTGTACAGGGGACCGGCGGACAGGGGTAGTACAGGCACTGTGGTATCACGACCAAGCAAGGGGAAACGCTAGAGCTACAGACATCGCATGCAGGATAGAGGCAGATACAGCAAAATAAGGGATAAGTTACATGTCCATGAGCGATGGGTCAAGTGTGCCAAGCGCTTTTGAGTCGCTGGCAAGCGTCGGCGTCGCGTCGACGTCCGTGTTCAGCCACTGGCTCCCGTCGAACGACCCGAGCGACGCAAAGTCTGGCGTGAACCCGCTGGGCGGCGGCGCGAAGCCAGGGTACATCAGCTGGTCGTGCGCGTGCGACGGCGTCCGCGGCGCCGACGTCGTCGCGCCAGACGAGCTCCCCGACGCCGGGAACCCGCCGCTCGCGAGCATCTCCATGGGATGCGCGGGGCTGCTGCGTGGGCTGACAAACAATGAGCCCGCGTGCACACCGAGCGAGGAGCACCAGACGTACCGTGGCGACGACTCGATGACGTCGAGCCCGCGCGAGGGCGTGTACACCCCGCCATGCGCAGCCGCGCGTGCGTGCGCCGCGATCATGTACGCCGGCAGCGACGCCCGGCGCGCCGCGCCCGCACCCGCATCGAACGCGAAGGGCGCGCCCGCCGGCACACTCGTCTGGTCGTACAGCCGCGTGCCCTCGAGGCTGATCGGCGGCGGGCGCGCGCGCGCACGCACCGGCGACGACGGCGCGGTGTGCGGGGTGGCGGACGCGGCGGGGACGTCGAGCGTCATCGTGAACGTGCGCGGCGCGGCTGTGAGCGGCGACGGCGGCTCGTCCTCGGAGCTCGTCGTCGCGGCGGAGCTCGCGATGCTCGCGCGGCGCGCGGCGCCGGGCGCGGCGGGGGCGCGCGCGCGCTTGACCTTGTTCGGCCCGCGCATCTTGCGCTCGGGCGCGTACTCGCAGTGCAGGCCGCGCGTGACGCAGCGCGCGCAGGGGCGCTCGCCGCTGCACTGTGCGGGGGTCAGCGCCGGGCGGGAGAATTGGAGTGGGAGGGGGGGCGCACCTTGGCCTTGCGCCCGCGGCACTTCTCGCATGCCTGCTGCGTGCGCACGCGCGGGTGCTCGGGCGCGGTCTGGTAAATGCCCGTCACGGGGTCGAGCGAGCCGGACATCGCCCACGAGGGCGGCGGCGGCGGGGGCTGCTCGTCGGCGGGCGCGGGGGCCTCCGTGGGTGGCGCGAAGGACGGCGGCAGGGTGTACGAGCCCGAGGCGAAGCTGCCATGTTCGAAGAGCGGCTGAGACGGTGCCGGCATCGGCAGCATCCCGTGGCCGTGCGAGATGAGGAACTCGGGCGAGACGGGGCGGCGCGGGACCGGCTGGCGGAGCTCGCGCTCGCGGTACTCTTGCTCGCGGATGTCATCCATCATGGCGACGGCCTGGGTGCTCCAGAACGTCGGGGCGTCATCGTAAGCAGGCTCGGGATAGCTGCTGGATGCCACCAGGTAGCCTGTGCCGTCGTCGTGGTAGAAAGGCGCGAGCGGGACGGTGTGGAAGCCGAGCGGGCGCATGTCTAGCGCAAGCGCCATGTCGTGGTCGTGCTCGCGGAGGAGGTGCATAGAGAGCATAGGGTCGTCATAGGGCATGTGGAGAGTGGACATGGTTGTGGTCGTGAAGAGAGTGTCTGTGGGCTGACGACGGAGCGGAGGCACAAGATCTTATAGAGTTCCTTCCGCATGCGAATGTCGACTGGACTCGACCGAATCGTTGTCATCCGCCCCTGTGCGCCGATCACAGTCGACGTTTGCCCGTGTCAGCTCTTCCGCGGCTTCGACCCCCCGATCTGGATGCCCAGATCGCTCGCCTGCCTTCGGTCAGCGACTCGAGCTTGCAGGTGACGGATTGCCTTGCTTACCTCAAGGCGAAGCATAGAGACGAGGAAGGCCGCCTGCGCCCTGCTTGTGGAGTGCGCAACGGTAAATGACGAGTTGGCCCAGCTTGAATCGCAACGAGCTTGGCGGAACCAAAACGATGTGGGGGCAACCACTTGAGTAGCCTGGAATAGCCGGCGGCTTGTCGAAGCGTCCCCTATAGCATAGTCAAGACATGCAAAGACTGAGAAAAACTGACCGCTACTTGCAGCACGATGGCCACAAGCCATGGTTGAAGTTCGTTTCAAAGCCCGTGAACGCCCGCAGCGCGCCCGCCATGCGTCCCAATCGGGAAACCGTCGGCTGATGCGACACAGCACAGCGAAACTGCATCCGCGGCGAGACACCAAAAGCGGCCGTTCCGCGGCGCCCATCGTTGGAGCGACATACCGCCATGATGCCTCTGAAATCAGCCGGAACCTTGCGAAGGTCGAGGCGTGGAGCAGGCGACGAGATCAACAGGCCTAAGGCCACCCAGGCGTCCGTCCCGTTCGTACGTCTCCGGCTGCAGTCTGTGGGGCGTTCGCGGCCGGCTGTTCAGCCAAGGGCTCCTAGGCAGAGAACTCGCCCCGTCCTGGAGGACGAGGTGGATCGCACCGGCACCGTCGTTCCCGGCTACTCAGTCCATTGGTATCAAGGCCGTGCATGGCAGAAGCACAGCATCAGCAGCGAGTAGCAGCAAGACGTGAAATCACGAAGTTTGCGCCAGACCGCCACTGGATTCGCGATCGAAGCAGTGTCTTTGAAGCGCACCAGCGCGCACGCCTCGCCCGCGCCAAACACGCGCCGGCCTCCTGAACGCGCCAGCAGCGGCGCGCGCACGCGTCCTCTGGCACGGTACCGCTCCACGCTCGCTCAGCGCGGCGCACGCGCGGGGGCCCGTCGCCCGTATCCGCATATGTACGAGCCGCCGCACGACGGCGCCCTGAATTTTGCGCCGGATGCTGTCGCTGCGCTCCACCGCGCGAACACACGCCCAATGCGGGCATGCCGCCCTCCACTGGCGCGGCCGCCGGACCATGGGCCCGCGCCGCTGCTGGTGTGGCCTGCTCCTGGCGGTCTAGAGTGCGCGCGCCCGCATGTGACGGTGATCTTGCGAGGGCGTGCTGCTGGCCATCGTGCGCGGGGCGCTGGGTGTAATTCAGGCACTGTGTGCTCAGGAGAGGGGAATATCGTCTGTGGTGTGGTGCTCGACGAGCTGCGTGGGCAGACAGTTGGCGTCGAGTGCGGGTGCACAGCTTCTTCTACGACGAGCGGAACCGCTCTGTGGCAATGATTTACGCTCCGCTTTTGTTGATGCCCGCGCAGGCTGTGCGGAGGTTGCTGAGTCTGTGGGTCGCGGGCGGAGCTTCAAATGTGGGTGGTAGCCCGCAAGGCCGCAACCCCTCGACAGGCCTCTTTCGTCGCAGCCGCGAAAGTGTCCAAGCTCAAGCACGCTGTCCAGGTGTTCTCCAGGCCCCGTACCTGACGCTCTGAGAGCAATCGGTCAATCGTGCAGGATGACGATGGTCAGGGACCTCGCGAGGGATCTCTCCAATCTAGAACGTTCATTCGAGTGGCTGTTGGACGACGGTCTTCATAGACCCTGAGACGTGATAGGCAATGCCGCAGGGTGAGCGCGCGAGGCGTGGAGGCCCAATCCCTAAAGCCTATCTACCACACGCGTTCTGGACGCGGAGTGGCAGGCGCATGTCGGGTGCTGCAGGGGCTCGCGAGCCGCCTCTCGCCAGCGGGGCCGGCGTCTGGCCGCCAAGCACTCGCGGGCTCCTCGGCCCAGACCTTCGCCCGCCCAACGCTCGATCCCGCCACTTCCCTCCAGCCATCGCGCTGCTCAGTCCCCAGTCACGCAAGACGCCTAGTGACCCGGATAGTATACACACACCACCACCCAATAATCTACGAATACATACAGCCCGGCATACAGCTACAGCGAGGGGAGGTGGCGCGCACCCCACGCGCGGAGGCATCGCGCGCGCGCACGATTCGCCCCGCGCCGATCGCGTCCGCGCGCGCGCACATCGGCCCAGCAGCGCCGCGCGCCGCTCCACAGCGCACAGGGGGCCAGCCCCTGGGCACCCGCGCGCCCGTCGGCACGCTCACCGCGAGAATGTGCGCAGGAAGCGCTTGAAGTGCCGCCGCTCGTGCGTGCCCGCGCTGCTCGCGCCGCGCGCGCGCAGGTGGCACGTGCTGCCGCGCGTTGCGCCCGTCGCGGCGGGGTCTGCTGCGCCTGCGTCGCTGGGCGATGCGGTCGGTTCGGGCGCAGACGGCGCGGAGTCGGACGGGGAGCTTGGCGCTGTCGTGTTGCCGGAGGACGCGCCGGTCGGCGCTGGGAGCGGCGCGACGGACGTGCCCGAGGGGAAGACGGTCGGCCCGGTGAAGGGCGCGGCCATCGACGCGTCGGTGCCTGCGAGGTTCGCGACGGGCCCGCCGGGGAAGGTGTAGTTCGCGCCGGCGTTGAAGACCTGCGGGCGCTGTCAGGGGGGAGCACGGTGGGGAGGGCGCGGTACGCACGTCGGGGTCGAAGATGCCTGGGTCCGAGTCCGAGTACGCGCCAGGAAAGGCCACGGTCGGGGCGGGGACGCCGTTCCCGCTGCCCTGGATCATGACCTGCGTGCACATGGGGTAGAACTCGGCGCCGCCCATCTCGGTGGCAAGATGGAGCGCGATGATCTCGTGGCGCACGAGGTATCCGCCGGGCGCGAGGTCCTGCGGGAGCGTGACGTCGAACGCGTCGCCTGCGGTCATGATGTCGTTCTGGAACCAGTCGCCGCTGCCGTCCGGCTTGAGCCCGAGCTCGTCGATCTTGAACCACTTTGCGCCGCTCGGGTCGAAGTCCGTGCAGGCTGTGCTGCCGCACGAGGCCATGTATGTCATGAGCGGGCCGATGTTGTGCGGCCACTGGAGGGTGTGTCGGATTCTGCACGCTCTGCAAGTGAAGGGGGCCACGCACCTTGCTGACGCCATCGCCGCCGGACCACTGCACCGAGAACACGCTCCCGGGGTTCGCAGGGACCACCATCTCAGCCTTCTGCGCGCTCAAGCCGCAGACAATGTCGGGATTTGTGGCACCCTTGACAGGGCCGATGTCTGAGATGAGCCGGATCGGACTCGGACCTGTGCGCAGCTCAGCGGCGCATTCGGCGGACACTGCGCAGGCCACGCACCTTTGTAGTTGTTCGGGATGTTGCCCGCATACCACTGGCCGTCGATGGCGATCGACTTGACGTATCCGTGCGCATGCGCGAGGGAGATAAACAGAGAAAGAGAGAGGAAGGTCGTGAGAGCCTGCATCGTTTCTAGCACGATTGGCGGCGGCGTGGGCGGCGGGGCTCGTCAAGAGCAGCTAGCAGCGTGTGGGAGTGGAGGGGGAGGGTGGAAGACCTACACTGCATCTGTGGGGACGCTTTTAAGAGGCCGTCGGACAGTATCATGCTGAAGGATTGTGCAGAGCTCCGTTGTGCCTCGAGGACAATGGGCCCTGGGCGCGTGGCTGATCCGGCGCTGGGAATTTGCTGGGAACTCTCACAATCCCTGTTTGATTGCCTTTGACCTCCCGGATGCCCAATAGAGTCCGTTTCCTACATCAAAGGCTAGACCCATTCAGCACTCTGCGCGGTTCCGGTGTGAAAGCCCGTTCGATTGGACGACAAACCGGCTTGAGGAATGCGAGCGCTAGCAAGCTCAAAGCCGTGCTTTGTCGAAGGCTTTGCCTGAGCATGCTTCATTCCTTTGTGACGAAGACGATACGGTGAAATTTGTGCGACCTTACTGGGTTTCTAGAGAAATTGAGCAGGAAGTTGAGGCCCAAGCTGCGAAAGCAGGTCCCAGTTTGAGCTAGTAGACGCCTGCGTCGCCACGTGGTTCTAACAGTCGGACGCGCGTCGCGAACTTGCTCTCCGCCTCCGTCCTCCCTTTCGACTTCTCATCTACCTCCACCCGACTTGCAATCAACAGCGACACGTGCACCATCGCTCCGAAAGCGGTCAATATCAGCTTTCGAGAAAGCCATCTATGAACCAGCAATGAGCCGTGCGTCCAAAGCATGGCTCGGAGACGCAGTGCTGCAGCAGCCTAGCTCTTCTGTCTCTGCACCACCAGGCTCGGATATGAAGCCCTAGAAACAAGACGTGTGTCTCTCTTTGCAGCTTTGTGGGGCGCTACATGCGCATCGCAGCACCTTCGCGTTCGAGGGGAACCGTCGAGACGCTGCGCCGACTGTATGCGCGGGTCCGAGCGTAACGAAGCGTGGGGCACGCTCGTAGATCAGCGTCTTCACGGCTGCTATAAGGTACGTCTCTGATAACCTCGTCGGCTTCCCCGCGTCCTGACCATGTCCGCGTGTTCCAGGAAGCAGGCGAGGCGTGCCTTGGGAAGGCGCGGCATAGGACCGATCGCGTCCTGATAACGCGTGCACCCTGCAGCCCAGCGTGGTGGAGAGGCCTTAAAGGCCTGTGCTGCTATGCCTTCCAAGGATTGTACTTCCACTGGGTCCCTATGGCTGCTTTGAAGTCATCAGATGCCAATCCGAGGCAGCGCGTTGGCCCTAGCACTCTCTGACAAAGCTTCTTCAGGGCGTTGTAAAGCGTTTTCGGGCGCGTCAGAGCGTGTAGAGGTTGCTCACGAGACTAGCCAGGCTTGGCAGTGCCTCAGACCACAGTCGCGCACACCCTCTTGGGCTCTGAGGTGCGCGAAATATTCTTATATCTTCCCTCAGATGCTGACACTCCTCTAGCCAGGGTCTTAAGGCTAAATAAGCCTTCGCGACGAATGATCAAACGGGGATTCGAAACCGCGCGTTCAACGCGTGCTCTGAATCGACGACGTTGCGCTGAAGTGGTACACGAAACAGCAACGCATAAGTACTATATCACAGAAGTCTAGCCCTTGCGCCGCATATCGACGTCCCGACGGCCTTCGGCCTTCCCTTGCGATGCGTATTTCCGACACCGTCGTCCGAATTGCCCTCGGTGGAGGGCATCGGTCGACCGTGAGATGCTGGTGGGCTGCATTAGGCTTTGAGCGTGTATATTACGCCTCATCTGATATTGTTCGTCAGATATATGTCACGACTTACGACGGAAGACGTCGCTGACGCGTGGGGCGCGGCCGCCAGTACCCGCTGCTACAAGCGCGCACGCCGCCAAAATCCACCTGGCCAGCTCCGCCGTGCGCGCCGCGGTGCAGCTAGACCGCCCCAACTAGCTTCAATACACGCGGCGCGACGCTTCTTTCGCGGCACCTGACGACCCATCAATGAGGCCGCCTCCGGCCCTTGGTCCGATGACCCCGACGGGCTTCTGCGGTCAGCGGCCGCACCTGGCGGCCGCCGAGCACGGCCAGCGCGGCGGGGCTCCATCGCCGTCGCCGCACAATACGAGCGATGCAGATGCCGCATGCGTCGTCCTTGGCACGTTCGCTCCCCAGCGGCGGCGCATATATAGGCTCGCTGGAGCGGTGGTGCACCCCAAGCTCCTCCGCTCCCAGCCAAGCCTCCTCAGCCTCACCATGCGCAGCTTCCAGCTCCTCGCCGCGACCGCGCTCCTCGCCCCTAGCGCGCTCGCCGCCGCCGTGCCCGCCGTCGAGTACTGCGCGAACCCGCGCGTCGTCAGCACCGCGTACATCGGGCGCAACAAGGACGTGCTCGTCACGCAGACCGCGTGCGACGACGTCCGCGCGCCCGTCGCCGCGCACGCCCTCGAGGCGCGCCAGGCGAACAACGTCTGCGGCTCGACCTGTGAGTCGCGTCCGCGCCTAACAAAACCGACCACACACTGACCCGGCGCAGTCGACACCTTCTGCTTCACGCCCTCGGGCGGCGGCCCCGACCCGAACGAGTGCCACGTCATCACGGACGCGCTGCTGTACGACAGCCAGAACGTCGGTGCGTGCCTTTTTGTTGTGCGATGCGCGGCGCGCGCTGACGCTGACGCGCGCGCAGGCGCGCTCTTCACGCTCGACCCCGCGCAGAACACGACGACGATCACGATGCAGTACCGCAGCTGCGAGAGCTTCATGGTCAACCAGGCGGGCGTCGCGCTGACGTACTGCCGCACGGACTGGGTGCGTCGCGGGGAGCGCGCCGGAATGCGCTGGATGCTGATGCGCGTGCGCTAGGCGTCGATCCTCGACAACCTTGCGTTCAACTGCCAGGCGACGCAGAACGCGCACGGCGGGCTGTCCGTCGCGACCAACCAGGAGTGGTTCATCCAGTGCGTGTTCCAGTGGTGTGCCTTCCTCACGCGTGCTGACGCGCAGCGCTATGTCTGCAGGGTCCAGAGCACTTGAGGCAGGCGGCCGCCCCAGGCTGCTAAGGACATTTGACGGACTTCTCGGACACGGACTTGGTAAATACGACTACCGCTGTAACAGGTTGCCTCCCAACTTGCCCGCCCACTTTCTCGGTGTGATGTGTGTGCACGTGCATGCGCATTTCCGTCCGATAGCGCTTCTCGTCTGTCGTGAGAACACTGTACACCAGCATGAAGTCAACTTCGGACTTTAGCGCCTGCGGCCACGCAGTTTGTCTGCAACCTCTTCGCCTCTTTGTCCAACACTCGCCGAATGATATTGCTCATGTTCTCATCCAGTTGAACAGGGTTATTCTGCTGCAGGCCACACGTACACAAAGACTAGGAGGCCACCCAGCGCCCGCGCTCGGCCAAGCGTCGGTCCAGCGCGGCCACTGCACGCGAAATGGGTGGCCCTGGCCGATTTTGAGCCATGTTCGCAGTATGGGAACATCGTGATAGCTCACGGTAATGGCTTCGAGTGCATCCATCTGTGCACTCTGTCTTTGTGGCGCACGACGTGCTTGCCTTTGGGTTTCTTTGTCTCCGGTTTTCCTTTACAGCTCTCCGCCACAGCCACACCCAAACGAACTGTCGATAACGCCGAGCGTCCCTTTGACACTCTAGCAACGCATATATACACTTCCATCACGCCTGCGCGACCCTCCATACCCCACACCCACGCTGGCCACCGAAACGATGCCCGCCACTCACACGACCAGTCCCGCCGCGGCGGACAGCAGCCGAACACTCAAGATCAAGATCTCGAAGGAGCAGATCCTCTCGCTCAAGTCGCCCAACAAGCCAACGTCCGACGACCGCCCCCGGCCACGGCGGCAAGATACCACCCGCGCCGCCACGCCCGCGCGCACCCCCAGCCGGAGCGGCTCCCGCACGTCGCGCGCGCGTCGCAGGTCCGGCGAACACAGACGGTCAGAGGAGAACAGGCGGGCAGAGAGCACAGACAGCGTGCGCACCGTCGTCTACGAGACGCCGCACGCGCCGCCGCTCACGCGCACCACGTCGTACCACGAGTTCCCGCCGGCCGCCGCAGCGACCAGCTGGCCCGGATCCGACGTCGAGGAGCGTGGCCGCGCGTCCGAACGCTCGACACCAGGCGTGCTCTTCCCCGTGTCGCGCGAGCCCACGCCTGCGCCACACCAGGAGGGCCACTGGCTCGGGCGATCCCTGAAGAGCGAGATCGAGACCGTCCAGCGGCGCGGCACGATCCGGAGCACGACGCGCAGGCGCACGAAGAGCAGCACGCAGGACGAGCTCCTCGCGGCGGCGCAGGCGTCGCTTGCGAGTATGAACATCGCAGACGGCAGCGCAGATGACGGCGCGGACGACGGCGGCTGGTCCGATACGGCGTGCGACACCGACGTCGACATCCAGGAGGCTGCCGCCACAGACGTCGAGTCCGAAGACGAGTTCGTGTATACGACGCCGGGCATCACCTGGATCGAGTGTCAGTCCACGCTCGCGGACGGGCGCGTCGAGCGATACCTGCTCGCGCCGCTGGCGACGGAAATCGCGGCGGCGCCGTTCGCCCGCGCGCCGAACCTGTGGACCTTCGCGGAGGCGCTGCGCTACAACACGCACGTACACAAGTGGTGGGGCTCCGGCCGCTTCGAGGTGCGCTTCCTCGACCCGCTCGCGCTCGTCACCGTCTGGGACCTGCAGAAGGGGTGCGTACCGCTGCTTGACTCGCATGCTCCGGCGCTGACGTCGTGTACAGGGAGCACAGCATCTACAAAGCACGTCTCGCCATCCGCGACCGCCTCCTCACGCGCGGCGGCTGGACGGTCGCGATGTACGCCGCGCCGCCCGTCACGGACGTGCAGCTCGAGTTCTGGGCCGCGCGCCCCGGCGAGCACGCCGCCCCGTCCCAGGCCCCGCAGGCGGCGTTCCACGCGGCAGATGCGCACGTGCAGCGCGCGCCGTGGCGCATCGCGTTCGCGGGCGAGCGCCGCTCGAAGGCCGACATGAAGGCGCACCACCTCGGCGCCCGCACGGGCATCGTGCTGCGCGACGACTGGGCGTGGGCGCTCGCGTACCGCGGCGGCGGCGCGGACGGCGACGGGGTGCTGTGCGGGCAGCACGCGCTGCACGTTCGCGTGCCCGTGCCTGCGGCGGAGCTCCTTGGGCGCGAGACGCGGCGGTTTCGCATGCGCGCGCGCGTCGTGCTCGCGGTGCCCGAGCTCGGCCTGCCGCCGATCGAGGCGTACGCACCGCCTGTGGACGTCGTGTTTGAGTGTCTCAGCAAGGAGCGCCATATGGACGGGACGCCGCTGCTGCACAAGGAGAACGTGCCGCCTGTCAGAGTCGTCTGAGTGTTGAGTCGCTGCTTCCCAAAGCACCTGACATACTATACTTTATCAACCCCGACATGTGTCCTTCACTAATGTAATACCCAACGTCGTGCTGCAGAACTTACTTTGTCCTCGACAGCATACTGAAGGAGGTTCCGTACTTATTCTATTATCGCCATGAATATCGAGGTATCCAACGTCGGGATACGTTTCGAATAAACCATTTCAGGATATAGTTCGCGAATTTGAAGTGCGAATAGTGAGCGGAGGATGTGGCAAACGACAAGGAGCGTTCGGAGTCGCCACGAAGCGCATTCAGCATCCGCCGCCGGATATTGCGTCGGAGATGACAACGTAGCGGCACAAATGGGGCTCCGCCGTATCGGAGATTTGCGTGCGGGCATGTCCAGACTCCGGACGTCCGTCCAGCTTCGTCTGCCCAACGACGACGACGACGTCCCGGATGCCGCCATCATACTTATGTATATTATAATCCAGGTACTTGTAATGATGTCCCTAATAGCACGACCTAGCACGGCTGCGCCGTCGTCGAGCGGATTCAAATGTCGCGCGGGACGCGAGGTTGGACAGCCTGAGGTGTGTGGCATGTCCTGTTCACATGCTGGGCTTGTGCTGACCGCCTGCCAGTGTTGCCGGTGGTTCGAGGTCATGGATGACTTGCAGGACAATTTGTGAGCTCATGTGTCGCTCGCGTTCGAGTTCGAGTCGCTGAACATACGCAGATTCCATAGGTCCTGCGGAGCAGAAGTTCGACAGGTGAGCAAGCCGTGGATGTATGCGCACATATGCATCCTAATTGATATCCTAGTCTCTACGCTTGCAGTTCGTGAATACCTCGCTCCACGTGAACGCAAAACTAACGCAGGAACAGGTGGCACGACGCCATTTCGTATTCACTTTCGCAGGGGCCTAAGAGGTATGTACCATTAAAGTCTGCTGCATACAAGCCGCTGATCATGTTACAGTGGTGGAGGTGCAGGTAGCTGTTCTAGTGCTCCCATAGGATCGTCTAGAGCCGTGCTGAACGTCTACGTGCAGATGGTTCGATTATAGCCTTCCCAGAGGAATTAACATACCGTGCGCCATCTCCCATTACATCCCTGTCTGTCGGGATCAAGTGACACTTGCAGACGAGAATATTGGCCTTGCCGACATCGCCGCACGCCAACGCACCTTCGCGCTAGAACACAACATCACCTTCGGCGACCTGTGCGTCGCACCTCCCACACTCCCTGCCCACGCTGACTTTGCCCACCAGCGTACACTTCGCCGGCGTCGTCGGCCTCTCGAACTGCGCCGGCGCTCCGAATCTGCGCTTCCTCGCAGGGCGCGCAAACGCGACGCAGCCGGCAGCGGACGGGCTCGTGCCCGCGCCCTTCCACAGCGCCGACACGATGCTCGCGCGGATGACCGACGCGGGCTTCAGCCCCGCCGAGCTCGTGGCGCTGCTTGCAGGGCACAGCGTTGCGACGCAGCACACCATCGACCCGGACGTTGATGTAAGCACCACTTGCGCCTAAGACGCGAACGCAAGCTGACTGGGCATTGCAGGGTGCGCCGCTGGACTCGACACCGCACAGTTTCGACCACCGGTTCTTCGCTGAGGTGCGTGTGCTGGGTGTATGCGTGATGTCCGTCGTCTCACGGTGCGCGCGCAGACGGTAATAAAGGGGACCGTGTGCCCCGGCGCAGCGCTGCACAAGGGCGAGGTCCTCTCGTCCTCTCGCCACCAGTTTCGACTGCAGTCGGACTACGCGCTGGCGCATGATCCCAGGTAGGCTCACCACGTATTGTCGACGGCCATGCCTAAATGACCTCTGACAGGACTGCGCCGACATGGAAAGCTTTCGCTGGTCAGTACCGTTCATCAAATGTGCGGAGTGTGTGGTAGACTGACGTACTGCAGAGGACCCGGAGGAGATGAAGAAGCGGTTCGCCGATGCGATGGAGAAATTGTCGGTCGTAGGGCAGGAGGGTGCCGCTCTTGTAGACTGCTCGGATGTCATCTCGGGGTGAATACCATCGCACGCTGTTGTGTGTCCACATGCCGCATCGTGTGAGGTTCGAAAAGACCCGGCAGCGACGATGCTCGCCCGTCCTTGCGAGGGCCCTAGATAGACCTTGAATTTCGACGTTGGCATCGGCATCTCAGCCAGCTATTGCATGTAGGTCAATTTGCGAAGTACTCGGCCATGGGAACCGCGCACGGGCGTCATGATTTCGGCCTTCCATTACTAGGATACCTCGCTTCTCACATGCGGACCTGAGTGCTCTTTCTGCAACAGCTATCTTCTTACGTGCTGATTTGCTGGAAAGTGATACCAAGATCATGACGAGCGCCGCGTTGAGTCTGCAAAAGTCAGCCATAGACGGAGTCTGTGAGTGTTCTACTTGCCTTCGGTTTTCAGCAGCTCATCCGCTCGCAGTCCCTGGGGAAGGTCATCGCAGCCAGGACCCGGGGAGCGATGGAACGATCCAGGGAGCACAAACGGCCGGAAGGGTAAGTATGCCCACTGCCCTTCCTGACACAATACGAAAGGCTAACGTCTACGTCCCCAAAGCGACCATTCGTTCTAGAGGGCACCCCCATCAGCATTCTGGGCTTCGATGCTCCCTGGCACAGGTA
The DNA here is from genome assembly GCA_019973155.2 of Phanerochaete sordida. Taxonomy (NCBI): domain Eukaryota; kingdom Fungi; phylum Basidiomycota; class Agaricomycetes; order Polyporales; family Phanerochaetaceae; genus Phanerochaete; species Phanerochaete sordida. The sequence continues at coordinate 618,169 of BPQB01000012.1, read as the reverse complement.
CACCGACACAAGCGAGGTGCAGGTCTCCGCTCCCCTGCTCAAGCAGCCTTCCTCCTGGGATTGGAGTCATCGCAAGATGGAAAAGTACCTCGCGCAGAAGCACAGCGTCGCCTGGGGGATCGCCCAGATCGCGCAGTCCGGCGGGGTGACAGCGGAGGTGTTGTTTACGTCTGGCGGCAGTGGACGGTGCTTCACTCTTCGCCCGCCTACTCGTTCCGACGTTCCGTTGCAATGGGCCCACGTCGGCTGTGGCGCTATCACTAACGACCTTGCGGACATTCTGTGCGACGAGATGACCGGTGGAGATCTTCTACGCTACTTCAACGACATTCTGGGCACGAACGTCTCGCTCGACATCCCCGGCATGTCCAATTTCCTCGATGAAATCCGCCGCTCCTCGCACGACTTTGGGGCGGCGTATGGTAAGGTGCGAGCTTGGTGGGCTCAGCCTTGGAGCCGGGATCCCATCGAGGCTCTCTCGGAAGCCATGCGTTATCGAAATGTATCTGTAAACTACGAGAGGTCTGTCGAAATGATACGACAAGACGACGTCGACGCCTTCAGCACCAAGGTGTCGTCCATACCTCCTCGGCGCATCTGGGACTTGTACAGCAACCGCGTCCTCCCATATGGCGACGTCCTCATACGGGGAATCTTAGCGGGCTCGCATCCGCCATTTGACAAGTTCCCTGACGTTCTCTGGACCGTCTCGCATAGCTGGGTCGCTGCAGAGGCCCGAAAGAGCGTCTGGACGCCCATCAACGGCAACCAGTGGCCCGTGCCGATCCCATGCGCGACGACACTCGAGCACGTCCGCATCGAGCTTCTCAACACGGGCGCCGAGTACGTCTGGCCCGACGTCCTGTGCCTTCGCCAGCAGGGCCGCGACGAGGACGAGGCGGTGCGCATCGAGGAGTGGAAGGTCGACGTGCCGACCATCGGGTACGTCTACCGCGGCAGCCCAATATACCGGCCGTGCGCGACGTATTTCAACGGCCTCGGTCTGCCAATTGACCTGACGCCAGACGCACTCGCGTCCGAGACGCACTGGCTCAACCGCGTCTGGACGCTGCAGGAGACGCTTCCCTCGTGGGTCCCGTGCGGCCTTACGGGGCGGGGGCCGCCCGCCAGCCCCGGCACCACAGCGCTGTTCTCGCAGCACGCTGCGCTCCTGCGGCGCATGGAAGACAACGACACGCTCGTGCAGGAGCTCCAGCGGCGCGCCTGCAGCAGCGCGCTCGACCGCATCGCGGGGCTCGCCTATGTGCTCGGCTGCGCGACGCTGCCGCTCTACCACGCGGGCGCGGACGTCGAGGACGCGTGGCACCTGCTGCTGCAGCATGCGCCCGGTGCGTGGCGCCTCGTCGTGATGTGTGCGCACGCGGCCGATGCCCCGTTTGCGCTGTTTCCGTCGTGGGACGCGTACATCGCGGGGCCCACGCTGCGCGCACCGGGCCTCTCTCCGCTGCTCATGGGCCTGGAGCTTGTCAACACGGAGCTGCGAAGAACAGATGGCCCCGCGCAGTACCGTCACTGGGCTCAGATCTTTGGGCCATGCAGAGTCGTTGGCACGACCGCCGCAGGAGACGGCGTCCAGCCGCGCTTTGAGGTACACTTAAGTCCCGGAAAAGGCGCGAGGGCGGGTGTTTTTACTACGCGGGGAGCACATGGCGTGCTCCTGGAGGAGATAGACTACCATTTGGTTCTCCTTGATGACTCCGAACGCGACTCCGACTCGTTTGCAGAAATATCACATTGCATCGTGGTGGAGGTCGTCGCGAAGGGCTACAAGGAGTCCAGCGATCGAAGATCTCGCGCCGTGGAGGTGATCAAGTGGGCAGTATTGAAGGTCGAGCGGGCGAATGTCACAGGCCCCAGACCCGATGAAGTCGAAGAGTATACGGAAGTCATCTACTTGCGGGAAGAAGAAGCTCTGCGACGAACGGCCTACAAGGAGCGTTATATGGAAGCGTTTCGAGTCATGACTGAGCGTCAAGATACCTTGATAATCTCTGAGTAGCTCCAGTATCCAATATATTGTGTCCAGAGCGTTCACCTGAGCCTGACCTGGTGTAGGATCGAGATGATGGTACGACGAGTGCGAATTCCCATATAGATCAGTGTACACTGCGTTTTTGGCAGAAGCTCGGCTGAGTTCCATCTATGTCTCGCTTTACTTTGTAGCTATCTCTAAAAGTATGCATCCGTGCAAGATGTAAGCTTGCAGCTCGCTCAACGACGAACTCATCGATGAATACGGGCTCCTTCAAAATAAGCCAGAGTAAGCGTATCGTGATCTGGGACGAGCGGGCTACTCCAGACGACATACATAGTGGCGCCTCAGACCAAAATGCCGTTGTTGAGGTTGTGCAATAGCTTCTCCTTGTAGCCCAGCGGCCCCTTTCCGCCAGAGCCGCGTTCATACGTGACCGGCACGACATGCATGGCGCTGTCCACGACGTCGTGCAGCACGACGAAGAACACGCCCTCCATCCCGGGCGACCGGCTCGCGAACGCGTCCTCGCGCACCCTGTGCATGCTCGCCACGTTCTCCGGCGGCAACACGTCGTACGGGACGACTTCCGCGTCCTGCGCGACGAAGCGGCGCTCCGCGGGCTGCGGCCCCGGGCGCTGGAGCACGGGCACGCACAGGAAGTACGCCTCCGCGTTGCGCGGGTTGCGGTCGAGGTCGAGCGCGCGGTGCCCGCACAGCGCGAGCGTCGGGCGGTGCTTGCTCGTGAACGCGCGGAACGCCTCTTGCTTGTCCACGGCGCCGGGCGAGGACGCGGCTGCGCGGGAGCGCGCGTTCAGCGCGCATTTCGCCTTGTGTGCGGGCCATGCGGCGCGCTGGCATTCAGCGGACTAAGCGGCGCGTCAGCATGCTCTAGCGCGCAATGGTAGGCAGACGTACGCAGTATACTTCGATTTGGCAGGCAGAGCAGCGTTTGAAGGTGACGCCCTGCGTCTTGTGCTTCCAGCAGTGCTGACATTGGGTCAGCTGCTTGCGAAGCGATAGGGGCATCGTGCTGGTGGGATGTCGAAGGGTGCGGATAAAAAAAGGGTCGGAGGTAATCCTGGCTTTATCTATGAGCATTCGCGTGCCGGACGATGACAAGGAGGGACAGAAACTGTTGTTCTCAGTCGTCTAGATGAGAGATCGCCGGATTGCTGGCTCTCTCGACCAGGCGAGTACACAGATGGTCGAATAGTCCGCAGTCGGTACAGCAGATGCACGTTTCTCAGAGCACAACGAGAGCAGGCGAGATGGCTGCCTAGGTCAAGCACAGCTGAACGACAAGAACTGGCACAGGCTGCATTCTTCGAAGGGGTGGTGAGGGGAAGGGGAGGGAAGGAGAGACTCGGCACAGGGTGGGCGAACGATGGTAGGGACGCGCGTACCTTCGAAGAGCGGAGGCAAGAGAGTGAAAGGTGAATTCGAGGGACGACAGGATAATATAAAGGTGAATTCGAGCTCCGCAGCAGCGAAGGCGAGAAGCACCACGTCTCGGAGTCGGTTTTTGATAGTCTCGTTCTCAGACGTCCGATCCCAACTCCGACAGGACTGGCCTGTCGGGAACTCAATCGGGTCTACAACCCTGAAAGGTTCCACGGGGGATCGAACGTCTGGTGAGTTTGAACCGCGCGGGGGGGCATCGGTCGCACGTCACCTCGTCCCGCCCGCTTCTCCAGGCTCGCGCTGGGCTCGCGCCTGCCTGCTCTTCCCCCATACCGCAGCGTCCTCCTCCCTTTGATCTCATCTGACGCACTTTCTGGCAAGCACAGCGGTTCCGTGTGAATATATGCAGCTCAGAACCCGTGTGCCATCGCGTGACGCAAGGTGCAGGAGCGGAGCAACGGGGCGCTGGGCTGCGTCGCGTGCGACCGATGCCCCCCCCGCGCGGTTCAATTTCGCCAGACTTTGTAGCGCAGGTAGGGCTTCGCCATATTAAATCTCCGCCGATGCCCGCACCGGCAGCATTGATCGCAGATCAACTCCGCACGGAGGCTGCCGTGCATGCGCTCGCAAAGTCTGGTTACGAGACTAGGTTTTTGATTGCCTGCTGAAAGTTCGTGACGCAGGAATATCTGCGTATAGCCGATTCTGCACTTACCAGAGCTAGCCGAGCAACATCACAGCCAAGGATAAGCTTCGTCGGGGCCAGCGTGCTTTGCGGCCACGCGCTGCTCAGCCAACGCACCTCATCATCCTCTCTACGAATCTTGGCGAAGCGACTCGGGCCCGATGGCGCGTCTAGCGTCTCCGGACACGTCAAAAGACCAGTTGACCAGCGGGAGGCGAGCCCAGCACGACCCTCGTCGACACCGCAGACGCGATGGCGCGCCCTCTCGCACTCTGTGCTGCCCTCGCGCTCCTCGCACTGCCTCACCTCGGGCACGCAACAATCGTCACAAGCACGCCGCCGAATGGCATGCACTTTGACTTCGTCGTCATCTGCGGCGGCACCGCAGGCTTCGCGCTCGCGGCGCGGCTCTCCGCGCACCCGGGCATCAGCGTGCTCACCATCGAGGCCGGGCGCGACAACCGCACGGACGCCGCGACGCAGAGCATGCTCGAGTTCGGCACGGTGCTCGACGGGCCGCTCGACTGGAGCTGTGCGACGGCCGAGGGGCGGACGATTGATGGGTATGGCTTTCGTCTGTGCTGATGAGGTGCGCGGCTTATGGAGGTGGTTGTACAGCGGGAAGACCCTCGGGGGATCGAGCTCCATCAACGGCGCGGCGTGGACACGCGGGCAGGACGCGCAGTACGACGCGTGGAACGCACTGCTGGAGTCCGAAGAGCGTGCGGTCGGCTGGGGTTGGTCTGGGGACAGCGGTTTGTTGCACTACATGCAGAAGGTGCGCGCCGATTCTACGCAGCATCTACGTGCTTCATCAACCTAGCCTTGCAGAGCCTCGTCATTCGCGCCGGGCGGGCACGGCTTCGCAGGGCCTGTGCAGGGTGCGTTCACGGACGCGACGCACATGCCGAGCAACGCGTCCGGTGCGGACCTCAAGCAGAGCGCGTTCGTCGCGACGTGCAGGAGCGCGCCGGGCTTTGAGCACGCGCAGCGCGCGGACGTAAACGACGGAAACCCCACGGGTGTTTGTCACGCCGCTCGTGAGTTGCTCCTGGTTTTGATATCCGTGAGTCTGATTGAGGTGGATTCAGAGCGTCGATCCCGCCAGGGGCGACCACCGGTCATCGTCTGCGGAGCCGTATCTCACGCCGGTCGAGAATGAGCGCAGCAACTGAATCGTGCTGGTCGGACACACGGTACGATTCTCGCTGGGGGGTCGAGTATATGCGTCTCATCCGGCCGTCTTCACAGGCTACGACGGTGTTGTTCGCGACGTATGAGTCTCCCGGCCTCCGGAGCGCATACGCCGTGCGTTTCGCGCCGACTTCCTCGAACGCAACAGCCGACCCACCGTCGCAAGAATACATCGCATACGCAGACCACGAGGTCATTTTATCCGCAGGGGCCATCCAGTCCCGGCATTCCTGCAGCGCTCCGGCGTCGGCCCCAAGAGCCTGCTGGCCGCCCTGGGCATCGTCGTCGTCGGGCCACTCGAGGGCGTCGGCCGGAACCTCCAAGACCAGGTGCGTTCTGCCCCTGGTCCCTTTATGCTCGCTAACGCTGATTGGTCCGAAGGCCGCGACGTCCCTCGCCGTGAGCTCGACTGTCAACGATACAGGCGGGACGCGCGTCCTGGACGCCATCGTGTTCCCCGACGTCGACGCGCTGTTCACGTTCGGCGCGCTCGGCGGCGCCGCGAACGTCTCCGAGATGATAAACAGCGGTATCCCCGGCTGGGCGGCGGGCCAGGCTGCAGCGGACGGCGGCGTCAGCGCAGAGGCACTCGAGACGAGCATACGCGTGCGGGTGCACAATATCTTGCACGACAAAGGTCCGCGCGCAGTTGTTCGTTGGCCGTAGAGGCTCTGACGCATATCTACCAGCGGCCGTCCTCGAGATGTTCCTCTACGAACCCGCGCCTGACGGTCTGGGCATGAACGTCTGGGGCCTGCTGCCCTTCAGCCGGGGCAACCTCTCCATCACCGTGCGCCCTCCCTCACCTCCTCCACGCCCAACCACTGACGCACAAGCAGAGCACGAACCCGTTCACGCCCCCGGCGATCCGCGCCGCGTACCTCGCCGCCGACATCGACCTTGCCGTCGCCGTCGCGGGCGGGCGCGCCGTGCGGCGCCTCCTGCACACGCCGCCGCTGTCCGAAATCGTGACGGAAGAGCTCGTGCCCGGCACGACTCGTGTGCGTGATACCGGCGACGGCGGGAGCGACGCAGACTGTGCGGCGTGGGTGCGCGGCGCGTACATCTCGAATGACCACCCGGTAGGCACGGCCGCGATGATGCGGCGCGAGCTCGGCAGTGCGTGTTCCTGTGCGATTGTGAGTGTGGGGCTGATGCGCTGTCGAAAGGTGTCGTTGACGCGCGGCTGAGGGTATACGGGACGCGCGACGTGCACGTCGTCGACGCATCTGTGCTGCCGCTGCAGGTCAGCGCGCACCTCAGTGCGACGGTGTATGATGTCGCAGAGAAGGCTGTGGATCTAATCTTGGACGACATGCGTGCTTGCGGGCGGTAGGCAAGGTGGTGCTCCGTGTCAGACGCAAGGCCGATGACATTGAACGAAATATTTATATTTCACTTTTCTGTGCAGTGAATGACTTGGCATTTCCAGACAGCGATGGCTGGAGGCTAGTTCTCAACTACTGCTTGCTGGGCACCGCGCGCTGAGGCCTGCAGCGACGAGATAGCGACGAGATATCTTCGCCCGGGCGTCATTCCGGACTTCCATTCCTAGGCCACCCCGCTTCCCACACGCGAACCTTAGCACTCTCTCCGCAACAGCCACCTCCTCACTCGCAGATTTGCTGAAGAACGACACCGATTATCATGTCATGCTCCGCGTTCAGTCTACAAGATACAGCCATAGGCAGACTGAGTGAGTGTGCTATACTATATGCTTTCGCCTTTCATCGGCTAGACGCCTTGCTCGCAGTCACTCGGAGGCTGAGGGGTCGTCGTGATCAGTACTCGGGCAGCAAAGCGAGCACTGCAGATAGTACGGCCCAGGCAGCAGACACGCCCAGAGCTGTACGTCTGCCAACTGCTTTCGTTCTGCCTTTCTGACATGACGCGGAAGGCTCAAAGCCCCCAGTCCCGAAAGCGGTGGTTCGTTCTCGAGGGCACATCAATCCGAATCCTGGGTTCAGATGTCCCCTGGAGTGGCTCCCGGATTAAACTCCGGAGTGTCTTCTGCACCGACGACGTCAACGAGGTGCAGGTCTCCGCGTCCCGGTTCAAACGACGTTCCCCTTCCAGTCGCTTATATGAAGAGACGGAGCAGTTCCTCGAAGAGAAGCGGCGCACCGCCTGGGGGATGGCACAAATCGCGCAGTCCGGAGAAGCAACAGAGGAAGCGCTATTTAGCTCTAGCGGTTACGGACGATGCTTCACTCTCCGCCCCCCTCGTCCTTCCGATATCCCTCTGCAATGGACTCACATCGGCTGTGGCGCTATCACCAATGACCTCGCCGACGTTCTGTGCGAGGCTATGACTGTTAAAAATCTTCTGGACCACTTCAATGATATCCTGGGCGCAGACGTGTCTCTCGACATCCCCGGCCTGTCCGATTTCCTCGATGAGATCCGCCACACGTCCCACGACTTTGGGGTGGCCTATGGTAAGGTGCGGGTTTGGTGGGCTCGCCCTTGGCACCAGGATCCCCTCAAGGCTCTGTCGGATGCAAGGCGCTATCAGCGGGAGGTTGAGTGTCTCGAGAGGGAGGTCGACAAGAGACGCCGAGAGTGTGCCGATGCCTTCAGCATCGGGGGGTCGGATATACCTCCTCGGCGCGTCTGGGACCTGTACAGCAACCGTGTCCTCCCATACGGCATCATTATCGCACCCTATAGAATAGCGGGAAAGCAATTGAGGTACTCCGATTTCCCCGACACCTTTTGGACCGTCTCGCACGGCTGGGTGGCTGCAAAGGCTCGGGAGAGCGTCTGGACGCCTATCAACGAGAACCAGTGGCCCGTGCCGATCCCCCGCGCAACGACGCTCGAGCACGTCCGCATCGAGCTCCTTAACATCGGCGCCGAGTACGTCTGGATCGATGTCCTGTGTCTCCGACAGGAGGGCCGAGACGAGGACGAGGTAGTACGCATCGAGGAGTGGAAGGTCGACGTGCCAACCATCGGATACGTCTATCGCGGACACCCGCAGGACAGGCCGTGCGCAACGTACTTCAACGGCCTTGGGCTGCCGCTCGATATGGCACCAGACGCGCTTGAATCCGAAACGCACTGGCTCAACCGCGTCTGGACGCTGCAGGAGACGCTGCCGTCGAACATCCCATGTGGCCTGACAGGGCTGCTGCCGCCCGTCGACACCGGCATCACAGCGCTTTTCTCGCAGCACGCTGCGCTCCTACGCCAGATACCCGAGAGGAGGCACGTGCGGGGCGACTCAGGCGGTATGCTCGTGCAAGAGCTTCAGAGACGTTCCTGCAGCAACGAGCTCGACCGTATCACAGGCCTCGCGTATATAATCGGCTGCGAGACGCTACCGGTTTACCGGGCGGACGCAGACGTCGAGGGCGCATGGCAACAGCTGCTGAAGCACGCTCCGGGCTGGTGGCGTTTGGGGGTGTTGTGTGTGTACGCAGCCGACGCGCCATTCACGCTCTTTCCCTCGTGGGCAGCATACGCCGCCGCGAACGCCGCGCTGAACCCACCGGAATGCAGATGGCCTGATCAGGGTCTCATGCTTGTGGACGAGGAGCAGCGGCGCTTGGACAAGCCAGGTCAATATTGCCACCAAAAGAACGTGTTCGGCCCGTGCAGACTCGTGGGCAGGGCCGCCGCGGGGGACAGCGTACGCGTCCTGCCACGACTTGAAATCAGCCAGGAGTCTGGCCAACGCGCCAACGTACGGGTGTTCACTGCGCTGCGTGCACACGGCGTGCTTCTGGAGGGGATAGACTACCAGCTGGTAATCATTGGTAATGTTGACAACGCCCCCAGTTGGGAGACACACAAACTCTGCGTCGTGGTGGAGGTCGTCGCAGAAGGTGAGACCAGCGAACGAAGGTCTCGCAAGGTGGAGGCGATCAGGTGGGCTGTGGTGGAAGTCGACTGGGAGGAGGTCACGGGCTCCAAATCGCTTTCAAGCCTAGGTGTCAAGAACATCGTGACGCAGGTCACCTACTTGCCGCAGAAAGAGGCTCTGCAGCGGACGGCCTTCAAGGAGCGTTACTTGGAAGCGTTTCGAGTCATGACCGAACGGAAAGACACCCTGATAGTCTCCAAGTAGCTGTTTTCCCGAATACAATGTGTCTAGACAGCTCACCTGGCTGCAGAAGCGAACTTGCCTTCGATAACGGCAGGTCGCCGGGCGATGTCTAATTGGCGTATGTTGCATAGACGTCGAGGACGCATGGCATCTGCTGCTAAAGCATGCACCAGACGCGTGGCGTTTGGGCGTGCTAGGCGGGCACGCCGCCGACGCGCCGTTCGCGCTCTGCCCCTCGTGGGCCGCGTACGTCGCCGCGTTCCCTACGTTGCCCGTGCCGGACCTCGACGCGCTGCTCGCGGGGCTCGATCTCGTGGAAAAGGCACAGCGGGACACAGACGATGCGGAACGGTACCACCACTGGAAGAAAGTGTTCGGGCCGTGCAGAGTCGTGGGTAGGGCCGTCGCGGGGGATAGCGTCCTGCCACGACTTGAAGTCCGCCTGGATCCTGGCAAACGCGCCAAAGTGCGGGTGTTCACTGCGCAGCGTGCGCACGGCGTGCTTCTGAAGGGATAGACTATCACCTGGTCCTCCTGGATGACCTCCACGACGATGCTGCCAGTCTTCACGAACTCTGTATCGAGGTGGAGGTCGTCGCAGAGACCGAGAAGGCGATGAAGTTGCTGGAGACCCACTTGGCGGAAGTCACAGGCTCCATATCAGGTTCGAGCAAAGTTCGAATGACTATACGGGTCACCTACTTGTAAGAAGAGAAGGCTTTGCGGTGGACGGCTCACAAGGAGCGCTGCTTGGATGCGTTTCGGGTCATGATCGAGCGGAGGTTCATGCTGATAAACTCTGAGTAGCCGTAGTCTCGAACACCAGATAGTAGACGACTTACTTCTTTTACGGGCCGCATTGCGAACTTGAAGCTTTGAAGTATGAACGAAGTATAAGCCCCTTCTAAGGACGACAACGGTAGACATGCGCCGCATCATGATAGTTCGTCGGGCGGGTTTCAATCGATCATGACTGTGGCACGCTTCTACTTGGAGGGAAGAACTAAGCTTGTTTTGTGTGATTTGAACTATGCTTTACATTGTCGAGCACAAACACCAGGAGCACAACCAACGAATCGAGAGAATTACCTACGTACCAGGAGCGAGGCGGAGTGGGCAGGGGCGGTGGAAACGTGCTATTACGGATTGGCGAACGTTTTGGGGTGTGGGGGCGGAATAACAGCAGGAAGCAGTAATGCAACGAGCAGCAGAACCATCGTCATGAAGGAGAACTGGTGTGTGTGGTGATGCAGAGGTGCCTGTGGAAGGCGTGGGACCTGGGACAAGCGAAGAGATCACTGCTGCTTGCACTCTTCGGGGTTGACGTTGTCCGACGCGCCACCGCGCTTCGGGGGTCCGCGTCGGCGCGCGGGCACATCATCGTCCGAGTCGTCCTCCTGTCACATCGTCAGCGACACTCAGTTAGATAGGGAAGTTTGCGTACGCACATCCTCGAAGCGGTCCTCGTCGTCATCGTCCTCGTCATCGTCGAGGTCCTCAAAGTCATCGTCATCGTCAAATGCCTCGTACTCGAGGGCCTTGCCAGTGAAGTAGTCGATGGCACGGGGGATGATCTGCATAGATGATAAGCACGGACACGTGAAAGAAAGTCGTACGACTGACCTTCTCCTTCAGGTCCTCGCCGATCTGGTAGTCGATCTCGAGCTGCTCCTCGACCGCCTCGAGCTCATCCTCATCAATCTCGCCGCTCTCGATCGCCTCCTCAGATGGGGGAACTGGTGGCGAGAAGAAGTTGAAGAAGGACTCGGCGGGCTTCGCCTTGCGCACGAGACGAGTGCGGTTGGTGTCTGAAGCGCATATAAGCATAGATTCGGACATGACACGACGGCTACTCACTCTTGTTCCGCTGCTTCTTGATCTCGAAGGTCTTGGTCAGATCCTTGTCCTCCTTCCACTCGATGGTCGTGCCGATCGCGCGGTCGTAGACAAAGTCACCCTCGTAGCCGACTTCCTCCTGGTAGAGGTAGGTCTTCTCGAGGATCTCGTTCTTGAAGTAGTCGTTCGCCTTGAAGTGGAACTGGATCTTGAAGCCGGGCTGCTTCTCCTTTGGTGGCAGATAGGCGATGGTGATGTCGACGAGAGACTTGAGCGCGTCCGCGTCGCGATCGGTGATCATTTCCGCGAGGCCAGGGTGGTTGCGGAGCGCGGTGAGCCAGAACTCGGGGATGGCAGCAGTCTCGCCGTTCGGCTCAGCGATGGGCGTGTACTCTGGGTCCTCCTTCTTTTCCCTCTCCTCGCCTGCCTTGATCTCCTCAGGAGTCGCCTTCGCATCGCCAGTGATGATCGCTTTGCGGCGCTCGTACAGCGGCTTCTGGAGCTCCGAGTACTGGACAGCACAGGTGGAGATCAGCCATCGCGCACGGCACAGCAGGGGAACGTGAACGGGGAGATAGTGGGCAGCGACGCGTGGTGGGGAGACGGCGGCGATCGACACTCACCTTCTTCTCGAGCTCGAGGCACTCGCGCTTGTACTCGTTCTGGAGCTCGTTCTGCTTCACCTGGATGCCCTTGAGGGCCTCGACGCTGCGCTTGACCTCCACGGGGAGGCTCTCGACGTAGCCCGAGCTGCGGCCAACGAGGCCGGCGAGCTTGCCGTGGACGAGGCCGAGCATCGCAGTCTGTATGTCGCCGGGGGTCTCCTCGTTCTCCTCGTCCTCGGCGGGCTCGGTGTCCTCAGTAATATCGGGCACGGTGGGGCGCGAGAGACCCTGCGCGATGGGTGCGTGCGTCAAAGGAGTGTTTTGAGGGGTTGGGGCGGTGGGGTCGTGTACGTTAATGGGGATGGAGGACGACATGGTCGACAATGGACTCGCGGGGAACAGAAGTGAGCTGGTCGCTGTAGTCGTCGTCGAGCACGAGGTGCAAGATGAAAAAAAGCGTCAACCTTGGGGAACCAGATCCATCGTGCGGGGTTTCAAAAGTGCGTGAGCTGACGCCGGGCAGTCGCTTATCTGCGATTCTTACCGAGTAAGACTTTGAGTAAGACTGCTTTCAGGCCCAGCTTACGAAGCAATACAACTCGAGTCTTACTCTTCCAAAAACGTGGCCGTGAAATTAGCCTCCGGCTCCGGGAGCTATCGACTCAATGCAAGTGAACATGGGGCTGGGCCCAGACGTAAAATGTTTATACACAAGTACAGACTACGAGGTCGGTTGTTTCATTTCCGGGCACGCACGACGTCACTCAGGCCCTCTCGAACACGTACAGGTACGCGAACCGCTTCAGGTCCCGCACGCTCTCCGCGTCCGCCTTCACGACCTTCTCGTCGTTGAACAGCACCCACATGTCTCTCCCACTCGGGTCCGCCACCCGGATGTGCGCCACGTAGTGGCCCGAGTGCACCGACGGGCCCTTGTGCGAGATGAACGCCTTGAGCCTGTATCGCGCCGGGAGGGCCGACGAGCCGCCCACCTCAGGCGCGGCGGGCGGCGCAGAGGCAGATGGCGCCGCCTCCTCGCCGGTCTCGTCGGGATGTGAGAACAGCCAGTCAACTGCACGCTCGGCGTCGCCGCCCTGCAGATAGATTCAGAGTCTGACTCAGAGACTCAAGATAGAAATACTCGCCGTCTCCCGGAGCGCCTTCTTGGCCTGAGCCGGAGTGAAGCCCATGGCCGCAAGAAGCTCAATTTGCTCCTGAGATGGCTCGCTCGCGCCACCGGAGCCTGCTACCTGGATAGGCGCATCGATGTCTGCGGGGCATACTTGAGCGACCGTCGAGCGGGCGATTGGCATACATACCTGGGTCATCCATGTGCTGGAACAGCCATTCCATCGCAGCCTGCGGATCACTGTTGCCCGTCGCGAGAAGTGCCTTCTGACAGCGGACTGTTGGGAATCCCATTCCTTCCAGCTGTGCCATCGCTTCAGCGTTGAATTCAGGGAGCGCCGGGGCAGCTGTGGCACGATAGCTAATTAGACCAGGTCCGCGAAACGGAGCCATGAGACGTACCATCCTTGTCGTCCGGTAGCTCGGTCTCACCGGGCTGAAGTCCGCTACCCCGATACTCATCGAGCTGCACGATGTCGTCTGCGGGCAGGATGACCGGGATGTCTAGAGACTCGGCTCGATGAGCGAAATAATGACGAAAATCGCGCGGTCATGACGCACCAAGCTTGGTCGGCACCCAGTTCACGAGCTGGAACTTCTTCGCGTGGACAACCAGAACCTCGGGAAAGGTGGCAAACCTCGTCTGTCTGCGAAGCATCCTTGACGTCAGCTATGAATATGTTACCCGGAAGACTGGCGCACTTTTGGGCAATGACCTGCTTCTGGCACGACGGGCACGTGTAGTCGAGGGTCTCGGTACCGGTCACGATGTCGAGGCACTCCTTGAGGGGCACGTCCTCGTACTGTGGCCTCCCCTCCGCGTCGACGCCCCTCTCGCGCTTCGCGACAGGCACGCTGACGACGTCGGTCGCGTCGACGCGGTAGCGCACCTTCTGGCACGCGCCGCACTGCAGGCGCTGCTCCATGCCGAAGCGGAAGACGTCCGTCGGGTCCGCGCCCGCGCCCGTGCGCTTGAGCTGGCGGCGGACCGCACCGACGAAGTGCGTGAAGAACTCCTCCGAGTCCTGCTGGCGCATCGTCGCGAACTCCTCGTGCCCGCGCCCGATGAGCGCCTTGAACATGCTCGGGCGCACGCCCTCCTGGAAGACCGGCGTCGGCGAGTCGTGCGCGAGCGGGTTCGTCGCCTGCACTGGCGCGCTCTCGGCGGGCCGCGGGTGCGAGTAGCGCCCCGAGAGCAGGCCGTCCGCGAGTTTGTGCATCTGGCAGTCCAGGCAGTCGGCAGGGAGTGGTTCGGGACATGTCTGCCAGTGGTCCTTGGCAGTAGGGAAGTAGCGTTCGCGGAAGGACGGGAGCGAGAACGTAGTTTGCAGAACGGATGCCATGTAACAACTGGAATTCTTCAGCGATGGAACCCTACAGCGTAGCACGGGACATACCTGTTACCAAGGTTGGCCAACCCAGTCAATCCAGGACCGAAGACCGGCTCCAGCGCCTTCCCTGACTCGTCTGTGAGGGAGAAGTCGAACTTCAGGTTGTGCTCGATTTGCTAGACAGTCCAGCGCTCAGCATACATGCGCCGAGAAGCGGCTACCTGCACGCACCAGCTCGGTCATGGACTTCTCGGTCTTGGTTTGCGTCGCCACATTGATGCCGAACGCCGCCAAGTGCGTGGCAAGCTCGGGGTCCACCCTCGCGTCGTTGCAGTGGTAGCAGTAGATATCTGAAGAGAGTCAGTGAAAGTGTTAAGTCGCTTTGGATGTATCTCACCTGCGCTGCCCTCCGGCGTGATGGTGCCCAGCTTGACGCTGACGGGATGCTTGGTCTCCTCGTAGTGGTTCAAGCCATGTCCGTTCCCGCCAAGGCCGCCGAACTGCTGGCGACCGCAACCCAGCGAGCCGCAAGTGAGACAAAGCCAGAGGTTCTCCTTGAGGTCGCACTTTGAGCAATGCGCGAGGCCGGAGGCTTCGATCGGGGCTGTGGCGTATTGCTCGAGCATCAGGGTGTGCTCGCACGCCGTGATCTCTTCTTCCCAAGCCTTGACCTCGGACTGGCGCGCAGACGACAGGGAGTGCAAGACGCCCTGGACAACGTTCTTGACGTGCGGGTCGTCGGAGAGCGCGGGCAGCTCCAGGCCCGTGTCGGGATTGCACTTCCAGCATTTCACGACAGTATGGTGGTCGTACTTGTCTTCATCTTTGTCCGCAGTTATGGCGAGCTTCGTCATTTTCGCTGGCGGCTCCTCTTCGTCTGCCTGCAGGCCGATGCTGGGCGATGAGCAGAGAACGCACGCGTCGTACGCAAGGACGTACCCGACCCGCCGAGGGCTTCAGCTTCCGCTTCACGTTCAATGTGAACGTATGTCCCGACTTTACGATGTGAAGGCGCATATGAGCGCGATCGCGATCCAGACAGCCTCCATTGAAGCAGCTCAAGCAGACGTCAATTCCCAGCGGCTGGTCCTGGAAAGTGGTATGAAGATGAGCATGGCCAAGAGTCAGGTAAGTCGAGGGCAGCGGACCTGATTGTCAAAGCACTGCGTGCATTCCTCTCTGTGGACCGACTGGGAGAGACGAGGCGGCTGCAGACGAGACAGATCTCCGATGTGTGGGCAGGTCATAGTTCTGGATGCGAGTACCTGGTCAGTCCTGGCGGAGAAAACCTTGTGAGGTCATGGCTGCAGACAGACCTCGTCTAGCGATCTCGATTCGATTGCAACAATAGCTCGCTTGTTCGGGTGTTACTGGCGGCGTATGTGGCGCACCAAAGCGATACAAATGTGCAGAAAGTCGCGGTAGTGTGCAAGCTTGGAGGTGCGTACGCGTGCAGGTCGTGCTTAATGGGCGCCGATCTAATCTAGAGCATGAAGGCACGCCGAGATAAGATGAGACGCCTATCCAGTTTTTTGCTCGTCCTCCCCTTCCCCACACCTCCCTCTTCCTAACTTCCTCCCTTTTCCTCCGTCCCAAAAATGGCTGCCACCAAGGCTAACGGCAGTGCAGATGCCCCCATTGAGGTTTCCTCAGCCCCCGCCGTCATTGGTATCAACTTCGGGAACTCGTACGCATCTATTGCGGTCCTGAACAAGGTGCGCATGGCCAAGGATCGCGTGTTTCCTCGAGGCTGACGGCGGCGTAGGAGGAGAATGCGGACTGCATTGCCAACGAAGATGGGGAGCGCCAGATTGCTTGCGCCATCGCCTTCCACGGCGAGGAGATGGTACGTTGACCCACCGCCCGAATATGACAGCGACCGACACGCTTTGCAGTACATCGGCAACCAGGCCAAGCACCAGCTTGTCAAGAACTCCCAGAACACCATCATTGGCTTCAGGAACCTCCTTGGCAAGAAGTAGGTGCCCTTGTCGCGTGTACCGGTGTGATGCTAACGACCGCAGGTTCTCCGAGATCCCTGCCGACAAGCCCACGAACTCTGCCCCCGTCATCCAGCACCCTGACCTTCCTGACACCGCCGCTTACAAGGTCCAGGTCCTTCAGCCCGCCCCCACTCCCCTTCCCACGTCCAAGGTCACGTCGGCAGCTGCCACGCCCTCGGCCTCGAACGTCGCGACTCCTCGTTCCGAGCCCACCCCCACCACTCGCATCCTGACCGTGAGCGAGGTGACCACCATCTTCCTCAAGTCGCTCGTTCAGTCTGCCGAGGACTTCCTCGGCCGCAAGGTACACGGCGTCGTCATCACGATCCCGACCTGGTTCGGTGATGAGCAAAAGAAGGCCCTAGAGGAGGCCGCCAAGGATGCTGGCGTCGCTGTCCTGCAGCTGCTCGAAGAGGCTGGTGCTGCCGTCGTTGCCACCACCTCTGCGCCTCGTTCGGACAAGGACACCCTCGGCGAGGACCGTACCCAGCTCGTCGTGGACCTCGGCGCCTCTGGCCTCGAGCTCTCGCTGCTCTCCGTCCGCCAGGGCCTTGCATACTCGCTCGCGACGCTCTCCGACCACACCGTCGGCGGCGACGCCATCGACGACCGGCTCATCAAGTTCTTCGCCAAGGAGTTCACGAAGAAGACGAAGACCCCGCTGACCGTCGCGCCCGCGACCGAGCCGCAGGACAAGCGCGCGGAGGCGAAGCTGCGCCTCGCGGTCGAGCACACGAAGCGCACGCTCTCTGCGTCGACCGGCGCCGCGACGTGCTCCGTCGAGTCGCTCAAGGACGGCCTCGACTTCACCGGCGCGATCAACCGCCTGCGTTTCGACATGGAGATGCGCCCGATCTACGACCACGTCTACAAGCAGGTGCAGGTGCTCGCGTCCAGCGCGGGCCTCGACCTCTACGACATCGACGAGGTCGTCTACGTCGGCGGCTCCGCGAGCCTCCCGGGGCTCGACGAGGCGCTCGCGGCGGGCCTCTCCGAGGACGTCGTGACGCCGTTCACCGCGGGCACCGTCGTCGGAGGCGGCGTCGGCGACCCGACGACGCTGCTCGCGCGCGGCGCGGTGCTCCAGGCGAAGCTCCTCGCGACGCTCGGCGAGGGCTCCGCCGAGGAGCGCGAGGTCAAGGCCGCGTTCGCGCCCGGGCACGCGCTGCAGAGCGTCAAGGCGACGACGCGCACGCTCGGCCTGCTCTTCCCCGAGGAGGGCGCGGAGAACGCGCTCGGCGGGCAGTGGGTGCCCGTCGTGCTGCGCGAGACGGCGCTGCCCGCGCGCCGCGCGGTGCGCCTCGACGTCGAGGTCGGCGAGGGCGCGCGGGTCGGCTTCGAGGTGTGGGAGGCGAAGGAGGGCGTGAAGATCACGAAGGAGGCGCCGCCGAAGCTCGAGGGCGACGAAGACGAGGAGGATGAAGAGGAGGAGGAGATCGAGACGAAGGAGAAGACGCTCGAGAAGGAGGCGTTCCTCGCCGCGCTCACGCTCGAGGCGCACAAGGCGCGCAAGGTCGACGGCCGCCTGCGCACGACGCTCGAGGTGCAGTTCCTCGTGAACGAAGCCGGCGGACTGGCGATCACCGCCGTCGAGGCGGACGGCGGCGAAAAGGTCACTCTGGCCATTGCTCCTGCCTCATAAGACACCGCCTGTCAGACTGCACCTAGGTAGACACACAATACATCCATTTCATCTTCGCTGCGAGTGCATGTCCGGACAACCGAGAGCCTCAGCGCGCGTGGCCTCCAACTAAGCACTCACTGAACACGTAAGTTGCCCTTTTCATTCCCCCGCCTGGCGTCTGACACTGAGCACCCCGCTTACCATGTACCAGCACGCAAGTCCTCCAAGATCAAATCCGCGCCCTCCTCCACAACGCCATACACCGTCGCACTGAGGTGCGCGCTCATAGGCAGCGGCAACTTGGCGGCAACACCGCCGCATCGACGACGCGCAGGTTGCGCGTCCCATGCACCCTCAGCTGCGCATCGACGACAACTACACACCCTGCATCAACACCCCGCGCCGCCCAGACCAAGCAATAAGCACGAACTGCCAAGCGCACGCCGCATCGTCGCGGCCGTCCCTACCGGATGGTCGTTCGAGACGTACGTGGCGCGCGTCTACACCACCCAGGCCGCGTCGCTGCCACCATCGCCGCCATCGGGCAAGGCGGCCGGGCGAGATAGATGAAGATGACCTCGAGGCGGTCGAGAAGCAGCTCGAGACTAGTATTCATTGCGTCTGTATACGTGTAAATAGCTCGAGATCGGCTCCACATCTGCGAGGACCTGAAGGAGGTGAGCCGTGTGACTTTCCGTCGCCTGTCCATGTTTATCATCCGTGCAGATCTCGTGTACGAAGCGTCCGACGATGACGGCGGCTTCGAAGACCTCGCAGATGACAGGGATGGTGACGATGAGGACCGCTTCGAGGATGTGTGTACGCAATCTTCCCTAGCTAACCGAGTTTCGCCGACGATTGCGACAGGAGTATGACTCAGACGACGATGGACCCGCGCGCCGACGTGGCCCCCCGACACGCGTGGCACGTCGGAAAGCAGTGACTCCGAAGAGTGCAAGCAACAGTGATCTCTTCGCTTGTCCCCTGCCCACTTTGCATCGCTCCTGGTACGTAGTTCATTCTCTGGACTTGTTGGCTGTGCTTCCGGTGTTTGTGCTCGAAAATGTAAACTGCTACACATGCATACTTCAAATCGTGCAAAACAAGCTTATTTCTCTGCTACAGGTCGTTTGTGCCACAGCCCACGCCAATTGGACATTGCCCGGCGATCTGCTATCATTCGAAACATGCCCGCTCCTGCGGCCAGATGAGCTCTCTGGACACATTGTATTCAAGACTGCAGCTACTCGGAGACTATCAGGTTGTCCTTCCGTTCGGTCATAAGTCGAAACGCTTCCAAGTAACGCTCCTTGTAGGCCGTCCGCCGCAGAGCTTCTTCTGCCGGCAAGTAGACGACGTCCGTATCCTCAAGTGGGCTTGGAAGAAATCCGACGAGGCCCCTGACCTCAATCCTTTCGACTTACACCACAGCCCACTTGATTGCCTCTACCACGGGAGATCCCCAGCCGTTCGCTTTGCCCACTGCTACAACCTCCACGATCACGCCGTGTGAGGTACGACCGGCCCCAGACAAGTTAAGGATGACTAGCCGGTAGTCTATTCCCTTCAGCAGCACGCCGTGCGCGCCCAGCGCAGTGAACGCCTGCACTCTGGCAGGTTCGCCGCGATTGAGGTGGACCTCAAGACACCACAGGACGCCGTTCACCACGGTGGTGTTGCCCACGAGTCTGCACGGCCCAAGCATCCTAATCACCATCGGCGGCGGCGGCGGCGGCGGCGACCCGACGACGCTGCTCGCGCGCGGCGCCGTGCTCTAGGAGAAGCTCCCCGCCGCACTCGGCTAGGGCACGCCCGAGGAGCACGAGGTCAAGGCCGCGTTCGCGCCCGGGCACGCGCTGCAGAGTGTCAAGGCGACGACCTTCACGCTCGGCTTGCTCTTCCCCGCCAGAGGACGGCGCGGAGAATGCGCTCGGCGGGCAGTGGGTGCCCGTCGTGCTGCGCGAGACGGCGCTGCCCGCGCGCCGCGCGGTGCGCCTCGACGTCGAGGTCGGCGAGGGCGCGCGCGTCGGCTTCGAGATGTGGGAGGCGAAGGAGGGCGTGAAGATTACGAAGGAGGCGCCGCCGAAGCTCGAGGACGAAGAGGAGGACGAGGACGAAGAGGAAGGAGATCGAGACAAAGGAGAAGACGCTCGAGAAGGAGGCGTTCCTCGCCGCGCTCATGCTCGAGGCGCACAAGGCGCGCACGGTCGACGGCCGCCGGCCGCCGGCCGCCGGCGCACGACGCTCGAGGTGCAGTTCCTCGTGGACGAGGCCGGCGGGCTCGAGATCACCGCGGGCGAGGCGGATGGCGGGGAGAAGGTGCGGCACGCTGGCTAGTATTGCGCCTGCTGCGTGA
The DNA here is from genome assembly GCA_019973155.2 of Phanerochaete sordida. NCBI lineage: Eukaryota > Fungi > Basidiomycota > Agaricomycetes > Polyporales > Phanerochaetaceae > Phanerochaete > Phanerochaete sordida. The sequence continues at coordinate 597,959 of BPQB01000012.1, read as the reverse complement.
TACACCGCTTGGAGGATTCCGTCTCGATAGACTCGATGCATTTATTCCTTATCGCTGCGGGTGCGTGTGCGGGTGTCAGATCCACCACGGCTGCCATCGTATCCTTATGATATCTCGGGGATTGCGATGCGTCCACCGGCAGCGAATTCGCTTTTTGGCCTATCACCCCGAAACAGAGCACGTCCGCCCACAGGTTCGTCTTCGAGCAAACTACAATTCTCCGCGAGTGTCTCATGTCCCGTGTTCTAAATCATACATATTACCGCTTGCTCGCATACGGGGCATCCAATGAATTCGCAGATTGTCATGTACATCTCATCCGCCTGCCGTGCGGCACTAGGAGCGAGCCCTAGGCCTACCGTCCTCCCACAAGCAACGCCTCCAAAATCAAACCCGCAGTTCTCCCTACGACATCATACACCATCACGCCCAGGTGGGCGCTGACCTGCAGCGGCAGTACCGCCATGTCATTGCTACCTATACAAGAAGAAATCAGCGAAGAAATAAAATACGCTCTCTAGACATACTGTATTCGAGACTGCAGCTACTCGGAGACTATCAGGGTGTCTTTCCGTTCGGTCATGACTCGAAACGCTTTCAAGTAACGCTCTTTGTAGGACGTCCGCCGCAGAGCCTCGTCTTCTGCTAGGTAGGTGATCCATGTGTTTCCTTCGATCAGCGGAGTTCTTCGGAATGGAGATGGTTGGAAGTCATTGAGCCCCTTCCAGTCGAATTGCAACACAGCCCACTTGATCGCCTCCACCCCGCGTATCCCTCGTTTGCTGGCCTCGCTCTCTCCAACGACCTCCACCGCGGCGCAGAGGTTGGAATATAGAGGATAACGTTCATCTACGATGACCAGCTGGTAGTTTATCCCCTCCAGGAGCACGCCGTGCGCGCCACACGCAGTGAGCGTACGCGCCTTCGCACTTTTGCCGGGATCGAGACGGACCTCAAGCCGAAGCTGGACGCCGTCCTGCGCCGCGGTCTTGCCGATGACCTTGCACGGCCCGAGCACCTTGCTCCAGTGGCAGTACCGCCCCGGCTCTTCCGAGCTCCGCGACTCCGTGTTGATAAGCTCGAGGCCCCGGCCGGAGGATGACAGGCGAAACGCGGGGCCCGCGGAGACGTACGCGTCCCACGACGGGAACAGCGCGAACGGCGCGTCGGCCGGATGCTTGCACATCACGTCCATGCGCCACATCTCGGACGCGTGCTTCAGCAGCTGCTGCCACGCGCCTTCGACGTCCGCGCCCGCCCGGTAAACTGGCAGCGTCGAGCACTTGGCTATATACGCGAGCCCCGCGATCCGGTCGAGCTCGCTGGTGCAGGAACGTTTCTGAAGCTCTCGCATGAGCATATCTCGGCGCCCTTTCGGGACGTGGTGCCGTTGGTGCCCGTTCGGGATCTGATGCAGGAGCTCAGCATGCCGCGAGAAGAGCGTTATGATGCTGCTGTCTGCGGGCGGCCTCCGCCCCGTAAGGCCGCATGGGATCCACGAGGGAAGCGTCTCCTGCAGCGTCCAGACGCGGTTGAGCCAGTGCGTTCTGGACGCGAGTGCGTCTGGTGCCATGTCGAGCGGCAGCCCGAGGCCGTTGAAGTATGTCGCGCATGGCCGGTTACCCGTCCCTGATTCGCGGTAGACGTACCCGATGGTCGGTACGTCGACCTTCCACTCCTCGAGGCGTACCGCCTCGTCCTCGTCACGACCCTGCTGTCGGAGACACAGGACGTCGAGCCAAACGTACTCGGCACCCATGTTGAGGAGCTCGATGCGGACGTGCTCGAGCGTTGTTGCGCGGGGGATTGGCACGGGCCATTGGTACCCGTTGATGGGCGTCCAGACGTTCTCCTGAGCCTCTGCGGCAACCCAGCTATGCGAGACAGTCCAAAGAGTGTCAGGAAAGTCACTCTGAAGCATTTGCGTGATATTTGGTGGCTTGGGTACGTATACAGTGCCGTATGGGAGGACACGGTTGCTGTACAGGTCCCAGATACGCCGAGGAGGTGTATCCGACCTTCCGATGCTGAAGGCATCGGCGCACTCTCGGCGTCTCTTGTCGAGCGTCCTCCTGCGATTGTCGACCTCCTGCTGATGCGTTATTGCCATCGTCAGAGCCTCCCGGGGATTCTGATGCCAAGCACGAGTCCCGGGCCACCGTGCTCGCACTTTACCGTAAGCCACCCCGAAATCGGGCGAAGTGCAGCGGATTGCATCGAGGAAATCGGACAAGCCGGGGACATCGAGCGACACGTTCGTGCCCATGACACGGTTGAAGTGGTCAAGAAGGCCTTCAGCAGTCATTTCCTCGCACAGAACATCGGCGAGGGCATTGGGGATAGTGCCACAGCCAATGTGGGTCCACTGCAGAGGAATGTTGGAATGGGTAAGTGGGCGAAGGGTGAAGGATCTTTTGCTTCCGGAGCCGAACAGCGTTCGCTCTGTTGCTGTGCCGGATTGAGCGATCTGTACGATGCCCCAGGCGATGCGCCGCTTCTGCGCGAGGAATTCGTCCATCTTGCGGGGATCCCGATCGCGAGCGAAAGGCTGTTTGAGCAGGGAGGCCGAGACCTGCACCTCGCTGGCACCGTCATCGTCGTCCCAGGGGACATCGAAGCCAAGCATGCGGATGGGTGTGCCCTTGAGAACAAACGGCCGCTCTCGGGACTGGGGGCTTTGAGCCTTTCGCGTCATGTCAGAAAGGCAGGACGAAAGCAGTGGGCGGACGTACAGTTCCGGGCATGTCTGCGGCCTGGGTCCTACTATCTGCGGTACTCGCTTCGCTGACAGAGTCCTGACGACGTCTTTTTCCAGTGACTGCGAGCGAAGCGTTTAGCTGATGAACGCCGGAAGCATATAGGACACTCACAGGGTCTGGCTACGACTGTATCCTGCGGACTGGACGGGGAGCTCGACATGATAATCGGTGTCGCTGTTCAGTGAATCTGCAAGCGAGGAGGTGGTCGTTGCGGAGAGAGTGCTAAGGTTTGCTGTGAGAATTGGAGTGTCCTGGTAATGGAAGCCTGTCCGGAATGACGCCCGTGCGAAGCTATCCCACCGCTATCCCGTCGCTGCATGCCTCAAACGCGGTACCCAGATAGCAGCAAATGAGAACTAGCCTCTAGCCATCATCATCTAAAAATACCAAGTCATTCACTGGACAGGAAAGTGAAGTATAAACGTTCAATATCATCGGCCTTGCGTCTGACATGAGGAGCGAGCACCTTGCCTACCGCACGCCTGCACGCATGTCCTCCAAGATTAGATCCGCAGCCTTCTCCGCGACCCCATACACCGTCGCACTGAGGTGCGCGCTGATCTGCAGCGGTAGCACAGACGAATCGACGACGCGCACGTTCTGCGTGCCATACACCCTCAGCCGCGCATCGACCACGCCTTTTGACAGCGCGTCAGCCCCACACCCAGCCGGATCGCACAATCGAACAGAACCACGCACCGCCGAGCTCCCGCCGCATCATCGCGGCCGTCCCCACCGGGTGGTCGTTCGAGATGTACGCGCCGCGCACCCACGCCGACCAGTCCGCGTCGCTGCCGCCGTCGCCGGCGTCGGGCACGGCAGCCGTGCCGGGCACGAGCTCCGAGGTCACGATTTCGGACAGCGGCGGCGTTTGGAACAGGCGCCGCACGGCGCGTGCGCCTGCGACGGCGACGGCGAGGTCGATGTCGACAGCGAGGTATGCGCCGCGGATCGCTGGCGGCGTGAACGGGTTCGTGCTCTGGCGCAGGTGTAAGTGGGATTCGGGTGGGGGCGGAGAGAGGGGCGCACGGTGATGGAGAGGTTGCCCCGGCTGAAGGGTAGCAGGCCCCAGGCATTCATGCCCAAGCCGTCGGGCGCGGGTTCATAGAAGAACATCTCGAGGATGGCCGCTGTCGCGCATCGATCAGAAGCTCTGCACCCAGGGGACGGTCACTCGCGTACCTTTGTCGTGCAAGATGTTGTGCGCCTGCGCGCGCATGACAATCTCGAGGGCCTCCGCGCTGACACCGCCGCCTGCCGCCGCCTGGCTCGCTGCCCAGCCGGGGATGCCGCCGGGGATGGTCTCCGACACGTTCGCGGCACCGTCGAGCGCACCGAACGCGAACAGCGCGTCAACGTCCGGGAACGCGATGGCGTCCAGGACGCGGGTGCCGCCGGTGTCGTTGACGGACGAGCCTGCGGCGAGGGGCGTCGCGGCCTTCGGACGACTCAGCGTTAGCGGGCATGCAGGGACGCGGGGCAGGACGCACCTGGTCCTGGAGGTTCCGGCCGACGCCCTCGAGCGGCACAACGACGTCGATGCCCAGCGCGTCCAGCAAGCTCTTGGGGCCGACGCCGGATCGCTGCAGGAGTGCCGGGGACTGGATTGCCCCTGCTGACAGGATGATCTCGTGGTCTGCGTACACGATATATTCTTGTGATGGTGGGCCGGTTGTCGCGTCCGCCGGTGTCGGCGCGAAACGCACGGCGTATGCGCTCCGAAGCCCGTCAGACTCGTTTTCTGCGAACAGAACGGTCGTAGCCTGCGAAGACGGCTAGATGAGCCGCATATAGTCGGCTCGCCAGCGACATACGCACCGTGTGTCCGACCAGCACGACCCAGTTGCTGCGCTCGTTCTCGACTGGCGTGAGATACGCTTCCGCGGACGACGACCGGTGGTCGCTCCTCGCGGGGTCGATGCTCTGCAGGCTCCGCACTCAGCACCTCGCTCACACCAACGTCGACCGACTCACAAGCGGTGTGACGAACACGCCCGTTGGGCTCCCGTCATTCACGTCCGCGCGCTGCGCGAGCTCGAAGCCCGGCGCACTGCTGCACGTCGCGACGAACGCGCTCTGCTTGAGGCCCGCGCCGAACGCGTTGCTCGGCATGAGCGTCGCGTCCGTGAACGCGGCCTGCACGGGCCCTGCGAAGCCGTGCACTGCCGGCGCAAACGACGCGTTCAGCTGCGCACGCTGCAGCGCGTCGGGCGCGTGGAACGTCTCACTCTGGGCACGAGTCAGCGCGGAGTCGCTCGCTCGCAAATGCGCGACGCACCTTTTGCATGTAGTGCAGTAGGCCCGTGGCCCCCGCCCAGCCCCAGCCGAGCTCACTCTCCTCAGGTTCAAGCAGCGCATTCCATGCGTCGTACTGCGCGTCCTGCCCGCGCGTCCACGCCGCGCCGTTTATGGAGCTCGATCCCCCGAGGGTCTTCCCGCTGCCCGACCACCCTCATAAGTCGCGCACCTCATCGGCACAACTGAAAGCCATACCCGTCGATCGTGCGCCCTTCGGCCGTCGCCCAGCTCCAGTCGAGCGGCCCGCCGAGGACCGCGCCGAACTCGAGCAGGCTCTGCGTCGCCGCGTCCGTGCGGTTGTCGCCCCCGGCCTCGATGGTGAGCACGCTGATGCCCGGGTGCGCGGAGAGCCGCCCCGCGAGCGCGAGGCCCGCGGTGCCGCCGCCGATGACGACGAAGTCGAAGTGCGTGCCGTTCGGCGGCGTGCTTGTGACAATGCTCGCATGCCCGAGATGGGAGCGCAAGGAGCGCAGTCGCGCAGGCGAGCGCGCGAGGGCGTATCATCGTGCCCGCGGTGTCGACGAGGGGCGTGCGGGGCTCGCTGCCCGTCGTCGGTTAGCTAGGTCTTTAACGCGTCCAGAGACGCCAGACGTGGCATCAGGCGTACGTGCGTCGCTCCGCCAGCATTCGTGCAGGGGAGGTGCGCGAGATGTCAGCGCGCGATAACGAGAGGCCCGTCGCCGAGGACGGCCGTCAGCTGCGTGATGAGGGTTGTTGGCCGGGCAGCGCGTGACCGCGAGGCACGCTGGCCCTGACGAAGCATATTCTGGGCTGTGATGCTGCTCGGCCAACTCAGCCACGCCGCAGGGCAGCACAAAGGATACGGTCACAACTATGCAGACGGAGTGCTGTGTGACGGAGCTTCAGCAGGTGAAAGAGAGACTACTCAGAGACGTACCGTATATGTCGAGCAGTTCGTCTGACGTCGTAAGCAACGCTCTGGCTACGAGCATCCGTATGGCAGCTGGAAGATGGTGGGCATAATATATTGAGGGATTGGATGAATATCTGTGCATTTCCAGGAATCTTGAACAGACAGGTGCAGGTCATGGCTGCTGGAAGAGGAGCAAAAGGCCTGTTCTGGAGGTAAGATCGATACAGATGCGGGTAAGCTTTGCTTTCTTATAGAAGCGCCAGTAAGTAAAGACGGTAAGCAAGCGTTGCTTACTGAATAGGCTCGATAAGCTAATAGTAAGCATGTCGCGTTTACCACCAGTCCCACGTTCAGCATCTGCTTCGACGTCGGACTCAAGCTTGATTCGACACTCAGTGCCTGGAATGTCGCATGTCACACATCGAATCTGCTAGCCTTCGCTGTGAGTGCATTCCTCCTTCATGGTCAACTCATAATCTAACAGAAAGTAAGTATCCCAGGGCCTCTCGTACCTTGGCAAGACTCTAGTGCCGCGCAGTACCATGAGGTTTCTCCATCCGGACAGTTTCTTCGCTCTTTCGTGCTTACTATTCTCGTTAGTACTGGCCCTCGAGCTCTCGTTGTTATTCGTCTGCCAGGGCCTCGCATACTCGCTCGCGACGCTCTCCGACTACACCGTTGGCGGCGACGCCATCGACGACCGGCTCATCAAGCTCTTCGTGAAGGAGTTCACCAAGAAGACGAAGACGCCGCTGACCGTCGCGCCCGCGACCAAGTCGCAGGGAAAGCGCGCCGAGGCGAAGCTGCGCCTCGCGGTCGAGCACACGAAGCGCACGCTCTCCGCATCGACCGGCGCCGCGACGTGCTCCGTCGGGTCCTCCTGAGTCCCTCAAGGACGGCCTCGACTTCACGAGCACAATCAGCTGCCTGCGCTTCGACATGGAGATGCGCCCGATATACGACCACGTCTACCAGCAGGTGCAGGTGCTCGCGTCCGGTGCGAGCCTCGACCTCTACGACATCGACGAGATCATCTACGTCGGCGGCCACGCGCGCCTTCCGGGGCTCGACGAGGCGCTCGCCGCGGGGCTGTCCGAGGACGTCGTGACGCTGTTCACCGCGGGCACCGTCGTCGTCGGCGGCGGCGGCGACCCGACGACGCTACTCGCGCGCGGCGCCGTGCTCCAGGCAAAGCTTTTCGCGACGCTCGGCGAGGGCACGCCCGAGGAGCGCGAGGTCAACGCGGCCTTCGCGCCCGGGCACGCGCTGCAGAGCGTCAAGGCGACGACGCGCACGCTCGGGTTGCTCTTCCCCGAGGCGGGCGCGGAGAGCGCGCTCGACGGGCAGTGAGTGCCTGTTGTGCTGCGCGAGACGGCGCTGCCGGCGCGGCGCGCGGTGCGCCTCGACGTCGAGGTCGGCGAGCGCGCGCGGGTTGGCTTCGAGGTGTAGGAGGCGAAGGAGGGCGTGAAGATCACACGGGAGGTGCCGCCGAAGCTCTCGGACGGCGACGAGGAGGATGAGGACGAAGAGGAGGAGATCGAGACGAAGGAGAAGACGCTCGTGAAGGCGGCGTTCCTCGCCGCGCTCATGCTCGAGGCGCACAAGGCGCGCACGGTCGACGGTCGCCTGCGCACGACGCTCGAGGTGCAGTTCCTCGTGGACGAGGACGGATGGATCGCGGTCACCGCGGTCGAGGCGGACGGCGGGGAGAAGGTCACGCTGGCTATCGCTCCTGCTGCGTCATGCACCGCTTGTAGGATTCCATCTCGATAGACTCGATGCATTTATTCCTCATCGCTGCGAGTGCGAGTGCGGGTGTCAGATCCCACACGGCTGCCATCGTATCGTTATGGGGGATTGCGCTGCGTCACCCGGCAGCGAATTGGCTTTTTTGTCTATTTCCCTGAAGCAGAGCACGTCCGCCGATAAGTTCGTCCTCGAGCAAACTGCGATTCTCCGCGAAGATCTCATGTCCGTGTTCTAGTACATCAGATATAGCACTGCAGAGAGCCTCAGCACGCTTGCCCGCCTACGGGCCATCCACTGAATACTTAGGTTGTTATTTACACCTCATCCGCCCGCCGTGAGACACCAGGAGCGAGCCCTGGGCCTACCGTCCTCCCACAAACAAAACCTCCAAAATCAAACCCGCAGATCTCCCTACGATATCATACACCATCACGCCCAGGTGCGCGCTGACCTGCAGAGGCAGTACCGCCATGTCATTGCTACCTATACATGAAGAAATCAACGAAGAAATGCCATAACATACACTCTCTCCAGACATACTGTAATCGAGACTGCAGCTACTCGGAAACTATCAGGGTGTCTTTCCGTTCGGTCATGACTCGAAACGCTTCCAAGTAACGCTCTTTGTAGGACGTCCGCCGCAGAGCCTCTTCTTCTGCTAGGTAGGTGATCTGCGTTTCTCTTTGGAATTGGGATGGAGTTGAACAGAGGCCATAGAGCCCCAGCTGGTCGAGTTCCAACACAGCCCACTTGATCGCCTCCACCATGCGAGACCTTCGTTTGCTGGTCTCGCTCTCCCCGACGACCTCTACCGCGACGCAGAGTTTGTGTCTTGGTTTGCCACAAATATCCACAAAAGCCCGAAGATCATCGATGATGACCAGCTGGTAGTCAATCCCCTCCAGGAGCACGCCGTGCGCGCCCCGCGCAGTGAGCGTACGCGCCTCCGCACTTTTGCCGGGATCGAGGCGGACTTCAAGGCGCGACTGGACGCCGCCCCTCGCGGCGGGCGCGCGGATGACCTTGCACGGCCCGAGCACCTTGCCCCAGTGGCGGTACCGCCCCGGCTCTTCCGAGCTCCGCGACTCCGTGTTGATGAGCTCGAGACCCTGGCTGGGGAATGGCAGGCCAAACGCAGGGCCTGCGGAGACGTACGCGTCCCACGACGGAAACAGCGCGAACGGCTCGTCGGCCGGATGTGTGCTCATCAATTTCAGGCGCCACAACTCGGACGCGTGCTTCAGCAGATGCCGCCACGCGTCCTCGACGCTCGCGTGCTGCCGGTAAACCGGAAGCGTCGAGCAGTGGGCTATATACGCGAGCCCCGCGATCCGGTCGAGTTCGTCCGTGCAGAAACGTCTCTTAAGCTCTCGCATGAGCAAATCTTGGCTCCCGCTCGGGATCTGGTGCAGGAGCGCAGCGTGCCGCGAGAAGAGCGTTGTGATGCTGCTATTTGCGGGCGGCGGAAGCCCTGTGAGGCCGCACGGGATGAACGAGTCCATCGTCTCCTGCAGCGTCCAGACGCGGTTGAGCCAGTGCGTCTTGGACGCGAGCGCGTCCGGCGACATGTCGAGCGGCAGCCCGAGGCCGTTGAAGTATGTCGCGCACGGCTGGTGACCCATCCCTAATCCGCGGTAGACGTACCCGATGGTCGGCACATCGACCTTCCACTCCTCGAGGCGCCTCGCCTCGTCCTCGTCTCGGCCCTGCTGTCGTAGACACAGGACATCCAGCCAGACGTACTCGGCACCCATGTTGAGAAGCTCGATGCGGACGTGCTCGAGCGTCGTTGCGCGGGGGACCGGCACAGGCCACTGGTTCCCGTTGATGGGCGTCCAGACGCTCTCCCTAGCCTCTGCGACTACCCAGCTATGCGAGACGGTCCAAATAGCGCCAGAAAGTTTTCCCCCAAACAATTTCTGGGCCATCGTGCGCTTGAGTACGGATGTGATGCCATATGGGAGGACACGGTTGCTGTACAGGTCCCAGACGCGCCGAGGAGGTATATCCGACCTCCCGATGCTGAACGCATCGGCGCACTTCCGGCGTATCTTGTCAAGCTCGCTCTCGCGATGCTCAACTTCCCGCTGATAGCGCCTTGCCTCCGACACAGCCTCGGGGGAATTCCAGTGCCCAGGGAGAGCCCACCAAGCTCGCACCCTACCGTAGGCCACCCCAAAGTCGTGTGAAGTGCAGCAGATTTCATCGAGGAATTCGGACAAGCCGGGGACGTCGAGCGACACGTTCGTTTTCATGACATCGTTGAAGTGGTCAAGAAGGCTTCCAGCACTCATAGTCTCGCACCGAACGTCGGCGAAGTCGTTGGGAATAGCGCCATAGCCAGTATGTGTCCATTGCAGAGGAATGTTGGAACGGGTAGGTGGGCGAAGGGTGAAGGATCTCTCGCTACGTCCGGACCCGAACAGCACTCGCTCTGTCGCTTCGCCGGATCGAGCGATCTGTGCGATGCCCCAGGCGATGCGCCGCTTCTCTGCGAGGAAGCTGTCTGTCTCAACATGGTGGTACATGCGAGGGAAAGGCAGCTTGAGCAGGGAGGCGGAGACATGCACCTCACTGGCATCATTGTCGTCGTCGTCCCAGGGGAAATTCCAGCCAACGATGTGGATGGATGTGCCCTCGAGAACGAACCACCGCTTCCGGGGCTTGGGGGTTCGAGCCTTTCACGTCATGTCAGAAAGGCAGGGCTGAAGTAGTGGGCGGACGTACCCTTCCAGGCGTGCCTGCTGCCTGGGACATGCTATCTGCAGTGCTCGCTTTGCTGCCCGACTCCTGACCACGACGACTTTCCCCAGTGACTGCAAGCGAAGCGTTTAGCTGATGAAAGCTGAAAGCACGTAGGACACTCACAGACTCTGCCTACGGCTGTATCCTGCAGACTGGACGCGGAGCTCAATATGATAATCGGTGTCGCTGTTCAGTGAATCTGCGAGTGAGGAGGCGGTCGTTGCGGAGAGAGTGCTAAGGACCGCGTGTGAGAGTCGTGGGGACCTAGTAATGGAAGTCCGGAATGACGCCCGGGCGAAACTATCCCACCGCTATCTCGTCGCCGCAGGCCTCAGAACGCGGTGCCAAGATAGCAGCAAATGAGAACTAGCCTCTAGCCATCGCCATCTAAAAATAACAAGTCATTCACCGAACAGAAAAGCGAAATATAAACATTTCGTTCAATATCACCGGCCTTGCGTCTGACACGAGGAGCGAGCACCCCGCCTAACGCCCGCCCAGCGGCCCACCAGCACGCATGTCCTCCAAGATTAGATCCGCAGCCTTCTCCACAGCGCCATACACCGTCGCGCTGAGGTGCGCGCTGATCTGCAGGGGCAGCACAGACGCATCGACCACACGCACGTTCCGCGTGCCATACACCCGCAGCCGCGCATCGACCACACCTACACATCGCGCGTCAGTCCCACACCCTGCCGAATCGCACAATCGAACAGAAACACGCACCACCAAGCTCGCGCCGCATCATCGCGGCCGTCCCGACAGGATGGTCGTTCGAGATGTACGCGCCGCGCACCCACGCCGCCCAGTCTGCGTCGCTGCCGCCGTCGCCAGCGTCGGGCACGGCAACCGTGCCGGGCACGAGCTCTTTCGTCACGATTTCGGACAGCGGCGGCGTGTGCAGCAGGCGCCGCACGGCGCGTGCGCCGGTGACGGCGATGGCGAGGTCGATATCGGCGGCGAGGTATGCGCCGTGGATCGATGGTGGCACAAACGGGTTTGTGCTCTAGTGCAAGTGTTAGCGGGATGAGGGGTGGGGGCGGAGGGAGGGCGTACGGTGATGGAGAGATTGCCCCGGCTGAAGGGCAGGAGGCCCCAGACGTTCATGCCTAGGCCGTCGGGTGCGGGTTCATAGAAGAACATCTCGAGGATGGCCGCTGTCGCGCGTCGATCAGAAGCTCTGCACTCAGTGGACGGTCATCCGCGCACCTTTATCGTGCAGAATGTTGTGCGCCTGCACGCGCATGACCGTCTCGAGTGCCTCTGCGCTGACGCCGCCGCCCGCTGCAGCCTGGCTCGCCGCCCAGCCTGGGATGCCGCTAATAATCATCTCGGAGACGTTCGCGGCGCCATCCAGCGCGCCGAACGTGAACAGCGCGTCGACGTCGGGAAACGCGATGGCGTCCAAGACGCGCGTCCCGCCGGTGTCGTTGACGGTCGAGCCCGCGGCGAGGGGCGTCGCGGCCTTCGGACGACTCAGCGTTGGCGAGCATGGAAGGACGCGACGCACGACGCACCTGGTCCTGGAGATTCCGGCCGACGCCCTCGAGCGGCACGACGACGTCGATGCCCAGGGCGTCCAGCAGGCTCTTGGGGCCGACGCCGGATCGCTGCAGCAGTGCCGGGAACTGGATGGCTCCTGCTGACAAGATGACCTCGTGGTTTGCATGAACGATGTACTCTTGCGATGGCGGGCCTGCTGTCGCGTTCGCCGGCGTCGGCGCAAAACGCACGGCGTATGCACTCCGGAGCCCGTCAGACTCGTTTTGTGCGAACAGAACGGTCGTAGCCTGCGAAGACGGCCAGATCAGCCGCATATAGTCGGCTCGCCAGCGACATACGCACCGTGTGTCCGACCAGCACGACCCAGTTGCTGCGCTCATTCTCGACCGGCGTGAGATACGCTTCCGCGGACGACGACCGGTGGTCGCTCCTCGCGGGGTCGATGCTCTACATGTCTCGCAATCAGCACCATACAGGCCTCCAAGCACCTAAATGACTTACAAGTGGAGTGACGAACATGCCCGTTGGCCTCCCGTCATTCACGTCCGCGCGCTGCGCGAGCTCGAAGCCGGGCGCGCTCTTGCACGTCGCGACGAACGCGCTCTGCTTGAGGCCCGCGCCGGACGCGTTGCTCGGCATGAGCGTCGCGTCCGTGAACGCGGCCTGCACGGGCCCCGCGAAGCCGTGCACGGCCGGCGCGAACGACGCATTTAGCTGTGCGCGCTGCAGCGCGTCCGGTGGGTGGAAGGTCTCGCTCTGGGCACGCGTCAGCGCGGGGTCGCTTGGAAAACGATGCGCGGCGCACCTTCTGCATGTAATGCAGCAGGCCCGTGGCTCCAGACCAGGCCCAGCCGACAGTACGCTCCTCAGGCTCTAGCAGCGCGTTCCACGCGTCGTACTGCGCATCCTGCCCGCGTGTCCACGCTGCGCCGTTGATGGAACTCGATCCCCCGAGGGTCTTCCCGCTGCCCAACCACCCTCGTAAGCCGCGCACCTCATCAGCACAAATGAAAGCCATACCCATCGATCGTCCGCCCCTCGGCCGTCGCCCAGCTCCAGTCGAGCGGCCCGCCGAGGACCGCGCCGAACTCGAGCAGGCTCTGCGTCGCCGCGTCCGTGCGGTTGTCGCACCCGGCCTCGATGGTGAGCACGCTGATGTGTGGGTGCGTGGAGAGCCGTGCCGCGAGCGCGAGGCCCGCGGTGCCGCCGCCGATGACGACGAAGTCGAAGTGCGTGCCGTTCGGCGGCGTGCTTGTGACGATGCTCGCGTGCCCGAGGTGGGGCAGCGCAAGGAGCGCGGTCGCGCAGGCGAGCGCGAGAGGGCGTGTCATCGCGTCCGTGGTGTTGAAGAGGGTCGTGCGGGGCTCGCTGCCCGTCGTCGGCCGGCTGGGTCTTTAACGCGTCCGGAGACGCCAGACGCGTCATCAGGCGTGCGTGCGTCGCTTCGCTAGCATCCGTACAGGGGAGGTGCGCGGAATGTCAGGGCACGATGGCGAGAGGCCCGTCGTCGGATGCGGTCGTCAGCTGCGTGATGAGGGTTGTTTCCCGGGCAGCGCGTGACCGCGAAGCACGCTGGCCCTGACGAAGCTTATCCCTGGCTGTGATGTTGCTCGGTTAGCTCAGGTAAAGGCGGAATCGGCTATAAACCGATAGTCCTGCGTCACGAACTTTCAGCGAGCAACAAAAGTTCGACTCCGAGACGTACCGTACACGCCAAGCATTTTGTTAGGCTTCGTGAATCGTGATCAACACCGTGGTTGCGGAGGATCTGTATGACAGCTGAAAGACGGCAGTCATGATAGAGTGAGGATGGGCTTGTTTCCTGTATGAATTAAGGTATTTCGAGCAGGGGCAGATGGTGACAGTATGCAAAGAGGCAAAAGTCCTTTTCCAGCGGTAAGACGGCAATAGGAAGATGGGTAAGCCTGGCCTTCTTATATAAGCGCCGTAAAGTAAGGAAGGTAAGTAAATCAAGCTTACTGGGTAAGTTCGTTAAGTTGCTAGTAAGCATATCGCTGATGGGCGAATGGAACGTTCAGCGACCTCATTTAACCTCATTAGCATCCGCTCCCAGAGCAATCGTTACTTGTGCCGCAACATCTGGACTATTCTCTCGCTCTCGACCATCGAGTCTGTGTCCTCACCTAGTCGGGAGAGATAGCAATCCGACGATCTCTCATCTGGACGACTGAGAACAGCAGTTTCTGTCCCTCCTTGTCATCGTCAGGCGCTTGGATGCTCATGTATAGAACCAGGATTACCTCCGACTCTTTTCCCAACCCCACCGCTCGCCATCCCACCAGCACTATGCTGCTCTCGCTTCGCAAGCAGCTGACCCAATGTCAGCACTGCTGGAAGCACAAGTCGCAGGGCGTCACCTTCAAACGCTGTTCGGCGTGCCAGATCGAAGTATACTGCGTACGTCTGCCTACCGTGGCCTGCTGGAGCCTGCTGACTCGCCGCGCAGTCGGCCGAATGCCAGCGCGCCGCATGGCCCGCACACAAGGCGAAATGTGCGCTGAACGCACGCTCCCGCGCAGCCGCATGCTCGCCCGGCGCCGTGGACAAGCAAGAGGCGTTCCGCGCGTTCACGAGCAAGCACCGCCCGACGCTCGCGCTGTGCGGGCACCGCGCGCTCGACCTCGACCGCAACCCGCGCAACGCGGAGGCGTACTTCCTGTGCGTGCCCGTGCTCCAGCGCCCGGGGACGCAGCCCGCGGAGCGCCGCTTCGTCGCGCAGGACGCGGAGGTCGTGCCGTACGACGTGCTGCCGCCGGAGAACGTCGCGAGCATGCGCAGGGTGTGCGAGGACGCGTACGCGAGCCGCGAGCCCGGGATGGAGGGCGTGTTCTTCGTCGTGCTGCACGACGTCGTGGACAGCGCCATGCATGTCGTGCCGGTCACGTATGAACGCGGCTCTGGCGGGAAGGGGCCGATGGGCTACAAGGAAAAGCTGCTGCACAACCTCAACAACGGTATCTTGGTCTGAGAGGTCACTAGGTGTGTCGTCTGGAGCGGCCCGCTCGTCCCAAATTACGATACGCTTACTCTGGCTTATTCTGAAGTAGACCGTATGCATTGATGAGTTCGTCTTTGAACAAGCTGCAAGCTTGCATTTTGCACGGATGCAAAATTTCGAGAGCTAGCTACAGAGTCGAAGGAGAGATAAATCGAACTCACTCGAGTTTCTGCCAAAAATGCACTGTACACTAGATCGATATGGGAATTCGCACTCATCTTACTATCATCTTGGTCTACACCAGATAAAGCTCTGCATCGATCGACCTTCCAGACTGCTCCTCTGAAAGCAACAACTCTCCGCTCGCCGCTGCCGCAACATCCTGGGCGGCGCGCCACGTTGGACGTCGTGCACGACTGCTGCCACGCGCAATAAACAAGCACGTCAGATATCCTGGTACAGCAAACATACAAGAAACGGCGCCGTCACAGCAGCCCCATCACCCGCTTCTCCTTCTGGACGACCGTCTCGACGCGCACAGCGAGCGGCTCGGGCGTCGCGCGCGGGTCTATATCCAGGTCCGTGTCCTAGCGCAGACACGGTCAGCGTTCCGCAGCCGTCGCGCACCCCATGTGCGAAGAGCGTGGGAGCGCGGAAACGGCGGCGGCAGGCGCACCGCTGTGCGGACTTTGCCATTCACCGGTTACTAGCCATCCACGCGGCAGAGCGCGGGTGCGGGCACGCACGGCGCGGCGCGGTGCGCCGGTGCTGGGCGCGATGCACGGTGGCAGCGGAGCACCAGTGCCACGGCGCCGCGCGAACACAGAGCAGCGGGCGGGCAGCGCAGCGGTACAGCGGCGTGCGCGGGTGTGGACAACACGGCGGCGCACGTCGACGGCCGCGTGCAGCGGGCTGAGCTGCTTCAGTGTCGCTCTGCGCGGTGTCGAAGGTCGGGTAACGGATGAGCGGTGCGGAGGCGCGGCGCACGCCTTGCCCGCACGCGCGCTGCGCTGTATCGAGGTGCCGTTGCGGGGAAATGGGCGCGGCGCACCGAGGACGACCGCTGGCCGGCGCGAGTCAGCGGGACGAGGCGCAGGCAGAGCATCGGTACAGGCGCGCAGAGACCCTGAGGAAGTACAGTGCCGGGGGCGGGGTGCCGGACGTAGTCTAAGGAGCCGGTCCGCGGCGCGCGATCGGTGACGGGAGGGGATGGAATGGGCAGACGTGTGCAGAGGCTTCAGGCGAACCGGCTGCCGATGGGGTGGGGCCCGGGTCGGGATGTGCGCGCATATATGCAGGGCGGCGCATCTTTCCTCGAGGCAGCTGCGTCTGTCGGCGGGCACGCCATCGGGAGGAGTGCGAAAGGCGTCGCGGACCCCGGCGCGGACGATTGTTGACTGGGGCAGAGCGGTTATAGGCGGTGGATCGACAGACGCACCGCGAGGCTCTTGGAAGGTGACGCCGTCGGCATCATGCAGAGAGACGCGACTGACCAGGGTATCGCGGCGGGGAACAGCCGCGTGAGGTTTCCGAGATACGTTGCGGTGAACCTGCGCTGTCATCAGTACGCGCAAATTGGTAGCCTGCGCGCCCTACGCGCGGGCGAGGCGGCGCGCTGGCAGAGGCGGTGCAAAGTGGCAGGGCGCACCGTGATGCGCCATCACCTTCGTGGCGGCCACGTGCGCCCGCATGATTCGCGGGGCCCGGCTGTCCGGCTCCAGATGCCGCCCGCCGTGACGTGTCCGCGGACGCACTCGCTTCGCACGTCCGGGTGCCTGCACTCACGGGGCATATACGTCTGCCGAGCAGGCTCAAGGCGCTGGTAAGCCCCAGCTGTGCAGCTGGGAACCAGGGAGCAAGGGGCCGTCGCGAGGCGGACAGCGCTAGTCCAGCTGTGCGACGTATGTCTGACATCCAGTCGACGGATTGATGGCAATGCATCGCTGATTGGCATTGAACCATCACGCAGCCCTTCGCCCGGTCGCCGCGGGCTTCTTACGACCGCGCCCGCCCCTCGGGCCCGCACACCGGGCGCCCTCCGCCATCTTCTTCTCTACTGGTGCCAACGCGCCATCTCACCATCCTCGGGCACATCTCGCCCACAGCCTGCCACCACGATCGCCACGCGCGCACCCCGCACAGATCGCGCCGCGACGTCTCTGATGGCGCACCGCCCCACAGTGATGCCCGCGCCGCCTGCCTCAGACCGCCCCAAGCGTATATATGCGCCGCGTCGCGCAGCCCCGCGCAACACACACTCCTCCACGCCATCTGCGATGGACTCCGCCGCCGCCACGCCCGCGCTGCCCGCGCTGCCCGCGCCCGCGCCGTACGTCGCGCCATTCCTGATTGGCACGGTCGTCTTCGCGATGTGCGTCCCCTCCCGTCTCCGCGCGTTTTTGCGGCCTGTGCTGATAGAAGGCAGATTCTTCGGCGTGCTCTCGCTGCAGGTCTTCGTCTTCGTGCAGACGCCAAGCCCGGGCCTGGTGCCCGGGCCCGCGCGTCCGCGCGGTGTGGTGCGTGTGCGCCCCGCGTCGCGTCGTCTGGATGGCTGATGGCCGTCGCGCGTCGCAGGTTGTCTTGATATGGTGTGTTTCAGCGAGGGGTGCGCGTGGTGCGTGGCGCTGATTGGATGGGTGGTGGGGGCAGGCTGTTGAACGCGCTGAACTTGTTTTCGGCGGCGTGGTCGAGCTATCTGTGAGTTACATGCCAGAGACGGCGTGCGAGGATGCGGGGCTGATAGAAGCGTAGATTTATGGTAACGTACTTCGGGAATCTGGAGCGGCTGTTTACCGCGGCAATACCTTGGTGCGTCGCCTGTCCTATCTGCCAACTGACCTCGGTTGACGAGCATATGCGATTTTCTAGGAGCGTCGTGGTGCGTACAGCGATCCTAACGTCGCGCGCGAAGCTGACCGCTCTGCCCTAGTCAATAATCGTCTGCGGGGTATGTGTTCCTCTCAATTTACCTTTGGCGACATATCCTGACGAGTCCAACAGGCTCTGAGTAATTGTTTCGTCCAAAGGTGCGCCGCGCCGCATATATGCGCGCATACACACAGCAGAACCTCAATACCCGTCTTCCAGCTGGTTTGCGTGGAGCATTTGGACACGTGCGTATGCCCTGTTCCTTCTCTGAGCACGCGGCTGACCGCCCCCGCAGATTACGGTCGCCACCCAGCCGTCGGCGCCCTCCTCGTGCGTCTCCTCCTTCCATGCGCCTGAGCAGTCTCGCGCGCCGCATCCTTGCCCTACCAACGCTGACCGCACGCGCCACAGGCGGGCGGGATCCTGCTCACGCTCTGTACGCCCCTTCGCTCTTTCCGCCTTGCTTGCGTCTCACGCTCTGCCCGCCAGCATTCATCCTCGGTGCGTCCTGCGCGTCATTTGCCGCGCGATTGCGTGCTGACGCGGTGCAGCGCTCGCGGGCAAAGCGTATGTGTCTCCTCGCAGAATAGTGCCTGAGGTCCTGACGCCACGGTGTCCAGTGCGACCCTCCGCGAATTCAGCGCCCTGCACGCCGTCGACGTACGTCCCCTTCCCATCCTTCATCCTCCGCCCGGGTCCGCACTGAACGCACATTATGGGCCGCGCGTAGTGGCTCCTCTACACAGGCAGCGCGCTCGACTTCGTGCTCAACCTCGCGCTGAGCGGCGCCACGGCGCTGTGCCTCGCGCGGACAAGGAGGTCGCCGCTGTACCGGTGCGTCTCCCATCTCCGTCCCATTCTTACCCTACGCTGACGCCTCGCCTCGACCCGACGCTTCCTCGACTCTGTCCCACGCTCGTGACCCGGCGGTGATCGCGTGGTGTGCGCGCGCAGGTGGGACTACCTCGTCACCGCGCCGGTCGTGTACATGTCGCACGCGGGGCTGTTCTGCCTCGCGGAGGCGTTTCTTGTCATCGTCGTCGTGCGTGTCCTTTCTTTTCCGTGGCGTGCGCTCGGCTGATAGCAGGGCGGGCAGCGCGTCCTGCGGCCGGACGACTTTATTTATTTCGGAGGTGCGTCTCGCGTTTGACACGGTGACCGGCGTGCTGACGAAAGGACAGTGTTCATCCCGTACAGCACGAGTACGCCTCCCGCCCGCCCTCCTCTCCGTCTTCCCACTGATACCTGGGCAGTGTACGCAAACGCGCTCGTCGGATTGTGAGTGCGCTTGAACGGCTGTATGGTATGTGTGGCTGATGGACGGTGCAGCCTGAACAGCGGCGCGCTCGCGGACGCCGCCGCGCCCGCAAAGCCGTACGCGCTGCGCGCGATGCCAGGAAGGGCGCATGTTCTGAGCGGGTTTGTGGTGCGTCACTGTCTTTCTCAGCCGCTCCTGCTGCCGCGCGATCCTGTGCGACGGGCTGCTGACGAAAGGTTTGGGCGCAGGCCGCGGAGGGCGACGTGGATGCGGATGCGCGCGCGACGCCCGAGCCGCTCGCGGTGCGCGTCGAGACGGTCGTCGAGAAGGAGAAGCGAATGACGGGGCTGCTGTGACGGCGCGCGCTGGTCGGTGTCTGGTGTACCAGTATCAGATGTATTTATTGCTCGGGGGACGGGTGCGGTGGCACGTGGTGACGACGCTGTGCAGCGCAATGTGCTCGCGTCACACCCTTCCTGACCCGTACTAGTGCGTCCTCCTGACTTCTACACGAGCAGCCCGTTGATTTCCTACGCAGAGCAAGCAAATCTTCGACGCTTACAGCGAACCGCTCCAAGATTTCGGGACGGCACCGCCATCGGAACGACCGTTCGCTCTGCAGCCGGTCATGTTGTCCAAGGCGCAGGTATTGCCTTCAAGCACAATCCCTAAGCCTGCCGGTCTCTCGTCGACGACGTCCACAGCGGCTGGTGCACGCGCACCGTATTCACAGGCGCGATCAACCGCCTGCGCTTCGACATGGAGATGCGCCCCAGCTACGACCACGTCTACCAGCAGGTGCAGGTGCTCGCGTCCGGCGCGGGCCTCAACCTCTACGACATCTACGAGATCGTCTACGTCGGCGGCTCCGCGAGCCTCCCGGGGCTCGACGAGGCGCTCGCGGCGGGCCTCTCCGAGGACGTCGTGACGCCGTTCAGCGCGGGCACGGTCGTTGTCGGCGGCGTCGGCGACCCGACGCTGCTCGCGCCCGGCGCCGGTCCCCAGGCGAAGCTCCTCGCGGCGCTCGGAGAAGGCTCCGCCGAGGAGCGCGAGGTCAATGAGGCCTTCGCGCCCGGGCACGCGCTGCATAGCGTGAAGGCGACGACGCGCACGCTCTGGCTGCTCCTCCCCGAGGACGAATAGGAGGAGAAGATCGAGACGAAGGAGAAGACGCTCGAGAAGGCGGCGTTCCTCGCGGCGCTCGCGCCCGAGGCGCACAGGGCGCGCACGGTCGACGGCCGCGTGCGCACGACGCTCGAGGTGCAGTTCCTCGTGGACGTGGCCGGCGGGCTCGCGGTCACCGCGGTCGAGGCGGACGACGGGGAGAAGGTCATGCTGGCCATCGCTCCTGCTGCGTGGTGCACCGCTTGTAGGGTTCCATCTCGATAGACTCGATGCATTTATTCCTCGTCGCTCCGATCGCGTGTGCGGGTGACCCATCAGATCCACCACAGCTGCCATTGTATCTTTATGACTTTGTGAGGGATTGCGCTGCGTCACCCGGCAGCAAATTCGCTTTTGGTCTATATCCCTGAAGCAGAGTACGTCCGCCGATAGGTTCGCGTTCGAGCAAACTACAATTCTCCGTGATCGTCTCATGTCCCGTGTTCTAGATCATACATATTACCGCCTGCCCGCATACGATGCATCCAATGAATTCGTAGATTGTCATTTACATCTCATCCGCCTGCCGTGCGACACTAGGAGCGAGCCCTAGGCCTACCGTCCTCCCACAAGCGACGCCTCCAAAATCGAACCCGTAGATCTCCCTACGACATCATACACCATCACGCCCAGGTGCGCGCTGACCTGCAGCGGCAAGACCACCATGTCATTGCTACCTATACAAGGAGAAATCAGCGAAGAAATAAAATACGCTCTCCAGACATACTGTATCCGAGACTGCAGCTACTTGGCGACTATCAGGGTGTGTTTCCGTTCGGTCATGACTCGAAACGCTTTTAAGTAACGCTCTTTGTAGGACGTCCGCCGCAGAGCCTCTTCTGCCGGTAAGTAGGTGATCTGTGCGTCCTTTCGAACTTCGCCTGAAGATGACTTGAAGCCATCGATCTCGCCTATTCGGACTTCCAGTACAGCCCACTTGATCGCCTCCACCATGAGAAACCTTCGTTTGCTGATCTCGCTCTCTCCGACGACCTCTACCGCGACGCAGAGTTTGGGTCTTGGTTTGCCCCAAAGATCCACAAAAGCTTCAAGATCATCGATGATGACCAGCTGGTAGTCAATCCCCTCCAGGAGCACGCCGTGCGCGCCCCGCGCAGCGAGCGTACGCGCCTCCGCACTTTTGCCGGGATCGAGGCGGACTGTAAGGCGCGACTGGACGCCGCCCCTCGCGGCGGGCGCGCGGATGACCTTGCACGGCCCGAGCACCTTGCCCCAGTGGCAGTACCGTCCCGGCTCTTCCGAGCTCCGCGACTCCGTGTTGAAGAGCTCGAGGCCCCGGCAGGAGGTTGGCAGGCAAAACGCGGGGCCCGCAGAGACGTACGCGTCCCACGACGGAAACAGCGCGAACGGCGCGCCGGCCGGATGCATGCACATCACGTCCATGCGCCAAAACTCGGGCGCGTGCTTCAGCAGCTGCTGCCACGCGCCTTCGACGTCCGCGCCCGGCCGGTAAACCGGCAGCGTCTTGCAGTTGACGATATACGCGAGCCCCGCGATCCGGTCGAGCTCGCTGGTGCAGGAACGTCTCTGCAGCTCCTGCATGGGCAGACCTTGGCGCCCATCCGGGTTCTGGCGCCCTTGGCGCCTGTTCGGTTTCTGGAGGAGCGCAGCGTGCCGCGAGAAGAGCGTTGTGATGCTACTGTCTGCGGGTGGCGGAAGCCCTGTGAGGCCGCACGGGATGAACGACGACAGCGTCTCCTGCAGCGTCCAGACGCGGTTGAGCCAGTGCGTTCTGGACGCGAGCGCGTCTGATGCTGTGTCGAGGGGCAGCCCGAGGCCGTTGAAGTACGTCGCGCACGGCCGGTACTGCGAGCTTTCGCGGTAGACATATCCGATAGTCGGCACGTCGACTTTCCACTCCTCGATGCGCACCGCCTCGTCCTCGTGGCGGCCTTGCTGTCGGAGGCAGAGGACGTCGAGCCAAGCGTACTCAGCGCCCATGTTGAGGAGCTCGATGCGGACGTGCTCGAGCGTCGTTGCGCGGGGAACCGGCACGGGCCACTGGTTCCCGTTGATGGGCGTCCAGATGCTCTCCCGATCCTCTGCGGCTACCCAGCTGTGCGAGACGGTCCAAAGAGCATAAGGAAGTTGTTCGACCGTTATGCTCTCGGTCGCGGATACAATTCCATATGGGAGGACGCGGTTGCTGTACAGGTCCCAGACGCGCCGAGGAGGTATATTCGACTTCCCGATGCTGAAGGCATCGGCACACTTTCGGCGTACGTTGTAGAGCTCCCACTCTACACCCTCAACCTTCCGCTGATAGTGCTTTATGCCCGACAGAGCCTTGAGGGGATCCTGCCAAGCACGAGCCCACCGAGCTCGCACCTTACCGTAGGCCACCCCAAAATCGCGCGAAGTGTGGCAGATTTCATCGAGGAAATCGGACAAGCCGGGGATGTCGAGCGACACGTTCGTGCCCATGACATCGTTGAGGTGGTCAAGAAGACCTCCAGCAGTCATAGCCTCGCACCGAACGTCGGCGAGGTCATTGGGAATAGCGCCACAGCCAATATGGGTCCATTGCAGAGGAATGTTGGTACGGGTAGGTGGGCGAAGGGTGAAGGATTTTTCTCTGCCTCCGGACCTAAACAGCACTTGCTCTGTTTCTATGCCGGACCGAGCGATCTGTACGATTCCCCAGGCGATGCGTCGCTTCTCCGCGACGAACCTCTCCATCTCATCACCGCGGTACCTGCGAGTGAAAGGCAGCTTGAGCAGTGGCGCGGAGACCTGCACCTCACTGGCACTGTCGTCGTCGTCCCAGGGGACATCAAAGCCCAGGATCCGGGTAGATGTGCCATCTAGAACGAAAGACCGCTTTCGGCACTGGGAGCTTCGAGCCTTTCACGGCTTGTCAGAAAGGCAGGACGAAAGCAGTGGGCGGACGTACAATTCCGGGCGTGCCTGCTGCCCGGGACATGCTATCTGCAACGCTCGCTTTGCTGCCCGACTCCTGACCACGACGACTTTCCCCAGTAGCTGCGAGCAACGCGTTGAGCTGATGAAAGCCGAAAGCACATAGGACACTCACAGAACCAGCCTATGGCTGTATCCTTCATACTGGACACGAAGCTCAACATGATAATAGGTGTCGTTCTTCAGCAAATCTGCGAGTGAGGAGGTGGTCGTTGCGGAGAGAGCGCTAAGGGCCGCGTGTGAGAGTCGTGGGGACCTAGTAACTTAATAAAAGTCCGCAATGACGCTCAGGCGAAGATAACTTACAGTATCTCATCGCCGCATGCCTCAGTCCGCGGCGTCCAGCAAGCAGTAATTATGCACTGGACTCCAGTCATCTCCATCTGAACATGACAACCCGTTCACAAAACATATGTGAAATATAAATATTCCGTTCAATATCATTGGCCTTGCGTCAGACACGAGGAGCGAGCACCTTGCCTACCGCCCGCCAGCACGCATGTCCTCCAAAATCAAATCCGCAGCCTTCTCGGCGACGCCATAAACCGTCGCGCTGAGGTACGCGCTGATCTGCAGCGGCAGCATCGCCGCATCGACGACGCGCACGTTCTGCGTGCCATACACCCGCAGCCGCGCATCAACCACACCTACATATCGCGCGTCAGCCCCACGCCCGGCTGCACCGCACAATCGAACAGGAGCACGCACCGCCGAGCTCCCGCCGCATCATCGCGGCCGTCCCCACCGGGTGGTCGTTTGAGATGTACGCACTGCGCACCCATGCCGCCCAGTCTGCGTCGCTGCCGCCGTCGCCGGCATCGGGCACGGCAGCCGTGCCTGGCACGAGCTCCTGCGTCACGATTTCTGACAGCGGCGGCGTGTGCAGCAGGCGCCGCACGGCGCGCGCGCCCGCGACGGCGACGGCGAGGTCGATGTCTGCGGCGAGGTACGCGCCGCGGATCGCCGGGGGCGTAAACGGGTTTGTGCTCTGGCGCAGGTGTTAGTCGGGTTCGGGGGCAAGGGATGGGAGGGGCGCACGGTGACGGAGAGGTCGCCCCGGCTGAAGGGTAGGAGGCCCCAGACGTTCATGCCCAGGCCGTCGGGCGCGGGTTCGTAGAAGAACATCTCGAGGACCGCGGCTACGGTTCGTCGGTCAGCACCTCCTGGAGTGGACACAGAGCGCTCGCGTACCTTTGTCGTGCAAGATGTTGTGCGCCTGCACGCGCATGATCGTCTCAAGTGCCTCCGCGCTGACGCCGCCGCCCGCTGCAGCCTGGCTCGCCGCCCAGCCGGGGATGTCGCTGCTGATGGTCTCCGACACGTTGGCACCGCCGTCGAGCGCGCCGAACGTGAACAGCGCGTCGACGTCGGGAAACGCGATGGCGTCCAGGACGCGCGTCCCGCCGGTGTCGTTGACGGTCGAGCCCGCGGCGAGGGGCGTTGCGGCCTTCGGACGGCTCAGCGTCAGGGAGCGCGGAAGGACCAGAGGCAGAACGCACCTGGTCCTGGAGATTCCGCCCGACGCCCTCGAGCGGTACGACGATATCGATGCCCAGGACATCCAGCAGATGCTTGGTACCGACGCCTGACCGCTGCAGCAGTGCCGGGGACTGGATGGCGCCTGCAGATAGGATGACTTCGTGGTCCGCAGATACGATGTATTCCTGCGACGGTGGGCCGGCGGTTGCGTTAGCCGGCGTCGGCGCGAAACGCACGGCGTATGCGCTCCGGAGGCCTGTGGACTCGTCTGCTGTGAACAGGACTGTCGTAGCCTACGGAGACCACTGGATCAGACGCATATATTCGACTGTCCAGCGAAAAACGTACCGTGTGTCCGACCAGCACGACCAAGTTGCTGCGCTCATTCTCGACCGGCGTAAGGTACGCCTCCGCAGACGACGACCGGTGGTCGCTCCCTCGCGGGGTCGATGCTCTACATGTCTCGCAATCAGCACCATACAGGCCTCCAAACACCTAAATGACTTACAAGTGGAGTGACGAACACGCCCGTTGGCCTCCCGTCATTCACGTCCGCGCGCTGCGCGAGCTCGAAGCCGGGTGCGCTCTTGCACGTCGCGACGAACGCGCTCTGCTTGAGGCCCGCGCCGGACGCGTTGCTCGGCATGAGCGTCGCGTCCGTGAACGCGGCCTGCACGGGCCCCGCGAAGCCATGCACTGCCGGGGCGAACGACACGGCGTGGTAAGCCCAGTTTTTTCGCAGGGCAAACTGTGAGAAAATTGAAGAATAAAACAACGGTTTACCTTCGGCTTGCCGTCTAATGGAAACAAAGGACAACTGGCCGGGTGGCAGCGATGATTGGTGGATGGGCTGTTTTGCCTTCGGTTTTCCCTCCACGGCAAACACTGTCTAAACTTTAGTTCTTTGACTTACTTTTGCCTCGATTTTAGCGCAAGAAAAACCGGGGTTGCCACGCTGTGCGATGCGTTCAGCTGCGCGCGCTGCAGCGCGTCAGGCGCGTGGAACGTCTCGCTCTGGGCACGCGTCAGCGCGGAGCCGTACGCTCCCAAAAGCACAACGTACCTTCTGCATGTAGTGCAACAAGCCGCTGTCTTCTGACCATCCCCATCCGACAGCACGCTCCTCGGGCTCTAGCAGCGCGTTCCACGCGTCGTACTGCGCGTCCTGCCCGCGCGTCCACGCCGCGCCGTTGATAGAACTCGATCCACCCAGGGTCTTCCCGCTGCCCAACCACCTACATAAGCCGCGCAGCTCACCAGCACAGATGAAAACCATACCCGTCGATAGTCCGCCCCTCGGCCGTCGCCCAGCTCCAGTCGAGCGGTCCGCCGAGCACCCCGCCGAATTCGAGCAGGCTCTGCGTCGCCGCGTCCGTGCGGTTGTCGCGCCCGGCCTCGATGGTGAGCACGCTGATGCCCGGATGCCCGGAGAGCCGTGCCGCGAGCGCGAGGCCGGCTGTGCCGCCGCCGATGACGACGAAGTCAAAGTGCGCATGGTTTGGCGGTGTGCTTGTGACGATGCTCGCATGCCCGAGGTGAGGGAGCGCAAGGAGCGCGAGGGCAGCACAGAGTGCGAGAGGGCGCGCCATCGCGTCTGCGGTGTCGACGAGGGCCGTGCGGGCCTCGCTGCCTGCCGTTGGTTTTTAACGCGTTTGGAGACGCCAGACGCGTCATCAGGCGTGCGTCGCTTCGCCAGCGTTCGTGCAGAGGATGATGAGGTGCGTTGGCCGAGCAGCGCGTGACCGCGAAGCACGCTGGCCCTAACGAAGCTTATCCCTGGCTGTGATGTTGCTCGGCTAGCTCAGGTCAGTGCAGAATCGGTTATACACCGATAGTCCTGGGTCACGAACTATCAGCGAGCAATAAAAAGTCGACCCCGAGACGTACCGCACACGCCAAGCATTTTGTTAGGGTTCGTGAATCGTGATCAACACCTTGGTTGCGGAAATCTGTATGGCAGCTGAAAGACGGCAGTCATGATAGAGTGAGGACGGGCTTGTTTCCTGTATGAATTAAGGTATTTCGAGCAGGGGCAGATGGTGACTGTATGGAAAGACCTTTTCCAGCGGTAAGACGGTAATAGGAAGATGGGTAAGCCTGGCCTTCTTACATAAGCGCTGTAAAGTAAGTCAGGTAAGTAAATCGAGCTTACTAGGTAAGCTTATCGCTGATGGGCGAATCCAACGTTCAGCGACCTCATTTAACCTCATTAACATCTGCTCCCAGAGCAATCTTTGCTTGTGTCTCAACATCTGGGATGTCGCACGTTGAAGTTCCCCATCTTCATTCCGATTCTATGCATGGCTTACAGTAGCTCTTTGCCAGCTTCGTCATTTTTGGTGTATTTCCGACTATCTTTGCAATTGAGCCCGAGGTGAGGTTTCTCCTTCTGGACTGTTTCCTTCCTCTTTCATGATGCTTCTCGCCTTCGCTGCTGCGGAGCTCGAATTCACCTCTATATTATCCTGTCGTCCCTCGAACGGGCCCTTCACTCTCTTGCCTCCGCTCTTCGAAGGTACGCGCGTCCTCGCCGTCGTTCGCCCATCTCTCCTCCCCTCCCCTTCCCCTCACCACCCCTTCGAGGAATGCAGCCCGTGCGAATTCTCGTCGTTCAGCTGTGCTCGTTCTAGGCAGCCGTCTGACCTGCTCTCGTTGTGCACTGAGAGACGTGCACCTGCTGTACCGACTGCGGACTATTCTCTCGCTCTCGACCATCTGTGTACTCACCTAGTCGAGAGAGATAGCAATCCGACGATCTCTCATCTGGACGACTGAGAACAGCAGTTTCTGTCCCTCCTTGTCATCGTCAGGGGCTCGGATGCTCATGTATAGAACCAGGATTGCCTCCGACTCTTTTCCCAACCCCACCGCTCGCCATCCCACCAGTACGATGCCGCTATCGCTTCGCAAGCAGCTGACGCAATGCCAGCACTGCTGGAAGCACAAGTCCCACGGCGTCACCTTCAAACGCTGCTCGGCTTGCCAGATCGAAGTATACTGCGTACGTCTGCCTACCACCGCGCACTGGAGCATGCTGACTCGCCGCGCAGTCCGCCGAATGCCAGCGCGCCGCATGGCCCGCACACAAGGCCAAGTGCGCGCTGAACGCGCGCTCCCGCGCAGCCGCGTGCTCGCCCGGCGCCGTGGACAAGCAAGAGGCATTCCGCGCGTTCACGAGCAAGCACCGCCCGACGCTCGCGCTGTGCGGGCACCGCGCGCTCGACCTCGACCGCAACCCGCGCAACGCGGAGGCATACTTCCTGTGCGTGCCCGTGCTCCAGCGCCCGGGGCCGCAGCCCGCGGAGCGCCGCTTCGTCGCGCAGGACGCGGAGGTCGTCCCGTACGACGTGCTGCCGCCGGAGAACGTCGCGAGCATGCGCAGGGTGCGCGAGGACGCGTACGCGAGCCGCGAGCCCGGGATGGAGGGCGTGTTCTTCGTCGTCCTGCATGATGTCGTGGACAGCGCCATGCATGTCGTGCCGGTCACGTATGAACGCGGCTCTGGCGGAAAGGGGCCGCTGGGCTACAAGGAGAAGCTGTTGCACAACCTCAACAACGGTATTTTGGTCTGAGAAGCCGCTAGGTATGTCCTCTGGAGCGGCCCGCTCGTCCCAAATCACGATACGCTTACTCTGGCTTATTTTGAAGTAGACCGCATTCATCGATGAGTTCGTCCTTGAACAGGCTGCAAGCTTGCATTTTGCCCGGCTGCAAAACTTCTACTAGAGATAGCAACAGAGTAAAGCGAGAGATAGATCGAACTCGCTCGAGCTTCTGGCAAAGATGCAATGTACACTATATTGGTATGCATATGGCAATTCACACTCGTCTTATCGTCATTTCGGTCTGCACCAGATCAAGCTCTGCATTCGCCGTCTTCCCAAGCTGCTACCTCGACAGCAATAACTCTCCGCTTACTGCTGCCGCATCATCCTCCCCGGCGCGCCGCGCTGGACGTTGCGCAAGACCGCTGCCAAGCGCAATAACCGCCGCTACGGTCGAAAATCCACAGTATCCTGGTACGGCACAAATACAGAAACGGCGCCGTCACAGCAGCCCCGCCATGCGCTTCTCCTGCTCGACGACCGTCACGACGCGCACCGCGAGCGGCTCGAGCGTCGCGCGGGGGTCTGCATCCAGGTCCGTGTCCTGGCGCAGACACGGTCAGCGTTCCGCAGCCGTCGCGCACCCCACATACGAGGAGCGTGGGGGCACGGAGAGCGCGGCGACGCAGCACGTGCGCGCGCAGCGGGTACGCGGGCTTCGAGGGCGCGGCGGCGTCCGCGAACGCGCCGCTATTCAGGCTGCAGCGTCCGTTAGCGGTGCGGTGTGAAAAGAAGGCCGGGGACGGCGTACGATTCGCGCCGGGCGTTCGCGCACACCGCGCAAGGCCGACGCACAGGCGGTCGGGGCAAGCAGGGCTGCTCGTGCGATGCGGAACGGACACTGCGCGCCTGGCAGCACCACCGCTCGACGAGCGACGCACCGCCAAAGGAGATGAGAGCGGCGCGTGCGACGCCGACGAAGGACGCCTCCAGGGCGCAGCACACGCCCGCGTGCGTCCTGTCCACGCCCGGAAGGCCCGACCCCTCTGCTGTCCGCGCGCCGCGCGAACACAGGCTAGCGGGCGGGCGGCGCACCGGTGCAGCGGCGTGCGCGGGCGTGGACGGCACGGCGGCGCACGTCGACGGCGCGCCGATGACTCGGATGGTGGGCGTGAGTTGGCAGCGCGGGGCGCGGACAGCGCATCGGTTCGGGCGCGCGGGTAGTCTGAGGCGGCGGTCAGCGGCGGGCGCAGAGCGACGGGAGGGGAGACGGGACGCACGTGTGCAGGGGCTCCAAGCAAACCGCGTCCTACTAGCACGACCACGCCGCGAAGAGGCGTAGCGCATTCAAAAGCATGCCCGGGTGCGGGCGCGGCAGCGCGGGCGGTGGCGCCAGGTAGCTCCTCGGCAGGGCCGTACGCTATGTGCTGGCGAAGGTGCACGAGCTTCCTTCTGGGTCCGCTGCGCAGCATGATGCGCCATCAGCTTTGTGGCGGCCACGTGCGCGGGCCCGGTTTGCCGGCCCCGAACTCGGTCCGTGACGTGGACTCTGTCGCTGTCGTCCACCATGGTCACCTTCGTGCTGCAATCTGGAAGCGCTCCGTGTAGGAGACGCGGGGCTGAGTCTGCGCGGTGCGTGGCATGGGGCGCACCGTCGCGACGGGAATAGCGCCAGTCCAGCATCGCGACGTATGTCTGGCATCCAGTCGACGGATTTATGGCAATGGATCGCTTATCGGCATTGCACCAGCGCGCAGACCGGCCGCCGCGGGCTTCGTACGAGCGCGCCCGCCTTTTGGGCCCGCACACCAGGTACGTCCTGCCATCTTCTTCTCTACTGGTGCCAACGCGCCATCTCACCATCCTCCGACGCATCTAGCCCACAGCCTGACACCCAGATCGCCACACGCGCACCCCGCACAGATCGCACCGCGCCGTCTCTGATCTAGATCTGATGATCTGATGGCGCGCCGCCCCACTCTGCCGGCGAGGACGCGGCCGGCGGGGCTGCGCACGGCGGCACATATATACGCTTGGGGCCGGTATGAGGCAGGCGGCACGGGCATCAAACGCGCCCGGCCAGCCGTCTGCGTCGTCTTCCAGAGCTCATGGAAGAGCCGTGGACGCGAGTGGCTCACGTACGGCCTCCCAGTCTCCTGCGGCGTCGACGAGTTGGACGTGGTGCGCACAGATAGAGTCGCCGACTCGCCAAGCCCAGTTCGACAGCACGCGAGTACCGTGGTCCTCTGGAGACCCTGGTTCTGACACTGCGTCGTTGGGCAACGCCTTGGGTCATGATATAGATATCGTGAGCATGGTGCGTGGTCTGGTTCTTCCGTTCTGCTCGAGATGTTCATCAGTCGCAGCACGGAACCCGAGTCAGTTCACCAAGCACAACACGAAGGATACACGCGCTGCCAAATACACAGACATCACCTGGAGCGTCTCGAGTCCCGCTCTCAAGAACGACAGGAAAGGCTACCACACCAGTACCCTTTAAAGAGGTCCTCGTGGATGAGCTTCGACGCCACCGCGAGACCCTGAGCTTCATTGACCGTGACCTAGCGAACAGGAAACGCGCGGAATAGCAGCAAAGTGCACAGGTCGTGCGAAGAGGTACGCACGCGACCTTCACGGAAGACAGCTCGTAGCGTATACGCGCACCGTCTCAGACTTCTCTACGAAGTCATCGCAGCAGCGAATACGACGACGACGCTGTGCAGCGCATGCTACTCGCGTCACACCCTTCCTCATCTGCCCTAGTGCGTCCTCCTGACTTCTACCCGAGCAATCCTTTGACCTGCTGCGCAGAGCAAGCAAATCTTCAACGCTCACAGCGAACTGCTCCAAGATTTCGGGTCGGCGCCGCCACCGGGACGACCGTTCGCTTTGCAGCCGGCCATGTCATTCAAAGCGCATATACCACCCTCAAGCACAATTGCCACCCCTGCCGGTCTCTCGTCGACCAAGTCCACAGCGGCCAGTGCACGCGCACCGTCTTCACAGGCGCGATCAACCGCCTGCGCTTCGACATGGAGATGCGCCCGATCTACGAGCACGCCTACAAGCAGGTGCAGGTGCTTGCGTCCGGCGCGAGCCTCTACCTCTACGACATCGACGAGGTCGCCTACGTCGGCGGCTTCGCGAGCCCCCCGGGGCTCGACGAGGCGCTCGCGGCGGGGCTGTCCGAGGACGTCGTGACGCCGTTCACCGCGGGCACGGTCGTCGGCGGCGGCGTCGGCGACCCGACAACGCTGCTCGCGCGTGGCGCGGTGCTCTGGGCGAAGCTCCTCGCCGCGCTCGGCGAGGGCACGCCCGAGGAGCGCGAGGTCAAGGCGGCCTTCGCGCCCGGGCACGCGCTGCAGAGCGTGAAGGCGACGACGCGCACGCTCGGGCTGCTCTTCCCCGAGGACGGCGCGGAGAGCGCGCTCGGCGGGCAGTGGGTGCCCGTCGTGCTGCGCGAGACGGCGCCGCCGGCGCGGCTCGCGGTGCGCCTCGACGTCGAGGTCGGCAAGGGCGCGCACGTAGCCTTCGAGGTGTGGAAGGCGAAGGAGGGCGTGAAGATCACGAAGGAGGTGCCGACGAAGCTCGAGGGCGACGAGGACGAGGAGGACGAAGAGGAGGAGATCGAGACGAAGGAGAAGACCAGGAGAAGACGCTCGAGAAGGAGGCGTTCCTCGCCGCGCTCACGCTCGAGGCGCACAGGGCGCGCACGGTCGACGGCCGCCTGCGCACGACGCTCGAGGTGCAGTTCCTCGTGAACGAGGCCGGCGGGCTCGCGGTCACTGTGGTCGAGGCGGACGGCGGGGAGAAGGTTACGCTGGCTATTGCTCCTGCTGCGTGATGCACCGCTTGGAGGGTTCTATCTCGATAGACTCAGTGCATTGATTCATCATCGCTCCGAGTGCGTGTGCGCGTGTCAGATCCATCACGACTGCCATCGTATCGTTATGATTTTCTCGAGGATTGCGCTGCGTCACCCGGCAGCGAATTCGCTTTTTGGTCTACTTCCCTGAAGCAGAGCACGTCTGCCGATAGGTTCGTGTTCGAGCAGACTACAATTCTCCGTGATCGTCTCATGTCCCGTGTTCTAGATCATACATATTGCCGCTTGCCCGCCTACGGGGCATCCAATGAATTCGTAGATTATCATTTGTTGAAAAGCGGGGTCGCGCGGACGGGGGGTGGCGGTCAAGGAGCAAACGCGCGAGGCGTTGCAGTCGATTCGGTGAGTCCTATGTACCTACGACATGACTCGACGCCTGACAACGGATCTCCAGGTACGCTACGATGGTGCTAAGATAGAACAAATACGTGTAAATAAAGAGCCCACGAGCGCCGTGAGAGCGAGCTGGGAATAGCGAATGTCTATAAATTCTGACATCATTTACATCTCATCTGCCTGCCGTGCGACACTAGGAGCGAGCCCTACGCCTACCGTTCTCCCACAAGCAACGCCTCTAAAATCAAACCCGCAGGGTTCCCTACGACATCATACACCATCGCGCCCAGGTGCGCGCCAACCTGCAGCGGCAGTACCGCCATGACATTGCTATTTATCAAGAAGATCCAATGAAGAAAGAAAATATGTTCTTCAGACATACTGTATTCGAGACTGCAGCTACTCGGAGACTATCAGGGTGTCTTTCCGTTCGGTCATGGCTCGAAATGCTTCCGAGTAACGCTCTTTGTAGGACGTCCGACGCAGAGCCTCTTCTTTCGCTAGGTAGATGATCTGCGTCCGTTCTTCCATAGACGGGTGGGGAGGTTGGAAGTCGTTGAGCTCCTTCTCGTCGAATTCCAACACAGCCCACTTGATCGCCTCCACCTCGCGAAACCACGGTCCGCTGAGCTCGCTCTCTCCGACGACCTCCACCGCGACGCAGACTGTGTGTCTCGGAATGACTGTGCCGAAAAAATCTGAAAAACTAAACCCCCTCATGACACCAGGAGTGATGACCAGCTGGTAGTCTATCCCCTTCAGGAGCACGCCGTGCGCGCATCGCGCAGTGAGCGTACGTGCTCTTGTCCTTTTGCCGGGATTGAGGCGGACCTCAAGGCGAAGCTGGACGCCGCCCCGGCTCTTCCGGGCTCCGCGGCTCCGTGTCGATGAGCTGGAGGCGGCCGGAGGATGGCGGGCGAAACGCGGGGCCCGCGGAGACGTACGCGTCCCACGACGGAAACAGCGCGAACGGCGCGTCGGCCGGATGCGTGCACATCACGTCCATGCGCCACGTCCCGGACGCGTGCTTCAGCAGCAGCTGCCACGCGCGTTCGACGTTCGCGCCCGGCCGGTAAACCGGCAGCGTTGAGCACTTGGCTATATACCCCAGCCCAGCGATCCGGTCGAGCTCGTTGGTGCAGGAACGTCTCTGCAGCTCCTGCATGAGCATATCTCGGGGCCTGTTCGGGAACTGGCCCCAAAGTTGGCGCCGCTCGTCCGCGAACTGGTACAGGAGCGCAGCGTGCCGCGAGAAGAGCGTTGTCATGCTGCTGTCTGCGGGCGGCGGACGCCCTGTGAGGCCGCACGGGATGAACGACGACAGCGTCTCCTGCAGCGTCCAGACGCGGTTGAGCCAGTGCGTTCTGGACGCGAGTGCGTCTGGTGTCATGTCGAGCGGCAGCCCGAGGCCGTTGAAGTATGTCGCGCACGGCCGGTCATAACGACCCGCCCTTGTTCCACGGTAGACATACCCGATCGTCGGCACGTCGACCTTCCACTCCTCGATGCGCACCGCCTCGTCCTCGTCTCGGCCCTGCTGTCGGAGACATAAGACGTCGAGCCAGACGTACTCTGCGCCGATGTTGAGGAGCTCGATGCGGACGTGCTCGAGCGTCGTTGCGCGGGGAACCGGCACGGGCCACTGGTTCCCGTTGATGGGCGTACAGACGCTCTTCCGAGCCGCTGCGACTACCCAGCTATGCGAGACGGTCCAAACGACGCTGGGAATTTGATCCTCAAACGGATCCATGGGAATCGTGTTCTTGCGTACGGATGTGATGCCATATGGGAGGACACGGTTGCTGTACAGGTCCCATACGCGCCGAGGAGGTATATCCGACCTCCCGATGCTGAAGGCATCGGTGCACCCTCGGCGTCTCTCGTCAAGCTCCGTCTCGAGATCCTCAATCCGCCGCTGATAGTGCCTTGCCTCCGACAGAGCCTCGAGGGGATCCACGTGCCAAGCACAAGCCCACCAAGCTCGCACCTTGCCATAGGCCACCCCAAAGTCGCGAGAAGTGCGGCGGATGCTCTCGAGGAAACCGAATAGGTCGGGGACGTCGAGCGACACATTTGTGCCCATTACATCGTTGAAGTGGTGAAGAAGATCTTCGGCAGTCATTTTTGTACACAGAACGTCGGCGAGGTCATTGGGGATAGCGCCACTGCCGATATGGGTCCGCTGCAGCGGGATGTCGGAACGGTTAGGTGGACCAAGGATGAAGCATCGTCCCCTGCCGCCGGACGTGAACAGGACTTTTTCGGTCGCTTTGCTGGTCCGCGCTATTTGTGCGAACCCCCAGGCGATGCGCCACTTGTGCGCGAGATACGCGAGGAATCCCGAGTTTTCCTCAGAATCAAATGAAGGCCAACTGGAAGTGAAAGGGAGCTTGAGCTGTGAAGCAGAGACCTGCATCACACTGGCGTTGTCGTCGTCATCGTCCCAGGGTACATCGAAGCCCAGGATTCCGATGGATGTGCCCTCGAGAACAAATCGCCGCTTTCGGGGCTTGGGGGTTTGAGCCTTGGGGGTTTGAGCCTTTCACGTCATGTCAGAAAGGCAGGACGAAAGCAGTGGGTGGACGTACAGTTCCGTGCGTGTTTGCTCCCTGAGGCGCACTATCTGCAGTGCTCGCTTTGCTGCCCGACTCCTGACCATGACGATCTTCCCCAGTGGCTGCGAGCGAAATTTAGCTGATGAAAGCCGAAAGCACATAGGCCATTCACAGGACTTGCCTATGCCTGGACCCTTCATCTTGGACGCGGAGCTCGACATGATAATCGGTATCGTTCTTCAGCAAATCTGCGAGTGAGGAGGTGGTCGTTGCGGAGAGAGTGCTAAGGTTCACGTGTGGGAAGCGGGGTGTCCTAGTAATGGAAGTCCGGAATGACGCCCGGGCGAAGCTATCCCACCGCTATCCCGTCGCCGCAGGCCTCAGGGCGCGGTGCCCAGAAAGCAGCAATTGAGAATTGGCCTCTAGCCATCGCCATCTGAAAGTGACAAGCCGTTCATAAAACATATGTGAAATATCAATATTTCGTTCAATGTCATCGGCCTTGCGTCTGACACGAGGAGCGAGCACCTTGCCTACCGCACGCCTGCACGCATGTCCTCCAGAATTAGATCCGTAGCCTTCTCCGCCACGCCATACACCGTCGCACTGAGGTGCGCGCTGATCTGCAGCGGCAGCACAGACGCATCTACGACGCGCACGTTCCGCGTCCCATACACCCGCAGCCGCGCGTCAACCACCCCTTTCGACAGCGCATCAGCTCCACACCCTGCTGCATCGCGCAGCCAAACAGATGTTCACGCACCACCGAGCTCCCGTCGCATCATCGCGGCCGTCCCCAACGTGTGGTCGTTCGAGATGTATGCGGTGCGCACCCATGCCGTCCAGGCCGCGTCGCTGCCGCCGTCGCCGGCGTCGGGCACGGCAGCCGTGCCGGGCACGAGCTCCGAGGTCACGATTTCGGACAGCGGCGGTGTGTGTAGGAGGCGCCGCACGGCGCGCGCGCCCGCGACAGCGACGGTGAGGTCGATATCGGCCGCGAGGTACGCGGCGCGGATTACGGGCGGGGCGAACGGGTTTATGCTCTGCGGTTTGTCAGTGGAGGGGGAGGGGAGGAGGGAGAGAAGGGCACACCGTTATCGAGAGGTTGCCCCGGCTGAAGGGTAGCAGGCCCCAGACGTTCATGCCCAGGCCGTCAGGCGCGGGTTCGTAGAAGAACATCTCGAGGACCGCGGCTGCGGTTCGTCGGTCAGCACCTCCTGGGGTGGATACAGAGCGCTCGCGTACCTTTGTCGTGCAAGATGTTGTGCGCCTGCACGCGCATGACCGTCTCGAGTGCCTCCGCGCTGACGCCGCCGCCCGCTGCAGCCTGGCTCGCCGCCCAGCCGGCGATGCCGTTGTTGATGGTCTCCGACACGTTCGCGGCGCCGCCGAGCGCGCCGAACGTGAACAGCGCGTCGACGTCCGGAAAAGCGATGGCGTCCAGGACGCGGGTGCCACCGGTGTCGTTCACGGTCGAGCCCGCGGCAAGGGGCGTCGCGGCCTCCGTACTAATGAGCGTTGGCGAGCATGAAAGGGCGAGAGGCAGGACGCACCTGGTCCTGGAGGTTCCGGCCGACGCCCTCGAGCGGCACGACGACGGCGATGCTCAGGGCGTTCAGCAGGCTTTTGGGGCCGACGCCGGATCGCTGCAGGAGTGCCGGGGACTGGATGGCGCCTGCAGATAGTATGATTTCGTGGTCTGCATACACGATGAATTTTTGCGACGGTGGGCCAGTTGTCGCGTTCACCGGCGTCGGCGCGAAACGCACGGCGTATGCGCTCCGAAGGCCATCAGACTCGGTTTCTGCGAACAGAACGGTCGTAGCCTACGGAGACCGCTGGATCAGACGCATATATCCGACTCTCCAGCGAAAAACGTACCGTGTGTCCGACCAGCACGACCCAGTTGCTGCGTTCGTTCTCGACCGGCGTGAGGTACGCCTCCGCGGACGACGATCGGTGGTCGCTCCTCGCGGGGTCGATGCTCTACATGTCTCGCAATCAGCACCACACAAGCCACCAAACGCCCCAAATGACTGACAAGTGGAGTGACGAACACGCCCGTCGGGCTCCCGTCATTCACATCCGCGCGCTGCGCGAGCTCGAAGCCCGGCGCGCTCTTACACGTCGCAACGAACGCGCTCTGCTTGAGGCCCGCGCCGGACGCGTTGCTCGGCATGAGCGTCGCGTCCGTGAACGCGGCCTGCACGGGCCCCGCGAAGCCGTGCACGGCCGGCGCGAACGACGCGTTTAGCTGTGCGCGCTGCAGCGCGTCCGGTGGGTGGAAGGTCTCGCTCTGTGGTGCTAGGGTTAGTAGGAAGGCAGATGTCGCATAGAATACACGCGCACCTTCTGCATGTAGTGCAACAGGCCACTGACTCCAGACCAGCCCCAGCCGACAGTACGCTCCTCGGGCTCTAGCAATGCGTTCCACGCGTCGTACTGCGCGTCCTGCCCGCGCGTCCACGCCGCGCCGTTGATAGAACTCGATCCCCCGAGGGTCTTCCCGCTGCCCAACCACCCTCGTAAGCCGCGCACCTCATCAGAAAAAACGAAAGTCTATACCCGTCGATCGTCCGCCCCTCGACCGTCGCCCAGTTCCAGTCGAGCGGCCCGCCGAGCACCGCGCCGAACTCGAGCAGGTTCTGCGTCGCCGCGTCCGTGCGGTTGTCGCGCCCGGCCTCGATGGTGAGCACGCTGATGCCCGGATGCGCGGAGAGCCGCGCCGCGAGCGCGAGGCCCGCGGTACCGCCGCCGATGACGACGAAGTCAAAGTGCGCATGGTTTGGCGGTGTGCTTGTGACGATGCTCGCATGCCCGAGGTGGGGCAGTGCAAGGAGCGCGAGGGAAGCACAAAGTGCGAAAGGGCGCGTCATCGCGTCTGTGGTGTCGACGAGGGTCGTGCGGGCTCGCTGCCCGCTGGTCAACTGCTCTTTTGATGTGTCCGGAGACGCCAGACGCGTCATCGGGCCTCAGTCGCTTCGCCAGCATTCGTGCAGAGGATGATGAGGTGCGTTGGCCGAGCAGCAGCGCGTGACCGCGAAGCACGCTGGCCCTGACGAAGCTTATCCCTGGCTGTGATGTTGCTCGGTTAGCTCAGGTAAAGTCAGAATCGGCTATAAACCGATAGTCCTGCGTCACGAACTTTCAGCGAGCAACAAAAATCCGACTCCGAGACGTACCGTACACGCCAAGCATTTTGTTAGGGTTCGTGAATCGTGATCAACACCCTGGTTGCGGAGATCTGTATGGCAGCTGAAAGGGGCAGTCATGATAGAGTGAGGACGGGCTTGTTTCCTGTACAATTAAGGTATTTCGAGCCGGGGCAGATGGTGACTGTATGGAAAGAGGCAAAAAAACCTTTTTCCAGCGGTAAGACGGTAATAGGAAGATGGGTAAGCCTGGCCTTCTTACATAAGCGCCGGAAAGTAAGTCAGGTAAGTAAATCGAGCTTACTAGGTAAGCTTATCGCTGATGGGCGAATCCAACGTTCAGCGACCTCATTTAACCTCATCAGCATCTGCTCCCAGAGCAATCGTTGCTTGTGCCTCAACATCTGGGATGTCGCACGTTGAAGTTCCCCATCTTCATTGCGATTCCATGCCTGGCTTACAGTAGCTCTTTGCCAGCTTCGTCATTTTTGGTGTATCTTCCGACTATCTTTGCAATTGAGCCCGAGGTGAGGTTTCTCCTTCTGGACAGTTTCCTTCCTCTTTCATGATGCTTCTCGCCTTCGCTGCTGCGGAGCTCGAATTCACCTCTATATTATCCTGTCGTCCCTCGAACGGGCCCTTCACTCTCTTGCCTCCGCTCTTCGAAGGTACGCGCGTCCTCGCCGTCGTTCGCCCATCTCTCCTCCCCTCCCCTTCCCCTCACCACCCCTTCGAGGAATGCAGCCCGTGCGAATTCTCGTCGTTCAGCTGTGCTCGACCTAGGCAGCCGTCTGACCTGCTCTCGTTGTGCACTGAGAGACGTGCACCTGCTGTACCGACTGCGGACTATTCTCTCGCTCTCGACCATCTGTGTAATCACCTAGTCGAGAGAGATAGCAATCCGACGACATCTGGACGACTGAGAACAGCAGTTTTTGTCCCTCCTTGTCATCGTCAGGCGCTCGTATGCTCATATGTAGAACCAGGATTACCTCTGACTCTTTTTCCGAACCCCACCGCTCGCCATCCCGCCAGCACGATGCCGCTATCTCTTCGCAAGCAGCTGACCCAATGTCAGCACTGCTGGAAGCACAAGAAGCAGGGCGTCACCTTCAAACGCTGCTCCGCCTGCCAAATCGAAGTATACTGCGTACGTCTGCCTACCGTTGCGTGCCGGAGCATGCTGACTCGCCGCACAGTCCGCCGAATGCCAGCGCGCCGCATGGCCCGCACACAAGGCCAAGTGCGCGCTGAACGCGCGCTCCCGCGCAGCCGCGTGCTCGCCCGGCGCCGTGGACAAGCAAGAGGCGTTCCGCGCGTTCACGAGCAAGCACCGCCCGACGCTCGCGCTGTGCGGGCACCGAGCGCTCGACCTCGACCGCAATCCACGCAACGCGGAGGCGTACTTCCTGTGCGTGCCCGTGCTCCAGCGCCCGGGGGCGCAGCCCGCGGAGCGCCGCTTCGTCGCGCAGGACGCGGAGGTCGTCCCGTACAACGTGCTGCCGCCGGAGAACGTCGCGAGCATGCACAGAGTGCGCGAGGACGCGTACGCGAGCCGCGAGCCCGGGATGGAGGGCGTGTTCTTCGTCGTCCTGCACGACGTCGTGGACAGCGCCATGCATGTCGTGCCGGTCACGTATGAACGCGGCTCTGGCGGAAAGGGGCCGCTGGGCTACAAGGAGAAGCTGTTGCACAACCTCAACAACGGTATTTTGGTCTGAGACAGCGCTAGGTATGTCGTCTGGAGCAGCCCGCCCGTCCCAAACCACAATATGCTTACTCTGGCTTACATAATACTTTGAAGTAGACCATATTCATCGATGAGTTCGTCTTCGAACAAGCTGCAAGCTTGCATTTTGCACGTATGCAAAATTTCTAGAGATAGCTACAGAGTAAAGCGAGAGATAGATCGAACTCACTGGAGGTTCTGCCAAAAATGCAATGTACACTAGATTGACATGGGAATTCGCACTCGTCTCACGATCATCTCGATCCTATACCAGGTCAACCTTCCGAGCTGCTCCTCTGACAGCAACACTTCTCCGCTTACCGCTGCCGCACCATCCTCCCCGGCGCGCCGCGCTGAGCGTCGCGCAAGGCTTTTGCCACGCGCAATAAATACGTCGGATATCCTGAAACGCAGAAATACAAGAGACGGCGCCGCCCCAGCAGCCACGCCATGCGCTTCTCCCTCTCGACGACCGTCTCGACGCGCACCGCGAGCGGCTCGGGCGTCGCGCGCGGGTCGGGGTCCAGGGTCGAGTCCTATACCATAGTCAGCAACACATCCAGAGCGCAGGTACGCAACGCCGGACGCCACGCTGGCAGATGGGAAACTTCCCACATGAGAGCGTCTCGGCGGCGCGGTGGCGAATGTGAGGAGAGAGGCGACGCACCACGAGCTCGCTCAGCACGTGCGCACGGCCGGGCAGCGCGCGCAGCGGGTACGCTAGCTTCGCGGGCGAGCCGGCGTCTGCGAGCGTGCCGCTGTTCAGGCTGCAGCGTCCGTCAGCGGTGCGGCTTGGCACGGAAGGGCGGGGACGGCTTACAAGCCGGCGAGGGCGTTCGCGTACACTGCGCGTCTTGCGCGAGGTCAGGACGCCACCGGGTGAAGAAGCGAGGCAGGGCGTACTGGTGCTGTACGGGATGATCGATGAACACTGCTGGCTGGGCCAGCAAGGCATGCATGATATATGACGCGCTGGGCTGCGCACCGCCGAAGTAGATGGAGTCGTCCGGGCGGAGCACGCGCTGCCTTCATGTCAGCCGACTGCGGTACAGGGCACAAGCGGGATGGAGAGGACGCACAATATTGACGATGACGAGGAAGGCCTCCGCGAGGCAGAACAGGCCCGCGAGCGACATCTACGCGACCGGCGCCGTGACGAGGTAGTCCCGGCTGCGCGCGCGCACGCACATATATCAGCGTCGTCCGGAGATCTGTGGGGGCTGGCGCACCGGTAGAGCGGCGAGCGCCGCGTGCGCGCGAGGCACAGCGCCATCGCGCCGCTCAGCGCGAGGTCGAGCACGAAGTCAAGCACGCTGCCCGTGTAGGGAGCCAGTACTGCGCAGCCGACGGCGCGCCGTCAGCACGTCTTCGCGTGGGCAGTTTTCGGTGATGGACGGCGGTGCGTCTGCTTAGGAACTCGGCGAGCGGGCGGAGGGATGAGATGGGACGACAGAGGGAGGCGTGGCCGCGGGTGACGTCACCAAGCGGTAATGGCTGTCTCCGCTAGGCGCATCACGATGCGCCATCATCTTCGT
Source organism: Phanerochaete sordida (assembly GCA_019973155.2). Taxonomy (NCBI): domain Eukaryota; kingdom Fungi; phylum Basidiomycota; class Agaricomycetes; order Polyporales; family Phanerochaetaceae; genus Phanerochaete; species Phanerochaete sordida. The sequence continues at coordinate 556,625 of BPQB01000012.1, read as the reverse complement.
GGCGTTTCGGCGCGTGCGGGAGCCCGGCCGCACGGCTCTGGCCTTTGCGCGTGACGTGGACGTCGCATACTCCCTTTGTCGCCTTCGATTCGCCGCGTCGTCCTCTAATCGATACCCACATGCAATTTGAGCTGGCGGGAAGACAAGTGCGGCCGGTCCATCACGGATTTAGGCTACACAGTCTGAGGTAAGTATGCGGGCCAGCTGTCGCGACGTGCGCAGCGCTGGCCTGACATCGCACCGTATGTCTAGCATCCAGGCGACGGATTGATGGCAACTAATCGCTGATTGACATGCAGCAGCACGGAGCTCTTTGACCGGTCGCCGCGGGCTTCGTACGATCACGCCCGCCCCTCGAGCCCGCACACCGGGTGCCTCTTGCCATCTTCTTCTCTACTGGTGCCAACGCGCCATCTCACCATTTTCGGCCACATCTCGCCCACACTCCGACACCACGATCGCCACGCGCGCACCCCGGACAGATCGCGCCGCGACGTCTCTGATGGCGCACCGCCCCACTCTGATTCCCGCGCCTCCTGCCTCAGACCGTCCCCAAGCGTATATATGCGCCGCCGCGCGCAACCGCGCGCGACACACACCCTTCTGTCCACACCACCCGCGATGGACCCCGCCGCCGCCACGCCCGCGCTGCCTGCGCCCGCGCCGTACGTCGCGCCGTTCCTGATTGGCACGGTCGTCTCCGCGATGTGCGTCCCCCTCCGCGCGTTTTCGCGGCCTGTGCTAATAGAAGGCAGCTTCTTCGGCGTGCTCTCGCTGCAGGCCTTCGTCTTCGTGCAGGCGCAAGGCCCGGGCCTGGCGCCCGGGCGTGCGCGCCCACGCGTCGTGGTGCGTGTGGGCCCCGCGTCGCGTCGTCTGGATGGCTGATGGCGGTCGCGCGTCGCAGGTTGTTTTGATCTGGTGCGTTTCAGCAAGGGTTGCGCGTGGTGCGTGGTGCTGATTGGATGGGCGATGTGGACAGGCTGTTGAACGCGCTGAATTTGTTTTCGGCGGCGTGGTCGAGCTATTTGTGAGTCCTTTGCGTACATCGCATTTGTGTGGTCTTGACGCGGGTGCAGATTTATGGTGACGTATTTCGGGAACCTCGAGCGGCTGTTTACCGCGGCGATACCATGGTACGTCGCCTTTCCTATCTGCCGCATGCTTCGGCTGACAAGCCCATGCAATTTTGTAGGAGCGTCGTGGTGCGTACAACAACGCCAACGCCTCGCGCGAAGCTGACCGCTCTTCCATAGTCAATAATCGTCTCCGGGGTACGCCACGTCTCCCATAGTACCTCGCGCGACGCCGTGTATGCTGACAGACGGGCCAGGCCCTGAGTAATTGCCTCGTACAAAGGTGCGCCCGCCGCATATATGCACGCATACATCCAGCAGAACCTCACCACCCGTCTCGCAGCTGGTTCGCCTGGAGCGTTTGGACACGTATGCACCTTTCTCCTCTCTCCGAGTGCCGTTGGTGCTCCTGCGCACGCCGCTGACCGCCCACGCAGACTACGGCCGCCACCCAGCCGTCGGCGCCCTCCTCGTGCGTCTCTTCCTTCCATGCGCCCGAGCACTATTGCCCGCGCCGCACCCTTGCTCTACCGACGCTGACCACGAGCGACACAGGCCGGCGGGATCCTCCTTACGCTCTGTACGTCTCGTCGTGCGCTGTCCATGCCTCTGTCTGACCCTGGGCTTGGCAGCGTTCATCCTCGGTACGCCCCACCTTGTGCTCCCCTGTCCACGGCTCGCTGACGTGCTGACGCGGCGCAGCGCTCGCGAGCAAGGCGTGCGTGTCTCCGTTTCTCTCGCGTGGCGCTTGAGGTGCTGACGGCGTGGCTAGCGCGACCCTTCGCGAATTCAGCGCCCTGCACGCCGTCGACGTACGTCCCCTTCCCATCCTTCATCCTCCGCCCACGTCCACGCTGACAGCGCGTTCTCGGCGGTGCGAAGTGGCTCCTCTACACGGGCAGCGCGCTCGACTTCGTGCTCAACCTTGGTCTGAGTGTCGGGATGGCGCTGTGTCTCGCGCGGACGAGGAGGTCGCCGCTGTACCGGTGCGCCTCTCCTTCCCACCCGGGTGTCGCGCGGCGCTGACGGTTGGCGACGGGTGGATGCTGGTGGCGAATGTGGCGGCGCGCGCAGGTGGGACTACCTCGTCACCGCGCCGGTCGTGTACATGTCGCACGCGGGGCTGTTCTGTCTCGCGGAGGCGTTTCTTGTCATCGTCGTCGTGCGTGCTCCCCCTCTCCGCGCGGGCCATTCCTGTGCCTGACATCGAATGTGCTTGTAGCGCGTGCTCCGGCCGGACGACTTTATTTATTTCGGGGGTGCGTCTCGCTTCTGATGTGGTGCCCGGGCTATGATTGATGAAGAAGACAGTGTTTATCCCGTACAGCACGAGTACGTCTCCCTTCACGTCCTCATCTACCCAACACTCAACCGCACGCGCCGCCAGTGTACGCGACCGCCCTCGTCGGCTTGTACGTCGCCCTCCATCCAATCTTGCAGAACGCGCAGCTGATGCAGAGGGCAGCCTGAACAGCGGCGCGCTCGCGGACGCCGCTGCGCCCGCGAAGCCGTACGCGCTGCGCGCGATGCCAGGAAGGGCGCATGTCTTGAGCGGGTTTGTGGTGCGTCACTTTGCTTCTCTGCTGCATACGTTGCTCTGCGCCGTGGCGCCGCAGTCCGCCCTGCACGCCGCCGCCGCGGCTTCCGCGCGGCGTGCTTTGTCTGCGTCGCCCGATGCGGCGCGGGCCCTATCGCGAATGCTGCGGAGCGCGAAGCGATTCTGGCGCGTTGCTGACGGCGGTTTTGGCGCAGGACGCGGAGGCGGAGGCGGAGTCGGACGCACGCGCGACGCCCGAGCCGCTCGCGGTGCGCGTCGAGACGGTCGTCGAGAAGGAGAAGCGGATGACGGGGCTGCTGTGACGCCGCGCGCTGGTGTGTGTTTGGTGTACTGGTATCGGATGTATTTATTGCTCGGGGGACGGGCGCGGTGGCACGTGGTGACGGACGACGCCATACAGCGCATGGTGCTCGCGTCACACCCTTCCTCACCCGCACTAGTGCGTCCGCCTGATTTCTACACGAGCAGTCCTTTGATTGTCTACGCAGAGCAAGCAAATCTTCGACGCTTACAGCGAACAGCTGCAAGATTTTGGGACGGCACTGCTATCGGAACGACCGTTCGCTTTGCAGCTGGTCATGTTGTCCAAGGCGCATGTACCGCCTTCAAGCACAATCCCTCAGCCTGCTGGTCTCTCGTCGACGACGTCCACAGCGGCTGGTGCACGCGGACCGTATTCATAGGCGCGATCAACCGCCTGCCCTTCCACATGGAGATGCGCCCGATCTACGACCACGTCTACAAGTAGGTGCAGGTCCTCGCGTCCGGCGCGGGGCTGGACCTCCACGACATCGGCGAGGTCGTCTACGTCGGCGGCTCCGTGAGCCTGCCGGGCTCGACGAGGCACTCGCGGCGGGCCACTCCGAAGACGTCGTGACGCCGTTCATCGCGGGCACGGTCGTCGGCGGCGGCGTCGGCGACCCGACGACGCTGCTCGCGCGCGGCGCCGTGCTCCAGGCGAAGCTCCTCGCGACGCTCGGCGAGGGCACGTCCGAGGAGCGCGAGGTCAAGGCCGCGTTCGCGTTCGCGCTCGGGCACGCGCTGAAGAACGTCAAGGCAACGACGCGCACGCTCGCCCTGCTCTTCCCGAAGAGGGCGCGGAGGGCGCGCTCGGCGGGCAGTGGGTGCCCGTCGTGCTGCGCGAGACGGCGCTGCCCGCGCGCCGCGCGGTGCGGCTCGACGTCGAGGTCGGCGAGGGCGCACGGGTCGGCTTCGAGGTGTGGGAGGCGAAGGAGGGCGTGAAGGTCACGAAGGAGCCGCCGCCGGAGCTCTCGGACGGCGACGAGGAGGACGAGGACGACGACGAAGAGATCGAGCCGAAGGAGAGGACGCTCGAGAAGGAGGCGTTCCTCGCCGTGCTCACGCTCGAGGCGCACAGGGCGCGCACGGTCGACGGCCGCCTGCGCACGACGCTTGAGGTGCAGTTCCTTGTGGACGAGGCCGGCGGGCTCGCGGTCACCGCGGTCGAGGCGGACGGCGGGGAGAAGGTCACGCTGGCTATTGCTCCTGCTGCGTGATGCGCCGCTTGTAGGATTCCATCTCGATAGACTCGATGCATTTATTCCCCATCGCTCCGAGTGTGTGTGTGGCTGACCCATCAGATCTACCACGGCTGCCATCGTATTCTTATGATTTTCTCGGGGATTACGCTGCGTCACCCGGCAGCGAATTCGCTTTTTAGTCTACTTCCCTGAAGCAGAGCACGTCTGCTGATAAGTTCGTCCTCAAGCAAACTACAATTCTCCGCAATTGTCTTATGTCTCAGGTCCCGTGTTCTAAATCGGATATCCTTATCATCGCAGAGGGCCTCAACACGATCGCCCGCCTACGAAGCATCCACTGAAGTCGTAAGTTGTTATTTACATCTCTTCCGCCTGCCGTGCGACACTAGAAGCGAGCCCTAGGCCTACCGTCCTCCCACAAGCAACGCCTCCAAAATCAAACCCGCAGATCTCCCTACGACATCATACACCATCACGCCCAGATGCGCGCTGACCTGGAGCGGCAGTACCACCATATCATTGTTAGCTATACAAGAAGAAATCAACGAAGAAATAAATGATAAATTACGCCCTCTAGACATACTGTATTCGAGACTGCAGCTACTCGGAGACTATCAGGGTATCTTTCCGTTCGATCATGACTCGAAACGCTTCCAAGTAACGCTCCTTGTAGGACGTCCGCCGCAGAGCCTCTTCTTCCGCTACGTAGGTGATCTGTGTGTTTCCTTCGATCAGCGGGTTTCTTTGCAATGGAGATGGTCGGAAGTCATTGAGCTCCTTCCGATCGAATTCCAACACAGCCCACTTGATCGCCTCCACCTCGCGAACCCTTGGTTCGCTGGTCTCTCTCTCTCCGACGACCTCCACCACGACGCCGAGTGCGAAATCGTCTCTCAGAGTGGTTGCGCTCTGACTGGCTATGGAGCAGCGAAGGATTGGAAGAAAAAGATCATTGATGATGGCCAGCTGGTAGTCTATCCCCTCCAGCAGCACGCCGTGCGCGCCCCGCGCAGTGAGCGTATGCGCCTTCGCACTTTTGTCGGGATCGAGGCGGACCTCAAGGCGAAGCTGGACGCCGTCCCGCGCGGCGGTCTTGCCGATGACCTTGCACGGCCCGAGCACCTTGCTCCAGTGGCGGTACCTCACCGGCTCTTCCGAGCTCCGCGACTCCCCGTTGATGAGTTCGAGGCCCCGGCCGGAGGTTGACAAGCGAAACGCGGGGCCCACGGAGAGGTACGCGTTCCACGACGGAAACAGCGCGAACGGCGCGTCGGCCGGATGCGTGCACATCACGTCCATGCGCCACGTTCCGGACGCGTGCTTCAGCAGCTGCTGCCATGCGCCCTCGACGTCCGCGCCCGGCCGGTAAACCGGCAGCATTGGGCAGTTGACGATATACGCGAGCCCCGCGATTCGGTCGAGCTCGCTGATGCAGGAACGTCTTTGAAGCTCTTGCATGAGCATACCTTCGCCCCCATTCGAGATCTGGCGCAGGAGCGCAGCGTGTCGCAAGAAGAGCGTTGTCATGCTGCCGTCTGCGGGCGGCGGAAGCCCTGTGAGGCCGCACGGGATGAACGATTTCAGCGTCTCCTGCAGCGTCCAGACGCGGTTGAGCCAGTGCCGGTCGGACGCGAGTGCGTGTGGTGCCATTTCGAGCGGCAGCCCGAGGCCGTTGAAGTATGTCGCGCACGGCCGGTATTGACGACCCGCCCTTGTTCCGCGGTAGACGTACCCGATCGTCGGCACGTCGACCTTCCACTCCTCGATTCGCACCGCCTCGTCCTCGTCTCGACCTTTCTGTCGGAGACACAAGACGTCGAGCCAGACGTACTCTGCGCCCATGTTGAGGAGCTCGATGCGGACATGCTCGAGCGTCGTTGCGCAAGGAATCGGCACAGGCCACTGATTCCCATTGATGGGCGTCCAGACGCTCTCCCGAGCCTCTGCGACTACCCAGCTATGCGAGACGGTCCAAAGGTGGTCAGGAAGGTCCCTCTGAGACGAGCGGCGTGTGCATGCAGTGCCGTATGGGAGGACACGGTTGCTATACAGATCCCAGACGCGCCGAGGAGGTATATCCGACCTCCCGATGCTGAAAGCGTCGGCGCACTCTCGGCGTATCTTGTCAAGCTCCCATTCGAGATGCTCAACCTCCCGCTTTCCTTTCCACAGATTCACGAGGGGATACGGATTCCAAAGCCCAGGGTCATCCCACCAAGCTCGCACCTTACCATAGGCCACTCCAAAGTCGTGCGACGTGTGGCGGATCTCATCGAGGAAATAGGATAGGCCGGGCATGTCCAGCGACAGGTTCGTGCCCATGACATGGTTGAAGTGGTCAAGAAGACCTTCAGCGGTCATTTTAGTGCACAGAACGTCGGCGAGGTCATTGGGGATAGCGCCACCGCCGATGTGGGTCCACTGCAGCGGGATGTCGGAACGGTTAGGTGGGCGAAGGGTGAAGCATCGTCCCCTGCCGCCGGACGTGAACAGGACTTTTTCGGTCGCTTTGCCGGACCGCGCTATTTGTGTGATCCCCCAGGCGATGCGCCGCTTCTCCTCGAGGTCTTTCATCGTGAAGGAGACAGACCGGCGCTTGAGCATGGAAGCGGAGACCTGCACCACACTGGCATCGTCGTAGTCGACCCAGGGAACATCGAAGCCAAGCATGTCGATGAATGTGCCCTTGAGAACAAACAGCCGCTTTCGGGGCTTGGGGGTTCGAGCCTTTCGCGTCATGTCAGGAAGACAGGACGAAAGCAGTGGGTGGACATACAGTTCCGGGCTTGTCTGCTGCCTGGGACATGCTATCTGCGGTGCTCGCTTTGCTTTCCGACTCCTCACCACGACGGCTTTCCTCAGTGGCTGCGAGCGAAGCGTTTAGCTGATGAAAGCCGAAAGCACATAGGCCACTCACAGACTCTGCCTACGGCTGTATCCTGCAGACTGGACGCGGAGCTCGACATGATAATCGGTGTCGCTCTTCAGCAAATCTGCGAGTGGGGAGGTGGTCGTCGCGGAGAGAGTGCTAAGGTTCGCGTGTGGGAAGCAGAGTGTCCTAGGAATGGAAGTCCAGAATGACGCCCAGGCGAAGATATCTCGTCGCCATCTCGTCGCTGCAGGCCTCAGAGCGCGGCGCCCAGACAGCAGCATTTGGGGATTGGACTCCAGTCATTGCCATCTGAAAATGACAAGCCATTCACTCAACAGAAAAGCGAAACATAAATATTTCGTTCAATATCGTCGGCCTTGCGTCTGACACGAGGAGCGAGCACCCCGCCTAACGCCCGCCCAGTCGCCCACCAGCGAGCATCTCCTCCTCCAAAATCAAATCCGCAGCCTTCTCCGCGACGCCATACACCGTCGCACTCAGGTGCGCGCTGATCTGGAGCGGCAGCACAGACGCATCGACGACGCGGACGTTCCGCGTGCCATACACCCTCAGCCGCGCGTCGACGACACCTTTCGACAGCCCGTCAGCCCCACACCCTGTTGCACCACACAATCGCACAGAACCACGCACCGCCGAGCTCCCGCCGCATCATCGCGGCCGTCCCCACCGGGTGGTCGTTCGAGATGTACGCGCCGCGCACCCACGCCGCCCAGTCCGCGTCGCTGCCGCCGTCGCCGCCGTCGGGCACGGCAGCCGTGCCGGGCACGAGCTCCGAGGTCACGATTTCGGACAGCGGCGGCGTGTGTAGCAGGTGCCGCACGGCGCGTGCGCCTGCGACGGCGGCGGCGAGGTCGATGTCGGCGGCGAGGTATGCGGCGCGGATCGATGGTGGCACAAACGGGTTTGTGCTCTGGCGCAGGTGTGAGTGGGGTTCGGGATGGGGATAGAGGGAGGGACGCACGGTGATGGAGACGTTTCCTCGGCTGAAGGGTAGGAGGCCCCAGACGTTCATGCCCAGGCCGTCGGGTGCGGGTTCATAGAAGAACATCTCGAGGATGGCCGCTGTCGCGCGTCGATCAGAAGCTCTGCACTCAGTGGACGGTCATCCGCGCACCTTTATCGTGCAGAATGTTGTGCGCCTGCACGCGCATGACCGTCTCGAGTGCCTCCGCGCTGACGCCACCGCCCGCTGCAGCCTGGCTCGCTGCCCAGCCCGCGATGCCGGCATTGATGGTCTCCGACACGTTCGCGGCGCCGTCGAGCGCGCTGAACGTGAACAGCGTGTCGACGTCGGGAAACGCGATGGCGTCCAGGACGCGCGTCCCGCCCGTGTCGTTGACGGTCGAGCCCGCAGCCAGCGGCGTCGCGGCCTTCGGACGGCTCAGTGTCAGGGAGCGCGGAAGGACGAGAGGCAGAACGCACCTGGTCCTGGAGGTTCCGCCCGACGCCCTCGAGCGGCACGACGACGTCGATGCCCAGGGCGTCGAGCAAGCTCTTGGGGCCGACGCCGGAGCGCTGCAGGAGTGCTGGGGACTGGATGGCCCCTGCAGATAGGATGACTTCGTGGTCTGCATACACGATGTATTTTTGCGATGGTGGGGCGGTTGTCGCGTTCGCCGGTGTCTGCGCGAAATGCACGGCGTATGCGCTCCGGAGCCCGTCAGACCCGTTATCTGCGAACAGAACGGTCGTAGCCTGCGAAGACGGCCAGATGAGCCGCATATAGTCAGCTCGCCAGCGATATACGCACCGTGTGTCCGACCAGCACGGCCCAGTTGCTGCGCTCATTCTCGACTGGCGTGAGGTACGCCTCTGCAGACGACGACCGGTGGTCGCTGCTCGCGGGGTCGATGCTCTGCAGGCTCCGCACTCAGCATCTCGCTCACACCAAGATCGACCGACTCACAAGCGGTGTGACGAACACGCCCGTCGGGCTCCCGTAATTCACGTCCGCGCGCTGCGCGAGCTCGAAGCCCGCGGCGCTCTTGCACGTCGCGACGAACGCGCTCTGCTTGATCCCCGCACCGGACGCGTTGCTCGGCATGAGCGTCGCGTCCGTGAACGCGGCCTGCACGGGCCCCGCGAATCCGTGCGCTGCCGGCGCGAACGACGCGTTAAGCTGCGTGCGCTGTAGCGCGTCTGGTGGATGGAAGGTCTCGCTCTGGGCACGCGTCAGCGCGGGGTCGCTTGGAAAACGAAGCGCGGCGCACCTTCTGCATGTAATGCATCAGGCCCGTGGCTCCAGACCAGCCCCAGCCGACAGTATGCTCCTCGGGCTCTAGCAGCGCGTTCCACGCGTCGTACTGCGCGTCCTGCCCGCGTGTCCACGCTGCACCGTTGATGGAGCTCGATCCCCCGAGGGTCTTCCCGCTTCCCAACCACCCTCATAAGCCGCGCACCTCATCGCCACAAATGAAAACCATACCCGTCGATAGTCCGCCCCTCGGCCGTCGCCCAGCTCCAGTCTAGCGGCCCACCGAGGACCGCGCCGAACTCGAGCAGGCTCTGCGTTGCGGCGTCCGTGCGGTTGTCGCGCCCGGCCTCGATGGTGAGTACGCTGATGTCTGGGTGTGCGGAGAGCCGCGCCGAGAGCGCGAGGCCCGCGGTGCCGCCGCCGATGACGACAAAGTCGAAGTGGGTGCCGGTCGGCGGCGTGCTTGTGACGATGCTCGCGTGCGCGAGGGGAAGCAGCGCGAGAAGCGCAGCCGCACAGGCGAGCGCGAGAGGACGTGCCATCGCGTCTGCGGTGTCGACGAGTGGCGTGCGGGGCTCGCTGCCCGTCGTCGGCCAGCTGGGTCTTTAACGCGTTCGGAGACGCCAGACGCGTCATCAGGCGTGCGTGCGTCGCTTCGCCAGCATTCGTGCAGGGAGGTGCATGTAATGTCTCAGCGCGATGGCGAGAGGCCCGTCGTCGGGTGCGGTTGTCACCTGTGTGATGAGGGCTGTTGGCCGGGCAGCGCGTGACCGCGAGGCACGCTGGCCCTGACGAAGCTTATTCTGGGCTGTGATGCTGCTCGGCCAGCTCAGCCACGCCGCCGGGCAGCACGAAACATACAATTACGGCTGCGCGGACATAGCTCTGCGTGACGGAGCTTCAGCAGGTGAAAGAAAGACTGCTCAGAGACGTACCGTATATGCCGGACAGCTCGTCTGACGTCGTAAGCAACACTCTCGTTGTAGACGTCCGTATGAAACGTACAGCAGGCATGCATAATAGACTGAGGAGTTGGCTGGGTAAATTTCCAGGAATCTCGAGTTGGTAATGGCTGCTGGAAGAGGAGCAAAAGGGGGTAAGATCAATATGAATGCCAGTAAGCTTTGCTTTCTTATGTAGGCGCCAGTCAGGAAAGACAGTAAGAAAGCGTTGCTTACTGGGTAAGCTTGACAAGCTAATGGTAAGCATATCGCTTTCCCGACGAGTCCCACCTTCAGGCAACCAAGATCTGCTTCTACGTAGTCTTGATTCTAACAGGGGGGGTCGTGGTGAGGCCTCTCGGAGTTTGAATTTCACTGCGGGGGCCGGCTGCTGTCTGCGCTGCCGCCCTTCGCTGGCGCCTATGTGTATGACTGGATGTTGAGCGTGAGGATCGCTTGGAACGCGCATTATCAGGTTATAAATGTGCTTTGCAGCCTCAGTAGTCAGTCAACTGGGTCATTAATGACTGAGACTTCTTTTCATTGGCCCTGTGCTGCCTGTCAGCGACAACTCGCGCATTTACGCGGTCATCATATCTCACAAGCCCAGCAGTGGGCTCTGTACAGCATCAGAAATCCCCAAAATATTATGGAGCGCCGCATTGACCCACTCAATACTTTTGAAGGCATAAAAATGTCCTCCAAGCTCTACTGACGTGCAGCGCGGAGGTCAAACCCATCGAAAGTTGTCGCATTCGGGTTCTGCCGAATGGATTGAAACTCCGAGAGACCTCACCACGACCCCCCACGTTTAATTCCAGCCTCTATATGGAAGAACGACGGTACCGCCTCTTCTGAAATTTAAGAGGCTGGCATGCGAGCCTACTTCTACGCCGGTCTTTATTCAAATGTCCAAGGCTCAATATCTGGGAGTCGTCACATCGCATCCGTTCGCCTTTGCTATCAGTGCGTTCTCCCTTCACCTTAACTCATAGTCTAATAAGAAACATATCTGAGCCTCTCTTGCCTCGACACGACCATAGTCTAAGTGCTCAGCAGTATCAGCCTAGTTTCTCCTTCTGGACAGTTCTCTTCCCTTTTCGTGTTGCTTCTGGTCTTCGCTGCTGCGGAGCTCTAATCTACGTCTATATCATCCTGTCGTCCCTCGAAAGGGCTCCTGACTCTCTTTCCCTCACTCTTCCAAGGTGCGCGCGTCCCTACCATCGATCGTCCATGTTTCCAGCACTGAGTCCTTCCCCTCCGCTTGAAGAATACATCCCGCCGCGCCCTCGCTTCTCGAGCGTTTTCGCTCTTGGCACTAGTCTGAACTGCTCTTGCAGTGCACTAGTTCAAAACGCACACCTGCTGTACCGGCTGCATACTGCCATCTCCTTCGACCAGGTGAGTATGATCTCTCATCTTCAGACGCTTGGAGGCGTATGCATCAAGCCAGGCTTACACCCGGCTCTCTCTTTTCCCGACCACAGCATTCGACGTCCCGCCAGCTCGATGCCCCTCCCACTTCGCAAGCAACTGACGCAGTGCCAACACTGCTGGAAGCACAAGTCCCATGGCGTCACCTTCAAACGGTGTTCGGCCTGCCAACTCGAAGTATACTGTGTACGAATGTCCTCCGCTGTGCGGTCAAGCATGCTGATCAAACGCACAGTCCGCCGAGTGCCAACGCGCTGCGTGGCCCGCGCACAAGGCGAAGTGCGCGCTGAACGCGCGCGCCGCGGCGCATTCGCAAGGTGTCGCAGACAAGCAGCAGGCGTTCCGCGACTTCACGAGCAAGCACCGCCCGACGCTCGCGCTGTGCGGCGCGCAGTCCCTCGACCTCCCGCGCAGCCCGCGCAACGCGGAGGACCGCTTCCTGTGCGTGCTCGTGCGCCCGCGCGACGGCGCGCAGCCCGCGGAGCGCCGCTTCGTCGCCGAGGACGCGGAGGTCGTGCCGTACACCGTGCTCCTGCCGGACCAGGTCGCGGACATGCAGCGGGTGCGCGCCGACGCGCACGCGAATCGTGCCGCGGGGACGGAGGGGGTGTTCTTCGTCGTCATGCACGACATCGTCGACCGCGTCATGCATGTCGTGCCCGTCACTTTTGAACGCGGCCCTAGCAGCGCGGGACCTCTGCCTTACAGGGAGAGGCTGTTGCACAACCTCAACAATGGTATTATCATTTGAGGAGCCATTGAGCGTATGTCATCTGGAGCGTCTTGCGGATCACCATGGATAATTTGATTACTATGCCTTTTATTCAGAGAGCATTTCAACGCTGAGCTGGTCTGCGAGCTAATCACAGACCTACATACCGGACGCAGAGTTCTAAGAGATAGCTACAGCGCCGAACGAGGGACAGGTGCAGCCGGCTTGAGTTTCTGTCAAGACTCCAATGTACCATAGGTCGGTTTGGATATCATAAATCAGCACCCGTCTTCTCGTCGTCTTCACATCAAGACGAGCTCCGCTCCTGCTTCGACGGGACGTTCTCTCTGCTCACCGCTACCCCAGTATACCAATATGAATGTCGCACTGTGCGCCACGCTGCTCTCGACATCGCGCATGAGCACGACGAACACGCCTGCGGCTTCGAGTCCGGGCACGCTATGCTACGAGTGTTGCTCAGGGCGCCACCTTCAAACGCTGCTCCGCCCGCCCACTCGAAGCATACCGCGTACGTCTGCCAACCGCCACCCGCTCGAGCCCGCTGCCTCGCTGCGCAGCCCGCCGAACGCCAGCGCGCCGCACGGACCGCACACAAGGCCAAGTGCGCGCCGAACGCGCGAGCCCCCTGCGCCGTGCACAAGCACGAGGCGTTCACGAGCACGCACCGCCCGACGCTCGCGCGCTCGACCCCGGCCGCAAGCGGCGTGCGTCCTGTGCGTGCCCGTGCGGCCGCGCTCGTAGAGCGTTGTGTTGTTGGGTAGGACGCGCAGGCCGTGCGCCCGCCGGAGGACGGCGCGAGCATGTGCAGGGTGCGCGCGGATGCAGGCCCGGGAGGGAGGGCGTGGTCTGCGTCGAGCTGCACGGCGTCGTGCGTGGCGTGCCGGTCGCGTATGAGCGCGGTTCTGGCGGGAAAGGGCCGATGGGCTGCGAGGAGGAGCTGTTGCACGATCCAAGGGTGGTGTTCTGGTTTGAGAGGCCGCCGTGGATGTATTCTGGGGTGTGCTGCCGGTGAGTAGGAGCATATATGCTGACTGCGGTTTTGTTTTGGACCGGATGACGTTCAGCGACGGACTAGTCGTTGAACCAGCTGCGGACTTGTTTTTTCATGAGCCCGCCGATGTTAGAGAAAGCTACAGACATCAGGTGAGGGTGCGATGTAACCAGCTTTAGCTTTCGTCGAAAATCCAGTGTATACCAGACCGGTACAAAAATTGCCACTCACCTTCCCGCAGTCTCGGTCCTAGACCACAGCCTCTACAATCGCCGACCTGCTACGACAGGAACTTCTCTCCGCCTCCCGCCGCCCTGCAGTCTATGGGCGTGGTGTCTTCCCGGCCGCGCTCGACGCCGCCCACACCCACGCACAACGCTCCTACTATCCCGTGCACGCTGCGCCACGCAAAACACCGCGCGTGTCGAGACTCGGAGTCGACGCTGTATGGCAAGCCGCATGTCACGTCGATGGCTCACGCGCACCGCGCCCAAGCGTCGGCGCAGGGCGAGCCGTCGCTGGCCATGGGGGCACGCATGCCGGGCTTTGCAACGTGCAGCCCGTGCCTCGCGGTGGCGGCGCGCAGCGCGTTGAGCACCGCCGCGCCAGAGTCGCCAACATATGGTCGCACGTATTGGCAGCCTGCGGGCCCTGCGCGCGGGCGAGGCGGCGCGCTGGCAGAGGCGATGCAAAGTGGCAGAGCGCACCGTGATGCGCCATCAGCTTCGTGGCGGCCACGTGCGCCCGCCCGATTTGCGGGGCCCGGCTGTCCGGCTCCAGATGCCGCCCGCCGTGACGTGTCCGCGGACGCGCTCGCTTTGCACGTCTGGGGGCCTGCACTCGCGGTGCATATCCGTCTGTCGAGAAGGCACGGGGCGCTGGTAGGCCCCAGCTGTGCAGCTGGGAACGCGGGGCAGCAGGAAGCAAGGGGCCGTCGCGAGGCGGACAGCGCTAGTCCAGCTGTGCGACGTATGTCTGACATCCAGTCGACGAATTGATGGTAATGCATCGTTGATTGGCATTGCAGCAGCACAGCGCCCTCCGACCGGTCGCCGCGGGCTTCGTACGATCACGCGCACGCCCGCACGTCGGCTTTCCCTCGCCATCTTCGCCTCTACTGGTGCCAACGCGCCATCTCACCATGCTCGGGCACATCCCACCCACACTCCGACACCCAGATCGCCACGCGCACACCCCGCACAGATCGCGCCGCGACGTCTCTGATGGCGCACCGCCCCACTCTGATGCATGATGTCTGCGCCTCCTGCCTCAGACCCGCCCCAAGCGTATATATGCGCCTTGCGCGCAGCCCCGCGCGCCACCCGCTCCCGCACACCACCCGCGATGGACCCCGCCGCCGCCACGCCTGCGCTGCCCGCACCCGCGCCGTACGTCGCGCCCTTTCTGATCGGCACGGTCGTCTCCGCGATGTGCGTCCCCCTCCCCTCTCCGCGTGCGGCCGCTGACGCAAGGTAGATTCTTCGGCGTGCTCTCGCTGCAGGCCTTCGTCTTCGTGCAGACGCCAAGCCCGGGCCTGGCGCCTGGGCGCGCGCGTGCGCGGCTTGTGGTGCGTGTGGGCCCCGTGTCGCGTCGTCTGGATGGCTGATGGGCGTCGCTGCGGCTGCAGGTTGTTTTGATTTGGTGTGTTTCAGCGAGGGGTCCGCGTGGTCGTGTGTGGCTGATCTGAGGTGGGGTGGGCAGGCTGTTGAACGCGCTGAATCTGTTTTCGGCGGCGTGGTCGAGCTATCTGTGAGTCCTCTGCTGTACATCGGATTCGTGTGGTCCTGACGCGAGTGCAGATTCATGGTGACGTATTTCGGGAACCTCGAGAGGCTGTTTACCGCGGCAATACCATGGTACGTCGCCTTTCCTATCTGCCACTGGCCTCGGTTGACGAACCCATGCGATTTCCTAGGAGCGTCGTAGTGCGTACGACGATCCCAGAGGCGTGTTGGAGGCTGACCGCTCTGCCCTAGTCAATAATAGTCTGCGGGGTCCGCCACGTCTCCCATGCCTCACGCGACGCCGTGTATGCTGACGAATGCGCCAGGCCCTGAGTAATTGCCTCGTACAAAGGTGCGCCCGCCGCATATATGCGCGCATACATTCATCACAATCTCACCGTCCATCTTATAGCTGGTTCGCCTGGAGCATATGGACCCGTAAGTCCTAAACTACTCGCTCTCCGCGCCACACCGCCCCCTCCGTTTCTGCCCTCGCCTCTGTCGAACGAACACCCGGCGGCGCGCGGGTAGCCCCGGGCCGCTGCCACAATTTCCTTCTCACCTGCCTGCCTCCAGCGCGCACACCGCTGACGGTTATCCACACAGACTACGGCAGGCACCCCGTCACAGGCCTCGTTCT
Organism: Phanerochaete sordida; assembly: GCA_019973155.2. Lineage (NCBI taxonomy): Eukaryota > Fungi > Basidiomycota > Agaricomycetes > Polyporales > Phanerochaetaceae > Phanerochaete > Phanerochaete sordida. Next base: position 540,942 of record BPQB01000012.1, on the reverse strand, counting down.
AGTGAGTGCTGCTCTGTCCCGCCCCACCCAGCCCGCACACCAGCGCGCGCAGCTCGCAGTCGCGCCGCAGGAAGCGTCGACGCGTGCACGCACCGCGCCGCCGCGTCCGCCCGTGCGTTGGCCGCCTGAGCGCAACCTGCATCGACGGCGAGCAGCCGCTTGACTTCGCATCCAACGCGGCATAGCCGATCTCTCCGAACTGAGTCTCGCTTACATTTCCAACGCCAGCCAGCGGCATTCATCTGACTACGTTCAGACTTGCCCGTTTCACGCTGGGGATCAAGAGGCCTGCTAGGCGTGTAGGTTTACGACCACAACGACGGTCGTTGTGACTGTGACCAAATGCTCCGGAACGACGCAGCGGCGGTGTACAGTGGTGACCTGTGACAGGTGCACCAGAGCGACGACCGAACGACGTTTTTGCGCGCAAGCGGAGGCTTTCTGAGGCTATCAGCGGGTATTATAGGCCCTAGAAATGCGCTACGCAGCGTCTGCTGAACGCAGGACGGTCCACGGGCGCGATACTGACCGCTCAATGGGCTGGACGCCGCAGGCCGCAAAAATCGTTCCGCAAGAAAACTTGGTCACACAGCGACGGTGGCCTGTGTGACCTAGTGACACAGGCCCACGAACGACGATTTCGGCGGCTTGTGACTTGTGACCGACTTTCCGGTCGTAAACCTACAGTATCTAGCTGCGCCTCGCTATAAACCTCCCGTCCTGGCCACAAAAGGAAACCTTTGGGGATATACAGCACGAGCAGCACCTGTATTTCTCTGACTCATAGCATGCTTGTTTTCCGGTCTCGACCCTTTCGTTTATGGCGAGCTGAGATGAGTGTTCGGGTCGAAGCAAGCGCGGGCCCGAGGATCGCAGGCGCTCAAGCTAGCTCAAGCGCTTGTGCACGCATATAACCAACCCCTTTCCTCAACTCCCACCACCCACATCTCCTCGCCCCAGAGCAAGATCACTAGAACCCGACGACTTACCCGCTGCATCATGGCCAAGACATCTCTTCCATACTACCTCTCTTCAGGCTCCAAACTCACCTTCCAACACCTTCAGTATGGCGAGATGCGCGCCACAGTCCTCCCATTCTCCGCCAGCGCGTTTTCGACATACCATGTCGTTCTCGTGCGAATTGATGACATAAAAATCCCCTGCGCAATGTTTCCGGGGATGGAACTCATCGTCAAGATTTACGATCCGCGCTTTAACCGCTGCTCGCCACGCGCACCGTGGTCCGAGGCGACAGAGGCTGCCGCGGCGCGCATCCACAACGGACAGCTCGCCTTCGACCCCAAGCACCGCCCCTCGCTGTTCCTGGCGGACCCGAAGGGACAGCCGGTCGAGTACGAGGTGCTCGTGTACCAAACCATGGCGTGGTTCCAGCGCAACGAGCTCCTCGCGTACACGCACCTCGCGCCGCTCCAGGGCGCGCTCGTGCCGGTGTGCTACGGCGGCGGCGCGCTCGAGCTCGGCGGCACGGCGCCGCCGCGCGCAATCGCGCCGCCTGTCGTCTTCCTCGAGCGTGTGCGCGACGCCGTCCCGCTCGACGCCGTCCCCGCGGACCGGCTCACGGCGCCGCTCCTGCGCGCGCTGCTCGACGGCGCGGACGTCCTCAAGGCGCACGGCGTCATCCACACGGACGCGAACGAGGCGAACTTCCTGCTTGCGCCCGCGCACCGCCCCGCGCGCGTCGTCACGATCGACTTTGGGGACTCGTGGACGCGCGATGCGGCAGAGGACGAGGAGGACTGGGAGGGTGCGAAGGAGGAGTGGGATACGAGGCATCACCGGAAGGTCATGTTGAATAGGAAGTTTGAGGGCGCGGGGCTGCCGGTGCCTGATTTCGTTGCGCTGCGTCTTGATAAATAGTTCTGCTCTATCCGTTCGCTGTATTTCTGCAGGGTCACCCACATCATGCATCAGCGTCCTTCCGCAGTCTAGCTAATCCTGCCAGTGCTTTGAACGAGGTCTCTAAGACCGATTACGCTGTTTGTGGGTGCATATCCCGAAAGTTGGCGAGTAATACCACAATTTTTGGCGACGTCGAGGATCGAAACAAGAGCAGCCGTCCGTAGCCCACGGAGATAACGCCGGACCCTAACCCCAGCGTGACTCGTGTTTTCGGCAAAAAGCGAGCAGGGTGCTCGCGTTCGGCGGTGTTGGCTGTACGCGATTATCTCCTCGATGCCGACGTGCTCGACGTCCTACCCGCCACCAAATCTGTCCTTGTCGCCGCGCAGACCGGTGACGACGCTGCCGACGCCCGCCCGCGACACTCGCCCAACTCTTTGAGATCCCCGCGTAGGCGCACGCCCGCGTGTGGGAACTCGACTCAGGGCCCCGCCCCGCGAAGATATATTGGGCCAAGATGCCCGCCCCGTCCTACTCTGCTCTCGCCAACTGGGATGGCAGACTCTCCCAGCCACACTCGCCGCCCTCCAGACCGCCCTCGCAGCCTTCCCTGATGCCACCGCCACCGCAGCTCCCGTCCAACACCGCACGCGCCGCGGCGTCGAGCCCCCAGCCGCGTACAGCCCCGCCCGCCGCGTCGTCGCTGCCGAACGCGACTAGCCAGCCGCTTGCGTCGACCTCCAGAGCTCGTGAAAGTGCCGTGGACGCGAGTGGCTCGCGTACGGCCTCGCAATCTCCTGCGGCGTCGACGAGCTGGACGTGGTCCGCACAGATAGAGTCGCCGACTCGCCAAGCGCAGTTTGACAGCACGCGAATACCGTGGTCGTCGGGAGATACTGGTGTTGATGCCACGTCGTTGAGCAGCGCCCTGGGTCATGGCATCCTGAGCATGGTGCGTGGTCTAGTTCCTCCGTTCTGCTCGAGATGTTCATCGGTCGCAGCACGGAACCCCAGTCAGCTCACCGAGCACAACACGAAGGATGCACGCGCCGCCAAATACACAATCGTCATCTGGAACGGCTCGAATCCCGCCCTCAAGAACGACAGGAAAGGCTACTACACCAGTACCCTCCAAAGAAGTCCTTGTGGACGAGATTCGACGCCACCGCGAGACCCTTAACTTCATTGACCGCGAACTCGCGAACAGGAAACGCGTAGAAGAGCAGCACAGTGCACCAGGCATACAAAGAAGCACACACGCGACCTCCGCGGAAGGCAGTCCGCAGCGTATACGCGCACCTTCTCAGACCTCACTACGAAGCCATCGCAGCAGTGAAGACGACGACGACGCCGTGCAGCGTATGCTTCTCGCGTCACACCCTTCTTCACCCGCCCTAGTGCGTCCTCCTAGTCTCAGCGCGAGAAATTCTTTGACCTCCCGTTTAGAACAAGCAAATCTTCGACGCTCACAGCGAACCGCTCCAAGACTTCGGGACGGCGCCGCCACCGGAACGACCTTTCGCTTTGCAGCCCGTCATATTGTCCAAGGCGCATGTACCACCTTCAAGCACAGTTCCCACCCCTGCCGGTCTCTTGTCGACCAACTCAACAATAGCTGGTGCACGCGTACCGATACCGGCACCCACATCTGCGCTGGAAGACGTCTTCGGCGAGCTTCTGTACCCAAGCTCAGCGAGTGAACACGCAGACGGCGACGTCCAGGCGAGCACCACGACTTTATCCGAGAAAAGCGAAGCCCGCCCGGGACCGTCCACGGAGTCCGTCGCCGCTCCGGAGACCCAGAGTGCGTATCGCGGCCGCTGCTGCTCGTGCTCTCCGCTGACGTCTCACCCAGAAACCGACCCTTCCAAGAACGCCACCACGTCCTGGGACGAGTGGGCCCGGAGCGTGACCGCCAAGAATGCCGTGCACATCGATACTGATGCTTCCACGCAGGCTGAGCTGCCAGTGCCGGAGCCCGCCGCGTCGAGCGAACCAGACGACGCCCCGCAACTCCCGGAGCAGCGCAAGAAGGTACGGACCCCCGCTGTAATTCGGCGACGACACGCGCTGATACATCTCTAGACCCCGCTGTTCCTGCCGAGCACGTCCGAGAGCCGGGACGCCTCCGCGCCGCCACACACGCCGTCCCCGGCGCAAGACGACGGGCCAGGTCCACGCGCGACGGAGCGCGCACGCAGCCCGAGCGTGGAAGTCGTCGAGACGTCGGTGCGCAGCGCGAGCTCGGGCGAGAGCACGCTCGTCGAGGGTGGCGCGCCGCAGGTACGCCCGCCAGCCGATTGCACGGCGCGCAGCGCTCTGACGCTACTCAAGGCCGCTCCGCGTCGCGCGCCGGCCCCCGTCGCAGGCCCGAGCACCGCCGCAGCAGCAGGGACCAGCCGTCGCCGCGTCCAGCCCGCGAGCCCGCCCATCAGCATCGCGTCCTCCGCGAGCCCGCCGCCTGCCCCGCGCCCGCGCGGCCGCCCGCCGAAGCCTAAGCTGGCGCCGCAGCCAGCGCCGACGTCGAGGGCGAAGCCAACGCCAAAGTCGAGGCAGCAGCATAGGCCGAAGCCACCGCCGCAGCGCGCGTACGTCGCGCTCTGGCCGCTGGAGCGCGCGCGGAGGAAGATGTACCATGCGCTCGCTGATGTGGATGTTTGCGAGGAGGAGGAGGAGAGCGAGGACGACGTCGACGAAGAGGAAGAGGAGAGCGCGCACGAGCCCGCGCGCCCCGCGCCGCTCTCGCCGACCGTATCCGACTTCACGCGCAGCCCGCCCCCCGCCCTCCAGCATCCCCCGGCAGCCCCCGCGCACTCGCCGCGCGTCGTGCCCTCCTCCGTCAGCCCGCCCACGCGGCCCACGCGCGCGGCGCTCGACGCGCCGCTCGCGCCTCTGTCGCCGCTGTCGCCGTCGCCGGCGCTGGTGCGCCCGGGCGTGGGCAGGCGTCGGTCGGTGTCGCCTACGCCGCGCGCCGGGCCTTCGTCTTCACGTGCATTGCCCTCGGGTGCATCGTCCTCGCTGCGCGCGGACCCATCGCTGCGCTCGGGCCCCTCGCGCCCCGCGCGCGCACGCTCGCCCGCCGAGGACGGCTGGGCCGCGAGCCTCAGCGCGGCGTATAACCGCGCGAATGGCGTCGAGGACGGTGCCGTCGAGCCAGCGCAGGACCGTGCGAGCCCTGAGGTGGACGGCCGCGCGACTCGCGAAGTGGAAGGAGGAGGTGCGGGCTCTCGGGTGAAGAAACGCAAGCGCGTGCGCGAGCTGAGCGTCGAGAGCGACGACGCGCCGCTCAGCCTGGGGCGTGGGCTGCCGAAGCCGCGGAAGCGGAGGCGGAAGAGCACCGGGCTCGAGGAGCACGCCGACGTGCTGCTGCGAGGACACGAGAACGCGGCCGGCGCGCCGAGCCCTCCTTCGGGCCCTTCAACATCCCACCCACGCGCACACTCGCCTCCCGCCGCGCCCCCAAGCACCGCCGCCGCCGACGCCGCCGACGCCTACGACGACGCCGACGACGCGCCCGCGGAATGGCTCGTGCTCGAGGGCCTCGGCGGCGACGCGTTCGACCCGCTCTCGGACGGCGCGCAGACGTGGGCGCTCGCGGTCGACACGGACTTTGACGGGTACGTGCGCGCGCAGGAGGACCTGTTTTGTGCGCGTGCGAGCAGCTGGCTGCCCGCGTGCTTGAGGTTTGTGTTTGGGGAGTTGGGGGTGGATGTTTTGGGTGGGGAGGGTGGGGCTGGGGAGCGGGAGGGTGAGCTGGAAGAGCGGTCAGTGGGTGGCGGGGCTGGAGGGGAGGAGACTGTTGAAGAAGAGGAGTTTGGTGAGGAAGATGCTGTTGAGGAAGACGCCGCTGTCAAGGACATCGAGAAGCCTTCTGGCGACGTACCAGACGAGGACGTCGACATGGACCGTCCGCCGACTACGCCGCCGCATCTACCGACTGCGGCGGTTCCTGCGAGCACGTCTACCGTAGCCATGGAGGAGGCACGTGAGACCAGGCAGGAGAAAACTCCTACGCCTAGTCCGCCCCAGGTCGTCCGGCAGCCTGCAGTTCAGGTGCCACCGCGTCCGCAGGACGACCAGGCAGCTCGACAGCCTCACGCAGCCTCTGCACCTTCGCAGCTTCAGGCGCACCTTACATCTTCGCAGCCCCAAACCGACGTGCCCTCTACGCTGCCGGCGGATCGGCCTGCAAGTCCGGTTGACGAGGTGCCAGGCGCTTCTGCCCACCAGCCTGCGATCCCGATTCACGAGGTTTCCGTGGCGTCTGCTCAGCAGCCTGTGGTCCCGAGCGAGGTGCCCCACCCCGCATTTCCTGTCTTCCCGCCGGAGCAGGAGACACAGGCGTCCCAGATGTTCTCGTACGGATACCACCAGACGCAGCTGCACAGCGCACTCCGTTCAGACGCTCTGCGCGGACAGGACGCCTTCCTCGGCATGATCCAGCCGGGCCACGACGACCGCATGGACCTCGAAACCCACGACATGTACTCTGGCTATCCGGTGGAGGACGGCCTCCTTGCTACGCACGCGCAGTGGATGGACGCGGCGCAGGCTATCCCGCAGGCTTTTCTCTCTATGCCTCAGGACGCATTCGCCGACAACAACATGGAGGTCGACCATCCCGACGCCGCTATCGACCCCTCAGCCGGGATCAACCCACAGCTTCTCGCGCACGGCGGCATCGGCACCATCGACCCGTCGCTCCTCGGAGGCCCCGCGACGCCGCCCCGCGCGCACTCGCCGACGCCGACGCCGACACCGCCCTCCGGCTCAGCAAAGCGCGCGCGCGCGACGGCCGACGACGACGAGTGGGGGCCGTCTCCGAAGTCAGGCCCGAAGCCGAAGGCGCGCCGCGGCGTCGGCCCGACTGGCGCGGCTGGCAAGGCGAAGGGCAAGGGACGCGCGGCAGATGTCGGGTACCGTGCGCGGCAGGCGCAGGACGGCGAGCGCGAGCCGGGCTCGTACTGGGCTGCGGGCGAGCCTGACGCGAAGCGCAAGCGGAGGCCGTCGACGCGCGTCGTGGAGGCGCGTGCCCGGACGTCGGAAGGCGAGGAGGAGGGAGAAGTTCGTGCGCCGGTTGAGGTTCAGGGGGAGAAGCATCGTTGGACACGCGCGGAGATCATGCAGCAGGCCGCGCAGGTCCCGTACTGCCACCAGTGCCGAGGCAAGAACGGGTACGAGAAGATGTCGTGCGGCGTCGTCCGCGAGGATCTCACAAAGTGCGGGCTGAAGTACTGCGAGAAGTGTATTCGGCTTCGGTACGTTCGCATCGTCGGACTCTTTTGTGTGGCCGCGGCCCTGACGCATGACTGCAGGTACCCAGACATCGAGTTCAACTCGTATGCGATATCGTTCAAGTGCCCGAGGTGCACCAACACCTGCAACTGTACCGTGTGTTGTCGCAAGCGCGGAGAGGAGTACGTCCCTTCGGAAGGCCACAAGCTCGGTATCCTGCCCTCTGCACTGTATATGCAGGCGCTGCAGGCCGAGGCAGCCGCTCTCAAGGCCCAGCCGAAGACAGGCGCGCACTCCAGCAGGCGGTCAGCGTCCACTGCTGCGCCGCCCGCACCCTCTGTTGTCGCCGAGCAGCACTCCGCTCCGACGACGCGCAAGAAGCCTGGCCCGAAGCCTAAGCCGGCGCTGCAGAAGCCGCCCAAGCCTCCGACGCAGGAGGAGCTCGAGCTCGCGGCGATGATGGCGCTGCCGCAGGGCGCCGTCTGGGGCACGATCTACGGCCTCAACATGGACCGCATCGGTATCGGCATCGTCGCGGAAGGCGCGACGCAGAAGGTCGTCGTCGCCCGGTCCCCTGGGCCAGATGGTGGTATGCCGCCGTCGACGTTTCCTCGGGCGGGTTCGCGCACGACCGAAGACTCGGAAGACAGCGAGGTCGATGAGCTCTTGCCGACGACGCCAGAGGACGTTCGTCCTTCTGCTGCGCCTTCTATCAGAGCAATCTCCGGCACACCGGCAGCGGGCACGTCGGTGCGCGGCGGTTCAGTTACATCCTCTGCCGCACTGTCGAAGGCAGTCAGACACTTCATCGGTAAACCACAGAACGGTTGGAAGCCCCTTCCTCCGGCCAAGGACTCTGGCCGCGGCCTTGTTCGCTACAGAGGTGTACCTCACGTTCACGCCTACGTCGGCGTCAAGCCTGTCGACCGGCCTCAGGCGCAGGTCGTCGATGCGCGGAGCGATGCCTCCGCAGAGGAAGACGACGACCCATTCGGCTGCATGTCTGGGTCGCTGACGCCGCAGCACTCGGACGACGAGGGCGCACACCACGCATCGGATGCCGCACAAAGCCCGACTACGCACCCCCCACCCGGGGGCCAGGACCCTGCAGACCTCGGGTTCATCCTCGCCCGGGCGCTGCATGTCGCCCGTGGTGCGTCGCAGGGCCCGATGAACGCGCTCTCTGCCCTACTTGCCGTGCCGAACGGCGTCCCAACACCGGCTGACAGTCCTTTCTCGCCCAGCAATCGTCCCGGTGGCGCGCCAGCGTTCGGAGCTGACGCGGCGTTACAGGACGAATTCGAGCCCCCTGGCTTGTCCTGGTACGCTGACGCTGTAGTCGCCGATGCGCCGCCTGCAGTGCCGCCTACGTTCTCGTCGCCGATGCTGACGTCGCCATTCCCGGCGCCCGAGGCGCCCAGCACCACACTCGATATATCTTCGCTTCTTCTTCACTTGAGCGCTGCGAAGGCCGCCCCCTCTCCCGCTGACCTGCCGGTCGTGAGGCCTGGTGCGGGCGAAGACGTGACCGCGCATAACTTCACTGCGGCCGGGACAGGCCCGCGCGAAGCTGATCAACGCCTCCATGAGGACGATCCGCAAGCTATACCCACCGAGCTGATAAGCGACATACCCGTCCCGCCATCTACTTCCTCTCTACCTCCTGCGCCGCCTGCGCCACCTGCGCCCTCGACACATACCGTGGAATACCACGAACCGTCGTCCTCGTCCGTTTATCCTTAAGAGATTCTGTCACAATCATGACCATAGCCACGAATTCTTGGTTCTTGACCCCCGCACACATATCGTATCGCCGACGTCCATCTTGCAGTAATCTTCTTGCGACCCAATCTTGGCAACACTCGTCGTTCTGTAGCATAGCACACCGTCTTGTCGAAGCACTCCAATTTCTTGAATACACTCTCGCACGCGCGCCGCGCTTCCCATGCTTTCGTGTTGTGCCTGCCATCCCGCTTTTGATTTGCCCTGCCCCACACTTCTATCGGCGCCTTCGCTGCCTGCTGACATCGATAGGTAGAAGAAAGCCCACAGCTGAGGTCGCTGGCTGCAACGATCTGCCGTCGTGACGTCCAAACGCGAGTGTCTCGGCGCGGCCTTGCGACCCAGCACGCCCGCGAGATGAAAGCCCTCCTCCGGTGCGAGCTGCGGTGATTTGTCGGGTACATCAAGGGTCAGCAGGGCTTCCGAGCTGCTCTCATACGCCTGTCAAGTTATGCGACATCCGACGACGTGTATACAGCAAGAACGTTTGAGGATCTCCAGGTGAGCTTCAGATCTTCCAACAACGGCCTCCATGGTTCGATCAGCGTTGCAGCATTTGGTACGTCTATCCTCCGAATCTTACACCGTTACAAGATGCGCAGGGCTATCTGAGCAGTAGAGACATCGAGAACTCGAAGAAGCCTGTAATGGCGCCAGACCCTGAATTTTCGGCACTTCCGACTGCCGTGTATGCCGGATAGTTGGATGTCAGGCCACGCCGACACCCTCTGCGCAAGTGCTGCAATTTATCTCGGTCCATCACAGATGGCACTAATGACGATGAGAACAGTACGCGAAGATCATGTCAGTTCAGACACATGCGTTCACATGTGGTACGCGTCAGCTTCGTATGCATTTTGCCTCGACAGGTCTCTGACGTATCATCTCATGCCCTAGGATAGCGCTTTATCCGCGCTACAGGACTACCAGACGCCGAAGAAATGTATACCGCCGGTCTCGCTGGGGTCTTCTTCTCCTGTGCCTGCACAGCGTGCCACGCCGAGTTTCACAGGCGAGTCTCTGCCGTCGAACTGATTGTGGCGGGTCGTCAATGATAGAGCACCGCCCCTCCGATAGCCTCGTGATGCGCGGACGCCATATCGGCGGACGCAATCAGGGACCTATATATCAGCGCACCGGGCCTCCTCCGCGTGCCCGCTCGTGCGCCCTCCCTCCGCTCCTCCTAGTATGAATGTCACCCAGCCGCAGGAGCTCCAGGGTCCAAGGTCGCCAGACCCATATCTGGGACCTTTCCTCCTGGGAACCGTTGTAACGGCGATGTAAGCTGCTCGCATCATTTCGCTGGCTATATGTCACTCATCTACATTCCTCAGCTCCTTCGGCATTCTATGCTTGCAATGCTTCAACTTCTTGCAACAGTCGCGAAGGATGAGGAGAAGCGACCGGGCACGAGTGCTGGTGCGCCTTCCTCTGGGGCTGATCTCATCGTTTCAGACACTGATGTCCCCCCGCAGATTGTCTTGATATGGTGCATTCAACTGCGGCTTATCGCATGGGCTGTCGGACTGCTGACACTGCCCCTCAGGCTCCTGAGCGCATTGAATGTGTTCTCCGCGACGTGGTCATGCTATCTGTACGCGGTCTCGCCACATCAGCTTCGGGCCGCGCTGATGTCCCTGCAGATTTATGGTGACGTTCTTTGGTAACCTGGCAAGCGGCGTGCTTGGACCAATACCATGGTACGTTTCGAGCTTTGCGTCACTGTGCGACTGCTGTCTCACATGATTCGATTTGTGATTCAGGAGTGTTCCAGTAGGTGGCGTGCTGTGTGCTCGTCACTCGGATGCTGACGCTTGGCGCGCCACTACAGACTATCATTATCTGCAGCGTACGTCCCATTTATGCTAGTTGAAACATTCACGAAGCTGACCAGGACCAAGGCCTTGAGCAATAGCGTCGTGCAAGGGTGCGGTTACTCTGCCTTAGCCTTGTGAACGATAACTCACGAGGACGGTCACAGATGGTTCGCCTGGTCCATCTGGTCGAGTGAGTCGCCGCGAAAGACCGAACTACTGAGGCATCTCTGACGGTGTTTTCAATAAGACTTCGGGAAAAGTCGCTCGCTTGCCGTCGTTCTGGTGAGCTGTCTCACTTGAGTCGCAGCGCTGACGCTGATCACGGAGTTGACCAGTTCTTGGGCGTCTTGACGACCTGCGGTACGCTGCTCAAGCCTCGAATTCTACGCCATATTCTGACTGCTAGCGCGCCCTTCTTTCAGGGTTCATCCTCGGTAAGCCTCACAATCCACCAGCTCTCCACCAGTCCTGACCCCATCCGCAGCCCAAGGCGCGAAGGTGTGAGTACGCCGACGGTCTTCGCGGTCCGCATCGCTCACCCACGCTTTGCAGTGCCGCCATCGGGCAATTCGCCCTCCTGCATTCCGTCGACGTACGTCCGGTCGCTTCTCATCGGAGCACACGGTGTTGACAGATCGCCGACAGTGGTTGCTGTACACCGGCACTGCCCTGGACTTTGTCGTCAACTTGTTCGTGACGGGCGCGATGGGCCTCTATCTCAGCCGCACGCGCCGCTCTCCCTTGTACCGGTAGGCAATACGCGATCTGTCGCTCGATGCCGCGCTGACGGGAGATTTGCAGGTGGGACTACCTTGTCACCGGGCCGGTGATCTATATGTCGCACACGGGTGTGCTGTGCTTGTGCGTCTCTTCGTCCGGCGCTGAGTTTGTGCTCGGGTGCTGACCGGCGGCGAGCAGAGCTACTGCGTTCCTAGTTATCCTAATTGTGCGCACCCATTCGACAAGCGGATATATTGCCAATGAACTGACCTTTCTGCTCTGTTTCAGAGAGTCGTCCGGCCGAACGACTTCATCTACTTCGGTAGTAAGTTTCGTCCTCACCTCGACAGCGAAGAAGCGTCTGACTCGTCATCTAGTATTTATACCATATAGTACTAGTAGGTTTCAATTGCTCTTATCCTGAGGCCCCCTCCTAACCGCAATCGAAGTGTACGCGAACGCACTTGTAGGCTTGTAAGCTTCCTGTCCTATTCTTGCTGGAGCAGCGCTGACAAACCGCCGCCCAGCCTCAACAGCGGTGTCATCCCAGACGACCCGGCAGCCAAGCCGAGGTCACAGCACACGCTTCGAGGGCTGAGCGTGCTCGGTTCGCCCGCGAAGCCGAGCAGCGAGCACGTCATCGGGAGCGACTTGCGGCACGCGCTGGTATGTTCGATGCTCACATGCAGCGACACGCGCAGCTGACAATGTTGTTGAAGGACGTCGGGATCGAGTCGCAGGAGCTGGGTGACCTGCCGCTGGCGGTGCGTGTCGAGACTGTTGTCGAGAAGGACAAGCGCATGATGGTCTTGTGAGGCGGGACGAGCATGTGGGCAAGGTGTGGAATATTTTGTGAACGACTCAGTATCGTGGAGGTCTTTGGGAGGTGCTACTATAGCTGTATGGACTAGTATGTAATATCTGTACATGTGTTTATTGGTGTCTGAGGGTCTCTCAGCAAGTGCGGCCTGAACTGGCGTCGTGTGTAAGCGTCGCGGTTTTTCTGCTTCGGCCACGTGCATTTCATCTGGATGTCATCTTGACTTGCGTTGCATGCGACTAGCTGACGCTCCCGCAGACATAGCCATGTTGGACGGCGGTGATGCGCGCCATGGCGGCGAGTTGGATACGTGCCAATTCAACGTCTATACGCGATCCTGATTCATCCAGATATCAGGTACGACAGAGAGTTATCCAAAGTCTATGCTCTCCACTGATCTGCGAGCCCTACAGAGATCTCTGTACTATCCGCTCCCGTGTTCTAGCCACTCCACAATCCTCTGCCGCTTCGCCAGATGGACGTCGTCTCCTCCACGCCGCCTCTTCCTCCGCGGCGCCACGTCGCTTTCAGCTTCGAGAGAGCTAGTGAAGGTGGAGCCATCATGTTGCAGGTGCGCCTTCGTGAGGGCTGCCTCGAATAGTGTGCTGACGGTCGGTATCTGGGAAGCCCGTACTCTAGCAGCCGGCGAAGCTGGGAGAGATGGACGCGCCGCAACAGATCCTTGGAAGGATGGACGCACTGGCGGCATCTCAGGGGTCGCTAATTTGGCGTATGGAGCCGCACCTGTGAGCCCGAGGCGTAGAGGTGCCATCTGTATTCCCGAGAAGCGGCGGAGCGAAGCGGCATCCAAGGTCTTCGGCGCAGCAGATTCGGTGCTCAGGGCTTCGTTAGGGTCGAAATCTTGATCGTGAGTCTTTTCCCGATGCTTCTTCGTGCTGGCCTCTGTCTGATATCTCTCGAGCTCTAGGTCCTTCGGCGCGGTCCAACCAACGAAGGCTTTTTCCTCAAATGTTCTGGAGGACGTGCGGGGAGTTTCCCGAGGATGAGATGGGCTTAATTGTTCTGCGGGTTCAGTAGCGATCGGCCTGATCGGAGAGTACGCCCTAGGACGTATAACGTGTGCGCCATATTTAGGATCCTGCCAAGACAGCCGGTCGCCCCGATCGTCGTCGGTGCGGGCTGCACCAACATTTCTGCACGATGCAGACGATCGTTCTTGATGCTCGCGAGTAGGTCTTCGTGTGACGTTTTTATGGAGCACCGCGCTTGGAAGCTTTTGGTACTGGGGCTGACTGTCTGCGATCTCAGGACCTAATGGCAAACACAGCCTCTCAGCACTTTTCGAACATGAATGCGTAAGAAAATATCTACTCAGCGCGTCATGGTCCCTCTCATGCAAGTACCTGTCTAGTTCCTGTTCGACTCGGTGGCGCTCCGCAGGAAAATGTCCGTGCGGGCTGTTCGACAAGCAAAGGTAAACTGAATGCGTCGACGAAAATCACTGTGAAATGACGCACCTCTCAAGGAGTTCTGCCGGAATGCCTGTTTCCTGCTTCAGCTGGTCTGCCCAGTCGCCGGTAGTTGGTGCACTCGGTTGGCCAGGACCTGCCAGTTTCTCTGCAACCAGAATGGTATCATCTGACGTCCCTGAAGCGCCATGAACACCATATCCTTCCGCACACGCATCCAGATTAACTCACCTCGCCCCCTCGCGCGCAGTTTCTCCTCGCCCAATACGCCACCGTAAACCTCGTCGCCCTCCTGCGCCGCCTGACTCGCCTCCCAGGCACGTATACGCATCAACGCCTGGATCATCCAACCCGACGGACTCATATGGCTCATGATCTCGTCGTACAACGCGTCGATGCCGCCTCCGCGCGTGTAGCAGGCGTACGGTGGCGGCGGGACGCCGGGCAGGAAGGGGAGCTGGGGCGTCATCGGCGTCGGCAGGCCGGGATAGTGGCGGTAGCGTGAGGAAAATTGGTCGCCGCCCAGCATACTGTGGTGAGTGCAGTACCAACAGCAGGAGAGGGTAGGGCTTGTGTAGTCGGGTGGAGGTAAGTTGGAACGTGCGCTTTGGCGCCCTCTGGGCAATTATCCCACGGACGGTGGTACTGCTATCTAGGTCTCTGCACGTCTTTGGGATATGCATTTTTCTCGCAGAATATCTTGTTCTATGACTTTCTTATGCGTGTTTTGTCGGCAGGTCATTGCGCGTGGGCTGAATGAAGATTGGATGCGCCACATGTCCAAGATTCCAACGAGGACGTACTCAATATCTCTCTGGAGCATGCTAACTGCGGAGAAGCTGTATGACGCTTATTTAGCTGATGAATCTTGACATGGGCATCATAATAAGGTAAACCACCATCCGATACTCGGAATATACGATTACACATGATTTACTGGTGACATTACGTGGAGTGCGTCAGCGCGGCGATATCGGGAGCTGAAAGACCTGCCTCCTTGAGCTTGCACCTCAGCATGACAGAGTGCTAGCGCGTGACGGTTTGTTCTCCCTTTGCTTCCTCCTAATTCTATTCATAGGCCTTCTAATGAAGCTTCTAAGCTCGAGGGCCGAGGTTCAGACGTTATAAAGACATTATTATATGTTATGTAAGGGATAACGGGTACTGTGATGCAGTGAAAGCATGATGGTGGAAACGCACTACGTGTCTATCAAAGAACAAGAGCTTGGTTCACATGGGGAGACTATGGATACGCTAAAATGGCCGTCCTGGTCCAGCGGAAGGTCGCGCTGCGATTGCTCTCCGGTTAGGAGAAGTTTGAGCAAGCCTGCACCCGGAGGTACATGGACATCAGTTTATCTGTGCGCTGCTACAAATATAAGACCTACCCAGTTAATCGCATTTCGTAGCTCGGCGCCCGAGGGTGGAGAAGTGAACTTGAATCGCATGTAGTAGTAGGTTGGATCAGCCATGAGGCCGACTGCTTCACAGAGAACCACATGGTAGTGGCCGTCGAAGCCTAACATTGAAGCCAGCTTGAAGTGTTGCACAGCGTTGCCGAACGTCGAAGTCGATGCGCCATGTCCTTTGTACCACCGACCGGAGGCCCACTGGAGGCCTGTGGCTACAGTAGTCATGTCTTCATCGCTCTTCGCCTGGACAGCTTCGGCTATTGCGACGACTATCCTGCGCTGGTATGCCGGACGTCAGAGTCCAGTCACCAAAAGAAATATTTAATACTAACTCTGAGACCGTTCGCGTATTCGTGTGCAACGTAGGGCATTGGGAAGTTCGTTGTGTTTGTAAATCAGCCAAAGATGAAGTGAGGTGAGGTGAGGAGCTCTTAGCATACCTGACCGGCCTTATGTACTGCAGCCGTCGCTGAGTGACGCATCTGACCCAATTGAGGTTGTTCAGAGAGCTCACGACGTCTGGCGCCACATGAGAATATACAAGAGCATGACTACATACGATGCACAGGTCGACGGTTGGGTTGAACAATACTGCGTGGCATAGAGCAGGACCATACGACCTGTAAGTTACAAAAGTGGCTAGTGCAGTCCCTTCTTCTGTGCGCTACAGTAGCACGAAATTTACGTACGCAGAATTGGGATGCTGTGTTGTCAGAACACGCCACGGCGCATCCCGTTTCCAGTACAGCACAAGGCAGAGAGAAAACGATTGGGGCAGTGATGGTACATATCGTATGAGATGGTCGCAGCATGGTACCTTAGCTCTAGTAGCTAGGCGACTCGCCAGCTCCGTCAGCTGGCTGGAACGTTGTCGTCGAAGACGCCTTGAGCAGTACGAATGCAGTGCCAAGTGGTCATGGGAGCTGAAATATTGCGCATGACGACACTGCTATTGCAGATACCAGGACATGCTACAAGACGCAACCATCAGTAGACAGCCTCCTTGTTCCCTCTCCTGCCCCCTGCATTCTTCGACCTGAAGCTGCGACGCGATTGTTCGAGACGTGCAAATAAGCGCTTTACAAACGCCCGACTCGGAGTTATAAACTCCGCAGGATGCTCTCCCACCCCCATCTACGCACACCCTCGCAGACTGTCACAGTCAGCGCACTCACTTTTCCCTCTCGCTCTACCGCACATCATGCCTTCTAACACATCTCTACCACGGTACCTTTGTCCCGGGTCCACCCTCACCTTCCGCCATCTGCAATACGGCGACATGCGCGCCACGGTCCTACCATTTTCCGCCGACGTACAATCGACTTGCCCCGTAGTCCTCATAAAGCTCAAGCAGGCGCCTCTGGGATGTCCTATGCGCGTAGACACCTCTTACATCGTCAAAATCTTCGACCCGCGCTTCTACCATCCGGAGTCAATGCCCTGGGACTCTGCCACCGAGGCTGCCGCCGCGCGGACCCACAACGGGCATTTCCAATTCAACCCCAAGCGACCCCCTTCCATGTTGCAGGTGGACTACGAAGAAGACAAAGTCGAGTTTGAGGCTCAATTGTTCCACTACTTGGCATGGCTGCATCACAACGAATGCCTCGCGTACAAGTACCTTGCGCCACTGCAGGGGTCCGTGGTCCCCAGGCTCTACGGCGCCGGCACGCTCGATCTATCGGCCACCACGCCCCCGCGCGCCATAAGCCCTTTCGTCATCTTCGTCGAATACATCCCGAACGCCATCTCGGCCAGCGCGATCGACGCGCGCCGCATGACCGCGCCGCTGCTCCGCGCGATCGTCGATACCGGCGAGGTGCTGCGCTCCTCCGGCGTCATCCACTGCGACGCCAACCTCGCGAACTTCCTCCTCGTCCCTGCGCACGACCCGACCCGCGTCGTTGTTCTCGACTTCGCAGAGGCGTACACACGGGAGGCCGTCCAGGACGACGATGCCTGGCAGCTAGCGCTGTGCGAGTATGACCCCGTGTGGGCACGCAAGGTGCAGCTGCGTAACAAACTCGAGAAGGCTGGGTTGAAGATGCCGGATGATATTGAGCCACGTCAGCCCGCGATCCCGTCGTAGCTTTTGTCATGGACTGTGCAGGCGAATATCGATATGTAGGGCAGTCACTTCGTCCGTGCTACTTCTCTCGGTTCTAGATTACCTGCACATGTATCATATACTAGGCGCAGATACAGAAAGAGTAGGCTTGAATATTTGATCCCGCCAGTACTTAGAGCTCGTCAGGGCAGAGAGCTACGGAGCTGGAACATTCCCATCCATCGGCCTCCAGCATGACAGCGCGCTGGCGTGCGATGTACCGCTCTTCCTTCCCGTCCTTCCAGTCTTCTTCGTCGACTGCCGCGTTGCGGATCTTCGCCCCCGTCACCACACGGATAAAAGGGAGGAAGTCTGCCGGGTTTGCGTCTGTGTGGATGACTCCGTGCGCTTTGAGCACATCTGCGCCCTCGACGATCTGGGTCAGGTGGCGCACTCCGAAGCGGAAGTGCATACACGCTTTGGGGAGTATCAGGGCATGCTGCTAGTTGCGCCACATCCGAGCTCGACACGAAGTGAAAATGCCTTTGAAATATTCAGACCAAGGACAGAGCTACTTGAGACGAGGCAGCGCAAGCATGTCAGGAACCGGAAGACCAGCCTCCCTAAACTTGCGATTCAGTACGACCTTCCGTTGGTGCCTGACGTCCCACTCGCGCTTCCCGCCCTCCCAGTCCTCCTCATTCTCTGCTGCATCCCGCGTCCAGGCCTCTGCGAAATCCAGCACCATGACGCGCGTGGGATTGCGCGCCGGAATGAGCAGAAAGTTTGCCTCGTTCGCGTCCGTATGGATGACGCCGTGTGCGTTGAGAGCGTCGCCAGTGTCCATGATGGCGCGCAGAAGCGGCTGCGTCAGGCGGCGCGCATCGAAGCGGTCGAGCGAGACGGCGTCGCGAACATGCTCGAGGAAGACGACCGGCGGTGCGATTGCGCGGCGCGGGCCTGTGCCGCTGAGGTCCAGCACGCCGCCGCCGTAGCAGATCGGGACGAGCGACCCCTGCACGCGTGCGAGGTGCTGGTAAGCGAGGAGCTCGTTGCGCGCGAGCCATGTCGTGAAC
The DNA here is from genome assembly GCA_019973155.2 of Phanerochaete sordida. Lineage (NCBI taxonomy): Eukaryota > Fungi > Basidiomycota > Agaricomycetes > Polyporales > Phanerochaetaceae > Phanerochaete > Phanerochaete sordida. The sequence goes on along the minus strand of BPQB01000012.1, from coordinate 522,743 downwards.
TTGAACAGCTGGACTTCGTAGGGCAGGGGCTCGTCTTCGGGGTCGGTATCGAACAGGCTCGGGCGCTCCTTAGGGTCGAAGACGAGCTGCCCACCATGGATGCGTGCTGCGGCAGCTTCTGTTGCTCCGTACCATGGCGCGAACGAGCTGCGGTTGAAGCGCGGGTCGAAGATTTTGACGATGAGGTTCGCGCCCGGGCGCAGGGCGCATGATGTGGCGATGCTCCTGAGCTGTACGAGAATGACGGGGTACGTCGAAAGCGTGCTCGCAGCGAAGGGCAGGACTGTGGCGCAGAGCTCTCCGTGTTGCTCGTGCCGGAACGTAAGCGTGGAGCCGGGAGAGAGGTACGGTGGGAGCGATTTGGGCGCCATCGTGTCGTGTCGTGTGTCCTGATGAATTACGGCGCGGTTATGAGATGAAGGGATGGTGGAAGTCGGATGGAAAATGGCACGATGGCCGCATCCCAACTAGTGCGCGTGGAGGATCGCTTATGAGGCGCCCTGGGCCCAGAATTCCGCGCTTCTTACGTCTTTTCGGTCCCAGGCTATTGACATTGGCTCGTACAGACTTGGGAGATTTAGCAATCGGACAAATGGCGAAATATACTGCTGAGCAGCATATTCAACTGGACGGCGGACGCGGTCGCTTGCAATATCAGAGAATAGCGGCGCACCGACGATCACACTCAACAGCAGGGCACCCTCTGCACCAGTAGAGAAGAGCCCTCGGCTACAGCACAAATGACAGCCCGGCGGGTAAGAAGAGCGTGACGATATATGTTAGGAGAAATATCATAAAATCAGTGCAGGAAAAACAAGGAGATGGGGAGGCACCTTTGTTATCCTGATGATCATGTGCTTTCTGCGGATGTTGAACCACATTCTGCGGCACTGGCCACGTCAGGTTCCTCAGCCTGCGCTTGTATCAGATGACACAGCTTGCAAGCTGAGTTCTATTTTGAAGCCGCCCAGTAGAGGCCTGCACATCGTTGCGTTCCGTTTGCAGTCATCGGTATTGTTGTTTTGTAGAGTGCATACATACAACGGTCAGCATTGCCATGATGCATGTTGCTCCTGTATCACTGAGACGGCGCCACCACACCGAAATCCTCCAAAATCAAATCCGCAGCCTTCTCCGCGACGCCATACACCGTCGCGCACAAGTGCGCACTGACCTGCAGTGGCACGATCGACGCATCGACGACGCGTACGTTCTCTGTACCGTACACCCGCAGCCGCGCGTCCACGACGCCTGCCCCACGCGAATCAGTCTACTTCTACCAGCAAAGCATGCACGGACACGCACCGCCGAGCTCGCGCCGCATCATCGCCGCGCTGCCAACCATATGATCGCCCGCGACGTACACCTCACGGATCCAGGTTTCCCAATCTGCATCGCTCCCGCCGTCGCCATCGGGGTCGGGCACTGCCGCGCCTGGCCGCGTCTCCTCGCGCACGAGCCCGCGCAGGGGCGCCGTGCGCAGCAGGCGGCGCGCGGCACGTGCGCTGGCGATGGCGACGGCCATATCAAACGGGTGTGTGAAGTACGCGCCGTGGATTGCTGGGGGCGAGAAGGGATTTGTGCTCTGCCGCGGGATGGGATCAGTAAGATTGAGAGCCAGGTATGAGAGCAGGCGTACGGTGATAAAGATGTGCCCGCGGCTGAGGGGCAGCAGGCCCCATGTGAGCATGCCCAGCGCCGAGGGGCCGGCGAGCAGGAAGAAGAGCTCCGCGAGCGGGGCTGGGCGCGGGACGTCAGTAATCAGATCGTAGAGCAGGCATTGCGGCGGACCTTTGTCGTGAAACATATTCTTCATCTGCACCGCGGCGATCGCGCGCCACGCCTCCGCGCTCACGACGCCGTCGCCAGTCGGCATAGCCGTCGCGGTGCGCGCGCCCTGCTCTTCCGCGCCAGCGTTGCCGACAGCCAGCACACTCTCCGCGTCCGGCACTTCCCCATTCGTACCGCCAAACGCAAACAGCGCCTCAGCGTCCGGGAACGCGAGCGCATTTTGGATGCGCGGACTCGTGTCGACGACGTCCGTGTTCGCGAGGACCGGCACGCCCGCCTGCGCCGCGCGCTGAGTCTCAGCGTAGTCATGTCGTAAGATCTTATGGCGTGCGCACCTGGTCCTGCAGGTTGCGCCCGACACCTTCGAGTGCGACCTCGAGCGGGATACCGAGGCTTTTGAGGAGTTCTGGCGGGCCGACGCCGGAGAGCTGCAAAAGTGCGGGCGAGTGGATCGCGCCAGCGCTGAGAATGACTTCGCGAGCGGCATGAACGACGAATTCATGTTCTGGCGATGCCGCAGGCGTCGGCGCGGATACAGACGAGGCATACGGCGGGCTGGGGGCGATTCGGACGCTAATTGCGCGGCGTAGGCCTGTGGAGGATTCGGCGTCGGCGAATAGGACTTTTGTAGCCTGTGGAGGTGAGATGAGCGACCCGCAAAGGCACAGAGGGCCCAGCGTACCGTGTACCCCACAAGGACGGTCCAGTTGCTGCGCGTATGTTCGACGGGCGTGAGATACGCCTCGGCAGCCGTTGAGCGCGAGTCGTCTCTGGTCGGGTCGAGGCTCTGCGTCACGCACAATTAGACTTCGTCCCCAGAAAGCCAGCTGAGAGTGCATACCAGCGGCGTGACGAACACGCCAGTCGGGCGTCCCGCGTTAACGTCCTCGCCTGCGAAGAGCTCGAAGCCCGGCGCAGTCTTGCAGGCCTGGATGAACGCCTCCTGTTTGATGCCGGCGCGGCTCGCTCTGCTCGCGAGGTGCGCGGAGCTGGGGAAGGACGCGTGTACAGGGCCCTTGGAGCCGTGCGCCGCGGGTGTATGCGTCGCGTTCAGCTCGGCGCGCTGTTCTGGAGTTGGTTCGTGGAACGTTTCGCTCTGCAGAATAGTCAGCTACCATCGCCAGGGAAAAGAGATGAGCACCTTTTTCATGTAGTGCAGCAGCCCACGCTCTCCGCCCCAGCCCCACCCGACGCCGCGCTCCTCGGGCGCGAGGAGCTCGTTCCAGGAATCGTACTGTGCGTCTTGGCCGCGCGTCCACACGACGCCGTTGATCGCGCTCGAGCCGCCCAGAGTCCTACCACTGTACTGAGAGGCTCAGGACAAATCCGCACACGAGCCTCATCAGCGGAACACGCACCCGTTCATCTTGCGCCCCTCGGCCGTCTCCCAGTTCCAGTTCAGCGGCGTGCCGCGCGTCTGGCCGTACGTGAACGCACTCTGTGTGAGTGAGCTGCCGCGGTCGTCATGCCCGGCTTCGATCGTGAGCACCGAGAGGTGCGGATGCGCGGAGAGGCGTGCGCCGAGCGCGAGGCCTGCGGTGCCGCCGCCGACGATGACGAAGTCGAAGTGGGCGTCGGCGGGCGGTGTGGCGGTGACTATGCTTGGCATGACGGTCGTGCAGCTGGGACGGGATGTCAGCGGGGTGCTACGGCTAGATGCCTCGGATTGTGACCGACATTTCAGCGTTAAAACGCTGCGAGGCTTGGCAGACGGGTGCGCGGTGTGAGTCACCCGCGCTTGATGGTGACTCGACCGCTGGGCGCCGAAGAATAGATGGTCGTATGACGACATGTGGAAGTGTTGGACATGTGCCATCCGGGCGGCCTGCAGCCCGTCCAGGACTGGTTGGGTCTCGTCGCGTGACGACGTGTGCAGGGACGATAGCATGAGGTCGGAATCACGGCCTCGTACCGGCGGCGTTACTGACATACACGTCGGATGCCCCGCGTGAGCGAGTGAGCGGATGAATGCCTCAGGTGAGCATAGCAAGCACGGGGGCCCGGCGAGCGCGGCTAGACTGGGTGCAGGACATCAGCGAGTATATGAACAAAAGGCAACACCGCGTGCCTTTGTCCTGGGAAACGTCTGCAACCCGCACGGCATCGCCCGCCATGCCTCTGAATCGGCAACACCGTTATGAACCGCGCTGGCGCATGCATTCTTCTAGTTGTCTGCGCCAGCTCGTGGACCCGCGAGCGCGCACGCGACGCCTGTCCGTCGGCAAACCAAGTCCAACTACCCCCCGCACGTTCGGGGACGCAATGGCGTCGACGGGCCGAGCTCGCGAGCCCAGGCCCACCCGCCTGCGCCGACCGCCACTCATCGTCAGCGCAGTTCCATCGCCCGGTCCCGCCGCGCACGCACCTGGTCCTGCACATTCCGCGAGACGCCTTCGAGCAGCCTCCCCGGCGGTGCCGAAGCTTTCGAGCAGCGCGCGCAGGCTGAAGCCCCAGAGCTGAAGGAGCACGCGTGGGTGGATTGCACTGGCGCTGGGGCTAATTGGGCGTGCGGCGTGGCGGGTGACTCCTCGTTCGAGCTTGGACGCATCGGAAGCGGAAGAGACGGAGGTGGATAGGCCCAGGGCGACGCGCACGCCAGCCGCGCGGCATCGAAGCGGATTTACGTTTCTTGGGACGGTCAGCTGGGCGGACGACGTGGAAGGCCGTGCAGCCGACGGGCACTGCCAGGCTGTGCGCGTGTGCTTGACGGGCGTATGCCTCTGCGGAGGCCGAACGGGCATTGTCTTCGGTCGGGTCGAGGCGCTGCACACTCGAGGGTCAGACGCGAGCTGTGCAGATAGGACTGAGAGCGCGCACTATCGGACGTCTCGAGTTCGCACCGATACACCGTACGCTCGGCGTGCTCAAATTACGGCGCAATCTCGCAAGCCGCCATAAACACCTCCTGCGTGCTGCCTGCGCGCAGCGCGTTGCTGGAGGGGTACACGAAGGTGAGGCTAGACGCATGTACGAGGTAGCGTGCGCGACAAATGCATCAAAAGTCTCGCTCTGCAGGACCAATGAGCCAAAGCGGCGATGGAGACAGAAAATGCTGACCTTTTGCAGCAGCCCGCGCTCGCTGACGCATCCCACGCGACGCTGCGCTCCTTTGCCGCGAGGAATTGGCCGCACGAGTCGTACCGCACGTCTTGTCTGCGAGTCCGCCCTACGCCGATGATCGCGCGCGAGCCTCTTGATAGCGTTCTGCGCCGGCAAAATCATTGTCAGCATTTCGCACACGCGCTACCAGCACAGCACGCACTTGTGCATTGCCTGCCTCTCCTTTGTCGCCCATTTGAAGATAGGTGGCGTGCAGCGCGTCGGATTTTGCTGAAGCCGACGCGCGCGGTGATGGGTGGTGCGGGGGTTACGATGCTTGGAAAAGGAGCTAGCGAAGTTGGAGGGATATGTGCGGGACGCTAGCAAGCAAATAGCGGCTGAGTCGGCGGTGTCCCACGCGTTTGGCCATACCTGAACGCGCTGCGCGTCGGTGCTCTTGCGTCCTCGTCGTGCTAGGTCTAGATCGTAAGAACCAAGAGAGTTGCGCAGTAAGCGCCGCCGCCGCCGGTGTCGCTAGGGATGATGTTGGAGTCAAAGTCGGCGCTAGTAGGCGGAGCGGTGGGGAGAATGCGTCGCATAAGGTCTTAAATGTCAAATCTTTGAGACCTGGATCAGAATGTCAATGAAGTGCTAGGGGTGGATAACTTGCCAGATTTGTGCCAGATGGTCACCGATCGCGCGCGGGAGTTGGAACGTTTGTACGCTGCGATAGTCCATAGCAAGGCGTCGCAGGGTGGTGCGCAACGCAAGCCGCCCACTCTTGATAGATCCTTGATTACTTGGTACGAAAGAACAGGCGTCGATAGGTGGAAATGCCGGACGTCCGACAGCCCTAGGCCTGCGGCCCGTCGGCCGGGCTTGATTGGGATCCTACCGCGAGTGTTCCACGCCCAGTAAAATAATGACCGCAGGATACTGCTGCTACCGCAGTACCTGGTGAGAGCAGGTCGTAGTCCCGTTGGATCCCGATCGAGGTGACGGCAGGTTCGAACATGGCGGACGCGCCGGATGCGCCGTCCGAGAGCGCCCGGCCCCGCCTCGTGATGCGCCATCACCTTTGTGGCGTTGGATCGGCCGATCCGCCGGCCTTTCCAAAGCGGGCGCCCCCGGACGGTTCGCAACGCTCGGCCAGGTGAGCTATCCATACTGGCGAGGCGCATGCCATGTGTCATGAATATGCACCGGATTTCCCGATGATCCAACGAGCGTGACTCGTAACACGCGAACACGCTGCAAAATGTCATAGTGCGCCGCCGCTGGCGCTGACCAGTGTGCCGAGGACAGCACGAGGCTTACATCCGCCGTGCATGGCACTTTGGGCCCGGTGCAATCCTTTTGTGACGCGTGTCACAGCCTTACCTGGGTTCCAAACCAAGCATTGCGCGCCGAGCTTCGGGACGAGAACGTCTGGCGACTTTCGCAAGGCTCTACTGGGTGTTGGGCGCGCCGGAGACGCCCTGACATAAACGCCGCGTGTCCACTCTGCGTGTCCATCGTTCGGTCGGTAGGCTCTGAGATCTCTCAGAGCGAACAGTGCCTAATCGTCTGGCGTAGAGCCTCGACCAGACTAGGTCCCGACTCCTCTCTGCTGAGGCATACCTCGCGCGTTGCAAGCACACGCGCGGCAGACGCACGGTGCGTCTTGTGTTCTGTGAATTTTTCGAGCCTCTCACGTCGTTCGTTCTAGACAATTCGCAATCCTCCTTTCTCGTATTGAGCCGCTCACCCCGGCATGCGCGCTCCGTGCGCCTCAGATCGAGCCGTACAAATGGCGGCTTTGGTTCCTCTCGAGCAGAGGCGTGCCGTGCAGGACGCCTTCAAAGTCGTCCGTAGCCCAGACGCGGCTAATCGCCGATGGATATCGACGTTTCGAGCGTCGAACTTCCATGAATTGTCAACCCCCAAGTGCTAGTCGTCGACCCACTCGTGGCCGTCGTCCGCGGTTTGCGGGACTCGGTGCGTGTCCTTGCGTTGCAGATTGAGGCGCATATAGTGATGTACAGAGGAGGAAAGCGCGTCGCCGCTCGCGCACGTGGGCAATTTAGACGCGGTGATCTTGGGTGTTGCAGCACAACGCGACGGTGCCTGATACAATGGCGCTGTGGATACAGCTTGCGGGACGGCACAGCGAGCTGTTGGCTCCAGATGCGGCCCCGATTGAGGCGGCAGAACGTCTAGCATGACTTGTGCCAACATGCCGCACCAAAAGCGTGGCCGACGATTGCGGCAGCGCAGATCAATGGCGTGTTCGCCGAGGAAAGTACGCCACGCCGTCGGTATGTGCTGGCCGGCTCGCGCTCAATTAAGAACGGCTACTGGCCATGCTCCTTTCCCTGCAGAGCGGGTCTCGTGCTTTCAACACAGACGCATGAGGTGGGGGCCAATGGACCTCAGTCGGCGCGTTTGCATTGCCGTACGCCTGTCCTCGTCCCTGGGCCATCTTACTATTGTCTAGCGTACTGAACCGGTCTGCCTGCCTACATTGTACGGTCTCTATCTCGCTCATTGCATCCACGCTACGGGCGCAGTCGCCAGAGCGCGTGCACCTCTGCACGCATTGCCTCTACGGGAGGTATATAAAGCGGCTGGACTCGACGAATATGTCCAGAGCCTCTGCGATCACGCCATCCAATAGAGACATGCGACCGTGGTCGGTATTTCCAACTCCATACATGGCATATTTCGGTAGTGTGATGCAAAATAGACAGACAAAAGGGTTGTTATGCTCTCTAGTACAGCTAGCACAGCATAAATCTGTCCGCTAGGACCAAAAAACGATGTCGTGATCATACCAGAGCGCCCTTGCCCTCGGGTCCTGGTCAATCTCCCCCCGCACGCGCTCGCACATCTTCTCCCAATCCTGCACTTTACGGAGCTCGTCTGTCGTGAAAGCGATACCCTCCTGATGCCTATCCTCAAGAAACTGCTTCGTGACTGCAGACCCTTGTTTGCGCGACGTTTCCAGCACGCCACGGAGATAGGCTTCGCAGTATGCTCCCATGTGGTTGTAGGCCTCAGCCGTTGCTGCAGCTGCGGCTGTTGGCACTTTCTGAATGGATATGGACGGTCAGAAGTCTGGATAAAGCATCCACATGTTGTGCATACCTTCAGATAATACAGGGCGAAGTTCACAAAGGTGGACATCACAAAGTTGATTTCACCGTCACTTTTGTCACTTTGACGCAGCAGTAGCCGAAGATGACAGAGCACATGACCCGGCTTGAGTGCACCCTCCAGCTCTTGTGCAAACTCATCAGAGTATGCAGCTTCCTCGATGTGGTCCCCACACCAGCGAGCTGAGTACCATCCATACCAGCGCATGTCCTTTTCACCATTACGGACTGCAGAAAGGATTTCAACGGTCATTTGCCGTGTAAATGCTGCAAGACATGCAGATGCAAGGGCTGCATGTCCTGCGCCCTTGTCGATGTGGTAGTGCGTGTCTGTGCAGCGCTGAGGGTCCAGCAGGAACTCGGTGAATGTGGCGTGCATTGGGACTATGTCGCCATTTGAGTTGATCAAAAGCACGGAGCTCAGGCGGGCCACCATGGTGATGGTGTCGGTCTTTCGGATAGCATATGTCATGCTTGACTCTGCGGTTGTGCGAGAGCGAATACCGGACACTTGTGCCAGCTTATTTTGCACGACAGCCATTGGGTAAATGTTAAACCTGTCTTGTGCACAGCAGACAACCGTCAGGAGCGATATAAGATTGATGTGGGTGAGCGGTGAAGCTGCAAGATCTGCCAAGGAAAATTCGGACAGCAGGATTTGCCGATACAGCGAGTCAATATTGGTGAGACCTGCCGCCTTTGATGTGAGAATAACACGGAAACCCTCCTCGGGATCATTGCGGTATGCCCTCGAGTCTAGCACATTAACCGAGATTCGGGCAAATATGAAGAGTGCCCCAGCTCGGCGGACTAGCGTATCCAGGGGATCACGATTGCCCTCAAGGTAGGCTTTGTACCGCGGGATCTTGAGAATCGTCTCGGTCAGGTACTTGCCCACGTCTGCCTTGCCAGTTTTGAGTACATCGTCGTCGCTCAGTTGGCGAATGAGTACCGCTTTGCTAGAAGATCGGAGCGTTTCCATGATGCGGACCTCCGGCCTTGATGCCACAAAAAGGCGCAGCCATGGCACCTCGTTGACCAAGCTAATAAGCTGTGCTAGGGCCTTGCAGAGAAGCGTGTCGTCCGAACACTCGTCTAACCCGTCGACGATGATGACAACAGGACGCTGGGAGGGTAGGTCCCGTTGCGACAGAGGCCCATGCAGGAGTGACGTGAAGGCAAAAGACTCGATTTGATCGTCGCCTCTGTCAACGAACGATGTAATTGCAGGGAGCATGGTGTCTAGAAGTGCGGGCTGGGAGAGTGCAAGCTGTCGTGCAATGGCGGGAAAGAGTGATCGGATAGAGGCGCGGTTGCCGCCATCTCGGACAAAGAAGAAGGAGGCGCCAAGCGTCGGCGAACCGGATGGTGGATTGGGGGATGACGAAGTGTCTAGAATGGTGCAGAGGCGGTAGGCGACTGCAGATTTGTCCATGCCCGCCTGGCCGGCCAGGGCGTACACACGCTCCGTAATAGAGCCTTCGCCCTTGGACCATGCGACGAGTTCGCTGAGAAGGTCCTGGCGCGTGCCATCCATGAGCCCGCTCTTCTGGTCATGCACAGACCGGTACCCGGCATCGGCACAGTTGAGCTCCTTGAGTATGAGCCGGAGCCTGATATCTTGGACGCCTTTGTCTACGGCAGCGTGGGCCTTGATCTACGACGATCCATCAGAACAAGAGCTTCTAGTGCAGCGAGACCTACCTTGAAGTCCTCGATGGCCGTAGTCAGATCGCCCTTCATATCCTGTAGCACGTCCCTGTTGCTCAAAGCATGTATGAAGCTGGATATCTTCCCACCCTTGAGGGAAGTAGTGCGAGTCCCAATCTCTTCGATCGATCTATACCACGATCAGCGCCTGAAGACATGAAGACATGAGTGACCGGCCGACAAACCGGAGCAGCTCGTTCATCCCGCTCTGGAGTTCGGGTGAATGCGCGACTCTGCGCACGGCAATATCCCCGCTGCCCCGGTCCTGCGACCCTCCGTTTGCTGCGACCGAGTCGTTTGCATTCGACGAGATGCTTCGTATGACGGCGCCCAGTCTCTTGGCCTCGGCCTCGAAAGCCTTGCGCGACTTTGAGTTCTCTCGCACGACCTAAAAGTATACGCATCGTCTAAATCATGCAACTTGGATGAACGCGAGAAAAGGCGGAATGACCTTTACGCCGTCCAGAACCTTGGTCAGTGCTTGAGGAATGAGGCCTAGCCCGGGAACGGGTACGAGAGCGAGCCCGTCCTTGAGAATATCAAGTACGGGACCCGCTACAGCAAGTGCAGTATCAGCCATGTCTGCACTTTGTAGAATAACAGCGATGTCGGGCGATGGGTCGTCGAGCGGGTGCAGCGCTGGTGGCGGTCAAAGGATAAGGGAGGTCCGCGGACGCCTGCACCGTGCTGGCCTTGCTGCCACACGAACGCATGCAGGCAGCCAAAGAAGGCAGTCGGCGACACGAGTCTGCCCATCGCATTTCCATGGGCCATCCTGAGCCCCGCGTCTGAGGGCGCATGGTCACGGAGCGCCTGGGATGCAGAAAGATGGGTCTTCCCTGCCTCACAGGAGGCCGTGCAAGTCACGCGGGGACCGATAGGAGATCCCACTTACATGGTCGTGCTCAAGCGCCGCAGGACGCATGGCACAGCGTTGTAGTGCCCCCACCGCGCCGGTCGTACGTGCTTCGGGCGTGCCGATGCCAGAGCTCGGCCGTGGCAGGGCTTCCGAGGCGGGCGATCGCATGGCGATGGGATTATACGCGGAGAAATGGCGGCTCGAAGCAAGGCTTATCGTAACACGACTTCGCAGCGTGAGCTTAAGCTGACATGCGAATGCGTGAGCGGACCGGACTTCGTGCTGTCCTGCATGACAGGCTGTGCACGGTCGTCCGTTGCGGACGCATGCCAAGGCATGCGTCTGCTGCTGACGGCCAAACATGCGGTCGGTCGCTCTGGTCACATTCTGTGATCTCGAGACGTCAGCTACTTGGTAGATTGGAGATGCGCACGCTGCACAAAATTGTATCTCATGCCTGATTGCATATCCGTTCGCGCTGACAGTTAATTCGTGGCGTACTACCGCCGTAGGACCTCGCCAATTTATCCCTCCGGTGCGTTCTATTGTCCAGCAGTGACACAGATAGCAGCAGACAGTGCAAACTAGTCGAGGTGCGAGCCTTGTAGCCTGAGCAGGAGAACTAGTCGTAGAAAAACGTGATGTATAGCGTGCACAGGCGTAAGGAGGATATTCGATCTCGTGTGTACGCAGCGCAGGCTGGACAGCACGGGCAAGACTCTACACTTCACCGTACGCTCTTGGGCACCGCATCCGACACTGTCGCTCAGGCAACCTTCGCTCCACCACGTCAGAAGAAGTAGGGATAGCCGCGGGCGGGCCAAGACGGGGCAGCTCACCTAATGGGCATGTGGGCGGGACCCGACGACCGCGATGGCAGAAAAGGGGAGACATCGGCCACCCAGAGCGAGTAGCGTACCAGCCTCCAGCGTGCATCTTGCAAAACCTCGGCGAGTGGGCCGCGTCGACGCAGGTGAGGATCTTCTTGTTTACGAAGCAATCGTTCCCGCGCCTGAGGCTGAGTGTCGCCCTGGCAGCTAGGCAGACATCTTGTGGCAGGCGTGGGGGAGTCCGGCATAACCACGCCTGTCTGCGTAGCCTACGTGGAGCAAATCGTGAGCGGCGGTCGTCGGATGAGATCTTACGCACCATGCTGCAGGTGAGAACCGTTCTGGTTCAGAGTACCAGGTCCAATCGTGTACGATGTGCCTGGCCAATTGCCTTCTGTGGGCCTGCGCGCTGTGACCAGACAATCAGACGCTTTTCAGAGACGCGAGTCACAAGGAACGTACCAGCGGCATGGCTGGCATTTTCGACCGAGCGTCGCGCGAGCATTGAAGCCGCGTCAGAACGGCAAGGCGAACACGCCTGCTCGGCGGCCCACGTTCACGTTGAGCCCTTCGACGAGTGCGAGGCCTCGTGCAGCCAAGGATCGCTCGATGAATGTCTCTTGCTTGCTTACTTGAGGTAGGCTGGTGAATAGACCAAGGTGGGAAGGGGCGAATGGATTGGGTGTAAAACCTGGTCGCGCTGAGCTCGGCGCGTCGGTCGAGTGTGGCATTGTAGAAGGTCTCGCTCTGTATACACAGGGTCAGTCTCGACAGCAGAACATCAGTCGCAGCGATACGGACGCACCTTCGTGTAGTGCAGCGGACCTCGCTCGCCAGCCCAACGGCAGCGAACGCTTGGGTTTCTCCGGCGCGTGAACACCGTTCTGGGGGTCGTACTGCGCATCCTTGACGCATATACACAGCGCAAAATGAGTACGCTTCCAGTTACGAGGCGCATCGCCTCTGCAAACACACCGTTAGCGCGACTGACATGGTACGATCAGCAATGCACGCACCTGTTCGTCCTCCACTCTCTCGCCTTCACCCAGCTCCAAGTTATCGACACGCTTTCAGCCTGGATGTAAGTGAGCGCACACTGTGTCAGCGTGCTTGGATCTGCGTCGTGCTTGGCTTAGATCGTGGAGAGGTGCAGCTGCTCGGAGATGCGCGACGCGAGCGCGGCTCAGGCCTACAATGCGCCGCTGCCGACGACGAAGGCTATGGCCGCGGCGATAGAAGGCGAGCTGGCATCGGTGCTAGGCATATAGTCCGTAAAGGCTGTGCCCTGCGTGAGCATGGCGTGCAGGGAGGCGGAGGTCAGGGATGGGCGCCTGGGCGAGGACGCCGTGCGGTTACAAGGCGTAGGGGGAGCGGCCGGGCAGACGGCTTCGTAGAGACTTGACGCAGAAGCATGCGCTCCTGCGTAGGGGTAGATTGAACTGGACGACATGATGAGGAAGCCCGAGTCACGGCTGTGGCGGAGGCTGGTGTGGTGGTGGCCGGAGGATAAGCCGCGCGGGCCCCGCTCGGCTCCAGATACGGACACGGCGCGTTGATGCGCCATCACCACGGTGGCGCGGGTCGCCAATCGCGGGGCACTCGACGTCGAGACGAGCTCGCGTGGCCACATTCCTGGAAAGCTCTACCGCATACACCTCGTGCTCTTCCTTGCGCATACAGTGACGCGGTCCCTGCGCCAAACCAGCCGGCAGCTCGGGCGTACGTCCGGGTCCATGTCAGTACTGGTAGCAAGCAACAATCATTGACTCGTGGACGCGAGACAAAATACAGCGGTCACCCCAGCCGCCCAGCCCTGCGCCCGTTCTCGTCAATCATGATATAGATACTGCAATCCGCCACCAGGCTCAAGTTTGCGAAAATCGAATGCCCCCCTTTCTGCGCGACGCGATACACCGCCGCGTGACAGAGGTGTGCGCTGGCCCGCAGCGGGATAACGGACGGATCGACCACGCGCAAATTCTCCGCGCTGTGCGCCTACAGCCATGCTGCCACAACGCCTATCGGACTAGTACGTCAGCCTAGCCGCACCCGACAGAAAGCACGAGCACGCACCACCAAGATCGCGCCACACGATCACCGCGCTGCAGACCATATGTTCACTCGCGACGACTTCACGGATCCCGGCCTCCCAATCCACGTCTCCCACGGCGTCGCCGAGCGCGTCGGGTCATCGCTAGCGGCGGCGCCTCGTCACTTACGAGCACGCGGAAGGGCGGCGTGCGTAGCAGGCGGCGCGCGGCGCATGCGTTGGCGATCGCAACGAAGAGGCCGAACAGGTGTGCGAGGTATGCGGCGTGTATCGCAGCGCGAAGGGGTTTGTGGTCCATGGAAAGGTTAGATGGACAGGATGAGGGGCTGGGAGAGCGTACGGTTATGGAGATGCGCCCCACGGCTGGACGTGAGAGGACCGCAGATGAGCGTGCCCCGCATCGAGAGCCCAGAGAGCAGGAAAAACAGCTCGATGAGCGAGGCTAGCGAGCGGTCAGTCAATAGAACGCTGAAGAGGGTAGTAGCGAACCTTTGGAGCCGTCCTTCTTCGTGCCGCCGAGACCGTCCGCCGCATCTCTGCGCCGCCGACGCCGTCATAGATTGCGCTGGCGCATAAATCAATCCCGTTGTCCGCTCCAGCGTCGCTGTTCCACGCTTCTATGGGCGTCGCCTCTCCCGCAAACACGCCATCTGCGTTCAGTACCTGTCAGAGTTAGGCGCATCAGACACAGATGACGCACCTGCAGAGTACGAGAACACAAGCAGGTTCTTCCCGTCCGTATCTTCGCCATGCATGCGCGCGAGCACCGGCGCGCCCGCTTGCGCCGTCTGCTACTCCTCGTCAGCGCAGCCATTTCGCTCACTCGCGACGCGCACGCACCTGGTCCTGCAGGTCCCGCGCGAACTCGCAGACCGCGACCCTCGGACACTGAGGCTTCCGAGCAGCTCGCATACCGATGCCCGAAGGCTGAAGTGGGGTGGGCGAATACGTCATGCTGGCCAATAGGACGACTTCGCGCGCGACCTGGAAAACAAAGTCTTGCTCTTGAAATGGTGCAGCTGTGACTGCGGCGATGATCGCAGGGCTCGGAGCAATGGGCACGCCGGTGGCGCTGCGCGGGGTCGAGAGATCTTAGAAGACGGCAAAAACGATCGTCGCGGCCTAGGGGGAAGGCCGTGAGACGTGCTGTGGGTATCAAGAGAGAGACCGCGCACCGTATGGCCGACGAGCCCGGTCGAGCCGCTGTGCAGGTGCCCGGCATGCGCGAGAATAGCTCTGCAGACGACAATCGAGCGCAGTCCGTGGTCGGGTTGAGGCTCTGCACGCCACGCTGTCAGATACGGCCACCTGGACGACAGTCGGAGGTGCATACCAGCGACGCGACGAACCCGCCCGTCGGTCGGCCCGCGCTGTGTCCTCGCATTTCACTAGCTCGATAGCGGCGCGGTATTGCACGCTGCGCCGATGAACGCATCCTTGATTACCCCGCGCGACGCGGTGCTTGCGAGGCGCGCTGAACGAGGAACTACAGGTGTAGTGGCCTGCGGTGACGTGTGCGGCAGGTGTATGCGCCACATTGAGCTCATTCCGCTGCTCGGATGGGATGGTTGGAAGGTCTCGCTCTGCGGGAGAGTAAGCTGGTGCATATATGGCTGCAGGCTGGGCACACCTTCTCCATGCAGTGCGGCAGCCCGCGCTCTCCCGCCCTACTACACCCAACGCTGCGCCTCTTGGGCCCGAGCAGTTCGCTCCACAAAACATGAGGATGTCGAGGTGGGCGAACAGGTGGTGTTTCGGTGACGACAATTGCCATGGCTGCACGGAAGGCGGGGAATGCCAGGGGAATGCCGGCGGAACGCGGCAATCTCGATTCTCAGGGGCTTCAACGCGTCGGAGTGCAGCTGTCGACGATATAGATAAGCGCAGCAGAAGGTGCTCGCGCAGTAATACAACCACTCGAGTCCCGGAAGCCGGATATCTGCCAGCGGGGACGGCCCGCAGGCGTGGTCAGCTTTGTATCACGGGGCAGTATGCGCAGCGGAAGAGCTCACCGCAGCTGATCCAGATCCAGATCCAGCGGCCCGCGAAGAACGATATTGCAGGTCGTGTTCCCGTGGGTCAATTTGCGCGGTGGTGGCAGTTTCGAACATGGCGGACGCGTCGGGCGCACTCTCCGCGCGCGCCCGGCACAGCCTCCTGATGCGACATCACCTTTGTGGCGTTGGATCGCGACGATGCGCCGGTCTTCTCAAAGCGGACGTGCCCGGCCGGCCTGCGACGTTCGGCCATGTCGGCTCTCTGCTGCCCTCCCGTGGCATCTCCGCGCTGCCCTCGCAGCTTACTGGGTGCAGACGTCGGCGGCTCCGTGGACACACGCGGACGCAGAGCGGCGCACTCTCGATCAGTGCGCCGAGGACAGCACGGGGTCTGGACCCGCCGTGCATGTCACTTCGAGCACGGTGAAAGCGTCGTATGGCGTTTGTGATAGCTCTTTCCACCACTTGAGCAAAGCAGCGCACGCGAGCATCGACCTCAGGAGGTTCGGTGACTTTTGCAAGATTCTACTGCGGGTCGAGCGCGCCGGAGATGCATTTACAATAATTACATCAACGCCGCGTGTCCAACCCGCTCGTCCATTGTACTACCGGTATGCTCTGAGATCCCTCAAAGAGAACAGTGCCCAATTGTCTGGTGCAGAGCCTCGACCGGACTGGGTTCCGACTCCTCTCTGCTGCGGCATACCTCGCGCGTCGCAAGCACGCGCTCAGCAGCAACACGGTACGTCGCGCGTCCTGTGTACTTCTCAAGCTTCTCGCGTCGCTTATCATCGACAATTCGCATTCTCTCTTCTTGTATTGAGCCGCTTACCTCAGTATGCGCGCGCTCCGCGCACCTCATATCGAGCGTTACGAACTGCAGCAGCCTACTCTCTCAAGCGGGAGCTCGTGGTGTAGGCCGCCGGCAAAGTCGTCCGCAACCCAAGTGCGGCTAATCGCCGATAGATATCGACTTTTCAGGCGTCGACCCTCGAACTCTGAAGTGTGCTAGTTGTCGGCCCACTCGCAGCTGCTTGAAGGACTCGGTGCGTGCCATCGCGTCGCGGATAGAGGCGCATATACTGATGTACGGCGGAGGAAAGCGCGTCGCCGTTCGCGCGCGTGGGCAATCTAGACGCGGTGATCTTGGATTTTGCAGCACAACGTGACGGTGCCGGATGCAATCATCGCGCAGTGGATATAGCTTGCGGGAAGGCATAGCGGGCTGCCGGTCTCAGACGCTTTGAAGATCGTGGCGGTGGGACGGCGAGCATGACCAATGCCAGCGTGCCGCGCCAAAGGCGTGGCTGACGAATGCGACAGTGCGGATAAATGGCGTGTCTAACGATGAAGGTACGCCATACGGTCGTTCTGTTCTGGCCGCCTTGCGCTGAATCTACGATTTATGCGCAGAGCTGCTCGTCATGCTCTCCTCTCTTTCAGCTGACTCTCGTACTTCGAGCACGGCCGCCTGGGACCCGGGGACGCTCATTCCACGTGTTCGCGTTTCCATACCCCTCTTCTCATCCTTAGCTCATCTTACTGTTCCGCAGAGCACCGAACACGTCTCCCCGGCTGCAATGTACGGTTTCTATCTCGCTCATCGCCTCCATGCCGCGATTGCGGTCGCAAGGGCGCACACACCTCTGCATGCACTTCCTCCACGGGCGATCGTACATAAACGGCTTGACTCGACGAGTATGTCTAGAGCAGCTGCGAGCATGTCGTCCCAGAGAGAAGCCCGACCGTGTTTGGTATTCCCGAGCTACGTGTACGGTATATGTTGGTGGTGCGATGCGAAATGGACCAACGAAAGGATTGCTATGCTCCCTTGTACAATCGGCACAGCCTTAACCCTTCAGCGGAGCAAAAACACTGATGCTAGAATTGTGCCACAGCTCCCTTGCCCTGGGATCGTGGTCAATCTCCTCCCGCACACGCTCGCACATCTCCTCCCACTCCTGCACTTTGCGGAGGTTGTCTGGTGTGAAAGAGACGCCCTCCTGACGCATATCTTCAAGAAACTGCTTTGTGACCGCAGACCCGTGTTTGCGCGGAGTTTCCAGCATGCCACGGAGATAGGCTTTGCAGTACGCCTCTATGTGGTTGTAGGCCTCAGTCGTTGCTGCTGCTGCGGCTGTTGGGGCCTTCTGTATGGATTGAAACGGTCAGAAGTCTGGATAAAGCGTCCACATGTTGCACATACCTTCCAATACTGTACCCGCACGACCAATCCGGCGGTGGGGGTGACGCGTGACAACAATCCACCAAAGCGGCGGAGCGGCGAAGACAAGGGTGACGTGTGACACCGCCCAAAGATCCGGCGGTCAACAAGCGGCGCGATGGCCCAAGGGGCGAGAAAAGCGCGACGAAGGGAACCCAAAGCGCCTTTGGTGGCCTATCTCAACGCTGCGTTGTTCCTATTGGTTATCGCGCCGCAGGCCCAAAAAAATGCCCAATTTTCGGCTTTGCAGGATCAGGCCCCGAAAGCGGCGGCCTTCACTATGACACCGTGACCGCCGCTTTTGAAAGCGGCGGTGGAGGGCGGTGTGACCTGTGACGCGCCGGATTGGTCGTACGGGTACAGTAATCTATAACGGCAACCACAAAGTGACTGGTGTAAAAACTGATTCCACCGTGACCTTGATACAGCAACAGCCGAAGATGACAGAGCACATGACCCTGCTTGAGTGCACCCTCCAGCTCTTGCGCAAATCCATCAGAGTATGTAGCTGCCTTGATGTGGCCCTCACAGGCAACAGCTGAGTACCATCCATACCCGCGCACGTCCTGTTCACCATTACGGACTGCAGAAAGGATTTCGACGGTTGTTTGACGCGTAAATGCCGCAAGACATGCAGATGCAAGGGCTACATGTCCTGCGCCCTCGTCGATGTGGTAGTGCGTGTCTGTGCAGCGCTGAGGGTCCAGCAGGAACTCGGTGAATGTGGCGTGCACGGGGACTATGGCGCTATCTGAGTTGATCAAAAGCACGGAGCTCAAGCGGGCCACAATGTTGACAATGTCCTCCTTCTTCACGGCATACTTGTCGCCGGGCTTTGCGGCTGTACGAGAGCGAATGCTGGCCACCTGTTTAAGGCTGTTGTGAAAGGGCACCATTCGGCCGGGAGTACGTGAACCGTATGCACAGCAGATCAATGTAAACAGGGACAGGAGTTGAATGTGATCACATGGGGAACTTGCGAGTTCCACCGGGTCAAATTCTGAATGAAGAATTGTGAGGTATAGGGAATCAAGCTTGCCCAGTTGTGGAGCCGTTGACGAGAGCACCAGCCGGAATCCCTCCTTGGGATTGTTGCGGCATGTTTTCGAGTCGAGGACATTGACTGCAATACGGGCAAAAATGAAGAGTGCATCTGCCATGCGCACCAGCTCCTTGAGAGGACGGTCGTTGTTTGCCAGGTATTCTTTGTACCTCGGAATCTTGAGGATTGTCTCTACAAGGAACGTCTTGACATCATTTCCTGCAGCCTTGAGAACATCTCCATTGCTCAAGTCACGGCGGTGCAAAACTTGAGAAGAGGCAAGGGACTGGAGCACATCGATTATGCGGACTTCTGGCCTTGATGCGACAAAGAGGCGTAGCCATGGTGCGGCATTCGCCAGGTGACCCAATTGCATCAGAGCCGCACAAAGAGCCTCCTCATCGGAGCACTCATCCAAGCCATCGATAATGATAACAACCGGAGGGATGGAAGACAATTTTACGTCCATCAGCGGCTTGAGCAGCTTGTCATAAGCAATGGAGGGCAGTTGACCGGCACCAAGCGCTGCGAACTCCTCAAAGGAGGCGAACATGTACGATGTAAGGGCGGGCTGGGACAACGCGAGCTGTCCTGCGATAGATGGTATCAGGAGGCGGACAGATGTCAGCTTGTTGTCGCGATTGCAGTCGAAGAAGAACGAGGCGCTGAGCCTGGATGTACCCGTGGACGTTCTCGAGTTGTCGAGAAGCATGCATAGTCGGTGACCAACAGCTGATTTTCCCATCCCCGCCTGGCCTGTGAGAGCATACACCGGCTCAGTGATAGGGCCTTCGCCTTGAGCCCACGAGACGATCTCATCGAGCAGGGCTTTCCGCGTTCCCTCCATGAGGTTGCTCTTCTCCTCGTGTGCGGAGCGGTAACCTGCATCGGCGCATTTCAGGTCTCTGAGGATGGAATGGAGTCGGATCGTTTGAACGCCTTTGTCCACGGCGGCATGCGCTTTGATCTACGACCCTTCGTGAGAACGAGAGCCTCCAGTGTCGCGAGACCTACCTTGAAGTCTTCAGTAGCCTTAGCCAGGTCAGCCTTCATGTCCTGTAGCACGTCCCTGTTGTGCAAGGCATGCAGAAAGCTGGATATCTTCCCACCCTTGATGGAAGTAGTGCGAGTCCCAATCTCTTCGATCGATCTATATCACGATCAGCGCCTGAAGACATGAAGACATGAGTGACCGGCCGACAAACCGGAGCAGCTCGTTCATCCCGCTCTGGAGTTCGGGTGAATGCACGACTCTGCGCACGGCAATATCCCCGCTGCCCCGGTCCTGCGACCCTCCGTTCGCTGAGACTGAGTCGTTTGCATTCGGCGAGATGCTTTGTATGACGACTCCCAGTCTCTTGGCCTCGTCCTCGAACGCCTTGCGCGACTTCGAGTTCTCTCGCACGACCTAGACGAACACATATTACTTAGATTATGCGACATAGAAGGACAGAAGAGGAAGCGGAGCGACCTGTATGCCCTCGAGGACCTTGGACAACGCCTGCGGAATAAGGCCTAGACCAGGAATAGGTACGAGAGCGAGCCCGTCCTTGAGGATATCGAGTACGGGACCAGCTACAGCTAGCGCAGTGTCGGCCATGTCCACGCTTCGTAGAATAACAGCGATGTCGGGCGATGGGTCGATGAGTGAGTACGGTGCTGGTGGTGGTCAGAGGATAAGAGAGGCACTCGCACGCCTGCGCCGCGCTGGACTCGCTGCCTCACCGATGCACGCAGGCAGCCAAAGAAGGCATCCGGCGACACGAGGCTGCCTATCGCATTTCCATGGGCCATCCTGGACCCCGCGTCTCAGGGCGCGTGGTCATGGAGCGCCTGGGATGCAGCGATACGGGTCTTCCCTGCCTCGCAGAAGGCCGTGTCAGTCCCACGGGGACCGATGGGAGATCCCACTTATATGGTCGTGTCTAAGTGCCGCAGTTCACATCGCACAGCGTTGTAGTGCCTCCGCCGCGCCGATACTGCGTGTCTCATGCGCGCCGATGCCAGAGCTTCTCCGACATGGGGTACAGGCGCCCTGGCGGGTGGCGCCTAACCTCGCACCCCGGGGCATAGCGCGTCACGTGACGTTTTTCGGGGACCCCGCGGCTCGCCCGCTTCGGGCCCAAAACGCACGCAAACGCAGGATCGAGGGGGAAAAGGTCACGTCGGAGGCGGATGCGCCCTGTCGGGGCGACTTTGGGAGGGAATCCGGCGCCCGGCCGCGTTTCGTGACCGTGACGGCGGGCTCGGCAGGCGGGAACCGGCCCCAATGAGGCAGGCGGCGTGGTGCGCCGCACGACGCGGTCGCGCGCCGCGCCCGCAAAGCGCGCCGCCGACCCTCGCGTGTGTGCAGTAGGGGTAGCTAGAGTAGCTAAGGTAGTAGCAAGCAGTAGCCACCGTTGAATTATGACGTGCTTCGGGCCCAAATCGCGACGCAGCCAGCCGCGCGACGCACGCGAAGTCGCGGCAGTCACAGCGCCACAGGCCGTCGAGTCGTCCGCTGCCGACAGCGATCGAGACGGGTGTGTGACCGCCGCCCTGGCCAGCGAGGGCGATCGGACGGCGACAGCCTTTTGCGCTTGCCCTCCTGCGCACCTTTTGCACGCCAGCGGCGGTACCACCCTGCTCGCATCTCGTCGAAGTCTCTCGAACGGATACGCACGCAAGCGCGAGCCCCTGCGCCACCGCACGAACGTACGCAGCGCCCCGCGTTCGCACCACGGCCGCGACCGCAGATGACGAAGGCCGCCCACCACCATGTGACGCCACCCGGATGTCTGCCCATGGGCAGCACCGGCAAGGGCTCGACTCCCACGGCGAGGGAGCTTGTCGACGCCAGCAAGGCCCAGCTCGAATGCTGGATCAAGGAGATTAACAGCGCGGCGGGAAAAAAGGTCATGAACACGTCCGCGCAGACGAAGGACGTCCTGCATGAACGGCTCGCGACTCACCTCGGGCTTGACACATCTCCTGCCGCCGTCAAGCAGGAGATCGAGGCCAAGCAACACGCCGCCGTGGCAGCCGGGCCGCTAACCCTCGAGCGCGAGATTCAGCGCCGCCAGTGGGCACATGTACGGAGCATGGGGGACAAGTGGCGGGCAGCGCTGGCGAAAGGAGAGGACTTCCGGCTGCTGCACCGCGGGACTGGAGGCTCTTCAGGTGCGTTATCGTGATGCACAACGTGCCTACCGCCGTTTTCGCCGTGCTCACGCGCCCACAGCCGCCGCTGCCACAGGCAGTGACGCGAAGCTGAGCGAGAAGCTCGACCGCGGGCTTAGCGGACGCACCGAAAGCGCGGCCGGCGACTGGTACGCCGCTGCGGCGAAGGGCGACTCGGAGGCCATCGCGCACTTGGCGCGGGTGGGCCTACTGAACGGCGCGACCGTCGCGCCGTCACCTGGCCCGTGCAAGCGCGAATGCGAGCCGCAGACTCGCACGGATGTCACGGTGACCCCGAAGCTCGCGCCGCATGACCCTGTCCTCCATCCGCCCCCGTCTGAGCCGCCCTCGACCACCGGCTCCCTTACATCCTTCGAAAGCCTCTGCAGCGGTCTCGCCAACCTCGAGGCGACTTCGGCAGGTGCATCAGCTGCGGCGGCGCTGCCACCTGCTCTGAACACGGCGCTCGCCGCTCTGCATCCCTCTGGGAGCGTCGCCGTGGTGCTGCTCGCGCCAATCGCAGGCTTCTTCCCACCGCCGTCCTCGCAAAGCACCGGTCAACCAAACACCATCACCACCTCTCCCCCTACGCCTGCAGCCCTCCCTCTTCGACACTCAGAACCAGCAGACTCAGCGAGCCCATCTCTCACGCAGGGAAGACTGCCCGACGTGTCGCCCGAAGCTGCTGCTTTGCGCAGCTGCGAGCTCGACATAGACAGCCTCGAGCGACCAGCAAATCTGCGCGAAGTGCTGGATCAGCTCGAGAGCGGTCACGTCGAACGCATCCGGAAGGCGTACGGCCCCTCTGCCGGCCGGGCCTCGAGCCCTCAATGGAAGGGCATCCGCAACACCGTGACGAAGCGGGAGCGGCTGTACGAGGTCTTCAAGACAGACTTCGCGAGCGACAGGTGCGCATTCCTCAGCTTCTTCCGGATACCAGCCGCAGCAAAGAAGCGCAAGGGCCAGAAGCCACAAAACGCAGAGCAAGAGGCCTTTCGGCCGTTCCGTGCCGTTGTCGAGGCGATCCCGCACGTCACCGAGGACATCGACACCGAGATGGCGAAGGCCGAGTACAGAGGCGGCGTGAGCGGCGAGTTCTCCGACGCGCTTTGGAAGGCTCGCTGGGGTACCATGAACCGGTGGGAGGTCTGGCGTGCCCTCGACCTGGAGCTGTACGGCGTGTACCGCCAAAAGAGGCTGCCGTCGTCATCAACGGTCTTTAAGACCCTGCCACAGTAGCAGGCAGGTACGAGAATGATCATGCCGTCTTTATTAATCCACTGCCAATACTGGACAGCCACTCTTATATTCTATACTTTAGCTAGTTCTTATGATACTGTACTACTAAATTACTACACTACTCGACTATACAATGGTGCTATGCTATATGTTACGTGCACTGCCTCTTCGCCATGTTGCGGTCATAGTCGACCATGTACTCATGGTTGTCGTTCGGTGAGTAAAAATATCTAAACATGGTGACGGCCTCCTGCTGCGTCCACCCGCCCCATGCGGCGACCATGTCGACGGTCCACCCTTTGATCTTGATGCGGTACTGGCAGCCCCCGCGGCGGAACGAGTGCGTCCCGTAGAGCGCCCACGTCTTGTAGCCTATGGCTTGGAGGTCGGCGGCGAGAGCTCGGCTAAGGACGCCGGCGGTCTGCAGCAGTCAGCGAGCAGTGGCGACGGTCAGCTCAGCAGTCTCCGCATGGTGCAGCGGTGTTTGCTTACCACTGGCTGGTCCGTGAGGATCGCGCCGCTCTTGTCGACGCGGCGGTACAGCGGGCCGGTATAGTCGAAGTCCTCGCGGTAGAGCGAGCCGAGGAGGATCGTGGCCCGCCACGGGCATAGCTTCGGGTCCTGGTCGTTTGCGTATAGGCGCCACCCATGGAGGATCCCCGTCTGCGCTGATTTCCGCGTCCCAAGGTGAGCGTCGTAGTATTCAGCTGCACAGGAATGTGAGCTCAGTGTCATTACACGGCCTCGTGACAGACTCACTCTCTTCCGGGATGATATTGAGGCTCTCGAAGGTGAGCTTGAGGGCTTCGTCGATGCGCAGCATCATAAGGAACGCATGCAGGTAGGCGTGCTGCAGTCGTTCTTTTATTAATTGACTAGGTGGGTAACGGGCCGAAGCTACGCTCGGCGGGAACGATTTCTTCATAGCTTGTGCAACCCAATCTGGCTGGTGCAAATACGGTATTTATGCTGTAGCACTGTACAAACACATCTCCTAATATACAGCTCAAAGAGACGTACACTTGCTCCAAGCGAAATCCGATCCACAGGCCTCGCGGTCCTAGGTGTCCGGGGTCCCCATGAAAAGCGCTTCTAAGCATAGACCCAGCGTTAGAGGCGGAGCGTCGCGTCACCGTCGATGGACAGCTCGAGGATGGATTGTAGTGAGAAAGACTTGTCTGCGCCGCGTGACCACCGACATAGCAATACGCCGCCGTTGCAGTGCTTGAACGAAGCGGACGGGCCATCTGCGAGAGCTCCAGTGTCAGGTGTATTACATAGCACGCAGCGGACACGCCAGCCGACGAGCTATGGGATGTCTCGGTGGAAGGCATCAAAAGCCCACAAGCTGCTGTGTCGATAGCAAGCAATCTGCGGTAATGCAGCCCGCGCACGAGGCCATGGGCGAGGCCCACATAATACTTACTGCATGCAGATCAGCAGGGACAAAAGCACTCACCAGAGGCACCACACAGACTGCGCCGAAGACTGATGGCCAGCCTTCGTCGAAAGCGATTGTGACATTGTGCTGCGCGGTGCGGGACGCCCCGAGGAACGGGCTTTGTTGCACTCCGGCGATGTTAGCAGCGCATCATCAGGGGCCAACGACAGAGAAGGGAGGACGCAACGTCTGAACGCGCCAGTATGCCGGGGCTAGCCCCGCGCCAGACTTGAGGCAGCCCATTCGAGGATGGTAAGGATGTGCTGTGCGTGGTCGGCCGTGAGAGGTGGTAGGATGAGGTTGAGATGACAGGTGATGATGGCGAGTATAATCAATGGCCGCGAAGACTGCCCAGTGGCGCAACCGTTGCAGAGCATGCCAAAGAGGAGACCCTGCACACGCAAAGGGTCAACGTTCAATGTTCAACACCAACCGGGCTCCAGCACATGCAACAACCACCTACCTTTGCTGGCCGGGTGTCACCGTACTCAGCAAGCGCGACCCACGCCCAACTCCCTGCGCTCGCGCAATCAGCCTTGGCAACGCAGAGCGACACAGTTCTGCAACGCATCGCTGGAGTACAGCCTGCGCCCTAGAGGCGAGACACGTAACTCAATGTCCGAGGCACCCCGACTCGATTTGGTCTGTCCACGCGCCGTTCCTACAGAATGAGCAGCGTGTCGTGGTGCTCAGCCAATTTTGATCGCTGTTTGCCGCGGCCGCGCTCGATGGCTTCGCCCTTGCACTCCGCACTCCCATGGCCGCCGCTTGCGTATCGGCACGCCGGAGCGCATCTGTCGGAGGATCCTGCACCCCTGCAGCGCCAGTTATGTGCCGAGGGGACACATTGTCGTCCGGTGAAGGTCGTCGCGGGGGGCGATGCAAACGATCCCGGCGCACAGGCGGTGAAGGCGATCAAGTGAGCCGTGCTGGAGGTCGATCGGGCGGAGGTCACGGGGTCCAAATCAGGTTCTGAGCAAAGTTCGAAAGGCCACGCAGGTCACCTACCTTGTCAGAACAGTACGCACTGCGGCGGACGGCCTACAAGGCACGCTACTTGGAAGCATTTCGCGTCGTGACAGAGCGCAAGGACATCCTGATACTCTCTGAGTAGCCGTAGTCTCGGATATCAGGTAGTAGAGGGCTTACTTCGTTAAGGACGGCGGCGCTCGCGGGCGCTGAGCGCTCTGCGGGATACGTCAATGCCAAACATTGCGCGGCCAGAGGACGCTGTAGAATGCGTCAGCAACAGGCAGTGCGTGACGGGAGGGTGTTGTGTATCACGGATGTCCGTCGCGGTGCAGCAGAGGCCAGTCCCGCCCGTGCATGCGCGGATATCGACGCAGGGTCTCAGGTTTCAGCGGGCAGCAGGGCGTCGCGCGCGGCGCAGAGGGTCTGGTGAGCACACACGTCACCTTCGAGAAACACCTGGGAAGCGGAGAAGACGTACCTCGGCCGGTCTTCCGCATACACTGTCGAGGCTGGGCGTCATCAAGTCGGCATTCTGTAGGCCCGACGCCATTGCAGTTATCGTGAAGGCCGCACATCTTCGATTGGACATTAAGATGTCCCGCGATCACTGCTGAAGCCCCTGATGTGAAGCACGTCAGCAGCGAGGAGGGAAGACAGGAACACGTATCACAAACCACGGCGGCTTGCTGATCGTCCGCTCATATGCCGCGACATTGTGCACCTTGCTGCCTAGTATCTGGCGCGTTCGCGCACCGCGTTGAAGGCCTTCATTGCCGTGAAAAGGGTCCAGCCATCTTGGGTCGAGTGATTGCTGGCCGGAGACCAGAGAAAGCGAAGATGTGCCAGGCGAGGGTAAACATCAAGGGGCTGGCGTCGGGGGCACGTCAAGAGGTCAGTCAGCGGCCGCTGCTCGCAGAGGCAACACACGCCGCGCTGCCAGACATTTAAGCACTGCGGGCTGCTGCCGGCAAGCTTATTGTCGTTATAGAGGGGCTGGCGAAGCCGAGTCAAGATTCCGCGTTCTGGCGAATGCACGACAGCAAAAGCGAGGGACGGTGCCCAAAACCATGCGTGTACTCACCTGACTCAAGGTGAGACCCTACAAGCAGCTAAGCGTCGCCGGAGCCGTTGGGTGAGGGCTGCCTAGACCGCCTGGACTGCCTGATGGAGACGATCAGCACGCGATGATAAGGGAGTGAGGGCAAGCACACCAAAATTAAACGTGCGGTGCGGCACGATTGTATTTGCTCTCTACAGAGCTCAACGACAGGTCCTGCAAGTTGAGCGCAAGACACTCATGACGTCCTTGCACGACTTGTCGGGGTCGCCGGCGACAAAATCGCGGCGGCGCTCCTTGATCAGCTCCGCGGAAAACTTTTCCATGATCTCGCGCATCGCCCGGTAGCATTTGAATTCCCGGGTGGGCAGGTAGCGGATGTAGTACGGGAGGGGCTCCGGCATAAGCGACCACAGCGCCTGGAATATCATGCTCCAGACACTCGAGTACAGCTGGGAGTCGGCGCTGAGGTGAATGTCAATGACAGGACCGCTCGTAATAGGACTGGCACGTACAACATGTTGTGATAACCCCGCCTCAGCTCGTTCTGCGCATTATCGAGAGCTCCAAAGTCGAAGTCAAACGCGGCTGATACGGAGGCGGGACAGGTCAGTCGGCGCGTTCGCGTCATAGAGACATCTACGCACCTTCCCCGATCACATCGAGGGTCGTCCTTGCTAGCCAGTCGTTCACCTCCACAGTGGTGCCGCCAGGTCGCCCAGCAAGGATCAGGTCCTTCCACGGCTAGGACAACTGTGCGATGTTGAGCACTT
Organism: Phanerochaete sordida; assembly: GCA_019973155.2. Lineage (NCBI taxonomy): Eukaryota > Fungi > Basidiomycota > Agaricomycetes > Polyporales > Phanerochaetaceae > Phanerochaete > Phanerochaete sordida. The sequence goes on along the minus strand of BPQB01000012.1, from coordinate 495,426 downwards.
CTCTTATGAACGTGCATCGGGACTGACCTTGCTCGCGCTGCGGCAAAACAACGGGAGAAAGAAGCGCAGCTGCGGAGCCGAGAAAGCAGGCATCATGACCTTCCTGCGGCGAGCGTGGATCTCGCCAGCTGCGCGCAGCGCGTTGGTGCGAGGGCTGAAGTAGAGATGGCACAGAACGCACCCGCGGCGGGCACCCAGAGGATGCTGCACCCCGTGATGTTGTAGAGGGTGACCCATAGCTGGCAGGTCTTCGGGTAGTCGTATGCCGACTTTTGGAGAACGTGCTGTAAAGCATGTTTGCCGCGTTCGTCAGTTGCCCTCATGTGAAGCCGGGAAGCAGGCTACTATACCTTAGGGTTTACCAACGCGAATATGTTTGCCTAGAGAAAAGGTTTCGATGTTAGTGCAGCACCCGGTGAAAGCTTCGGCAAGAGACGCACTCCAAGCAGAGCCTTGAAACGCCATGCTCCGCCATAGTCCCGAAGCCACTTGAACTCGACATCTCCGACGCTGTCATGGTAGAGTGTACCGAAAACGTTCCCTGTGTCGAGTCGATACCCACACCGAGGAGCTGCTGAAAGACGACGCACCTAGCAGCAGCGATGCACTCCGCGGTCCGCGAACATGTGCAACGCTGTTGTGCGTCAGCGCACGGTTCACGGTGACCGCCAGCCAGCCGCCGGCGAGCAGCACGGGCGCAATGAGGGTGAGAGAAAACGCCACGCTGAAAAGACACCTTTCGCAGATCCTCACCCGGCACTTTATATGCACCTCTGTTCGTGCCGCTGCACCTTCGCCGATCACAGAGAACGCCTCCGTCGCGAGGGTGAGTGGTACGCGGAGGCTCCGACGTTATTTCGAGCGTGCGTGGCGAAACAGGCTCCGAGCGTAGAAATGTGCTCTGCATGCTCATCGTCGAAGTGTGGGCCCGGTCGCCATTCGAGCACCCAAAGCGTGAAGGCGCCGTGCTCGTCGTCGAAGTGCAGTTCCTGAGCTCGTTGTGCGCAGCCAAGCCGCGTGCGTTATGGGCGGGTGCGGGCGATACACGAGCTGCGTGGGCGGGTGTCACGGTGAGCGATGCGCGGGCCATGTGTGAGTGGCGCTTCGTCGTGCGCCAGCTGGTGCGCGGAGGGCGGGTGTGGGTGGTGCGTCCAGCCAGTCGTGCTCGTTGTCGAAGCGCCGTCGATGTGGTCGGTCGGGCGCCGCGGCAGCCGGCGATCGCGCGCGTCGTTGTCGTCGCGCGCCGTAGCTGACCGGGCACAGCGCTGAGCACGAACAAGTCCTACGAGCGATGTACGTCAGCCATCGTCTCTGTGTGGTTATGCCGCCGACTTAACCTGGTTTCTAGGTTGTCGAACGTCATAGTTCACGGGCAGGAGCTCTAGGCGCCCACGCGTCGAGTATGTACGATGCGCGCGCGGGACAGAGCCGAGCAACTTGTGAGCTCAACACGGCTCATCGGTAGCCGGCCAAGGTTCCAGAGCTCTTTTGGGGCTTTGAGATGGTGTTAAATATCTCTGAAGATTGTAAGTTCACGTGTGTAATTACATGTACTATGCTTGATTTATACAGGCTCATATGGTTGGGACTGCAAAGCGCCATTATATCTTGAGGCCCACACAGGGCGCCGCGAGCTTACCCTCCTGCCCCACAAGCAAGGCTGTCATTCCCTGCCATTGCCGCTCGTGACGTGCGCGAGCTCCGAGTTGAGCGCAGGAGCTGGGTGGCAAAGCCGGCGGTTTGCAGACTCAATCATTTGGTACCGACGCGCGTCCGCTTGAGACCGGCCGCGGAAACGTGGTGGAGGGGAGCGGGTGCCGTCAGGGCATCGTCAGGGTCGTCGCCCGCGCGCACTCCGAAGTCGGCGGCGGCGCCAGGAAGGTGGAAGCGATACCGGCGGCTGGACCAGCTGGCTTGGCGAGCGCGGCAGACATCTGGGGAGTGTCCGAGACAGGCTGGTCTGCAGTTCATGTCGATGTCTTCGTCCTGAGTCTGTAGTGCATCCGGGCGACAAACAACGAGTCTGCGTGCGCTTGTCTTCGTACGCGCGCACGCTGGGTCTCACGCCTACGCCCTTGCGCCGTCGGCCTGCCGTGCGAGTTGTGCGGGACATCCGCGCAAAGTCGCGCTATATTATTTGAAGGCGTGAGTCCTGCACCCTACAAACAACACCTCACGTGCACCGGTGAGGACATGCACATCGGCGGTACACGCCCGCGCACCATACAGACGAGCGCGGCGGGGGAAAGAAGACCGGTGCCGGTGCGAGGTGAGAAACATTGAAGGCCGGCCTCGCTCCCAGGGCAGCGCGCGTCGACACGGGCGCGCGGGTGGTTGCAGTACAATGCGAGGACTGGGCCGGCTCGTGCTGGTGGAGACGGTGCCTAGATGGGGAGGGCTGCCGTGCCTTTGTCTGCGTCTGAAAAGAGCGTTCTTCTTACCTCTGCGCAGTGCCTTGAACGTGCTGGTCGCGTCTCCAGCGTCGACTTCGCCGTGGATGGCCTGCAATCTCAAATGTCAGCACTCGCTCACATTCAATCGAACATGCTACTCACCAGAACTTGCGCTCTGGGGCTTTGCAGATGCCCGTACAGCGTCTCTCGCATCTCTGCAACGACATTGACTGCTCTACCTTGCGCGAGCCGGTCCTGTACGCCCTCACCCTCCTCTGCATGCTGCGCAGGCCGACTTACTTCCTTTCCAGAAAGCACGGTGAAGGCTAGGCAACGTGGTTCGCACCTGGGCTTGCTGCCATCGTCCTAGTTTTGAGACGTGTTCTCGAAGTCGTTGGAAGGCCGTGGTTGGGCTGGTCAAGGAAGCAAGGGGGCACAGTGGGCGTGTGGGTGGGTGCAGAGCGGTGAAAAGAGCTGTGTGCCAGAACAGAGGTGCAGATGATAGGAGTGGCAAGGGTAGCCGTGTGGATGCAGTCGTCTAGAGGTCCATATAGCTGGGTGCGGGTGTGGGTGTGGGCGAGGTCGAGGGTCAGCGCAGGTCGTGGCTCGAGAGCAAGAGCACTGCAAGCGAATGGCGTCGGCTTGGACGGCATTAAGCGCCTTAGAACGCGATGCTCGCAGCTTGCTCGTGCACGACACAGAATTATGTGAGAGATAATTTTTAGATATCTGAGTAGCTAGAACTGTCGTGTACTCGCGATGCACCTCAAAGACACTATGTGTAGCAATCTACCAACGAAGACCACTGAGTTGGGGGCAATAAGCGCCCATCCAGCCTCGACATTGACAACGACGGTGAGGACGCAAACCATGGGCGGTTAGGATACAGAGGTGACGAAAGGGCTTGACAGGTACTTGGGTAGTGCTCTGCATGCTATCAATGAGATACAGCTCGGGGGCAGAGCCACATAAATCGTCAAAGTTTCATTAGAAGCTTTGTATTCGACCCTAACCCCATTTTGATGGGCTCAACTAATGGGGCATACAAAAAAGGTTCCCACGGTTTTGCACTCGTTTTTCGTGACGGAGTCCACGAGGTCAAAATCTGCCCGTAGGGCCGGGGGTGGAATATAAACGTTTCTTCATAAATTCAGAAATCGTAAATGGTACTGGAAGACGGTCGGGAGATGGCTTACCCAACGGATGATGCCCCAGCGCCGCTCCGCCTCGGTCTGGCCTTCTCGAAAGCACCGGTTGTAGAGGCGGTGCATGTCGTCAATCGTCAGGGCCGTTGCTGACTGCGACAGCTCGCCCGCCTTCGCCTTGATCTTCTCGAGTCCGACCATGAACTCGCTCACGATGCGAGCGCGCGTCGGAAGACCCCGCCTGTCAACGAGCCGGGGGTCAGCGGTCGGCATCTACGCAGCAGGGCGGCTGCTTATGCTGCTTACCAACGGTGTGCCTTCTCGTCTAAGCGCCACTCGTCGCCGTCGTGGGGACGCACGCTGCGGTACCACAGGGTGAGCGCGGACCGTGTTGATACGGCCGTAGCGTACTGTGCGAGGTGGTCAGTCCATGTATCAAGCGATACCATGACTGGACTAACCTTCCTCCCCTCGAACCCCTCGCTCTTCTCGCCGCACTTCTGGGTGATGAACGCCATGATCTCGCGCGGCGTCCGGTCGGAGAGCGCCTTGGGATCCCACTTCGGGTCGCGCTTCAGCCAGAAGGCGAAGTACGCCTTGATGACCCTTGCGCGGCGCGTCAGTCGGTGCGTCGTTCTCCGCGCCAGGCTGTCAGCCGCTTACCGTTCGTGCGCAACTCGCGTACCCTGCGTGATGTTGGCGCGGGCGATTTCGGCTGCCCTGCGGGCAGCGGGAGAGTCGTCGTCGTCTGGGAAGTCGTCCTCGGTGAGCTGCATCAGCTCGTTGATGCGCTTGACGTAGCCATCCGCTTCCTCGAGGTTGATTGCCACCTCTTCGTCCGCGACCTGGTGAGCCGCAGCGCGTCAGCGTTCTGAGCTAGGCACGCAACAGCAGGGCTGCGCGCACCTGATCTTCCGTGACCGTCATCGCTTGCGTCTTGTGAGTCGAGAGGGCAGCGGCGCGTGGTGATGGTGGGAGGGAGAGAGGGGCGAGAGGCCGTGACGGCGGAGAGGTCGGTGCTCCGTGACCGTCACAGCAGTGACAGCGGCCGCGTTGGTGATCGCAGCGTGGTCGGGACCGTCGTACGCCGCGTCGATGCAAGGGGGATGTGCGCCGCCAGTCCGCGCAAGGCGCCGTGGACGCTTCCGCGGCGACGTCTGGGTGGTAGCTGTCGGTGTGGGCGGGAGCGACGGCGGCGGGCGTTGATGGTGGTCAAGGGCGAAGGAGGCGACGGCGGCGAGGTGATGATGTGGCAGCGCCGTGAGGACTGGCGAGGAATGCCGCAGATGCCGATTCCGTGGCCGCACCCGGAGGCGAGATCGCGAGATCTGTCTTGTACCCCACGTAGGAGCAAGGGCGAGGACGGACATGGGGTACAACGCAGGCTTGGGTGCCAGCGAAGAAACTTGTACCCCATGGGCCGTTATATGCCATATTTTACGTGGGGTACACGGGCTACGCCGAGATGAAAGCCAAGCTGCCGCAAACAAGCCGCTTAGCGATGCCCGCGGTCACACAGGGAACGGAACTCACCTCACGCGAGCCGCGTCTGCGCCACACGCTCCGCGCCGCGCCTTCCCCGCCTCCCTCGCGCACTCTGGCCCTGCGCAGCCAGTGAAAGGTGTATTAAAACGTGCTACATACATTCCGTAGCATAGGGTGCGGCGGCGGCTGGACAGGAGGCCGCCTTCAAGGCGGCGACGACGTCGAAGTCGAAGGCGCAACGTGTCCGGCGCTCGATTTCCCGACGCGGTCGCAGGTGACCGGGGTCTTCCGGGCACAGGTAACGTGCCGCTCCCGGGCGCTTCGCTTTCGTGTGCCCCGGAGCGATTTAAGGAAAGCTTGGCCGTCGCAGGGTATCCAAGGCGAGCGGATGCGCCGCAACCGATTCATCCGCGCGGAGATGGCGGCCCGATGTATGCCTTATCGCGAGAAGCCTGAACAGCGTGAGCCTGAGCAGAGATGCAGCTGCATTAGCGGTCGGGCCCTCGTGCTGGCTTGCCATGCGTGGGCTGCCGTCGGCCGGCAAACGCATCGCTCGCTGATCTAGCCACATTCTGCAATCTTGAGACGTCAGCTGCTTGTCGAATTAGAGATGCGTACCCTGCAGGAACATCTTTTATACCTGGCTGCATAGTCTTCGTGCTGGCTTAAGATGCGTAGCACACTACTGCCGCAAATGTACTGCGCGGCCTCCTCTTATGAGCCAGTCTATCGTTGAGCAGTGACATGAATGATGTTGGAAGACGTAGACCGGTAAGAGCGCCTGTAGATTGCGTAGGAAAAGGAGGCCTGCAAAGCGATGATGCATAGCGTGCATAGGTGGAAAAGACATTGAATTGCGTGCGTATGGGACTGCACGATCGCCACTACATCGATTATGACAGCGTAGAATCAGCGCAATCATACGCTCTTGAACGCCGCGCGTTCTGTCTCCCGTACAACCTTCCCTCAAAAATGTTAGAGCGGACGGCGACAAGAGCGGACTAGGAGGCCGCCAGTCCGCTCACCTACTGGACATGCGAGTGACACTCGAAGCCGCGAGCCGCTTAGGGCGGGTAGCGAACAAACCACAGGCCGGCGTCTTTCATGGCCTGGGCGAGTAGGCCGCGTCGGCGCAGGTAAGGATGTTCCCGTAGATGAAGCCGTCGAACCCTCGCCAGGGACCGAACGACGCCCTGGCAGCAATGCGGATAATTCTCAGTAGACGCTGGAGAGTCCGAGATTCGCCACGCCCGTCTGCACAGCCCAAGTTATGTGGAGCAAATCGTGAGCGGCGGTCGTCGGATGAGATCTTACGCACCATGCTGCAGGTGAGAACCGTTCTGTCTCAGTGCACCAGGTCCATCCGTGCGCGACATGTTTGGCCAATTGCCTGCTGCAGGCCCGCGCTCTGCGACTCGACGATCAGGGGCCCATATAGGATGTGGAATATACGAAGCGGGCAGCGACATGGCGGGCATCTTCGACCGGGCGTGGCACGAGCATTGGAGCCGCGTCTCGAACGGCGAGATAAGCACGCTCTTGGACGCCCCGCGTTCACGTCCGGGCCTTCTGCGAGTTCGAAGTCTTGCGCAGTCTTGAAACGCCCGGAGAATGCTCCTTGCTTGCGTACGTGAGATAGGCTGGCGAATAGACCAAGGTGGGAAAGGGCGAATGAGTCGAGTGTGAGACTCGTGGTCGCGTTGAGCTCTGCGCGCTGTTCGAGAGTGGGCTTGTGTACGGTCTCAATCTACATATACGCCCTCAGTTCCAGCAATTCAGCAGCAATTGCGGCGATACGGACGGACCTTCGGGTAGCACAGCAGGCCGCGCTCGCCGGCGCAGCCGCAGCGAACGCTTGCGCTTCTTGGGTGCGAGAAGCGCGTTCGAAGAATCCCTGGACGTCGACGCACAGTGCGTTTCAGTTTCGTTTACCCGCAAGTGCTTTGACCCTACGCACTTAATGTCAGTACGATTCACGGAGCCCGACCAGCAAAGCACGCACCTGCTCATCTGCCTTTGCTCGGTGGTCACCCAGCTCTAGTCCCTCGACATGCTCGCAGCCTGGCCGTACGCAAAATGGCTCTGCGCCACCTCGCTCCCGCGGTCGTTGCGCTCGACTTCGGTTGTGGACCCAGAAAGGTGAGGCAGCTCGGTAAGGCGGGACGCGAGCGAGAGGTTTGCGGAATCGCCGCCGATGATGACGAAGTCGAGGAGCGCGGAGATGAAAGTTGTGTTGACTAAGATGCCGGTCATGCTGCTCAGGTGGGTTACGCCGTGCGTGAGCATGGCATGTAGGGAGGCGGAGGACAGGGGGGCGCGGATGCTGTGCGGATATGGAGCGTAGGGGGAGCGGCCGGGCGGCGGGCTTCGTGGTAACTTGACGCAGAGCCAAGCGTTCTTGTGTAGCGGAGGATTGGGCTGTCCGGGATGTTGACAAGACGCAGGTTCCGGCTGCGGTGGAGGCTGGTGTAATGGTGGTCGGAGGATAAGCCGCGCGGGCCCCGCTCGGCTCCAGATACGGACACGGCGCGTTGATGCGCCATCACCGTAGTGGCGCGGGCCCGCCAATTGCGAGGCACACGACGTCGAGACGCATTCGTGAAGCCATGGCCCGGGATCGATCCACCGTGTACGCTTCGTGCTCTACCTTGCCCGTACAGCGACGCGAACGCTGCGCCAAACCAGTCCGCAGTTCGGGCGTCCGGATTCATATATCGGTAGTAGCAAGCAACGTTCATGTACTCGTGGACGCCAGCCGAAATACTGCGTCCGCCCAAGCCGCACTTCCCCGTGCCCATTCTCGCCAATAATGCTAACGCAACCCGGTACCGGGCCCAAAGTCTCCAAAATGAAGTCCTTCGCCCTCTCCTCCCCGCGATGCACCGTCGCGCAGAGGTGCAGGCAGAGCTGCAGCGGGACAAAGGATGTGTCAGCGACGCGCAGACTCTCCGTGGCGTGCAATCGCAGCCGTGCGTTTAGTGTGCCATCCTAGCTGCACCCAACGAAAACACGAACACGCACCGCCAAAATCGCGTCACAGATCCGCCGCGCCGCAGTCCGTATGTTTACCGTCGACGACTTCACGAATCCCCGTCTCTAATGCTGCATCTCTCACGCCGCCGCCGAGCGCGTCGGACGACGCCGCCACCGACGGCGTCCCGTCGCTTACGCGCGCGGAAGGGCGGCGTGCGCAGCAGGCGGCGCGCGGCGCATGCGTTGGCGATCGCGACGGCGATGCCGGACGGGTGTGCGAGAGATGCGGCGTGGGTCGCAAGGCGAAGGGGCCTGTGGTCTATGGGAAGGTTAGATAGATAGGATGGGGTTAAGAGATTGTACTGTGATGGAGATGTAGCCGCGCCTGAGCCCGAGAAGGCCTCAAGGGCAGCGGCGTCCCCAGCGCGTAGGGCCCGGCGAGCAAGAACTGGAGCTTTGCGAGCGGAGCTGAGCGCGGTACGTCAGCGAGCATATGAACAAAGGGAGGCGTCGCGTACCTTCGTCTCAGAAATTGTCTTCTATGCGCACGGCCGCGATCGTCCGCCAGGCCTCTGCGCCAACGACGCCGTAGTAGACTGCGCTGGCGCATGCATGTTTCCCATTGTCTGCTGCAGCGTCGCCAGTCTGCCCTTTCGCGCGCGCATTCCTCTCCGCGGATACACTATCTGCATTCCGTACTTGTCAGTCAGGCGCATTGGAGCTAGATAACGCACCTTTATCCCAGCCCGCGAGCGCCTAGCCCGTATCTTCGACGGCCGTGCGTGCGAGCACTGGCACGCCCGCCTCCGCCGCCTACCACTCCTCATCAGCGCATTTACTTTTCCGGCCACGGAAGGTACGCACCTTGTCCTGCAGATTCCGCTCGACGCCCTCGAGCGCGACGTTCGCGGTGTTACCAAGACCGTCGAGCAGCGCGCGCGCCGACGCCCGGGAGCTGGAGGAGCGCGAGCAAGTGGACTGCGCCAGCCGACGGGGCGCGGAAGAAGAGCTCTCCCTCTGGACATGGCGCGGAGGCGGCTGTGGTGGCCAGCAGGCTCGGAGCGTTGCGGACGCTGGAGGCGCGCTGCGGGCTCGAAGGATCTGTGAAGGCCGCGAAGGCGATCGTTCTGACCTGGGAGGCAGGACGTGAGACGTGCTCCGTGCATCAATGGAGAGACTACGCACCGTATGGCCGGCGAGCCCGGTCCAGCTGCTGCGCGCGTGCTAGCCGGGTGTGAGGATCGTCTCTGCGGACGAAGATCAAGCGCAGTCCGTGGTCGGGTGGAGGTCCTGCACGTCAAGCTGTCAGATACGGTCCCCGGGACGACAATCGGAGGTGCATACCAGCGACTTAATAAACATGCCCATCAGACCAGCCATGCCGCACCCTCGCGTTCCACGAGTTAGATCGCGGCGCGATTTTGCACGCCGCGAGGAACGCCTTCTTGGTGCCCGCGCGCCGCGCGGTCCTCGCGAGGTGCTTCAAACGGGGAGACGACGCGTGAAGCAGCCTGAGGTGCCGTGCGCGGCAGATGTATGCGCTGCGCCGACCTCCTTGCGTCGTTCGGCGCGGACGCTTGGAAGGCCTCGCTCTGGGGAATGGTAAGCTGGTGCGGAAATGGCGGCGGGCTATGCGCACCTTGTTCGCGCAGTGCGGCAGCCCGCGCTCGCCCGCCCAGCCACACAGGAAACTGCGCCTCTAGGGCGCGAGCAGCTCGCCCCACAGAGCATGAAAAAATCGACGCGGCCCTCGAGGGGCGATTTTTGGGTGGCGATGATTGTCGTAGCAGCGTGGGAGGCGGTATCTGTGAGGAGGATGCTGGCAGAATCGAACGATCTCCGGGCATTCTGTGCGCCGGAGCATGGCTGTAGAGGATACTGTAGGAGTAACGCGACGAGAGTCGCCCGAGCAATATTGAAAGTCACTCGGCTCCCGGAAGCGGGACGTCTGCCAGCTGGAAGCCCCACAGCGCATCCATCCGGGCGTAATCGGCTTTCCGTCGCGTGGCAATATGCTCAGCAGAGGAGCTCACCGCACCTGATCCAAATCCAGCGGCACGAATAGAGCAACTCCTCAGCCTGTGAGCGTGTGGGACACTTTATAGGTGATGGCAGTTTCGAACATGGCGGACGCGTCGGGCGCACTGTCCGCGCGCGCCCGGCACCGCCTCTTGATGCGCCATCATCTTTGTGGCGTTGGATCGTGCCGATGCGCCGGTCTTCCCAAAGCGGACGTGCCCGGCCGGCCTGCGACGTTCGGCCACGTCGGCTCTCTTCTCCCTTCCGCGCAGCTTCAGGGAGCCGCTCGACTGATCTCCCGTGGCGTCTCCGCGCTGCCCTCGCAGCGTATATGGGTGCAGACGTCGGCGGCTCCGTGGACACACGCGGACGCACATCAGGAAGCACCGGCGGCGCTACGTAGCGCGACGTAGCTCACGTTGCGCTGGTAGCGTCGTCGAATGGTCCCCCTTTACGGGGGAAGCGCTCTGCAACCAGATGCTACGTGACGCTACGTAGCGGCTGGCCTGCAACCATATGCCACGGTCACCGTCTTGTAGCACCAGGTAGCATATCGTTTCTGCTCCATACTGTGATCGCCGTTCCACAGCACACGAGAAATGCTGGTTTAAAACATGTATATTGCACAGTGCTACAGTATAATATGATACAGACGGGAACGTGGCTACTAAAGCTGCTACATAATGACCTTGGACAGTGGACGGCGCACACCCTGGCACACACAAACCCGAGAGAACAGATGCTGCGGGTCAGCCGTATTCGACATCATTGCGGACGCACCCAATGGCGGCATGAGATGCACCACATCACGTCCCCTCGATCTGTACGCGCGCGGCGCTGGCGTAGCAAGAACGCTGTTATCGTCAGACTCGACTTGCGGACACCGTGGTGGAGCCTGCACATACCTGTCTCTCTACCACAATAAGGAGGGGGAGGGGGAAGGGAGCCTGAGCTTGTTGAAGAGAAACTTCATATCCTGATGTCCCGGTTAGTTACGAGCACATGTGCAAAGAATGGCGGTCACTTACCAAAAACCCCAGGGAGTGGCTGGTGCCAACTGAGGTTGGAACCAGGGACACCAGCCTGTGTACGTCCTGCATGCGTGGTGAAAAGAACCATGTCAACGAGGCAGAGTATATCGCGAAGCAGCACGCCTTACCGGTAATCAGCCCAACTGTGGTAGGGCCCTACTTGTCGTTCAGCGGGTTTGCGTGGACATTCTGAGGTCAAGGCAACATGAAGCGCGTGGCGGTGGTGGCAAAGAAGACGGGGAGGACGAGAAGGGAGGACGAAGGCAAGAGTCAAAAATTGACTCGCATGTCTGGCCGACTGGCGATGGCGTGATCGCTTCAGGGCCGGCATCACTTCACTTCAGAGGTCGCGTCGACGTGGGCGCTTCGAGTTCAAGCTGCGAAGATGGCTGCGAAGATGGCTTTCCAAACGCGAGTCGGGTTCGCACTTTGTTTCCTGCTAATAAGTCGTCCTTCGCATACCGCTGAGAAGTAGAATAAATTTTATGTCATTTCTAGTACACGGGAAGCCCGCCACCACACGGCTACTAGTGCAACGGCTGCAACGCGTCTACGTAGCGCGACGTAGCAGGGGGCGCCTGACGTAGCAATGCCCTGTTTCCTGATGCAGAGCGGCGCACTCTCGATCAGTGCGCCGAGGACAGCACGGGGTCTGGACACGCCGTGCATGTCACTTCGAGCTCGGTGCAAGCGTCGTATGACGCATGTCACAGCTTCACCTGGCTCCCGAAGAAAGCGCCGCCCGCGAGCATCGAGATGAGAACGTTCGGCGACTTTTGCAAGGCTCCACTGGGTGTCGAGCGCGCCGGAGACACCGCTTTAAATCAACACGGCGTGCCCAACACGCGCGTCCATCGTACAGTCGGTACTATCTGAGCTCTCTCAGTGAGGGCAGTGCCTAATCGTCTGGAGCAGAGCCTCGACCGGACTAGGTCCCAACTCCTGTCTGCTGAGGCACACGCGCGGCAAGAACACGGTGTGTCGCGTATCCTCAGTTGCACTTCTCGAGCCTCTCACGCCGTTTGCTCCTGACAATTTGCATCCTTCTCTCCTCGTATTGAGACGATCACCTCGGAATCTCGCCATTTAGGACGCCAGTGAATTGGTCCGCAGCCCAGGCGCGGTCAATCGCCAAAGGATATTTACAGTTCGAGCGTCGACCCTCCATCAATTCTCGAATTTCTGGGGGTACTAGTCGTCGACCTGCTCGCGGCCGTCGGACGCGGTTCGCGAGACTAGGTGCATGTCCTCGCGTAGCGTATGAAGGCGCATATACTGATGTAAGGCAAAGGCGGGTGCGTCGCTGCTTGCGCGCGTGGCTATACTAGATGGGGAGATGCGGCGATCCTGGATGTTGCAGCACAATATGGCGGTGCCGGACGCAATCATGCTGTGGATAGAGCTTGCGGGACGACGCAGCGGGCTGCCGGCCTCAGACGCGGTCAAGCATCAGACGACAGGACAGTTAGCACGACCGGTACCAGCGTGCCGCGCCAAAGGCATGGCCAATGAATGCGTCAGTGCAGAAGAAAACCGCGTTTGACGAAGAAGGTACGCCTTGACGTCAGTCTGCTCTGGCCATGTCGTACTCAATCGACGGCGTCGCGCGCATGGTTGCTCGTCGTGCTCTCCTCATTTTGAGCTGGCTCTCGTGCTTCGAGCACGCCCGCCTGGGATCCGGGGACCCTAATTCCACGGGTTCACATTTCCATACTCCTCTTCTCATCCTTAGCTTATCTTACTGCTGCTCAGAGCACCAAACCAGTCTCTCCAGCTGCAATGTACGGTTTCTATCTCGCTCATCGCCTCCGCGCCGCGAGCGCGGTCGGTAAAGCGCGCGCACCTCGACACGCACCTGCTCTACAAGAGATCATATATAAATGGCTTGACTCGACGAATATGACCAGAGCCGCCGCGAGCATGTCGTATGAAGAGAAGCGCAACCATGTTCGGTATTTTCGACTCTACTGGGGTCAGTGCACAGTATATTCTGCTGGTGTGACCCAAACTAGAGCGATACACGGATTGGTAGACTGTCAAGTACAGTCATCACAGCTTTAATCCCCCCGTAGAGCCCGATAATTGAGCCTATCATCATACCACAGCTCCCTTGCTTCGGAGTCGTGGTCAATCTCCTCCCGCACACGATCACACATTTCCTCCCAATCCTGCACTTTGCGGAGCTCGTCTGTTGTGAGGGCGACACCCTTCTGACGCCTATCTTCAAGGAACTGCTTCGTGACCGCAGACCCGTGTTTGTGCGGAGTTTCCAGCATGCCACGGAGATAGGCTTCGCAGTATGCCTCCATGTGGTTGTAGACCTCAGCCGTTGCTACTGCTGCAGCTGTTGGGGCTTTCTGGATGGATGTGAATGGTCAGAAGTCCGGATAAAGCGTACACATGTCGCGCATACCTTCAGATATTTCCGGGCTGCATACACAAAGGGAATGTTCCAAAATTTCATTTCACCGTCTTTTGGAAGCAGCAACGGCCGAAGGTGACGGAGCACATGGCCCTGCTTGAGTGCACCCTCCAGCTCTTGTGCAAACTCATCAGAGTATGTAGCTTCCTCAATGTGGTCCCAACACCAGCTAGCTGAGTACCGTCCATACTGGCGCATGTCCTGTTCACCATTACGGACTGCAGAAAGAATTTCAACGGTTGTTTGCCATGTAAATGCCGCAAGACATGCAGATGCAAGGGCTGCATGTCCTGCGCCCTTGTCAATGTGGTAGTGTTTGTCTGTGCAGCGCTGAGGGTCCCGCAGAAACTCGGTGAATGTGGCATGCATTGGGGCTATGTTGCCATCTGAGTTGATCAAAAGCACGGAGCTCAGGCGGGCCACCATGGCGACGGTGTTGTTCTTTCTGAGTGCATATGTTATGCCTGGCTCTGCAGTTGTTCGAGAGCGAATGCTGGACACTTGTGCTAGCTTATTCTGAAAGACAGCCATTTGGCCAATCTTAAGATAGAGTTGTGCACAGCAGACAACCGTCAAGAGCGATATAAGATTGATGTGGATAAGCGGTGAAGCTGCGAGATCCGCTAGGGGGAATTCGGAGAGCAGGATTTGGAGATACAGGGAGTCAAGATTGGTGAGACCTGCCGCCTTTGATGTGAGGATGACACGGAAACCCTCCTCGGGATTATTGCGGTACGCCCTCGAGTCCAGGACATTCACCGAGATACGAGCAAATATGAAGAGTGCGCCAGCTCGGCGCACTAGCGTATCCAAGGGAACACGATTGCCCTCGAGGTAGGCGTTGTACTGCGGGATCTTGAGAATCGTCTCAGTAAGGTACTTGCCAACGTCTGCTGTGCCAGCTTCGAGTACATCGTCGTCGCTCAGTTGGCAAATGTGTACCGCTTTCTCAGAAGATCGGAGTGCTTCCAGGATGCGGACCTCAGGCCGTGAAGCAACGAAAAGGCGGAGCCATGACACTTCGTTCACTAAGCCGATGAGCTGCGCCAGGGCTTCGCATAGAAGCTTATCGTCTGCGCACTCGTCTAGCCCATCAAGTATGATGACTATTGGGCCATGAGATGGGAGGGCTGCGTGTGCAAGAGGCTTGTGTAGGAGCGACTCAAAGGCATAGGATTGTAGCTGATTGTCACCCTTGTCAACAAATGCTGTTATTGCCTGGAGTATGCCCGGAAGGAGGGCGGGCTGGGAGAGCGCAAGCTGCCGCGCAATGGTAGGAAATAATGATCGGAGTGATGAAAGATTTCCGCCATCGCGGACAAAGAAGAATGAGGCGCCAAGTGTCGGCGTATCGGATGATAGATCGGGGGATGAGGAATTGTCCAGGAGCGTGCAAAGGCGATAGGCAACGGCGGATTTTCCCATGCCTGCCTGGCCAGTCAGGGCGTAGATACGCTCCGTAATAGGGCTTTGGCCCTTGGACCATGCGACGAGCTCGCTGAGAAGGTCCTGGCGCGTGCCGTCCATGAGTCCGCTCTTCTGGTCATGCACAGACCGGTACCCGGCATCGGCACACTTGAGCTCCTTGAGTATGAGCCGGAGCCTGATATCCTGGACGCCTTTGTCTACGGCAGCGTGGGCCTTGATCTACGACGATCCATCAGAAAAAGAGCTTCCACGGCGGCGAGACCTACCTTGAAGTCCTCGATAGCATTCGTCAAATCGCCTTTCATTTCCTGCAGCACGTCCCTGTTGTTCAAAGCATGTATGAAGCTGGATATTTTTCCACCCTTGAGAGAAGTAGTGCGAGTCCCAATATCATTGATGGCGCTATACGGTGATCAGCAGATGAAGACATGAGCGACAGGCCGACCGACTGTAGCAGCTCATTCATTCCGCTCTGAAGCTCTGGCGAATGCGCAACTTTGCGCACGGCAGTCTCCCCACTGCTACGGTCCTGCGATCCTCCGTTTGCTGAGACTGAGTCGGTTGTATTCGACGAGATGCTTTGTATGACGGCGCCCAGTCTCTTGGCCTCGTCCTCGAACGCCTTGCGTGACTTCGAGTTCTGCCGCACGACCTAGACGAATAGATATTACTTAGATTATGCGACATAGACGGACAGAAGAGGAAGCGGAGCGACCTGTACGCCCTCGAGAACCTTGGACAACGCCTGCGGAATAAGGCCTAGACCGGGAATAGGTACGAGAGCAAGCCCGTCCTTGAGGATATCGAGTACGGGACCCGCTATAGCAAGTGAAGTGTCGGTCATGTCTGCGCTCGGTAGAGGTACAGCGATGTTTGGCGATGGGTCGTCGAGCGAGTGCGGTGCGGTGCCGGTGGTGGTCAGAGGATAAGGGAGGCCGTTGCACACCTGCGTTGTGCTGGCTTCCCTGCCTCACAAACGCATGCAGGCAGCTAAAGAAGGCAGTCGGCGATACACGCTTGCCCATCGCCTTTCCATGGGCCGTCTAGGCCCCGCGTTCCGTTGCGCGTGACCACGGAGTGCCTGGGATGCAGCAATATGGGTCTTCCATGCCTCGCAATCAGCCGTAAAAGTCGCATGGAAATCGGTGGGAGATCGTCCTTATGTGGTCGCGCTCGAGCGCGACAGTCCCTATAGCACAGCACCGTTGTGCCTTCACTGCGCCGATCGTGCGCGCTGGGTGCGCGCTGGTGCTTAGAGCTTGGCCGTCGCGGGGCGCCCGAGGAGGGCGGATGCACGGCGACGGAATCATTCGCGGAGAAACGGCGGCCCGATGCAAGTCTTATCGCGAGAAGACTGCACAGCTCGAGCTTGAGATACATGAGCGGACGGGGTCTCGTGTCGCCCTGCATCTGTCCTGCATGATAGACTGTGGGAGGTACACCGCAAACGCATTCCAAGCAACGCGTGCGCTGCTGGCCGTTGAACGTGCGGACGGTCGCTCTGGTTGCATTCTGTAATCTCGAGACGTCAGATTCTTGGTAAACTGGACTTGCGTACACGGCAAAAAATGACCCTCACGCCTGATTGCGTATCCTTTCGCGCTGACATCTCGTGGCGTATTACTGACGCGAAACCCAACAAATCCATCTTGCCAATCCAGCATATCGCCCAGCAGTAACATGGAGGCGAACTGATTGGGGTGCGAGTCTTGGACACTGCGCAGGAAAGGTAGTCGTGCGAAATGTTGATGCATAGCGTACACAGGGGAAAGGGAGCAATTCTATTTCGCGTGTACGCGGCACAGGCCGGACAGCACATGCAAAACCACCAGCTTTATCGTACGCTCTTGAGCACCGCATCGGCTCTCGCCCATGCAAGCTTCCCTCCACCATGTCGGAACGAACGGCGACAGCCGCGAGCTAAGACGGAGCGGCTCATCTAATGGGCCCGCGAGCAAAGCTCGAGAACGTCGGGAGACGGGAACGTGCGCCATTCAGAGCAGTAGCGTACCAGCCGCCAATTTGTGTCTTTCAGAGTCGGGGCAAGTGGGCGGTATCGGCGCAGGTAGAGATGCTCTCGTCGGTGAAGACATTTTGCTCTTACCTGAGAGCGATCTGCGTAGAGCAAAGTGTGAGCGGAGATAACAAACATAAGAAGTGACGCACCATGGTGTAGGTGAGAACGGCCCTCGCTCGCACGAGGGACCTTTGCGTACGCCCTGCACCGAAAATCGTCTGCTGCGGACCTGCGCTCCTCGTCTCGACGGCCAGAGACTCTTCTAAGATGCGAGATATAAGGCACGTACAAGCGTCATGGCGGGCATTTTCGTCTGGGAACCGCGCGGTGAGACGAGCATCATGCCTTTGCGACGCCACGCGTTCGCCTCTGCGCTTTGAGAGAGCTCGAGGCCTCGT
Organism: Phanerochaete sordida; assembly: GCA_019973155.2. Classification (NCBI taxonomy): domain Eukaryota; kingdom Fungi; phylum Basidiomycota; class Agaricomycetes; order Polyporales; family Phanerochaetaceae; genus Phanerochaete; species Phanerochaete sordida. Next base: position 478,115 of record BPQB01000012.1, on the reverse strand, counting down.
GCAGTCTGGTAAGTACGGCTCGACTAATGTTCCCTGATTGACGTCGGCTAGCCAGATAAATCAAGGTGTGGAAGGGCGAAGGAGTGGGCTTAAGATGTTGAAATGTGGTCGCGCCGAGCTTAGCGCGCTGTTCGAGAGTGGGTTCATAGAACATCCCGCCCTGCATGTACGCGGTCAGTCCCAACAGCTCGTCAGCAATGGCGACCAGACGGACGCAGCTTCGTGTAGCACAGCACGCCGCGCTCGCCGGCCCAACCGCAGCCGCAGCCAAGACTTGGGGTGGAGTGACGCAAGAACCTCGACTCAAAGGTCGTTCCGTGCGTCATGCACATGGTTGCGAACCTACACCACGCTATGAGTTGAATATAAGCCATCAATTGTCCTGCATCTGTGCACTCGTCGTCAGCACGATTCACGGGTACCGACCAGCAAAGCACGCACCTATTCGACCTCGGCTGCTGGGTCGTCACCCAGCTCCATCCCATCGACATGTCCTCAGTCTGGACGTACGTGCACGGAAGACGCTCGCACGGTCGTGGGCTCCAAGAGGTGCGGGTGCTCGGAGAGGCAGAACGCGAGCGCAAGGCTAATCGAGCCGCAGCCGATGACGATGGATTGAGGAGCGCGCCGATAGGCGGCATGCTGGAAGCAGTGATGGGCATATATTCTGTGTGGGCTGTGGCATGTGCGAGCATGTCTTGAAGGGAGGCGCAGGACGGGGGCGATGCGCTGATGAGTACTGAGTACTGAGTACTGATAGCGTATCAGCGCTCAGCGTGCCTCGCCAAATCTGGTCTCGTGTGGCGGCCGCGCGCTTGCAAAACTTAACTCCTCCGATGACCACTTCGACCTCCTTCGGCAGCTCGACCGTCGTAAGGGCCCCGTGAAGTCTGCATGAATGTATGTCCTAAGCGTTGAGTATCACAGTCGGTTCGTTCTATGCTGTCTGCTCATAATTGGGGGAGGTCCGCTCGGAATTTTGTCCACGAGCTCCGAGTCGAGCAGTAAGTAACAATTTACCAGGCTTTCCGACGTGGCTAGTGCATATATGTTGACGTCTGCGTGTCGTCGCTTTGACCTTGACCACGGAGATTCGGGTGAACATTGGCCCCACGGTCCTCTCTCGTCTGATAGCAGCTGTCATTCGATGACACGCACTGCCACGGTACCTGTCTTCCGCCACGCGGTTTCCGAGTATCCCTTCCTTCTCGCTGACCTGGTTCATGTAGGTACATACCGCACCATGACGACCCGCAACTCTGCTGCCTGGTTCACCTACGCCGAGCAGCTGGTGTACCGCAGATATGGCTTTCCGCTCTGGCACCCGGAGCCGAACCGTTACGGAGAGGTCGAACTCGGAGACGTAGGCTTCGTGTCCGAAGGCCAGTTCATCCGCCTGTTCAACGCGATGCGCCCCGCCGGGGATCCACTCAACACGCGTGGCGTACCAAGCGGATTCGTCGTGTTACAGCCAAGCGAAGAGCATCTGTTCGACAACCCGACGTTCCTCGCCAAAGGCGCGATCTGCACGGCGACCATGAGCTGTCGAAGGCTCGGGGCTGCGGTCGCTGACCCAAGGTGAGCTTCACTTCTCTGTGCGTGACCCGTCGAGCTCACTCTGGCTTCAGCCAGTCGATGAAGGCGTCCTTCGCGTTCAGCTGCCATAGCCACTGCGGCGCCGTCGCCGTGCTCGGCGGCTTCGGCCACCAACGCTGGTACATCAGCAACCGCGACTTCTGGGGCTACATCGCGAAGCACCACGACTCCTGGTACGACTTCGCGGAGAGCAAGGGCCACATCCTCGCGCCAGAGGCTATCGTGCTCGTCTCCGGCTGGCTGAAGACGACCGAATGGGCGCTCGCGTCCGTGTCGAACCACGGGCAGGCGCACGACCTCTCGTTCTCGGCGTCCGCGGGCTCGTATGCGGGAGCAAGCTTCGAGGTATCTGCGGGAACGGACATCCAGATGTCCGTGGAGCAGCGCTCGGGCCCGGTGCTCCTCGACGCCGACGCCAGCACGCTGCCCGGCTCCTCCACTGCACAACCGGCGCCGCTGCCCTGCAACCAGTGCCTCTTCCTGAGGTACTACAAGATGAAGCGGCGCATTCTGGGCCTGTGGCGGGGGATCGACGTTACCGTGGAGGCGACAGATGCAGTGTCTCCGGGTGATGAGTCCGTAGGGCGAAGGGGCATGGCTGGTTCTCGCATAGGACGGTTCGGGCGAGGAAGAAGCGACCTGGCGACGCGCGAATCCCAGGGTTCGTATTCCGCTGGAACGCTCGCAATGGATGTTGAGGAGGTGCCGGATGTCGCCTTCGATGCGGAAGTACGCTCCTAGTTTACTTTCTTAAGCATTTAAAGCTGAAACTTCGTCAGGCGGGGCCTGACATCTTGGACGCTGTTCTGGATCAGCTCTTGGAGGTGCGTCCACACGATATCAAAATCACCGCATATTTCTCATCCGCGTGGCATAGGAGTATCCAGAGGCGGACGCCGCAGTCGCGTGCCATGACGACCTGTATTCAGTGCTTCAAGTACGTCCTGCTGTTTTGAATCTCCTATAAACGCCAATTCAGTATCAACCAAGCTCGATAATGCTCCGGGAGGCCCCGATCGCAGCACAATACAAAATGCAATTCAGGACAATGAGACGCTTCAAGTGCAGCTCGGTGATACCAGCGGTAAGATTATAGTCCCACGAAAGGTCCTCAGACTCTGATTCGGTGATTGTAGTAATCGGCATCGCGCCTGCCAAACCCAGGTTGCAAAATAGGCCCAGACCTCTACCGTCGGAGGCAAGTGCTTCCAAGCCCAGAAGGAGAACGTGAGCCATTTTGGAAAGTCCTCGGTGCCACACAATCTCATGCAGCTCCTGCGTCGTCAGAAAATGCACACGCTGTATGGGGCTCAATGTCCGCTGCACATCCTCAGCGGATGACCCAGACATCTGCACGCGATGCTACCGTGCCAAGGTGGAGTGTTCGTTGTCCGGCCGCCAGACCTCCCGTGTCCTTCCGTACGCTATCTACTCACACGCTGTTCTTTCTAAACGTTTGTGACCATGAGCACACAGAAACCGCGGCCTTCTTCGCGCGCAGCTAAAGAAGCAAGATAACACTATCGAAATGCTTCTGCAGATGTCCAAGCAGATGAAGCACGCCGCCTTTGCCCCTACGACATCGCCTGAGTGGAGCGCCCTAATATCTGTCAAAGATACCCTAGCATATCAGTCGAGTCCCGTCGACCAGGCTCCTCTCGGAAACCGCAAACGCGCCAGGAGCGCAGAAGAGGAGGCTACGGTGTTTGGCCCTGCGGAAAATATGGGTCTGGGTAGCTTCAATAATACTCTGCACAGGAGCGACAGCAATGATGGTGTTGAGATTAAACATGAAGAAGACGAGGGCATTCGAAACCTTCCCGAGTCGCTCGCTGGTGTGTGCGGCTGTCTGATTTTGCGTCGTCACCTCATTTGTTACGCTAGACCCTGGACACATATCGGAAGCCCTGGACGCGACTGGTGCACCCGTCATCTTCCGCACCGGTATGTCTGACACTGAAGAGGTCAAGATCCTCATCGAAATGTGCGTTCTAGACTCCCGGACGCTGTGGAGGCTAATCAGCCCGTACTTCCTTAGATACTTTAATTACGTGAATGCATCCACGGGCCTCCTTGATCCCGCCGTCTACACACCCGGATACCTTGTGAGCCAGAGTCCCTTCCTGTGCGCCGTCAGTGAGTAGTGCAGTCATGCTCCCTCAGCCTCCCCGCCACTCATCGCGTTCCATCGATCAGTCTGCAAGATTGCTTCGCGATTCTACACCGCAAAGCCAGGCCTCCATTGCCAAGCAATGGAGCAAGCAAAGCTAGCGACTGCTACCGCGCTCGTCGACGGTCCGACGAACGTGGACGCCGTGCATGCATACATCCTGCTCGCGCTTTACCCCGAGCCGTCTGCCTCAGGCGAGGGCGACTGCAGCTGGATCTATCTGGGTGTCGCGATCCAGTACGCCTGCGCGGTGTTTCGCCACACTTTACATCTGACAGTCCTGGCAGGATGGCGGTACAGCTCGGTCTACACCAGCCAGTATCGACGGAAGCACGCGACGAGGCGCACGCGCGCGCGATGCTCAACGGCACCCGGGCGTGGCTACACTGCTTCGCCCTCGACCGGACCATGGGCGCGCTATACGCGAAGGAGAGTATCATCAACAATGCGGACCTGGCGGCGCGTCGCTCGCTCGAGTGGGCGCAGAGCTCGCCGTTCAACATGCGTTCTTCCGATGCACACCTCGCGTTCGGCACTCAGCAGCTCGTCATAGTCAGACGATTCAACGAGACAGTCAACGGCAGCCGCGACAGCCCCATGAAGGCCCAAGAGGACCTCGATATTCTGGAGCTCGCGGTCAAGGCGGACGGGGAGCTCATGGAGCTCTGGGACGCGTGGTCCGTGCGGGCCCGCGAGCACACGGATGCGGACGACGTTCAATCTGCGTTCCGGGCCAGCCTGCTCCGCCTCTCACACAACCACGCTCGCACTACGGTACTATCACGGGGCTTCCAACATGCGTTTGACCAGCGCAAAGACGACCAGGGCGCTAATAAGATGAGGAAGGTGCGCGCGACTCTTGCTCGTACGTGCTCTCCGATTGACATCTTCCAGAGCATCGCCGTCGCCATGGACGTCCTGACGACTCTGCTCGACGAGATCGCTACGCCCAGTCAAAGTCAGTCCAACGCTGTTCCCAAACTTCCGTAGAGTTGCTCACATCGTGCTACAGTCATCCTCCTTCGCCACGCGCCTGAGACGCAGATCGCGCCCGCGGTCTTCACCTGCGTGTTCCTGCTCAAGCTCCTCCTGCTGCCGTACAGCGTGCACATCGACGACGCGCAGCGCGAGCAGATCCGCACGCGCGTGCAGCAGGTCGTCGGCCTCCTCGGTTCGCCCGATCTTGCTGTCGACGAGGAGCACGGCCCAAAGCGATACGCGCGCTGGCTCCAGGGGTTGCTCGACAAGACTATTTCCAAGGCGCGCGAATCCGTGCTTCCGGGAATAGAGTCTTAGACAGGACACTAATAGAGCAGAGCAGAGTGTAGGGGTTGATGATGCATGCATCAACCGTGCGCGTAATACGGTGCTTTCGGTGTACGTGCACAGGTAGAGACACGGAACGACATAATACCCTGTGCGCGAGTTTTTGAAAACGCTGCTGACGTTCTCTGCGGTGGATATCGTGCGTAATGGTAGCATCCTACCGCTGTGAGCCGCTGTGAGAACATTGCGTCATCCGAGCACAATAGACTGCAGGACTCTAAGTTAGGCAGAACGTTGACAGACTGCGGAACGTGGCTCCCGAAAGGCGCTTCGTCTGTGGCCGCGGTGATTCCTGAGGCAGTGCATCCTGAGGCCGCCCGAGCTCCGAGCAACGGCTCAGGATTCACTGGAAACCTTGCCAAAGATAGGTCCTACATTGGCGGACCTCCATTACCACATCAATGGCAGAACGTCTATGACCGTGTAGGGGAGACGATTGGCCAGGCTAACAGGGGCAAAGAGCTATGGTACAATACTCGCACTGTAATTAAGCACTCGCGGCTTTACCAATATGCGGCGGAGGAGGTGACGTGCGCCGCTGACAGACTCATAGAAACCGTTACCTCTTCCCGAACGCATTAACAGATGCTACGCAGGTCCAGGTGTGATTCAGTATCATCGAAGCTGAGAACGTTTTGCTTGGCCATGGCGTCCTTCCTCCATAGCGTATCCCGGCCGTCGCGCTCCAAAGTGCCCATAAGCGAGCGGTCCCACGAACCACACATGACTCGCCCGCGGCCTCCGTCTGCAGCGCCGCCCTGCAGCGCCTTCCGCGGCAGTCGCGTGAACGCGCCCTCGGGGGCCCTCCCACGACCTCGGACCTCCCTCGCGAATCACGCCTGGCACGCCGCCCGCAACTGCGAGGGCCCTCGGCATAAAAGACACGGCCGTGGAGCTCGCCGGGCAGCAGGTCTGTCTGCGCCGAGCCCGCATGACATGCAGCCCATCGGCGGTGTCAGGCGCGAGGGAGGTCGTGCAGCTCCGGCGGCGCAAACTAGAGCGCAGCACGCGGAAGGAGGAATACGTCGGTAGCATTTATAGGCACGCGCCCCCAGGGGCCCGCCGCCAAGAGCGTCCACAAGCAAACCGCGCGACACCGCGTTCGTCGCGCGTCCCAGAGACGGGCCGCGGACTCGGATTACCAGCTCGGGCGCGTGAAGACCCGAGACCGCGAGCAAGGCGCGTGCGGACCTGGTGTGCAGCGCCTCGCGTTTCCTCGGCAGAGAGAGCGAGAGCGCGTGGGACGTGCTCCGCAGGTACTCGGCGTGGTGGACGGTCCTCGCGGAAAGGAAAGAGGTGACCGGCTGCCGCGCGCGCTGGCGTACGCGCTCAAAGGCGAACGACGGCCCGTCTGGCATGGATGGCGCGGTGGCCATCGGTCGCTGGAGGTGAGACGCAGGCATATAAAACCAATCGGAGTTCAGACCCGCGGCTGCGGCGGAGTGCTGCAGGCGCTGTAGTGGACAAGGCTGCGCATTACGTGGGCGGGGGTCAGACGGCGTCGACGTCGGCGATTTCGATGGCTGGTTGCCGAGCGTCGTGCATCACGAGTCCTGGTGCAGTCTCGGTGACCGGTAGTCGACGCGGTCACGGCCTTAATCGCGGCGCCCCCGTGGCCATTCACCTATCTGTAGCAGTGAGTAGGCTTGCAGAGGCGCAGGTTCCCCTCGGAGCGGAGTCGAGAGATCTCCTATGATCAAAGATCGAGGGCCGCGATGTATTGCAAGAACATCGCCAGAGACGATGACGTCCCAGGGGAGGTCGGCGTGTTTCGCCTGGGACGGTGGTCAGCGGGGCATGGAAGAGTGGGAGCGAGAGGCGCACCATTTCGACGAGAGGCCGCACGTTGTCGTTCGACAGCGTGCCGATGATAGCGTGCTTCTTGAGGGCGTGGAGCGCGGGCGTCGTGTCAGGTCAGCCTAGTCGTCCGCGTCCGCGTCAGCCAAGTCTCAGTCGAGAGCGCAGTGAACGCACCTTTGAGCGACGAGGTTCATCGCCCTGCGCTTTTCCTCGCCCCACATCCTCCAGAGAGCCCCCCACTCGGGCTTCGTGAACATGCCGTCGAGGATCTGGCGGTGCAGCGCGCCGATGTTGCGCGGGCCATCACCTCCTTGGGCGATGCGCTTCCTATGTAACATTCTCAGGCGCTTCACTCGCGTCAGTCAGGCTGGACGTACTTGTTCACGATGTAGCCCCGCCTCCACTCCTGCGCGAACGCGATCCAGTCGACTGGAGACCGGCGTCGGTTCAGGAGAGCGCAGAGGAGGATGTTCAAGAAAGGATTCAAGCTATAGAATGCCGCCGTAGTGCTCGCTCTGCAGCTCGCGCGCGACGCTGTTTTGCCAGTCGAGTGACGACGGTGCCGAACACGCCGAAGAGGAAGACTTCGACGTCGGCGAGCGTGTGGGCCATGTAATCAACAACACTGGTGATGCAGAGTAGTATCGGCGGTCGCGGTGCGGAGCCACGGCGGCGTCGTCGAGCGTGAGGACAGCGAGGGTGGTGGTAGGAGCGACATGGCCGGGTGCCGAAATCGTCCATCGGGCGCATGATTACCCCGCCAGATCGCGATCGGGGGCGTGCGCCACGATGCTGATGGCGCATCACCCAGGTATGGGCTCGGGCGGGCTCGGGCGTCCCGCAAAAGTTGGCTCTGTCCACGACCAGGCACATCCTCTCGGCCTGCGTGCTCTCCGACGACGCCATGATTCCCGACCCAGAGCTCGTCTCACCTCCTCATTGCGCCCCGCAACCGTGCGGCCTCGTGAGACTCGCTTCCTGCACAGACTCAGGTGGGCGTGCCTGGCCCGAACGGCGTCGGCGGGAGACGAAACTTGCAGAGAGTAATTCCGACGCGCAGCCGTCGGCGGCGGACACGCGGGGCCCGCGAATACTGCGCATTTGAGACACGTTGTCTCCAGAAATCTCTTCATTGAGAAGCATACGCTCGTGGGAGACATCTGGATGAATCGCAACGAGGGCCAGCCTGCCATGCCTCCATCTGTGCGTCGCTTGGCATCCATCGTCACCAAATAACTGACCTTCTCTACCATGCTGCAGGGTGCACGAATCTGCCTTACCTACCTTACGGCGTCCTGTGGCGCATCTACATGCTGCTCCACATTAGCTGCTCCGTAGATTGGGCGTCGGCACGCGGCGTACGCCACCCCATGCATATCTGCTCTCGCAGGTGATTTGACTGTCGCCGCAGCTCACAGGTTGGGTCCCGTTCTGCCCTGACGCTCTCGAGCTGACCTACCAAGCCTTAGAAGAGGGTGTGAGCATATTCAGGAGCGGGAGTACCGCAACATGGACAGCTGTCCTCCGAACCGCGGTCGGTTCGCACTGCTTGAACGTCAAGTATGTTGTAGCCGCACAGGGGCGCGCACTCAAAGACGTGCAACCCTCGAAACACGTGCGCACCGTGCGGAGAACCATCCCACCATGACTGACAGCGTCGACAGGACGACTGCGCCGTCCAGATCCTGTACCCGGCGGGTGCCCTGGTAGAGAACACGTCCGTGATGTAGGACTTGTGGCTGACCTCCAGATGAGCGTGAACTGCCCTTCGCAGACTCCACGTCTTTGCCTCAGCGTGGTGCTCCAGCACGCCGCACTGCCCCTGACTGCGCTGACCACGACGGCAGCACATTCGCCGTGCTCACGCTGTGGGACCCAGACCTCTCCGCTGCCTGGCGCAGCGCGACGCACGGCGTGCTCGCCGAGGAGGACGCCCCCGCGCCGCAGCTCCGTACTTCCATGCTTTCCGCGCGACCTGCCGCGTGGCTCAGGTCATCGACTACCGGATCAGGCCCAAGTCGGGCACCGTCGTCCTAGACGTCACCTCGCTCGAGGCAGACGACATCGTCACTACTAAGCACGCTGCCACCGTATCGGCTTTGACGTCCTAACTGACCTGCCTGCAGATTGAAATCGAGCCTCGACGCCGAGGCCGAGGAAGCCGGTGTTCTTGAATTGTGGCGCACGACGAGTCAGTCACTCCGTTCTGGCACGCGTAGTTGCTACGGCGATCATTGCTGCCAGGGTGGGTATGTGATGTTGGTTCATACGCGCATGCTCGAAGATGGTCGCGCCGCAGGTGTGCCTGTCCCGGCGGGATCTGGCAGGTCTGACGTATCGCGATGCTCCCCACAGAAACCAGGGCGCATGCTGCCAGGGTGGGTATGTGATGTTGGTTCATACGCGCATGCTCGAAGATGGTCGCGCCGCAGGTGTGCCTGTCCCGGCGGGATCTGGCAGGGCTGACGTATCGCGATGCTCCCCACAGAAACCAGGGCGCAGCTCGCATGGGTACCTGGGGAACGACGTGCTGCGTATGCTGTTAAACACAAGATGCGCGTCCTGCGAACATTCACGTCGCTCGGGACCGAGGGTCGTGCCGTGGACCGCACGCGCGCAGGAAGCCGCGAGATACACCCCCCCTAACGCACGGACCTCGGCTTCAGAATCACCAATGCCGACGGTGAGTTCCGGAGATTCAAATCTCCTCGGGCTCTTTGCCGATGCCGTTGCTCTTTGCAGGTAACGTAGCGCAATGCTTCCACAAGGGTCGCTTTTGCAAAATATCAGAGCGGAGTTTGCGATGTGGGGAACGCTACATCGCATTCAGGCCATGATCATGCCGGACGATGTACTTGGATCCCACCGTGGGTCCGTGCGCCTCGTTATCAATGAAGGGCATCTTTCGTGATGGTCATGAGGTGTGTACTTCCCATGGATGACACGCGGGGCAGAGCTGCTCACAGTCTTCAGTGTACGGTCTCATAAGCGTACGCGTTACGCGTATGTGCGGATAAACCGAGTACAAACGAGAGACAGGAGATGGTATAAGCGCAATCTAGCCTATGCATCTCAAAATCTCCTCCTCTGCCTAGAAAGGGCGGAAGGCATAGGTAACGTAGGTGTGGGAAATCCCGCTTGCTTTCATCGTGTCATTCTAGCGCGTGTGAGCAAACCACGGCACTCCTGATTCCGGTCAAAGATTCAATCAGTCTGATTGCAGATCAGGCGTCCAGTAGCAGGGAAGATCATGATATCGGCCTTGCAATGCTTTGCCGTCAGTCAATCAGGCTTCGCAAGGGCATGTGGACCTCCTGCCATCTCTCATCAGGATTCGTTGGGACGCCAAACTCTGGCTGATTTCTCGTCTTATAGACGGATGGTGCTGTGGAGGCATGGGGTGAAAGGCAAGCAAAGTGCAACCCCACTTTTCCTCTTCGTCTGGCTGCAGAATGCGCCGTCCGCTCTCTTCCTGGGGGCCACGCCTCCCGCTCGTGCTCGCCCTTATACCCCTCTTCGCCGCGCCCGCCGCCGCGGTTCTCGTCAACATCACCGTCGATGATCAAGATCCCAGCATCAGCTACACCCCCGACGGCTCGTGGACAATCGGCCAGACGTGCCCAACGTCGCAGTGCGCTGCGCAGCCCGATCCGCTGCAGGCGTATGGCGGTAGCTGGCACGACACATCGTTCATACCCGCTGCCGCCGGTGCCGCTGCGCCCACGCCGCAGAATGCGACGTTCAGCTTCACCGGTCAGCCGTTCGACCGATCTGTCCGTAACATGTTAATCTTTGCACCACAGGCTCGGCGGTATACGTCTACGGCATCCTCTCCGACTCTACCACTGGCGCGTTCGGTGGCGAAGATGTCGCCTTCTACGTCGACGACGTCGCCCAGCCAGACTTCGCGTTTACCCCATCAGGCCCCGAGAATGCCTACACGTACAATCGCGTGCTATTCTCTGTCGCGGGGCTCGACGCAGGGCGGCACAAATTGGTGCTACAGAACGGCCGCGCTGGTGGCCCGTACAGCCTGATGCTGCTGGACTATATCGTCTATTCGACGTGAGTGTACTGCGCTCACGATGCATGTGTCTCCTGACACACGGCCTCCAGGGATATTGCAGCCGCGTCCAGCTCCTCGTCCTCGGTTGCTAGCTCCTCAAGCAGTACGCCATGCCCATCGCCCCGCCGTTTTTCCGCCTGACCCTTTTGACGCTATCTAGCCGGTACCACGTCGACGAGCAGCACCAGTGGAACATCCCCGAGTACCTCACCTAGCGTCGCTACTGCCGCGGTGCAGTCGCACGGGCTTACCGGCGGAGCTCGCGCCGCGGTCATCGCCGTCGCGGTCATCGCCGCACTGCTCATGCTCGCGCTCATAGCGCTTGCCTGCACGTTCCGCCGACGTCGGCAGGGCGGCGTAAACGGGACTGGTAGCGCACCCGACCTCATGTCCGAGCGCGCGCTCGTCGTCAACACCGCAGCTGGCGACCCGTATATCACCCAGCCGTTCCAGCTCACCACGTCGCCGTCGGCGATACAGCACCCGGGGAAAGCGGTGGTGAGCCCGCGGCCGAGTCAGCCGGAATGGGTGGGCTCTCCGATTAGCAGCGGCAGAACGCTCCATGAGGAGCCTCCGATGTATGAGAGTGAAGTCGGCTCAGTAGCCTAGATTGCTCTAATATTTAAGTTTCGTCATGTGGCAGCAGATGGCGCGATCTGTGAAGAATACCAGATATGTGGCTAGTGAATATCTCTGTGTCAACAGGTGTTAAGCTGCGGTATCGCATCGGAAACTGATCTCTGGCGTACAGGCCTACAATCAATCTGCAATTTAATATAGGTTTTGTGCGGCCGAATCTACATTGTGAGCACCTTGTTGCACTGCCAGACAATTACGACGAAACTAGGTTAGTAGAGCTCCTATTTTACAGCCATATACCGTCCTATAAGAGCGCAGCTGCAGCGCTCAGTGTATGTCTCCCGCAAACTACCGCGGAATTGAGTCCGTCGAGTGATCCTGGCAAATAAATCAACGGCTGACGTCTTTAGGGTATTACACCAAAGCTACTTGAAGTATGATGCTCGGCAAGTGATATTCAAATTACGGCGCACAAGGGCTGAATCTGTGCGGAACTGGGAAATGAATAAAGGATCCCATTCAGCCGTTGATGCTTGACGCAAGCATAATCAGTATAACCAGAGCCACTGGTAATTGAAAACCTTTCGCTTGAGGTGATATGCATGATTCAACCGGCATTGTGGTGTGCTACGGTCAGTCGCGAATCACCTCACGCGGATGATTAATGGATCTGGCACGGGGCTGAGACTACCAGCAGCCGCAGTGACAGTGACGGAGTTGAGTCCTTACATCGTGAACTGTTCGACGTTAAGTCTTCAGCAGCGAGCTGTCCCATTTGCTCTGCGGCACGTCTGTCTTGGCTACGGGTGGCAGGATTAATTGGCACGAGTCAGGATGCCATAGGGATGTTGAGTGCAGTATGCGCACGTTCGTGAACACTGACAGCATTTTCTAAACAACGGCAGCGCACTAAAAGGAAACTCGGAAGTTAGCCAATGCCTCATTGTGCTTCTCCATCGGTTCTTCCCCGCACATAGCAGATAAACCGCATGCGCCCACCTCAATTTCCCTACCTGCAAGCACTTGCTATCGTTACCTCACGTCTTTCGCTCGTTGCAGTCGGTGCATTAGTGAACATCACTGTGGATGATCTAGACTCTAGAGTCGAATATGCACCCAAAAACACTTGGTCTATAGGCCAGACATGCCCTCCCACAAGCTGTATCGCCCAGCCAGATCGCCAAAAAGCCTTTGGAAACAGCTGGCACGACACCTCCTATGTACCTCTTGAAAGCAGTGCACCGCAAAATGCGACGTTTAGCTTCAACGGTCTGTTGTTGGCTTGTTGCTTGTCCATCAGACTTTCAGCGGAAACATTGTACAGACTGTAGCCCTTATATGGCCTTGCAATGAGAGGCAGAAAATTTGACCACCTACAAACGGCTTCTCATGCGGATACGATAATTATCTCGATTGTATTCGCATTGTATTCGCGCGATTTATATGGTAGCAGTGTCGGAAGCTCTAGTGTGCCGGTAGACAAGCTTCACGAAGATCGCGCGCTCACATATGGCGTCGCACTCGCCGCGGCGCACCGTCTCCTAGCTCGTCACCCCGCATTGGTGGCGCGGCGCAAGGCTCTCGCAGTCGTCGGGCTTGGTCGTACAATGTCCGTTTTGAGCGGCAGCGGCACTCGCCTGTGCTGGTTGCAGGACCGGTGGAGGCCAGCCGGAAACGACCGCTTGATGCTCTGGTCCACTCTGGTCGCGCGCGCGCCACTGCACACAGTACAGACGATGCGCACACTCGTGCGGGCGCTGTTGGGCACGGTTCCGGTGCATGGATCCCCCGCAGGTCCTGTTTCGCCTGCACAGCGGCCATACGGCGTCGCCGCTCTGACTCGCCGTCCAGGCGAGGCGTCCAATGCCATCCCCATCGACGGGCGACCACGTCGCGCGCGAACGCCTGAAGGCTCTTCAAAGCTTCAACGTTCAACGTTCAACGTTCAACGTTCAACGTTCAGTGTGCCTACCGTAGACTGCAGTAGTACACTCGTTGCAGTGCTCTTGGTAATATTTGAGTGTGCCAGGACGTGGACGAGCCTCTACGAGACTACGAGGAGCATTCGGCATTTGCCGAGCCCCATGACGTCAAAGGGCAGCTCGCGCGCGCTTTGTGCTTCGTCTTCCTACGCTCACCACGACAACGGCCGTGCATCCCGACTGTGGCCAACACGCCCTCTACGACTGCTCAAACAGACTGCGACAACATCCCTCCGCCCACCCCGCGTTATCGGCCCGAGTCATCGGTGTGGGCAGCCCTCTCGAAGTCCTCGGGGCTGCAGAGGAGAGACGTGCATAGAGATACAGTCGAAATGGCCAAGGTGCGTCTCTACTTTCTGTCTCATCGTCTAGCGCACTGACTGAGCGCAGAACGTGCTCGCGCATGCTGGAAAGTCGAGAAATGCGTGGGCTTTCCAACGCCGCGAAATGGTGCGCTGAATCTCATGGACAAGTGCAAAGCTGGACACTAACGACACAGATAGACTCGAACCGCTTGAACCCTCGACCACGCTCAGCTCAAAGCCCCTCGGTCCTTTACATTCCGCCCGCTGCAACACGCACCATCAAGCCTCGTCCAGCGATGTCGCAGCGCGGCGCCATACAGCGGTGGCGGCGCACATGAGTGCCTCGGCAAGTGGGCACACCACCGAATCAGGCGTGCACAACTCCGAGCAAGATGACGAGGTACGCATCACCACTTGACAAGCACCATGCGCCCCTTACAGGCAGCCCGCCCGTGTGGCCCTCGCAGCAGCACTACCCGCCGCTGTCCGGCGCCCCTCCAGCTGACTCCTACGCTGCACCTTCAGCGAACCCCCGCTACCCAGCACTGCACCCTCCGGCGAACCCTCGGCTGTGCCGCACGCACTCTACACCACGTTGACCACGAACGCCGCAGACTTGCTGCCTAGCGGAGCGCAAGCATGCACATGCACGCGCAACCTCCGCGCGTCGTATCTATCCCTTGCGCTCGCGCACCTCCGCTGGATCCGCCGCCGGACGTTTTCAGCAGCTCGTCACTATGGCGTGTGCGAAGTAGGAAGGTGCGCACATATGCCCACATTCAGACCGCACTGATGTGCAGCCCGCCACAGATACAGTGCAGCGGTCCTTGCCTCGCTGCAAAGATTGCCTAACCTCCGTTTCAAACGACGCTGGGCGATTACTTCGGAACCTTCGCGATGGTCCGCCGTCTTGGACAGCCTGTGAGCGCCCCGGATGCCGGGTTGAGCGAGCCTCGACGCAAAAGGTATGTGTACTCCTAGTTCTTATTGCCCGTATTCACGGTGTATGATAGCCCCCTATCCTCCCTCAAACCCTGCACGGACTTACCATCTGCGCATGTATAATGTGAGTGCTGCAACCTCGCAGCAGCCATGCTTGCAGGCACGCAGCAGCGCGATGGCTATCTTCGCTCTGTTGTAAGCAATATGTACATGGTAGTAGTAGTGCGGAGTTCGCCGTGTCAAGCATGCAATATACATCTGATTATATTTATGTGGCTTGTCAAAGGGCATATCCAAGCAAGAGCGACATTGATTATGTCCCTGAAACTAGAGGAAATTCCATGCAAGCTGCAGAATCTGATGAAAGGCACACCAGCCTTCGAAATGGCGAAAATACTATATAAGCGCATTATGAGAATGCGGCGAGGATTCTGTCTCATATGCTGATTTGTGGCATTATATTGCCTTGTATGGCCTTACTATCCGGGCGCCGAAAGTCTGATGTCCTTATATGCAATATGTTGACGTATTTATCCCAGGTTCTGCCATCTACGTCTACGGAATACTATCAAACTCAACACTGGGTGCATACGGTGCTTCGGATATCTCGTTCTTCATCGACGACGTTTTGGCACGCACGTTCAGCGTAATCCCTTCTGGCCCTGAGGGTGTTTACTCCTATAATCAACTACTGCTGTCGGTAGACAGTCTTGAGGACGGGCCGCACAAGCTCGTCCTCCAAAATGGTCACATCGGAGGAGCGTATAGTCTGGTACTTCTGGACTACATAATCTATACCGCGTAAGTAGGACTTATCCTGCGTGACCGTGTCGCTTATCGAATTCGTCAGGAACTCCCCGAGTCCCTCTGTCTCGAAATCATCCATCTTGGCAACTTTTACGTCCATCGCAGCGCCGTCAAGCACTGAGACTTTGCAGAGAGGTGGATCATATCATTGTTGTCACGTTACGATTGCCTGACCTTTGGGACACCATGGAAAGTGATATCTAAGCCCTGCACCAGTCAATCGTTCACCACACTATCAGTCACATCTCCTAGCCCGCCCTCCCACCTCCCTACAGCTGGGCGCACACAAGAGCGTGCTGGCGCAGCGCGTGCTGCAATTATTTGCGTCGCCACGATCTCCGTACTTGCTCTAGCAGTACTCACGTGGAAGAACCGGAAGCGTCGACAAGCCACCTGGGAGCACGCGGACCACGCAACAGCCTGGCGGAGACCGGTACCTCACAATCTCTATGATGTGGTACCATATCTTCTGTCCACAACACAGGTAAACTTGCGCCGTCATAAGGAAGAACCGTCGCTCCAACAGCAGGAATCCGCACAATCCTCGGCAGTCATAACAGGTACCGGTACCCCCGCAGACAGCGAGGACCCTCCGACATACCAAGCGGCAATCGGCTCCGCTGTGTAAGACGTCATCTCCATCTGATCACGGCTTTTGAGGACCTGTAGTCCCGTTTGTTCCATACACGTTGAATAATTGCTTGAAAGTACATTCATACACGACTAAATACCATACCGTCTCTATACGATCTAACGTGAGCTGGGAGGCGCATAGCGTGGGCCAAAGATTCTTTCCTGCTTCGCCTTAACCTCTGAAGACCGAACCGCCAATGATGAGCTACACGGGCAGGGTTCAACAGGCAGGTCGCTACTTACGGAGGGCAATGAGCTTCGCGTAGAAGCGACAGATTGCGAAGTTGCCTGCACACGTCATATGAGTAATATATCTGGGTAAAGATTAAGAGGACAACGTACCCATAGTCGACCACATATTATCCAGGCCATCGAGCTCGTGCCACGCGCCGCGCAGCTCGCCTTCTGCGTTGAGGCCCCAGAGGCCCGGGACGCGCGCACCGACTTCGGGGCCGAGCAGCTTGCGGGCGGGCACACGCTCGCTGTCGACTCTGTACGATGAGGCCCGGTCAAAATAACGCTGCGGAGATGTCAGAAAAATGCGCACCCGGTAGCGACTATGATGACGTCCGCGGGCAGCTCCGTACCGTCTGCCAGAGTTACGCCCGTCGCCGTGATGCGCTCGATCCCAGAGCCCGACTTGACCTTGATCTTGCCGTCGATGATCCTTTGGCACGTACCGGTCTCTACAGCGTCGCACAATCGCGTCAGATGATGCCCGACGATACGCAGAGTTGTGACGCACCGATGTAGTGTCCGCCACCGCGGTCGGTGAAGAGGCGGAAGGGCCCGCAGTCGTCCTTCGCACCGTTGCCGACGCGGTACCCGGTACGGGTGAGGCCGTCGAGGAGCTCACTATGGAGGGTTGAGCTGATCAGTATCATCGACAGTGTCTCATTATGTACTGCACGCACCGGTCCATTTCTCGCAGGGCTGCTACGAAGCGGGCGTGCAGCGGGAACTGCAGCTTGAACGACATGGAGAAGCTATCGAGCTCGACCTCTTCGCGGGGTCGCTGTTCCCAGTCCGACGCTGTACGTATGTGAGACCCTAGTGCGCTCGCAGCGGGCAGACACTGACCTGGCATGAGAGTACGGACGCCTGCGTTCGAGATGATGTACGTCGAGCTGCGCTGGATCATGGTCACGTCGCCTGAGTCGCTTTAGCCTGCGCAGTGCCAGGGCAGCAAGGGAAAGCGTACCGATGCCGTGCTTGACACAGTCCGAAGCAATATCGTGCGCTGTAGCAAAGACGTAAGTATAATTTATCCAAGGATGAAGGTCACGATCCGCCCACCTGAAGTTGCAGCGCCGATAATGACGACCTTCTTCGCGTCGAGGTTCTTCGTAGACCTGTACTGCGTCGAGTGCATGAGCTTACCCTGAAACTCCTCCTACACAGGCCAGCGTTAGCAGACTGCGCACCAAGCGAGCCGTCAAAACCCACCTGTCCGGGGAAGTCCACCTTCTTGAACGTGAAGCCCTGCGCGAGGATGATGTTGTCGACGTGTAGAGTGCGCTCTGAGCCGTCCCCGCGCCGGACGGTCACGTCCCATTTCTTGGTCTCCTCGTTGCGCACGGCGCTGACGGCCTCGGTGGAAGTCCAGACGTTCAGGTCTAGGGCGTTGACGTAGAACTCCAGCCAGTCAGCGATCTATGGCAGCGTATATCAGACAGGTCGGTGCAGAAGGTATATGAGTGACGCGCACCTTGCTGGCGGGTGGGAAGACGGGCCACGAAGACGGAAAGCTGGTGTCAGGATTAGCACGACACGAGTGCGAGTCCTGGAGGTCACATACGGAAGGTACGGCATATGGTTGCTCCCTGTCAGACCGGATGAGTGGGTGGAGGACGTCAAGACGGAGACGGCTCACATATGGGGTCGTGCAGCGTCAAGGAGTCGTACCGCTTCCTCCAGTTGTCGCCCACGCGCTCGTTCTTCTCGACGACGAGGCAGCTCACGCCCAGCGTCTTCAGGTACGCCGCGATGTCGAGCCCGCCATGGCCCCCTCCGATGACGAGCGCCTCAGGGTCCTTCTCCACGAACTCCCGCTCCTCCGCGCGCCGCTCCGCCCAGTCGCCCAGATCCGTGCGGAAGTCGCGAAGGTCTCCAAGGCGCTCGGGGTGGCCTTTGAGGCCGTCGAGCTGCGTCGACACCGCGAACGCGCGCCACACGCCGTCGGGGCCGTACACGAGGCGCGCGGTGCCCTTCCCGGTCGCGACGCGTGTGCTGAACGCGAAACGCACGAGGATCCACGCGAGGTCCGGGAAGAGCGGCTGATGCACTGCGCTCTCGAGCGTGAGCTCGCCGAGGCCGCTGCGCGGCAGGCAGTCGTGCAGGAAGGTCGTGATCGCGGCGCTGCCGGCGAAGCTGCGCAGGTCCCACGTCAGCGCGAACAGGTCGCGCCACCAGCTCGCGGGGTGCAGCAGCGAGCCGACGAGTCCAGCGACGTCCTGCCGGGCGATGTGATCCGCGAAGGAGTCCGCCCAGGCATGCGCGATGGCCTGCGCGTCGGGGTTCTCGGGAGGCGTCGCGCCGAGGCTAGCGAAGGTAGGGAGCTGGCGAGCGAAGTAGTCATCGTCGAAGGAGAGGGATGGGGTTTTGATGTGTCCGTTGTCGGTAGCCATGATGTGCTGTGCTAGGGGAATTACCACCCAGCTCGCCTTGACTTTATACCAGCGTAGCCGAGCGATAGCCGGGCCAAGGGGACACAGGTATGCAAGGCCGCGCTTAATGATGATAATTAGCGTTGATGGATATCCAGAGTTGACACACGTACTCTATCGAGGTGCGTGCTGGAACATGAGCGCCATCCGTGGGCGGCAGCGTGTTCGCTTGACCATCGGTCCCATGACGGTGCTGTGGTCGCAATGAGGTCAAGGTTGTTTGATGGAGGAGCGGTGTCAAAGTGCAGAGCCTCGGGCCCGACTGTGGGGATTGGCTTGCGTTCGCTGCACAGCGAACGTTTGGTCGCAGTAGATGCTAGGGTCGACTGGGCGCTGTCTCAGAGAGCGCCCCTGAGTGTCCACTACACTCCGAGATGCACGCACTAGTCAATGAGCGGGGCCTCTTCTCCGTCGCTTCACGTTGGATGAAGCGGTTATCACCCACGGATGACCGTCGACCGTGCATGACGTCGCTGCGGTGGCTGTCAGTCTGATATCCACATTTCGTGAGAACTCTTGACTGGGAGAGAGGTGAGCAATACCAGCAAGTAAGCGGACCGACCCTCGGACATTCAGGCAAAGCAATTGCAAGGTGACACAAACGTCGTGATCCAGCTTGGTGGCCCTGCAGAAGACGTGAGTGGGCCGCCGGTTGAAACGAACCAAGAAGGCGAATCGCGCTCCCGTAGTCATGCCATCATCGTCAGACAGACGGTCCGCAGGACATGTTGACCGATGGGTCTGCGACAACGAAACACGCACCGTGAGCACGGCGTTTTACGTTGTCCTTGGCGACGCTTGCGACCAACTACCCCTCGCCGCAGCCATGGACGGCAAATATTCGTGGATTTTCAAGCGTCGGCGGATGCTATGATTCCTGCTGGAGTATAAATGCGTTTTTCTCATCCGAGGAACAGCAGTCTGCGCAGATGGCGGCTACTCGAACGTCGTCTGCAAGTCGATGCTGGGTCCAAAGCTGTGTCGCGGACCTAGTGATATGTCTGGGGTGCCCGCGCTGGAGCGATGGTGCGCTGGATGCAGAGAATCCGTGCAGGTTCAAAGGCAGGAACGAGCGAAAACTTGGAAGAAGTAGGATGGGAGGCTGTTTCAAACCTAGGTAAGTATTACGTCAGGAGAGGTAACATTTCCGAATAATCAAAGTATTCCCACGGTCACAAACCCGAATTGGCTGTCGCTTATCTGTAGCTCTAGCCCACCTTGTTACTCAACTTCACTGAACTTGTTATCACCACCCCAAGAGAACCCACACGGCTACGAGAACGCATTCCGCAAGTCTTGTCCGCTTCTCTTCCAATTCTCTGGTCTTCATGCCCCTTCAAGTTCCACACCGCAGGTAGCTACATTCGCTGAGTCGGCGGTCGTGTTCGGCTGACGTCGCCGCTATAGCTGTCATCTTTCCTTATACTGCTGAGGCCTGAGGTCTGACGCAGATGACTTGCTTCTCGTGCCGAATGTCGGCCTTCCTGAGCAACAAAGAGATAAGCTTTCACTCTCAGGGCTGTGAGACGGAACCTTGTAGTCACGGCGCGAGCACGGTCATAGGATCACCAGGCAGAGATGCAGCGGTAAGCTGTCTACTCAAATAGGCCGAAGCTGACAGGCGTGAGTACACCCTCCGATGTCTGCTACGACGGATGACGGGACGTTCTCGGCACGACACCCACCTCTCGAGTCCTTATAACCGGCCAGCAAACTCGACGAACAGCATCCCTCACGATGTCCACTGAAAGCGCACCTCCAAAGCCCGCGCTTCCAACGTTCGCCCACCTCGGTGCCACTCCCCCAGAGGACATCGACGCGCAAGCAATCGCGCGTAACTGGGTAGAGTGCCTCGCGCTGGTCGTCGCGCACAACGACGTCTCCGAACTCGAATCCTCCCTGTTGCACCCCGACGCCTGGTGGCGCGACCTCTGGGCCCTGACTTGGGACCTTCGCACGTTCCACGGACGCGCCGCCATCAGCACCTTCTTGCACGACCGCCTCGCGCTATCCGGCTTCGCCGACGTCACGTTCGCCAAGGCGTTCCTCCAGAAGCCCTTTCCCGACGTCGCCTGGATCCTTGTCCACTTCTCCTTCTCGACGAGCACCGGCACCGGCCGCGGGACAGCGCGCCTCGTCTTCGGCCCCGACGGCCTCTGGCGCGCGTTCACGGTCTCGACGCAGCTCGACGCGCTGAAGGGCCACCCGGAGCTTCTCGGCGCGGCGCACCGCGACCTGAGCGTCGAGCAGGGCGACTGGGTGGAGCGCCGCCGGCGCGAGCTCGCCTTTGAGAAGGACCCCGAGGTGCTCGTGATCGGCGCGGGGCAAGCGGGGCTCGAGGTCGCGGCGCGTCTGAAGCACTTCGGCGTGAGCCACCTCATCATCGAGCGCAACGACCGCGTTGGCGACAATTGGAGGAAGCGCTACGATAGATTGACTCTGCACGACCCCATTTGTGCGTTGCCTCATTCGCTCTGTCCAACCTCTGCTGACGGGACGCGTAGGGGCGAACAATCTGCCGTATCTTCCGTGAGTCCCGGACTCCCACCCTTTCTCCTTCCATCGCTGACCATCTTCCAGATTCCCCGACTCATGGCCAGCCTTTCCCTCAGCGGCCAAGGTAAATCCGTCTTCCGTCCCTCTGCTCCCTCTCTCATCTGCCCCAGGTCGCAAACTGGCTGGAGTTCTACGCCGAAGCACTCGAGCTGAATACCTGGCTGTCGACTGAGGCCGCACACGCCGCGCGCAACGAACAGACGGGAAAGTGGGACGTTACCGTCCGGCGCGCGGATGGGACCGAGCGCACGCTACACGTCGACCACGTCGTCCTCGGGCAGGGCTTCACGTTCAAGAAGACGCTGTTCCCGGGACAGGTGAGAGCTGCTGGGAATCTCAGCGTCGAGAATGGGCTCTGAGTGGACCCGCAGGACGACTTCAAGGGGCGCATCCTGCACTCGCACGAGTTCAAGTCGGCGAAAGACTTCGTCGGGAAGAAGGTCGTCATCATTGGCGCGTGCACCTCTGGTGTGTCGCTTCTGTTTCTTTTGGTGACCTGTCGGGCATGACGCTGATGACTGCAACGTAGCGCACGATATATCATCTGACTGCGCAGACTACGGGGTCGGTGCGTCTCGAAAGCACTCTGTGGGAGAGCTTTGCTAAATATTCACAGACGTGACCATGGTTCAGCGCACTGCAACCTACGTCCTCTCCATCTCGAAGGGCATAACCTACCTCGTCCCGTGTACGTCCCACCATCACCATGCCACTCCTTCACAACCCCTGACGGTGCCTGCCAGCGGCCGACTGGGAGCACACGCCCGTCGACGAGCTCGAGCTCACGAACCACTCGATTCCGCTCAACTTCATGTGGACGTTGGGTACGCGCCTCGCGGCGCATGTGCGCGAGCTCGACCGGTACGCACGCTGCGACGAAGTCTGTTTGTTGCTAAAGCGGCTGGGCAGAGAGACTCTGGACGGCCTCACGCGCGCGGGGTACAGCCTCAGGAACGGAAAGCCCGACGACTGCGGCGTGTACAAGCTGTTCTGCGAGCGCGGTGGAGGCTATTACATTGGTGAGCCCTCGTCTGCCTCTTCAGGGGCACACCGATCTATGGACGGCTCTCTGACCAACGCACGCAGACGGCGGAGCCTGCCAGAAGATCATTGACGGCAAGATCAAGATCAAGTCTGGCGTCGCTGTCGAGCGCATCACCGCGTCCGGCGTCGCGTTCGCAGACGGAAGCGAGCTGCCCGCCGACGTGATCATCGTCGCCACCGGGTACGTCGCTCCTCCTTTTGATCTCAGGCTGCACTCATAAACTGGGAAAAGGTTCGACGACGCCCGCGTGCCGATCGTCAACCTGGTCGGCAAGGAAGTCGGCGCGAAGATCCCGCCCGTGTGGGGCCTCAACGCCGAGGGCGAGCTGCGCGGCCCCTGGCGCGAGCTCGACGGGCTCCCGAATATGTGGCTCATGATGGGTACGCCGCTCGTGCAACCGTGACTACTCTCGGACAGCTGAGCTACGCCATAGGTAACTTCGCGTGGTGCCGTTTCTACTCGAAGTTCGTCGCGCTGCGTGAGTCGCTTCCGATGCAAAACGGATCCAGTCGCTGACGGGCGTCCTGCAGAGATCAAGGCAAAGCAGGAGGGCCTGTACGGGACTCGCTACGCTGCTCCCGTAGAATGGTGATCCTACCTTGTAGAATAATGACGTTGATTCAAAGTTGACAGTGCAATACGACATCGAATTATGATCCAATAACGGCTGTTTGAACCGTCAAGGAAGATGCAGCGTACTGGATACCTTTGCAGGAGTTCCCTGGCCGTGCCAGGCCATACAACGAAATAATCTTCGCTAAACGGTCAGACTGTCTTCAAGATGACCCTGGGCTGACCCTATCAGAGATTGGCGAAGTTAATGGTTCGCTGACACGGGGTCATCCTGGCCCTTGATCAGACCCGCTGGCGAGTCATTGCGGCTCGAGGACGCTGATAGAATCATTTGCCAGCTCGAGTCTGTGCGAATACATGCATATGTGCTATCGCGGTTTGGAGTGAGTACCCTCCCTTATCTTCTGCGACCGACGCAGGTCTGTTCAAGATCCCAGGACATCCGCCCTTCAGTGCTTCATAACTTCGCAGCAAGCTTTGCCGGCAATACCGCGTGCAATGACCGCCGAAAATCTACCTCTCAAGCCCGCCCTTCCGACCTTCGCCCACCTTGGGGCTACGCCGCCTGAGGACGCCAACGCCCATCCGATTGCCGCCAACTGGATCGAACGCCTCGCGCTGCTCGTCCAGCAAAGCGACGTCCCAGAGCTCGCCTCATCTCTGCTGCATCCGGAGGCATGGTGGCGCGACCTCTGGGCCCTGACTTGGGACCTCCGCACGTTCCACGGGCGCCCCGCTATCGGCACCTTCCTCCAAGACCGCCTCGCGCTCTTTGGGCTCGCTAATGTCGTGCTCGCCAAGGCGGCTCTCCAACGTCCCTTCCCAGACGTCGCCTGGATCCTCGTATACTTTTCGTTTGAGCCAGCGACCGGCACCGGTCGCGGGACGGCGCGCCTCGTACTCTGCCCCGACGGCTCCTGGCGCGCGTTCACGGTCTCGACGCAGCTCGATGCACTGAAGGGCCATTCCGAGCGCATCGGTTCCGATCACCGCGACCTGAGCGTAGAACAGGGCGACTGGGTGGAGCGCCGCCGGCGCGAGCTCCAGTTCGAGAAGAATCCCGAGGTGCTCATCATCGGCGCCGGGCACTCTGGGCTCGAGGTCGCGGCGCGATTGAAGCATCTCGGCGTGAGCCACCTCATCGTCGAGAAGAATGAGCGTGTTGGCGACAACTGGAGGCATCGCTACACCAATTTGACTCTGCATGACCCGACGTGTGAGATATGCTGCTTCGTGGTTGAGGGCTAAAGCAGCGTGCTCACTAGCTTCCAGGGACCAACGACATGCCGTATCTTCCGTGGGTCGACCGTCGTACCTGGAACCATGGTATCTGACTGCGACTCTTCAGCTTTCCTGCGTCCTGGCCCACCTTTCCGTCAGCAGCCAAGGTGCGCGCTCCCACAGGCTGTCCATTTTTTGCTTGCTCACATGCCACAGGTTGCGAACTGGCTGAAGTTCTACGTAGATGCGCTCGAGCTCAACGTCTGGCTTTCGTCAGAGGCCATCCATGCCGAGCGGAATGAGAAGACGGACAAGTGGGACGTCAGCATCCGCCGCGTAGACGGCACGCGCGTCATGCACGTAGACCACGTCGTACTTGCGCACGGCTTCACGTTCACGAAGACCGAGTTCTCAGGGCAGGTGAAGTCTTGGAACCAACTCAAAACTTGTTCACTGAAGTAGATGACCTTGACACCCTGCAGAGCGACTTTCATGGGCGTATTGTGCACTCACACGAGTTTCAGTCTGCCAAGGAGTATGTCGGGAAGAGGGTCGTCGTCATCGGCGCATGTACCTCTGGTGCGTCTTCACAGTCAGCGTGTGCGCCGGACTCATCATGTCTGCCCAGCACACGATATCTGCTCGGACTGCGCAGATCATGGCATCGGTGCGCATGTCCTCCCATTTTTTGTCTTTCTTCCTGATGTCCCCAGATGTGACCATGGTTCAGCGTAGCGCGACATATGTCGTCTCCATCGCAAAGGGCGTTCTCTCTCTGCTGCCGTGTACACTGCTCCACACGTACCCTCGTCGCATGCTGACAGCTTCCACGCACAGCATCCGAGTGGGAGAAGACGTCAATCGATGAGCTCGAGCTCATCTATCACTCGCTCCCGCTTCGCCTCCAGTGGACGATCGGCGCGCGGCTCGCCGAGCAGGTGCGCGGACTCGACCGGTGCGCACCGGCGTCCAAGGCCTGGGAGATGTGGCTCACAGATTGTCAGGGACATGCTCGACGGCCTCACCCGCGTGGGATATCAGCTCAGTAACGGCGGCGCGGATGACGGCGGCGTGTACCGCCTCTTCTGCGAGCGCGGCGGCGGATACTATCTCGGTGCGCTCGCCATGCCATCCACCACCTCTACCTTGCACGTGTGTTGACGCGTACTGTGCCCAGACAGCGGCGCGTGCCGAAAGATCATCGACGGAAAGATCAAAGTTGCCTCCGGCGCCGCGGTCGAGTGCATCACGAGCACGGGCGTTGCGCTTTCAGACGGGCGCGAGCTGCCTGCGGATGTCGTCGTCGTCGCCACTGGGTCTGTCGTGGCTCGCTCGGTACTTCGCTTCTTCGTGCTGACGAGGTGCTCAAATAGGTTCGACGACGCGCGTGTGCCCATCGTCCGCCTGCTGGGCGCCGAGGCCGGGGCGAAGGTGCCGCCCGTGTGGGGCCTCAATGCTGAGGGCGAGGTCCGCGGGCCTTGGCGCGAGCTTGAAGGGCTGCCAGGCATGTGGCTCATGATGGGTGAGTGTGATCCACTACCAACGAGTCGCACTCGAGGAGCTGAACATGTCTCAGGTACTTTTGCCTGGGCACGATTCTTCTCTAAGTTCGTCGCGCTGCGTGAGTGTTCATTATTGAGCGTAAAACGTCGCTTGAATACGTCGGCTATCGCAGAGATCAAGGCAAAGCAGGAAGGTCTGTACGCGAAGCGCTACGCGGCACTCGTAGAGTTGTGATTTCGCTACAGTAATGCGGATTTCATTCGCTCCACGCGTATAGCATTGCTCATCATGCATGAAACTGGATATAGTATGGGGTCTGGTGGGGTCTGCCTGGCGCGACAGCGTCCGGTGCAGCCAAGCAGCCGGGAGCACCCGATATAATATATGGTTGTCGCTCGCGGAACCCTTTGAGTCGGGTTTGCATCGCGCCGGCAGATGCGGTAAGACCAGCCTTGTTTCGCGGGGATGCTAAAATGAAGAGGAAGGAACAGTTCTGCCAGAGGACTTGGGAGGAAGACAAGTGATTGTGCACGGGAAAGGAAGCTGGGCAGGGATGATGGCTACAGATGGTGCTAGCCACGAGGACCATGCGCAAGAGCCGGGATCATATCTGTGTTGCCAACTGTCTGTCTGCTGGAAGCCTTATGCCGGCGGACGCACACGCCGTACAGATTCGGTATCGCCGCATTGCGGTTTGGCGCGTTGTCATGCCTGCCGCCGTGGCCTGAGACTAACGTCGCGCATTCGCGACGAGGCGACACGTAGGCAACGAGACAGCGACTCGTTGCTTGCCTAGCACCCGGTAGTGGCAGCTATCAGAGCGTGCAGTGGAGCTTCCTGCGTGACGCGCCGAGGATGGAATGGGCTCAGCGGGCGCGCCCGTCCGCCACAATCCCAAGATGCAGCTCGCTGTGCTACGACGGCGACCGCTAGATGGCGATTTTGCCCGCGGTAAATGTGATGATGTGTACGTGACCGGCGGGCGTGCCCATAAACATCTGGGCGTCGGCATTTACTAGCAACGATAAATAATAAAGACATAGACAAAAGTCAAATTTTGCGGATGGTTTGAACAGTCAGGTGCTGAAAGCGTCAACATTAGCCTGGTTGGCGAGGAGGTAGAGCCGTCAATAGACGCACCTACTTCAATTGTCGAGTGAAGGAGCGGGCATCTGGTTGGCATCTTCCAAGGCATCCTCCTCCAAGTCTGTAGCGTCTCTGTGGTCAAGGGTCTCTCCGATA
The DNA here is from genome assembly GCA_019973155.2 of Phanerochaete sordida. Taxonomy (NCBI): domain Eukaryota; kingdom Fungi; phylum Basidiomycota; class Agaricomycetes; order Polyporales; family Phanerochaetaceae; genus Phanerochaete; species Phanerochaete sordida. The sequence goes on along the minus strand of BPQB01000012.1, from coordinate 451,103 downwards.
TTCCCGAGGCGGCTGAGAGGTACAGCGAACTGCACAGACGAGACGCCACCATCCACGGAGCCAGCACGAGAGTCGGTGACTCGACGTAAATTGGCCATGAACCGGCATGCAAGGATCATCGGCTGAAGAATGATATCAGCGCGTTCCTTGAACGTTTCGCGTAGACTGCAGTCATACAAGTAACTGTGTGAACGGATTAGTAACACCTGCCCACTGCTCCGCATCGTTAGATTGAACGAGTAAGGACAAATCGATGGCAGTACTCGCCGGCAAGAGGCCCGAGGCAATCCTGATAACATTCACTGCCAAGATTACTCTGCAGTACAGATGCCGTTGGTTATTCCACGCTTTATCTGCGCTGATCGACATTGCAAAATACACTCACGTGAAATATATAAGGCCTGAATCTGGTCAACAGTGGTCTACCGGAAAATATGAATGCATGCCAACCATGTCGAATCACGCACTGAAATAGAGACTCTGGTGCACTGGGCGTTGGTAGATAGGCACGTTGAGCTTCAAGCGTCCCATGGTAGGCTTGCATGATGGTTACAGTGACGACGGAAAATAACGCACAGCACTAAGCGCCTGCGCATTCCGACCGCCCTCTCGTTCTCACTAGCTAACCCATGGATCTTGCCAAAAACTTGGCAGGATAATGCGAGTAATATGTACATTATCCTGTCGAGTCCTCGTGAGTATAGAGGGGGTTCACCGGGCAGGAGCGCAGGGGTGTGGAAATCCCTCGGCGCCTTTTTGGTGCGTTATTTTCCGTCGTCACTGTACGAGTATCACAACGATGTCGGAGACTACCACTGGTACTCGAGTGACCAATAACACTGGATCGAATGTCAAAATTTGGCCAGGTAAAGAGCGCGCAACCCACTGCTATGTGCAACTCTCAGATTTCTGTGAACCGCTGATTATGTGTTTGACACTTACATAAAATTTAGACGTGGGGATACCGCATATTGAACAGAGCAATCTCCGGGCCCGTGAAAGGTTAGTTCTAGGTGACTGAGCCCAAACTAGACGGGGAACTGTAATGTCAAAGTGAGAGCAGTCGTCAATACCATGAGCCACTCACTGCATTGGTGGCTACCGGGGAAGCTGCCAGCAAGAATACAACAGTAGCAAGGACCAAATTTCTTTGAGAGATGGCAAAAACACGGAGAGCGGAGAAGGCTAGATAACAGAATGCATGCGCAAGATGCAGTATGAGCAAGCTGACACTCGTGTATTGCAGCAGGACCACTCACCGGATGTCAAGACAAAACCTGAGAGCATCGGTATCTGCCATGCGATCCAGTTCCAGTAACAGCTAAAAACATATAGTGCTGACTGCTTAGATGTAACAGGTTTCAGTAGCCCTTGTACATACCTCTGCAAAGTGATCCATGATGTGCCTCGCGATCAGAAGTGCATTAGCGGCTGAGATAATGAGACTCACTGTCGCACTGCTGCCTAAGATTATTTTGACAGGTAGAAAGGCAAGCATGACATGTATGACTAGCATCAGTCGCATAAGAAGGTAGAGGGACGAAGTAAAATTGAACTTCTGCCACTGTCTTCGCACCACGGCCCACTCATCATCAACCATGAGTAGCATCTCATAGATCGTGAGACCTGGAATGTGTCAGTATCTGTATATGTACCAAGGGCTCCAAGAAACAAAACGTGCTGGTGGTCGAAAGCACTGCCCAATCCACGTGATCTAGAGCTGAAGGCCAATCGCTAGAGGCATAAGTGTAATCAGAGGCACACATCCTCCGTATAACGGATTAAAGACCTACGGCATATTGGTGTGTAGGCTTTGTATGGACTGGGCTACGTCTCGGGAATGATGGGCCAAGCAGAGCGAAGGGGCCAATTTATGTCACACCAGCAGAAGACGCATCTCCCGCTGTCAGCTCAGAACAGCGTTTCTGATGCAGGAATCATCGTGTTTGTTCTAGAGAGGGAAAGGTCTCCATTGCTCATCAGGTGATTGGACAGCGTTAGATAGGGGCAAACCTGCTTCAGAAGTTCCGTAGCCTGTAGTACTCGTGTGTCACAGACGAGGCAGTACTCGGAACGTGGGAAGGCGCATTGCGGCAGAAGAAGCAGGAGACTAGCGCGCAGAAAGGGCAAGAAGCTCAATGAAGGCCTTGCAACCTCCAAATATAATCAGGGATGTCTCGGTACATGATAGGCATCTCACCCTTCGGCGCATGCCACCACACCCAAATCCTCCAAAACCAAATCCGCAGCCTTCTCCGCAACGCCATACACTGTCGCGCTCAGATGCGCGCTGATCTGCAGCGGCATCACGGACGCGTCGACGACGCGCAGCCCCTCCGTGCCGTACACCCGCAGCCGCGCGTCCACGACCCCTACCCACCCATCAGCCCCTCCCTCCCCAAAGGCAAAGGAACTCGAGAAGTACGACACAGTATCCGAAGGTTCGCGGAGAAATATCGACCAGGATGCCCGAGCGAAGGAGGTGTGGTATGACAGATCTATCAGACCCATCGACTCGAGCGACTGGCAGTACTTGCTCTCGGATTAGCACTTAGAGAGTATCAATGTACATCGCGTGAATCTCTGTCACCAACAATCACATTGAGCTGACTCGAAGCAAGCACTGCATCGCACGCGATGTGCCGCGGCTAGTAGTCTACGATGACGATGTCCCCTTACGACCGCGCTGCGACCCCATAGTTCGCTCCCTCTCAGACAGCCACGCCCAAATCCTCCAAAACCAACTCCGCCGCCTTCTCCGCAACGCCATACACCGTCGCGCTCAGGTGCGCGCTGATCTGCAGCGGCAGCACGGACGCATCGACGACGCGCAGATTCTCAATCCCGTACACCCGCAGGCGCGCGTCCACGACCCCTACCCACGCCCATCAGCCTCCCCAAAATCCCACAACACAAAAAACAAAGGGACGCACCGCCGAGCGCCCTTCGCATCATCGCCGCACTCGCCACGGGATGGTCGTTCGAGATATACGTCGCTTGAATCCATTTTATCCAGTCCGCGTCGCTCCCGCCGTCGCCGGCGTCCGGCACCGCCGCGAGGCCGGGCGCGAGCTCGGACGTCACGAGCGCGCGCAGGGGCGGGGTGTGCAGGAGGCGGCGTGCGGCGCGTGCGCCGGCGATGGCGACGGCGAGGTCGAAGGGAGTGGTGAGGTAGGCGGCGCGGATGGCGGGGGGTGTGAAGGGATTTGTTGTCTGTGTGGAAATTAGTGGGGTGGGGAGGAGGGGGGAGGGAAGGGCGCACGGTGATGGAGAGGTTGCCGCGGCTGGTGGGCAGCAGCCCCCAGACGTTGATGCCGAGTGCGTTGGAGAGGGGTTCGAAGAAGAACATCTCGAGGATCGCCGCTGCGTCAAACTGTCAGCGTCGAGTTTCTTCGAGCGGACTTGTTGGCTTACGGTTGTCGCCGAAGATGTTCTTGTGCTGCACCGCGAGGATCGTCGCGAGAGCCGCCTCGCTCACCGCGCCTCCGCCCGCCGCCGCGCCCGCTGACATTGAAATGTTGGCGACGTCGGGCACCTTCCCGTCCAACGAGCCGAACGCGAACAGCGCGTGCACGTCCGGGAAGCCGATCGCGTCCGCGATGCGCTGCGACGTGTCGTTCACCGTCGTCGCCGCGACGAGCGGCGTGCCGGCCTGCACCGTTTCTCAGCGTCCATACTCACTTCCATAGCTAAACACTTTCATAGCTAATAAGAGACGTACTTGGTCCTGCAGGTTGCGCCCGACGCCCTCGAGCGGCACAACAACGGGAATGCCGAGGGCCTCCAGCAGCGCTCGCGGGCCGACGCCGGAGAGCTGGAGCAGCGCGGGCGAGGCGATCGCGCCGGCGGAGAGGATGATCTCGTGGTTGGCGTAGACGGTGAATTCGTCCACGGGGCCAGGGGGTGGAGCGGTCGAAGCGTTGGCGGGCGTCGCGGCGAAGCGGACTGCAGTCGCGCGGCGCCGGGAGGTGGAGTTCGCGGGGGCGAAGAGGATTTTCGTGGCCTGCGGGAGGGGGTGAGATGGGCTGGGGAGGCAGGAGAGGTGGTGGGTACCGTGTGGCCGGTGAGCACGACCCAGTTGCTGCGCGTGTTCTCGACGGGCGTGAGGTATGCTTCTGCAGAGGACGACCGCGAGTCGTTCCTCGCGGGGTCCAAGCTCTGCGGCACGCCCGCCCGTCAGCCCCGCGCCCGCAGCGCATATAATCGCGTGGCTCACCAGCGGCGTGACGAACACCCCCGTCGGGCGCCCGTCGTTCACGTCGCCGCGCTGCACGAGCGCGAAGCGCGGCGCGGCCTTGCACGTCTGGACGAACGCGTGCTGCTTGACGCCCGCGCCGGACGCGTTGCTCGCGAAGAAGGCCGGGCTCGGGAAGGACGGCTGCACGGGGCCGGACGCGCCGTGCACGCGCGGGTCGTACGTCGCGTTGAGCTGCGCGCGTTGCGCGGCGGTCGGGGCGTGGAAGGTCTCGCTCTGGGGCGCGGTGAGACGATGGGGTGTGGGATAGGGGACCGGGACGCACCTTCTTCATGTAGTGCAGGAGGCCGCGCGCGCCCGACCAGCCCCAGCCGACGCTCCGCTCCTCGGGCTCGAGCAGGTCGTTCCAGGAGTCGTACTGCGCGTCCTGCCCGCGCGTCCACGCCGCGCCGTTGATCGAGCTCGAGCCTCCCAGCGTCTTCCCTCTGTGCCTCTCACGTCAGCGAGAATCGCAGAGTGCAAAGCGTACGACGCACCCGTCGATTGTCCTCCCCTCCAGCGTCTCCCAGCGCCAGTCGAGCGGCGTGCTCTGCACGGCGCTGTACTCGAACAGGCTGCGCGTGTACGCGCTCGTGCGGTTGTCGGGCCCGGCCTCGAGCGTCAGCACGCTGACGTGCGCGTGCGCCGCGAGCCGCGCGGAGAGCGCGAGGCCCGCGGTGCCGCCGCCGATGACGACGAAGTCGAAGTGGGTGGTCGTGGGCGGCGTGGAGGTGACGATGCTGGCGTGGGCGCGCGCGAGGAGCGCGAGGGCGGTGAGGGCGAGGGGGGCATGCATGGCGGGTGGGGTCCTGGAGGACGTCGCGGGGAACGATGGCCGTCGTGCTCGGCGTGTCTTATAGCTACGCGTGACGCCATGCGCGCCATACGACTGACAGGTCGGCGATGGCGCATGATGATGGGCATCGCGTTTGCCGATATTGGCGTGGCAGGGTCGGCGGTGGACCGCTCTTGGTGCGCTCTCCAGACCGCGTGACCACCAGGAACGGAGGCTCGAGGTTGTCCGTGATGTCGGAGGTTACGGAGCGGACGAAACGCATGGTCGCCAGGAACATTGCTCGGAAAGCATCCGTGGAGGCACGAGCAAACGGGATGCGTCCAATGAGGAACACTGCGTCGATGTTCCCAGAACGGCGAATGTGGGGAATGTAGAGGCCGGGAGGCTTCGAAGTACGCCCGGCGGGTGATCACATGTCCCATGCCACACGCTGTGGAACGGGCAGAAGGGAGACAAAACGAGCATCAGTCCTCCTGGAGGATGGTCGCGGTGCAGAAGAAGCAGGCCTGGGAGCCGCCCGAGCGCGCCCGAGCCCATAAATAGCGGTGATGCGCCATCAGCGTCGTGGCGCATGCCGCCGATCGCGATCTCGCGAGGCTCAGCGCGCGCCGCGCGGCCATGCTGCTCCCGTGGACCTTCGCCGTTCTCCCTCACAGGCCTCACACCCGACGCCGCCGCCTAGCACCGCCCTGAAGCGCAAACGTCGTTCGCGACGTGGCCCACTCGCTTGGCGCTGTTCGACGAGCTCACGCCGTGCGCGGGGGCGCCGCGGGCAGACCGAGCGCTGCGACGACATAAACGACTGAGCTATTTTGTGCGCACCAGCTACCGAGATAATCACATAGCCCTAATCTATCTACATTCTATGCTGTGAGGAACGGTTCTCAGCACCGTCGGTCGTCGCCGGTCGGACGACTGAACTGATCTCATGCGCGTGACACATCTACAGTACATCTGCTTCACTCTGGTACATCGGCGGCGCTGTCTCTCCAGAAATGCTGTTTCCATACCCCCGCACACTCACGACGTCCGATGCCATATCACGTGTACTCCCGCGTGCCGCGCCTCCAGCGCGCTGCTGCACGCCGGGTGGAGACGAGACAGGCATAGTGGCGGACTGGGCGTTCTCAGAGTGCCGGGGCATCGACGTGGCTGCGATCGGATTTATTGTTGGGGTAGGAGACATGGGATCGTACGTCGGGGCGGCGAGCATGTATGGGGTTATCGGTGGTGTCGCGACGCAGCACACGCCTTGGAGTAAGCCGCACCCGCCCCAGGAGAACGACGCGGGACTGTATCTGCGTCTGGGTGTAGCATTCAGGTTTGCGCCACGAAGTCTTTTGCGTGTGCGGCGCCTCCGGAGCACGAAAAGCGCGAGGGCGACAGCTGGGACGGTGGTCGTGATGGTGATCACAACAGCTCGTGTCGTGCGCGAAAGCCTTGGATGATTGTACGCTGCAGCGGATTCACGCGTAGTTGACGACTTCGCGGGTGCTACAAGCGAATAGCTTAACGACGAAGATGAGAGGGTTGAAGTGGCGGATAATGATGGGAGGGATAAAGCGGTACTGGCCAATGACGAAGAAGAGAAACTGGATTTGACGGATGATGGTGCTGTTGAACTTGAAGACAACGATGAAGTTGTCACCAGACTCGATGGACGGGGGAATTCGCCCTCCTCAGTGCCGTCGTCCCTGTGGTACACGAGTAAGGTGCTTTCCAAGACGAGTAGTCGTGAGCCCACCTTGTGTAGACGAGATAGTCAAAGAGAACGATACTCAACTGAGGGTCCATCCACCGTCCATTTTGCATCTTCCATGAATGCGAAGTATTCGTGAGCCCCTCCATCTGGAAGTACGTCTGATTGTACTTGTAGTCATATTCATCCGAAGGCGGGTATGTATAACCCGCCGCTTCCTCTCCATCCAGATAGAATACGAGATCGATGCCGGTGCTCCCGTCAATCATGCCGAAGGCATAGATTGCCGTTCCTGCATCCACGTCATCGGAAATTCAGCACGAAATCTACATACCAGTAAAAGTGAACGTGACGTTGCGCAAGGCATGTTGGGACGGGTAGTCGGCGTCGTACTCCGTGTCGTGCCAGGTTCCGCCGTAGGCCTGGTTTCCGTCTGGCCGTGCTTGGCAGCCGAAGCACCCAGGCTCGACCTGCCAGGACCCTTCATAGCCTATGCTTTCACCTGTCGTCGGATCCGTGCCCTGGTCGTCGACGGTTACATTGAGCAGCGCTCCAAAGGTCGGGGTCTGCAAGGGAGGGCTCAACAAGAGCGCGGTGAAGAGAGCGAAACGGAGGCGATCGTTGGACATGGTGGTCCTCGACCTCTGGTGATAGCAAGTACAGCGTTTAAGAAGGAATTGCAAATTGCTGGGGATTCAGGCAGACCTCAACAGGAGAGAATAAGTACGGCGAAGGCACTGAAGGCACCATTCAGGCGCCCAGTACCCAGTGTAAGTGGCTGGAAAGATGAGGCTGAGCTCTTGGCGCGAGATTTGACGGCGCTCACCGCCGCTGACGCGGTCCATATGTTGAGCTCAAGAGCGCCGGCGTAGCACTCGAGCCATGTTACGAGCCGAGTTGGCGGTACGATCTGACATGGCAAGCTATCAGCATAGGCAAGATCCTTTGCGTATGGAAGATGTGAAGACAGACCAAGGTGGAGCGGGCTAAAGGTACGCCGCAAGAAGTGTTACGGTAGGTATGGCAGACTATTGAACGCACAACAAAAGTTAGTCCGTCTTCAACGGTAACCACTAGGCGATACATGAATACGAACATACAGGATCAGGGAATGGTGGCGATTCTGCCAGCCGTCTCCCGCGCACGCCGCCACGTTCGACAACGAGGCAAAGAATTCCGGCGTCATACGGACAGTGGCCCATCCAGTAGTCGACGCGATGCAAGCTGCTGAGGAGGCCCTGACTCGCTGTCAGCCGCTGCGCTTGCGCTGGCAGAGCTGAAAGGTGCACCACCAGTCCGCGCATAGCATTGACGAGACTCACGACGCATCTCGGCAGGAGACGCGGGTGCAGCTCGCACGGCAGCGTCTGCTCGAGGCGGTCGGTGTCGTTGTGCGGCGCACGTTCGCGTTCCCTTCCTGGCGGTGGAGCCGGTGTCACTGCGTGGCGACTCTTGCGTACGCACGAGGCTGCGAGGCGGGGATGCCCATCGCGACGCGAGGCGGCCTATGTCAACGGGCATGTCGCACGGCAAGCTGTGCTAGGCCATGGTAACGTCCGGGGGCTGATGCAGAACGAAGACAGGCGCGAGCGCATCAAGCCCGTAGCAGGGCAGAGTGAGAGGCAATGTCGTGTTTTCGCGTCGTGGAAAGGCCAGTACGTGCTCGCCTGTGGAGGAAGCACTCGCGATCACGCCAGACAGGCCTCACTAATCAGCTCAAGAGCGTAGTGCTAGCACTTGAGCCATTGCGTGAGCTGCGACGACCGTCAAATCATTTGCGAGAGCAGATCAGCACGGAGTGACGTACGCTGTGTGCTGACGCGAAAGCTGGGCGCACAGCCAAGAATCTGCGGATCTATCAGAGCGGAGCAACATGTAGATGTAATGTAAGAGGGCATACTATAGGCATGGCAGATGGTTGCAGTCTACAGCAGAGCTGAACGCATCTCAGGGGTGAATATTTGCCCAGCCACGGGCAGACGGGGCCATGCCGTGGATGCGTCACAGAGTCGCAGCGATTCGGCCAGTTGTCACCCACGCGCGCACTGCCTATAACGACACAATAGCTCACGCCGAGATGTCCACTACGTGCAACACCTGCATGCCCCTGCCCACTGCAGGCCGACGATTGGCCGACGACGGCAGATCTGGTTCCTTTCCAGAAACCCTCGCCTCGTTTCCCCCGCGCCGCTCCGCCTTGAGTTTCTCCGGCCGTCTCGGCTAATTGGCGGTGCAGAACATTCAGGGCAAATTCTACAAACGCTGCAGTATGTCGAGATGCGCCGAGAGCGCGACGGCCTGGTAGTAACGGCCGCCTGGCACGCGCAGCGGGACGACGTACGGCCTGGGGTGTCGAGGGTACGTCGCTTTGCTGAGGTTATTTAGTGCGTCCAAAGCATGTACATGCGAGGCGGTTGCCGAGGAACTTGTCAAATCTCGCGAAGAGGATGATTTTGGTCGCAACGAGAGTCAACCTTCGCGGGACGCCCGAGCCCGCCCGAAACCATAAACGGCAATGATGCGCCATCAACGTCGTGGCGCATGCCGCCGATTGCGATCTGGCGGGGTAATCACGCGCCCGGATGACGTTTCGGCACACGGCCATGTCGCTCCCACCACCACCTCCGCCGTCCTCACGCCCACGCTCGCACCCGCGCCCACGACCGCTGCCCTGACCTTGGCTCTGACCTCGACCTGCACCATTTCAAGATCTCAAGGTGAAATCGCTACTGAAGACATGACCCACCCGCTCGCCGACGTCGAGGTCTTCCTCTTCGATGTCTTCGGCACCGTCGTCGACTGGCAGAACAGCGTCGCGCATGAGCTGCAGAGCAAGCATTACGACGGGATCCTCGAGCGTGAGCGCCCCCGCTCGCATATGCCTCTTCGCTTGGCTCACTCGTCGGCGACCTGCAGTCGACTGGATCGCATTTGCGCAGGAGTGGAGGCGGGGCTACATCGTGAACACGCACGTCCAGCCTGACTAACGGGTGTGCCGTATCTGAAAGTGTCATCTAGGAAGCGCATTGCTGAAGGTGGCGAAGGTCCACGCAACATAGACGCGCTGCACCGCCAGATCCTCGACGGCATGCTCGCGAAGCCGGAATGGGAGGCCCTCGGGAGGATGTGGGGCGAGGAGAAGCGCAGAGAGGTCAACCTGGTGTGGCATAGGCTCAAAGGTGTGTCTCCATCCCGCTGCATGTGAGACGAGCTAACAGAAGTGTCATGGGCTAGGCTGGCCCGACACGACGCCCGGGCTGTATGCCCTCAAGAAGCACGCCATCATCGGCACGCTGTCGAACGGGAACGTGCGGCTGCTCGTCGACATGGTACGTGTTCTACCTCTTCTCCTAGACTTTACTGATTATCGTTCCAGGCGAAGCACGCCGACCTCCTCTGGGACGTCGTCTTCTCCGGCGAGCTCCTCGGCTCCTACAAGCCGTACGCCTCCCTCCCTCCGCCCCTCCCACTCACCTAACCCCACCAACAGAAACCCGCAAGTCTACACCTCCGCCCTGACACACCTCTCGCTCGCGCACACGCCGCACAAAGTCGCGCTCGTCGCCGCGCACATCTACGACCTCCGCGCGGCGGCGGCGCTCGGATACACGACCGTGTACGTCCCGCGCGCGACGGAGGATATTGATATGCGCGACGAGCTGAAGCGGCATGATGTGCGGGATAAGGCGAGTGGTGGGGAGGTGGATGTGCTTGTGGGCTCGTTTGAGGAGTTGGCGAGGGTCGTGGGGGAGGTGAAGGCGTAGGGTATGTAGCTAATGTCTTGTTCCCTGTCGATGTTCGTGTAATACATCGCGCACCTCGACATTCATTCGCAGGAAATTGCTCCATTCTGCTCCGAAGGAATCTCTGCCGCTGCAAGCCTACTCATTGCGGCAGATAGGTGAATGTCCGCGAGGGCGCCGCGACTAAGGCCGTGACCGCGTCGACCACCGATCACCGAGACTACACCAGGAATCGTGAAGCACGACGCTCGGTCACCAGCCATCGGAATCGCCGACGCGAACGCCCTCTGGCCCGCACCTACATAATGCGCATCCCCGCCCGTCACAGCCCCTGCAGGACTCCCCCGTAACCACGGGCCTGGACCCTGACCGGCTTTTCATCCCTGCGTTTCGCCTCTAGCGACCGATGGCCACCACGCCATTCATGCCAGACCTGCCGTTATTTTACTTTGAGAGCGTACGCCAGCGCGCCCCGGCGACGTTCACCTCTTTCCTCTCAGCGAGGACTGTCCAATATTCCAGTCGCGCGGAGTCACAGACCGTTGCTGTCGTACGCCGCTTGCTCGACTCCCCAGTCCTCAGTTGATATCGTACTCTGAATTTATGAATGACATGGTCGTGGTCCTACCTTCGTCTCTGCCCAAATCCTTGTGCACCGTAATCCCTGATAAGTAGCAGCTAGCAGGACGATAGTCCAAGCGGCTCACCTCACCTCCTCCGCCGCATGCTGGTCAGCCGCGAGTGCTTAAACACAGTACGAGTATTGTACCATAGCTCCCTGGTCATGACGTCCTGGTCAATCGTCTCCCGTACACGGTCGTAGACGTTCTGCCATTGATGCGGTAATGGAGGTCCGCCGATGTAGGACCTATCTTCGGCAAAGTTCCAAGTGAATCCTGAACCATTGCTTGGAGCTTTCTCGAGCATAGCTCGGAGGTAGGTCTTTGAATACGCATCAGCTTCCCTGTATGTCTCCGGACACACCCTGATTGCCGTGTCGGTGTGGTCCTTGTCGCCCGTCTGGGTAATCGGCCAGCGTTAAATGTCTAGCAGTGTCAAATCTGAGACCGTGCACGTACATGACCATTGGCAACCCCCGACCAGAGCAGTCCCTTCCCACCCTCCTCAGTGTGCTGGACGTGCATGATCAGCCTCCGCCGGAAGAGCATACAGCCCCGCGCGAGTGCGCTAGCCAGTTGTGCTGCCAGCGTCTCGTCATATATCATGGCCCGTTCGATATGGTACTCGCACATCGAAGCCACGTAGTGCCCGTAGTGTCGTAGTCCCAAGTCGCCGCTCTGGAAGCCGGCAAGGACATCGAGCGTTGTCTGCAGCGAGAGCGCCGCGATGCAGGCGGCGGCGAGGCCCGCGTGTGCTGCGCCGGCGTCGATGCGGTAGCACGCGTCCGGGCAGCGCGTGGGGTGGACCAGAAACTCGGAGAAGGTGACGTGCATTGGTGTGAGATGGCCGGACGTGTTGATGAGGAGGACAGAGCCCAGACGCGCTGCGATGTCGAGGACGCTTTCGAGTGACAGCGTGCACATGTCGTGGGGCACCACAGCCGTGCGAGTGCGGATGAATGCGGTTTGAGCTACGTCGTTGACGAGCAGGGCCATGGCGGCGGGCGGCATTTGTCTCCGTGCGCAGCAGATGATCGTCAGGAAGGATTGCAGACGGATGTGGTGCAGCGGGGACGCCTGTAGATCCTCGGGACTAAAGGCAGAGCGGAGAATCTGAAGGTACAGAGCATCGAGCTCAGATCGGCCCGGTCCATTCGGTGTAAGGACGAGCCTGAAAGCCTCTTCGGGGTCGTTGTAGTATGCAGTCGATGAAAATACATTGATGACAATTCGAGCGTAGATGAAGAGGCTTCCGGCGCGCTGGAGTAGAAGCTCCATAAGGCGAGGATGCTTCTGGATGTATTTCCTGTATGCGGGTAACTCTGGAACTGTCACGGTGAGATATCTCTGCACGTCCTCCTCACCCTCCGTGCGAAGATCATGGTCATCCAGATCGCGACGGTGCACCACATCGGACTTCTGGCCTTGAGGCAGCAAAGATATACAGCCAAGGCACCGCACGAACCAGGGAAATCAAATGCTCCAAGACCTCGCATAGACTCCGCTGGTCGACGCACTCATCGAGGCCATCGACGACGATGACGACCGGGGAAAGAGAAAGAGACTTCGCACGTTCCAACGGCTTGCGGAGGAGAGTCCCGTTGAAGGCGAACGCCGGTAACTGGGACTTGCCGTCGAGGAAAAACTCCTCAAACGCCTCGAGCATGTATGGAAGAAGTGCTGGCTGGTGTTGGGCAAGTTGTCGAGCGATGGTGGGGAAGAGCTTGCGGTCGGATGAGAGATCCGGCTGACGACGGTCGAAGAAGAAGGACGCGCCGAGGCATGGCGAAGTGCGGTTCGACTCAGCGGCGCTGGACCGATCGAGTAGAACACAAAGGCGATAAGCAATTGACGACTTCCCCATGCCTGCGCCCGCAGTCAGAAGAATCAGGCGCTTTGCCGCAGGATCAGCGTCTTGGAATCGGGACATAAGATCGCGTAGAATGGTCTCCCGCGTGCTTTCCATAAGCCTGCTCTTCTCCACGTGGACGGAGCGGTAGCCTGCATCAGCATGATCCATGTTGCTCAGAATGCAGTAGAGCTTAATCTCCTGCAAGCCTCTGTCCACAGCTGCGTGTGCTTTGATCTGCGAACGTGTCGGTTGAAATGTATCACTACAGGCAGAGTAAAACATACCTTGAAGTCCTCGATGGCCTTCTTCAATGTGCCTTTTATGTCGTCCAAAATCTCCTGATTATGCTGCGCATAAACCAGGCTGATGACAAGTCCAACGAAGCCTCGTCCGCCGCTGAGCTCAGCCGTACGGTTACCAAGGCTTTCAATGCATCTAACCAGATTTGAGAACATTTCGCAGCGCTGGATGAGCAAGCGTACTGCAACAACTCGTCCATCGCATTCTGAAGCTCGTGGGAGTGCGCAAACTGGCCTAGCATTCCTCTCCCAGATACTCCAGTCTGTCGTCCACCATAGGCAGCGATAGAAATATTTGCGTCCGCAGAGAGTTTCCCAAGCAGTGTACACAGCCTTCCGACCTCGGTCTCCAGATCTTGGCGCGTCCTTGAATTTGCCCGGACGCGCTGGCGGGGAGATAGAGATATGTTCAATACGCGTGTAAATTTTGGTAAAGCAGCTGACGTACCTTTACAACGTCCAAAATGGCTGACAAGGACTTGGGTACAAGTCCAAGTCCAGGGACTGGCACGAGTTCGAGCCCGGTTTCGAGAACATCGAGGACTGGGCCTGCGATGCCTAATGCGACGTCGGCGGCCGCATCGTGCTGTGGACTGAGAAACATATTGGCTGCAAATCTCGTGTAGCACTGCAGACAAGCCAGAATTTCCTAGCGCGGGAAATGTTCCTGACTAGGGGCCCGAATGGTAAAATATCCGGACCATTTCCCGCGACATTTCTGGAGCGCTGAAAGGTAACGATTCGCGAGAATTTCGCCGGTATGTCCTGTAACCGGAAAGTCCGTGTTTGCGAGGCCGGGAAATGGCTAGGAAACGGTCTGGAAACAGTCTAGAAAGGAAACATTGTAGCGTACTGGAAATTGCAATGAAATTCATGCTTTTCCGGTCCATTTTGGGTACATTTCTGGGTGCCGGAAACACATCATATCGACAGCGCGGAAACATCGTGTACACCGAGACAGGAAACTCTCGGATAAGATTAAATTTCACGCCCCGTGAAACTGAAACCCTCCGGAAACTTGATTGAAATATTACATTTCGGCACTTGAAGGCTTTCACGAGGCATGAAATTTGATCTTATCAGAGAGTTTCCTGTCTCGGTGTACACGATGTTTCCGCGCTGTCGATATGATGTGTTTCCGGCACCCAGAAATGTACCCAAAATGGACCGGAAAAGCATGAATTTCATTGCAATTTCCAGTACGCTACAATGTTTCCTTTCTAGACTGTTTCCAGACCGTTTCCTAGCCATTTCCCGGCCTCGCAAACACGGACTTTCCGGTTACAGGACATACCGGCGAAATTCTCGCGAATCGTTACCTTTCAGCGCTCCAGAAATGTCGCGGGAAATGGTCCGGATATTTTACCATTCGGGCCCCTAGTCAGGAACATTTCCCGCGCTAGGAAATTCTGGCTTGTCTGCAGTGTAGCACGGACAATATGGTGGTAGCACGAGTATAACTTCAGTAGGCTCTATCTACGTACCCCGTACAGGATGCACTGCCTCAGGAATCACCTCGGCCACAGACAAAGCGCGTGCCAGCGCTTTTGGGAGCCACGTTCCGCAGTCTGTCAAGGTTCTGCCTAACAAAGCGTCCTGCAGTCTATTGTGCTCGGATGACGCAATATAGTCACAGCGGCTCACAGCGATAGGATGCCACCATTACGCACGATGTTCACCGCAGAAAACGCCAGCAGCGTTTTCAGATTTGCGCACAGGATATTATGTCGTTCCGTGTCTCTACCTGTGCACGTACACCGAAAGCACCGTGTTACGCGCACGGTTAATACATGCATCATCGACCCCTACATGCATCATCGACCGCCACACTCTGCCCTGCTCTAGTAGTGTCCTGTCTGAGACTCTATTCTTGTATGCACGGGTTCGCGCTCCTTGGAAATAGTCTTGTCGAGCAACCCCTGGAGCCAGCGCGCGTATCGCTTCGGGCTGTGCTCCTCGTCGATCGCGACGTCGGGCGAGCTGAGGAGGCCGACGACCTGCTGCACGCGTGCGCGGATCTGCTCGCGCTGCGCTCCGTCGATGTATGCGGAGTATTGTGGCAGGAGGAGCTTGAGCAGGAACGCGCAGGTGAAGACCGCGGGCGCGGTTTGCGTCTCGGGCGCGTGCCGTAGGAAGACGACTGCGGCAGGCTGTCAGTGGCTGTGCGGGAATCTGCGGACGGCGTTGGACGCACTTTGGTTTTGCAAGGCGAGCTCGTCGAGGAGCGTCGTCAGGACATCCATGGCGACCGCGATACTCTGGAAAATGTCAGCCAGAGTGCAAGACCCTGTGATACTCGCGCGCACCTTCCCTAGTATATCAGAATAATCGCCATCTTTGCGCTGGTCGAACGCATGTTGGAAGCCCCAGGATAGGACAGTGATACGTGCGTAACTGTGCGAGAGGCGGAGTAGGCTGCCCCGGAGTGCAGATTGGACGTCCTCCGCGTCCGTGTGCTCGCGCATTCGCACAAACCACGCGTCCTTCAGCTCGACGAGCTCGCCGTCCGCCTTGACCGCGAGTCCCAGAATATCGAGGTCCTCGTGGGCCTTCATGGGGCTGTCGCGGCTGCCGTTGATCGTCTCGTTGAACCGTCTGACTATGACGTGCTGCTGAGCGTCGAACGCGAGGTGTGCATCGGACAAAAACATGTTGAACGGCGAGCTCTTCGCCCACTCGACCGAGCGACGCGCGGCCAGGTCCGCATTGTTGATCATACTCTCCTTCCCGTATAGCGGGCCCATGTTCCGGTCGAGGACGAAGCAATGTAGCCACGCGCGGGTGCCGTTGAGCATCGCACGCGCGTGCGCTTCGTCGCGCGGTTCCGTCGATGCTGGACGGTGCAGGCCGAGCTGTACCGTCATCCTGTCGGAATTGTCAGCTGGAGAGTATGGGAAAGCGCCGTGCGGACGTACTGGATAGCGACGCCCAGATAGATCCAGCTGCGGTCGTCTTCATTAGACGAGCATGGCTCGGGGTACAGCGCGAGCAAGATGTATGCGTGCACGGCGTCCACGTTCGTCGGGCCGTCGACGAGCGCGGTACCAGCTGCTGCTTTTGCGTGCTCCATCGCTCGGCGATAGAGGCCTGGCTTTGCCGAGTAGAATCGCGCAGCAATACCGGAGACTGGTCGATTGAGCGTGATGCGCAGAGTGAAACATGCTTGCGCTACTCACTGACGGCGCACAGGAAGGGACTCTGGTTCACAAGATATCCAGGTGTGTAGATGGCGGGATCAAGGAGGCCCGTGGACGCGTTCATGTGGTCAAAATATCTAAGGAAGTAAGAGCTGATTAACCTCCGAAGCGTCCGAGAGTACTGAACGCACATTTGGATAAGCATTCTGGCCTCTTTAATGTCAACTATACCCGCGCGGAGAATGGTGAGTGCACCAGCCACGTCCGGGGCTTCCGATACTTTGTCTGGGTATAGCGTAAGAAATGAGGCGACGACGCAACTTTAGACAGCCGCACATACCAGCGGGCGACTCGGAAAGGGCTAGAGCGCCCTCGTCTTCTTCATGTTTAATCTCAACACCATAATTGCCGTCGTTCCTGTGCAAAGTATTGTTGAAGCTACCCAAACCCAAATTTGCCGTAGGGCCAAACGCCGTAGCATCGTATTCTGCGCTCCTGACGCGTTTGCGTCCTCCGAGGGAAACCAGGCCGACGGAACCCGAATAATATGCCATGGCCTCTTCAACAGATGCCGGACCGCTCCACTCAGGCGATGTTGTAGGGGCGAAGGCGGCGTGCTCCATCTGCTTGAGCATCTGCGTCAGCATTTGGACAGTGTGTTTTTTCTCCTTTAGCTGCGCGATAAGCAAGCCACGGTTCCTGTGTGCTCATGGTCACAAAAGGCCGGAGAGAACAGCGTGGGAGTAAACTGCGTACGGAAGAGCATGGGAGGTCTGGCGGCCGGACAACGAACACTCCGTCTTGGCTCGGTAGCATCGCGTGCAAATGTCTGGGTTATCCGCCGAAGGCGTGCAGCGGACATTGAACCCCATACAGCGTGTGCATGTCCTGAAAACGAAGGATCTGCATGGGACTGTGTGGGACCGGGGACTTTCCAAAATGGCTCACGTTTTCCTTCTGGGCTTGGAAGCACTTGCCTCCGACGGTAGAGGCCTGGGCCTATTTTCCAACCTGGGTTTGGCAGGCGCGATGCCGATTACTACAATCACCGAAGATCAGAGTCTGAGGACCTTTCGTGGGACTATGATCTTACCACTGGTACCACCGAGCTGCATTTGAGTCACATTGCCCTGAATTGTATTTTGTATTGTGGTGCGATCGGGGCCTCCCGGAGTATTATCGAGCTTGATTGATACTGAGCTGGCTTTTACAGGGAATTCGAACCAGCAGGACGCACATGAAGCACCGAATACAGGTCGTCATGGCACGCGACGGCGGCGTCCGCGTCTGGATACTCCTGCGCCGCGCAAGTGAGAAATATGTAGTACTTGACATCGCGTGTGCGTACCTCCAAGAGCTGATCCAGAACAGCGTCCAAGATGTCAGGCCCCGCCTAACAAAGTATCAGATTTAAATGCACGAGCAACTAAACTAGAAGCGTACTTCCGCATCGGAGGTGACATCCGGCACCTCCTCAACATCCATTGCGAGCGTTCCAGCGGAATACAAACCCTGGGATTCGCGCGTCGCCAGGTCGCTTCTTCCTCGCCCAAATCGTCCTATGCGAGAACTGGCCATGGCCCTTCGCCCGACAGACTCATCACCCGGAGACACTGCATCTGTCGCCTCCACGGTGACGTCAATACCGCGCCAAAGACCGAGAATACGCCGCTTCATCTTGTAATACCGGATGAACAGACATTGATCGCAGGGCAGCCGCGGGGGTTGTGTAGTGGAGGAGCTGGGGAGCGTGTCGGTGTCGTCGTCGAGGAGAACCGGGCCCGAGCGCTGCTCAACGGACATCTGAATGTCCGTTCCCGCAGACACCTCGAAGCTCGCTCCAGCATACGAGCCCGCAGACGCCGAGAACGAGAGGTCGTGCGCCTGTCCGTGGTTCGACACGGACGCGAGCGCCCATTCGGTCGTCTTCAGCCAGCCGGAGACGAGCACTATCGCTTCCGGCGCGAGAATGTGGCCCTTGCTCTCTGCAAAGTTGTACCAGGAGTCGTGGTGCTTCGCGATGTAGCCCCAGAAGTCACGGTTGCTGATGTACCAGCGTTGGTGGCCGAAGCCGCCGAGCACGGCGACGGCGCCGCAGTGGCTGTGGCAGCTGAACGCGAAGGACGCCTTCGCTGATTGACTGGGGATATCGTGAGCTCGACGAACCGCGCGCTGGAATCGGCTCACCTCGGGTCTGCGACTGCAGCGCCGAGCCTTCGGCAGCTCATGGTTGCCGTGCAGATCGCGCCTTTGGCGAGGAACGTCGGGTTGTCGAACAGATGCTCTTCGCTTGGCTGCAACACGACGAATCCGCTTGGGACTCCGCGCGTGTTGAGTGGATCTCTGGCTGGACGCATCGCGTTGAAGAGGCGGATGAACTGGCCCTCGGACACGAAGCCCACATCTCCGATCTCGACCTCTCCGTAGCGGTTCGGCTCCGGGTGCCAGAGCGGAAAGCCATATCGTCGATGCACCAGCTGCTCAGCGTAGGTGAACCAAGCAGCAGAGTTGCGGGTCGTCATGGTGTGATGGCACCTGCATAAACTGGGTCAGCAAGCAAGAGTGGATACTCGGAAACTGCGTGGCAGAAGACAGGTACCGTGGCGGTGCGTGTCATCGAATGACAGCTGCTATCAGACGTCAGAAAATGGTCTCACATAGGGCCAATCTTCACCCACAGTTCGGTCCGGGATAAAAGCCACGACCAGTCGACGCCAAGGCACCTGCCATGGTCATGAAGGGAGTCGGAGAGCCCGTAAATCGCTGCCGCCCGACTCAGAGCCTGTGCATGAAATTAAGAGCGGGAGATGCCTCCCACCAGTTATCAGCCAACGACATGCAGAAAAGCGAGTGTGCTGCTTACCAGAAATTCTCCACTGTTCAACGCCAGCCTCCGCTGTCCATTCCCACGTGTTCATACGCCGAATGGATATGCGCAAGGGAAGCCGAAAGTCAGAGCGGGGGTCCGGACGTTTGAGCGCACAGATCAACATCCTAGAAGCATGTGCAACAGAAAATCGCGGCAAAGATGTGTATTACTTCATGCTCAAGGGGCTATTTCGATGGTAGAGCTGCCGACGGAGGTTGAAGTGGTCGTGGGAGGAGTTGAGCTTTGCAAGCGCGCGGCCGCCGCCCAAGACCAGATATGGCGCGGGCGGGCTGATGCGCCATCAGTTTGGCGGCACGGGCGACTCGGAGCCCAGCTGCTCAGCCATTCCGCTGTTTCCCTCGCGGTATCGTTACTGTAAGTGCTTGGCTGCACTGTGGAACAGAGGTGGGCCCGTCTCCATATGAAGACCAAGTGACGCATAAATGAGGTTGTGTCGGGTCAGATAATAGCGGGGACTCCGTTGCCCAGCTGCTGTGATATGCTCCTATAAAATGGTACCGTACCATGTGTGTTACGCGTGCGACAGGAAATACGCAATGTACGAATAATGTGACCGGTACGATGTACGCATCAAGGAAGACGGCCATTCAAGGTCCGTTGTCATATATATGTCAGGGGCCCACCGGCGGACGCACTTGTGTGAACTGTAAAGCTAGAATCAGAAGAACAATGACCAAGCTGTCCCGCAGGCCTCGACAGACACAAGAGAAGTGCTATGCTAGGACCGATGCGCGCCATGCAGTTGTCGCGCCGCGTCTTTGCGCTGATATGGCGGCGGCGCAGTCTCTCCTGCGATACTTCCAGATTCCCGAATATACACGACGTCGGGTGCACCATCTGGTGGATTGTTACACACCCCTCCACTGGCAATCCACTGCATGACGAAAGATGGCGTGGCCACCCCCGGTGTGTGCCGGGCCTTCTCGCGCGAGGCTGGCACGCCTGCGACGTCTAGGAATGGGGTGATATGAGATGCGGTGACGTGACCGATGCCTCTGCGGTGTGCCCTGTAGAAAAGCACAAGGATCACGGAGATAATTGTCGCGATGGTGATCGCGACGGCTATCACGGCAGTTTGTGTCGTGCTCGATAGCGCGTGATGTTGTACTGAGGCTGGTCCGGGCGTCGTTGACGGTTCCGCGGGCAGAGAAAGGACAGAGGACAGGATTGATGTCGCTGATAACAATGACGATGAGGAGATGGACCTGGCCGTTAGAGAAGTAGAAATGATAGAGCTATCTGACGACCAAGATGTAGGAGTCGAGCTGGCCGTTGATGCTGTAGAAAGGGCAGGGCTGGCCGATGGCTGTCCTGTCGAGATTGAGGAAGACGATGTAGTGGTTCCTGCGCTCAACGTAAGAGCGGCAGGGCTCTCCTCGATACCATCGTCCCTATCGCGCAACGGTAAGTTCTGTTTGATGACTCTACGCTGTAAGCATACCTTGTGTAGACGAGATAGTCAAAGAGGACGATACTGTGCTGGGACTCCATCCACCGCCCGTTTTGCATCTTCCATGAATGCAGAGTGTTCTCGAGCCCCTCTGCCTGGAAGTACGTCTGGTCGTACTCGTATTTGTACGCGCTCGTGGGAGGATATGAAAAACGCCCCGCCTCCTCGCCGTCCATGTAGAATACGAGGTCGATGCCGACTCCCCCGTCAATCATGCCGAAGGCATAGATTGCAGTGCCTACGGTCACATCATTGACGGCTACATGCGAAGCGAGAGATATGCGCACCAGTGAAATTGAACGTTGCATTCTGCGAGACGATCTGAGTGGGATTGTTGACGTTGTACTTCGCGTCGTGCCAGGTCCCGTCGTGAGCTTGCTCTCCGTCGGGCATCGCGCTGCAATCGGGGCATCCAGGCTGGAGGTTCCAGGGTCCCTCGTAGGTTATGCCCGCGCCGGTCGTCGGGTCCGTCCCCTGGTCATCAACGGTGACATTGACGAGGGTTGCAAAGACTGGGATCTCATAGACAAGGCAAACGATGAAGGCGGCAAAGAGAAGAGCGTGGTAGTCAGTGCTAGACATGGCAGTTAAACGGATCTGTAAGTGCGGATGGGAGGCTAGTTCAAAGCTGCTCGCCGACGAGCAATGAGCAAGTGAAATGGCGAGTGTTGTAGATTAAAGCCATCACCACAACGCAGGTGAAGGTGGAGCACCCAGGCTTCCTAGGAACCGGCAATGAGTTGACATCCCATCTCGGCTTCAACATTCGGCGTAGCTCACCTGCGAACGATGGCTCCGGCTTCCTAGTTCAATGACTCTTAGAGAACTCGTTAAGCTCAGACAAGAGACCGTTTCGCTTCGCTCCACGGTTCTTGTTCTCGTGGCTGCTGCTCCCGAGGCTGCTGTTCTCGAGGCTGATGCTCTCGCAATCGAGGTGAGCCTGGGGGATCGTCTGATTGTATGCGCCGCCTGCGGCGGCTCAACGGGCACTGTCGGATCCAAGCTGTTGCGAGTCGGGGCGCGAAGCAGCAAGCCGGTTGGAAATTACGACGATCGAAGGCGCGGAAGCAAGGGCGGGGGGTATATAAAGGGTCAGAGGGAGCGGGGGTGAGGGAAAGGGGTAACAGAAGGGTAACAAAGACGTTTCTTACTTTCAGGGCATATGGGTAAAAGTAAGAGGTATTACCAGGAATGAGTAAGCGAGTAGGGAACGCTCGCGGTTACCCCAAAGCTTTACCTTGTCCTCGCTGCGTATATGCGGTCTAAGGGCCTATCCTGAGGTATACACGGCTCAACGAGGGTGAAGAAAGAATATGCAAGGCAGTCTCACGACGTCCTAGGAATTGCAACTCACCTTCGCCCATAATATGCCAAGGGAGAGTAAGAGTGTCGTAGGGCGATGCACAGCTGCCAATGAAAGGGTCGTCAAGGACTTCACAGAGCATGAGACATCGATACAAGTTTACTTGATCAAGGTGGGACAGAGTGCCATGTACGCTCATCAAGCGTGGCCTGTCTCTCAATGAAACGAATGGAGGTCAGCACGGTAGTGCCACTGCAAACGAAAACATGGAACCTACAGAGTGTAACCATCTTCGGAACGATCGTCCCAGAGGAACTATTCTGCGCGCTCTGCAAATATTTTCTGCTCGTGTAGTAGGTGATTCGGACCATTGAATAAACCAGGGGGCAAAACACGCAAGTATCAGAGGCGGCAGGGCATCCAGCTTGCGCCCGCCGCGACACCCTCAGCTCTCCTTCTGCCTTGAGGCCCGAACTGCGCAGAAAGAGCGCATCGCGCTCTCCGCCATGCAGCCTGCGAACAGATACTACTCGAGCGCCGTCGAACCTGCGAGCAATTCAGTTGCAAACATTGGAACGATACGACGGTGCGTACCCGGCGACGACGGTCACGAGGTGCGCTTGGAGAGTGCTGCCGTCCGCATGCGCGACGCCGACGCACGTGAGGTGCGACGCTCCGGCGCTGGGCTTGGGTTCGACGTGCCTGTAGCTGATTTGTGCACGGGCCCGCATATCTACGTATGCGTCAGATCCGGCAAGCAAATGATAGGAAGAGGCAGATCACGTACCAAAGAAACACGCCCTCCCGCGCCCGGCGTAGAGGCAAATGCCGCCTGCGCCACGAACTGCTGTGTAGACTAGTATACCCTTAATCAAGCTGCGCTGGACAATCGCCACCTCTGTGGATATTTACTGAGAGCCGTCGAGAGAATGACCGGTGATTCATACAAACGTGCGCCGTGGAGGGTTGTCGTTCACTGTAGGACCCACAGAGTCAAAGCCGCCGCATAAATGATAGACCATTCAGCTTACTGAGAGCTCGCCTGAAGTGCGGACACGACTGTCCTACCGATCAGGGAATTAGGGAATTGCTAGATCTGTATCACGTTGAGCATAGGCATCAGTCGCAGCCGGACGAGTATCAAAGTGTCACGCACCTGGCCCCGAGAGCACCGTATGCAAAGCTCTGTGAGTTCTGACGTTCGGCTCAGGTCCGTCGGGATGGCGCTCGAGTCATCATGCGAACTGCGATGACCGTCAGATCATATGTAGGCGGGAGGAGATCAGTAGATGTGGCGCGCCTTGGATGACGATGGATGGGGGCGAAGCAGAACCAAGATCCACGTAGGAAGGCTTGCGGTGGCCTTGGCAGATGCTTGGTCCATGAGAAAGGTGAGTCCGTCCCTAGAAACGAACAGGTGGCAACGCACGGATGGAGCCATTTAGAGCTAGAGCTGTGCAGTGATTTTCGTGACTCTCTATTGTACGTGCAAGGCTCTCGACGGCGAGGTGGTCGACGCCCAGGCGCTCTAGATGCGTACGAGTTGCGAGCTGAAGCTCCGAGGGGTCGGGCAGGGATTTATGGGCTGACGTGAAATGAGTGTCCTGCAAGTGAGGCATCGGTCGAGCAGCTTCGTGATTTCCGCGTGCCTGTGGAATGTGCGCAGGTTCCGCGAGACGTCGGCGAGCCATTTGCGTCCGCTGTCTTTCATTACTGGTATCACAATGCTATAGGGCCCAAATCTGCGAAGGGGGGCAACACCGACTTATACATCTTCCGATAAATGCATTCAGGTCTTCTATATGATATCGGGCGTGCTCACCAAATCTAGGCGAACTCCCTCACTGCGATGCAAGAGGCGTAGCGGCGCAAAGAGGAAGCGCGCGAAAGCGCAGACGAGGTATATTGACAACGCTGCGGCGCACAGGTGCCAGGCGCTCGCTGAATGTTGCGAGCTGGTGCACGAGGCATGACGCGAGCCCGAGGGCGAGTACGTATGCCAGTACGTATATCTATCCGGGTAAGGAGTTAGTTAACGAGCTATAAATCATTAGAGAGGGTATAGAAGTCATACTGGAGGAATATATAGCGTTGAACGGAGTGTGGATAGGTTCATAGGCCAGGCCAGGTCGTAGTCAGAGTCAACCTTCGCGAGACGCCCGAGCCCGCCCGGGACCATAACAAGGTGATGCGCCATCAGCCTGCCGATCTCGATCTGGCGGGTTTCACCTCGCGCGCAGCTGGACTCGGCCATGTCACTCCTATTACCGTGCTCGCTGTCCTCACCTTCGCCCTCGTTGCCCACGCCGTGACTCTCCACCTTCTACATTGATCCTTCTTGAATATATTGTTGCAGCGACCCGCTGCGGCATGCCGCATTCGCCGACGTCGAAGTGATCCTGTTTGACGTGTTCGGCACTGCCGTCGACAGGCAGAACACCGCCGCGCACGAGCTGCAGAGGAAGCACCTTGAGTATATACTGGAGTGTGAGTGTGCTCGTATGCATATGCGGATGTGCTTTGCTGACTTATCGTGAAGCTGCAATGTACTGGATTGCGTTTGCGCAGGAGCGGAGGCGGAGTCCCATCGACAGAAAGTAGGTACGTTCGGCCGAACACATAGATAGCATTCGCCTGTCAACAGTTTTTGAGAAGCGCATTAGTGTCGTCGGCAAAGGCCCCGGGAGTATTGGCACGCCTTAAGTCTTGATCAATGATTTCCGGGTCCTCGAAGGCATACCTTCGAAGCCGGAGTAAGGGGCCCTCGGCACGGTCTGAGGCGAGCAGAAGCAGACGGAGTTGAACTTCGTCCGGCACAGGATCAACGATCCGTCTCCTGCGCTTTCTGTTGGGACTGAGCTGACCGGAGACATGCGCGACCAGGCTGGCCAAACGCAACGCTCGAGCTCTGAGACCTCAAGAAGCACACCATCGCCGGCACACTCTGACTTTGAACGACAACGCGCGGCTGCGCATCGTACGCACGCCCTGCCGTCCTCGTACGTCTCGCTCACCGTCGTTCCAGGCGAGACAAACCGACCTCCCCTGGGACGTCGTCTTCTACGGCGAGTTCCTCGATCCCCACAACCCGCACATTCCTCCCTCCTTACTCATCGCACTGACTCGCCTAAGCTCTCTGTAGAAGCCCGAATATCTACAATTCCGCTCTCGTACACTTGGCATCATGTTAAGTCTGAAAATAGTACGTCGTCTCGGAGCAATTAGTGCTGATACAACTTCGCTTCGAATGGATGTAACTCAATAATTAAAACGTGAATTGAGGAGGCTGCGATGACACTAGCTAGCTTTTGAATGGATCCTGACCGGTAGAACGAGAGCACTCCCTGCCACTTCCGTGAAATAATGCAGATGATGATAATAGCATTGATATATAGCTTAGGACGTTGTCTGCGTGAGGTCAATACTTGCGAGTCAAAGATGCGCCCTACGATATCCTCTCGGGCTGAGCCAAGTTCCCAAACACGGTGTCACACCGCGGCGGTGCAGCTTTGGGTGTAAGATTAATGCGACTCGACCCGTCGTATGGGCCTCAGTCTATGTATACTCGTGTCCGATAATGCGCGTCCCCATGTACGAGTGTGCTGCTGGATGCCGCAGCTTCTATCGCCGGATATGCCTCTCTGTATGGGACTGGCCGCGACTTGGCGGCCATTCGTGCAGTCGGCGGCCCAGAAATGGGTGCTGTGAGGGAGAATGGTACTGGGGCGTATTGATTCCAGGGCCTTGCCGGACGCATGTTTTCTGGGCACTCAGGGCGGCGGCGGCGGCGCATACAGACAATATACGCGGCTAGGGCGAAAACGAGTGTGGGCACTACGACGGCGACAGCGATGACCGCTGTCCGCGGAGAGGCTGTAGTTTTATACGTGGGTGTAGATGTCGTGGGTGTAGATATCATGGGTGTAGATGTCGTGGGTGTAGATGTCGTGGGTGTAGATGTCGTGGGTGTAGATATCGTGGGTGTAGATGTCATGGGCGTAGATGTCGTGGGTGTAGATGTCGTGGGTGACGATGACGATGTGGCAGATGCGACTGTGGTTGCAACGACACTTGAGACGTTCCCTGCGACAGTGTAATTCCTGGACGCTGGGGGTGAATAATTACAAATGTTTCCACATAGCTGTGTACGGACCTCGTGTATACGATGAAGTCCAGTAGAAGAAGAGTCGATCCTCCTCCGATCCGCCCGTTTTGACTCATGAGCGTATGCGGAATATCATCAAAATCGTCTGCGGAAAAAAGCAGTTGGTTATATGTGTACGCACTCTGCGGGCCCTTCGCAGTGAATTTGTAGTTCCCTTCTTTTGCGCCATCAATGTAGAATAGTACATCTGCGTCGCTTCCGGGGCGATTTATAGACTGCGACTGAATGCCGTACACATATACGGCAGTTCCTGCCCGAAGAACGTCACTATCGAAGGGCTATATATCATGCCAAACCGACCTGTGAAGCTGAACGTTACGCTCTGAGGAACACCGTGCTCGTCTTTCCCGCCAGGGATAAATGTCGTGTCCATCCAGGTCCCATTGAATACTCGCAAAGGATCCGGCTGGGCGTCGCAAGCACTTCCGCAGGTTTGGCCAAGCGATATCCCCGATGTGCGCGAGAGTTTATTGCCGGTCATCGGGTCGTGGCCTTGATCATCGATAGTAATGTTGACTAGCGTGCCGTAGGCCGATGCAAAGTGCTGGGCCATGAGAATAGCAGTCATGGCAGTATACGGGGCTGCGGAAATGCAGCGCATCTCAGGCGGAGAAAAATGGCAAGCGAATTCCTGATGGCGGCTCAGATAAAGTACAGGAGACGTCAAATGCAACCAAGTCAGCTTCCTTTGCAGAAGTAAGATGAGAACAAACGAAGACAGAACATATCAGCTGAACACGTACCACAAGACGAGATTCAGCCAGCAGACTTTTTCCTTTGTTCGGAGTCCAAGCATAACGTCACAAGAAACGTATTCAATTGGCTGATAATCCGAGAACAGTGTTGGAATAGATCGTGCGACGTCAATGATTCAGGCAACAATCAAGATGCGGATGTAGGTACAGTTCTACAACGGGCGCCCTGTACACCTCTACAAAACTATTCCGACCTCGCTCTGATACATTGGAGGTGCAGTCTCTCCTGCGATACTGACTCCAAGGCCGTGCACGCTAACGATGTCGGAAACCATATCACCTACACTGCTTTGTGCACTATCGCCAGTCGCTCGCTCCTCTCTCGGATCCGCGACTGAGGATGGGACAGGTACAGCCTCATTCCTGGCCTTATCTGAGGTTCGCATCACCGGCTGGCCCGCGTTGGTGATTGTGAACGGAGCGGGAGACGCAGAGTAGTAGGATGGAGTGGCGTACGGATACGGCGCCACAATGTGCCCAGCGTGCTGGACTGTACGGAACCTACCATCGTGTCCAGCTACGGAGCCGTACACGGAGTTGTACGCCGGGTTTGGCGCTTTGTCGCCATGCTGGAGGCGATTCCGGTGTGCTCTGTAGAGGAGCCCGAGAAGCGCGGCGATGATGGCGAGGACGATGGCTGCGACGGCAATTATGGCAGCGCGTGTGGTGCTCGACAGCCCTGTATGATTGCCCGCTGTGGATAATGCAGCTGTGTGGAACGGCGTAGTGGAGGGCATCGTAGACGTCTCCGTATCCGGTAGCGTCGACGGCGTTGCAGACGGCTGCATGGACTGCAGTGAGGACGGTGTCATGATCTGCGTCGTCGAGGACTGTGTGGACAATAAGGTAGGTATGGGTGTGGAGGACGTTGTTGACGGCTCCATGGACAACTTCTTGGACGAATCTGTGGGCTGTTCGACTGGTAATGAAACAACGGACGCAGAGGTCACAGCGGGGACCGATGGATGCGCCGTAGAACTGGCGGGAAAGGATGGAATCGCTGCAGGCTCTAGCGATGTCGCTGCTGAGCTGCCATTGTTGCTGTCGTCCCTACAGGTCTCTTGTAAGTCAGTGTTCGAGGTCACGGGGTCAGAACGTACCTTGTGTATACAAGGTAGTCGAAGAGAGCGACACTCGGCTGCATCTGATCCAGTCGTCCGTTCTGAAGTTTGATTGTATGCTGGATATTTTGGAGCCCTTGCGCCTGGAAGTACAGCTGATGGTAGCTGTATCCCGGCAGGCCTGATTGCGGATTGGTATAGTGGCCTGACACCTCTTCGTCGAGGTAGAACACGAGGTCAATGCCGAAGCTCGTGTCCACCATACCAAAGACATATATCGCGGTACCTGCAGCAACGCGATTAGCAGCTCGGTATAAAAGTGA
The DNA here is from genome assembly GCA_019973155.2 of Phanerochaete sordida. Lineage (NCBI taxonomy): Eukaryota > Fungi > Basidiomycota > Agaricomycetes > Polyporales > Phanerochaetaceae > Phanerochaete > Phanerochaete sordida. The sequence goes on along the minus strand of BPQB01000012.1, from coordinate 422,776 downwards.
GAGATGGACGTACCGGTGAAGGAAAATGTGGCGTTGGATAAGACCAGCACGGGAGGCTCGGTGACGTCAAACGGGGCGTCGTGCCAAGTTCCCTGCTGAGCATTCTCAGGGTTGGGCATCGCGTCGCAGTCGACACAGCCGGGTTGAATCTTCCAGAGTCCTTCGTAGCCTATAACTTTCCCAGTGACCGAGTCCGCACCTTGGTCGTCAACGGTAACGTTGACAAGGGCACCAGAGGCGGTGTGTCGATCTAGGGAAACCAGGATTGACAGAATGAGAGGAAGGAGGCGGAGGGCAATGGACATGGCTTTTCTGAGTCCCAGGGATGGCGACAGGAGATGCAAATGCAGGCGGCCTCAGCTCCTGGCTGAGAAGATGAATAGTTAATATACCTTAAAATCCGGCCTACGTCAAGCAGGAGCATGTCAAGGGCATGTGGATGGAGGGCATGGAACAGTTACCCAGCATCCCAAAATGGACTGAAATCACGCGTCAGTACCTCAGGCCTGAAGACCATCCTGATTCGCACATGGCAATCGCGATATCGAACATCGGTTAGCTGTTATATTGGAGAGTTCATCGGCTTGTATACGAAACGAGAACGTCGACAGATATACGCCACCCGGCGCAGTCGGCAAAGGGTGAGATAGATTGACGACTGTGCCAAATCTAGTAGGTGTATTAACGGCGTTGTGGGCTAGTACATCATGACGCGGACGTGTCGGTGATACGAGTATCAAAACTAGGAATGATGACATCTTACTCACTGGCTGAATATATCGTCCATCTTTTACGCATACGAGAGCGTCGAAGCAAAGTCCCGGTATCGGCATCGTCATGCCGAATGTGAATCCAGATACTCCAAGAAAAGGAAGCATGATTAGACAAAGGACGCATGGGGAGGACGAGTGCGAGCAGCTAGTCCTGTATCACATTCATCGAGCCTCTGCATACCCCGTCAGCGAAGCGGTGCGCACCTGTCTACGCCGCTAATTACTTTGGTCTCTACCGTAAAGCGGCCCTGAACGCGACGGCAGCCAGATGCATATTATGTGCAATATCCATAAATTCCTGCGCATCCAACCGCCGCCTATGCGCTAGAACCTGTGACAGACTTCAGCAAGGGTAGCTAAGTGCTATTACAGCAACCTGTAGAGCATGAAGCGTCCGTCCGGCTTGTCATGAGTCCGTGCTTTGCATTCATCAGCGCCGGAAGGCACGCACCGGTCCAAACCAGACATGCTCCGCCTGCCAGCGAGACCCTGCTGCGCTGGAGACGGTAAATGACTGCCGGCGGAGAGCACGTACGTCGAGAATTTGGCCGCAGGTCCTGCGCATCCTCCTCGAGATACCACTTGGCAGGCCGCGAGCAGACCGCGCGTGGACACAGCTACCGCACAGTAACGAGCTATATCAGCTCGGCTGAAATGTAGGTTTTGATGATCACGACTCGCCTTCGTATCGAGGAACTTCGAAATTTGAAACGCATCCAGCAGGGAACATCATGCATGACTGGCAATCTTGGTCTGTACAGTAATCAATAGACATCGAACGTCCATTGTCCCGGGATGCACGTCCGTTGAGTATAGGACTCTATCGATGTGTCGAAGCTGGCGTACTCACCATCTAATACAATAACGACGGAGCGCCATTTGTCGAGCCCCAGCTCTCGCCCGCGCCGACCTGCCACGGTGCGCCCTGTCCTATCCGTGCGAAGCAAGAACCGTTCGCGCGCAAATTGTCCCACACAGAAAACATCGGGATTTAAGGAGAAATCAACGTGAGGCGTTTGTGCCTGTCTTTTCAAACCTGAACTTCGCCGACGCGCGTGAACGGGAGACGGTCGTCGGGGAAGTTGGCGGCTCACCTGCCTCGCCTGGAGTGCGCAGACATCCACGGTAGCGCGTCATAACCAGCGCATGTCGCTCAAACCTATGTGCAGAGAGGACGGTGGGCAGTGACACTGCCTCTGGTCCCGGTCCGGTTTAATTGGTTCTGGAGGCAGCGGAGGAAGCACCATAAACAAGCACCGTGTCGTAGGGCGTGAGATGTAGCTGGGAAATACAGCAAAAATGCTCGCTAGCAGCTGGAAGGCGTAAATTAAGGGCTATACGCGGTGACGTCCCACCAAAGATAAGTAGACCTGGCAGCGGCAAGTGCGTCCAGGGGCGACGTCAGCTGGACCGCGGACACGCAGCGGTCATGACATGCACAGTCCGGGCTTCGACACTGCAAAATGTGGCAGAGTCAGAAGTTTGTCGGCGAGTGTCCTGCACAGCGTCATACCTTACGCGACAACATCCCTGCGAACGTAGTGGGTCATCGCGACCCACTTTAAATTTCCGTTCAGCCCCGCCGCAAAGATCTCTTCGTGATCTCAAGCAACCCGAGCGACAATGTTTTCGATATTTATGCAGGTCTCCGGTCAGACATAGGACCGCGTTTCGAATGAGAGGGGCAGAATAGCAGGGGTTCGCGCAAGGGAATCGCAGTCGCCTCTTCTGGTCGCGCCGCGCGCCAGTGAGGCGCCTATCCCGACGATCCCCGACGCTGGTCCCAGTTGGGCTACGGGCCCGCTTCGCGTTTGGCGCGCGTTACTGCTCCTGCTCTCCTCCGTCCATCCTAACATCATCTCCACGTCGGAGCACGTCAAATCCGTCAGCATAGTCGCACACGCCATTATCACCAATGGTACTCCGCATCGCAAGTTCCGCCGACGATATGGCTAGTCCACCTGCCGACGTCGAGGTGTTCAGGTTTACCTTCGACGCGCTCAGCACCATCGCCAGCTAGCAGAAAAGCGTTGCGCGCAGGCTATGATACAAGCAGCTCGAACTTACGCGAAGGTGTGAGTGCCTTCAGTGTCACGGACATCTGAGCTTTGCTGAGCTGCTGTGGACTTGCAGACAGCCGGATCGCGGTCGCACAGGAATGGTCAGGAACAGAGGCAATGCTCCATTGAGAACATGGATGTACAGACGCATAATGCACTGTGACGCGTCTGAGAAGGCATTCCAGAAAGGTCCTTGTGGGGCGTAGCGAAGGGCATGGCAACATGGACGTGATTCACCACCAGATCCTCGCCGGCGTGCCCGCAAGGGGCCCGAATGGGAGGACCTTGGGAAGACGTGGTGTTGAGAAGAAATAATGAGGACTGCCTCCGTCTGGCACAGGCTCGATGGTGCGTCGTGGACGCGCTTCCCTTGATCTCAGCTGACCGCATCCAGGCATGGTCAGGCTGGCTCGCCACGACGCATGGCCTGTGCGTCGTCGAAACGCGCATCAGAGTCTACACGCTGCCGCGCTGGCTGGTCAATATCGTACGTGCGCGCTCTGTCTTCCTTGGCATCTTACTCACCATCTCTGTAGGCGACATGCACCGATCTACCCTGGCATACCATCTTCAACTTCCAGTCGCTCACATCCCCTAGATCGCACACCCTATTTCCATCCCCCCTTTGCTCTCACATACTCGCCCACAGAGAAGCCAAATCATGCTGCTGTGCGCGCGCAGGCCTTTCCCTCGCGCATGCGCCGCACAGGCTTGCATCCGTCGCGTCGCTCCGGTGCTCAGCTGCATGACAGCCTAAGTCCGGCGCGCGGTGGAGGCTGCCAACATGAACGACAACCGTGGGACGTACGAGGCGCAAGCTGCGCATTCCGAAGCACGCTATTCCTAGTACGCCGTCGAGCAGCGACGCGCAGCAGCGCGCGCAGATCGTGCGTGTGCTCTTTGTTGCTGTCTTACGTCCAACTTACCATCTTCCTAGGCAATGTACGCGGGCCTCCGCTTGGATTTCATGTTCTCCGGCAGAGTTCTCGGCTCCTACGAAGCGTTCGCGCTCTCCCTGCCCTGCGCCATTCCCTCGTCCAAACTCTCCTTACATACTCGGATAGCGACACCCCTGCTCACACACACTGTTACATCACGCGTCGACGTGCGGATGCTACCATGCTACGCTGGATATCGGACCTCCCTTGAGTCGTACGCGGGCGGCGCTGTCTTTCCCGCGACGCTATCGCCCCTCCCGCTGTCCGAGCACTGTGACCTCGCCCGCTGTATCTCCCCGCCGCCCACAGACCGTGTCCTTCCGCCCGACGCGAGCACTGCTGAAGGCCACTGCTCTTGCAGGTACAATGAGGTGAACGATGCCTGGCTGACCTCAACCGGAGGGGCGGCGGTGGAGGATACGAGCAGGAACGGCACGACTCCCGCAAGAGTGGAGGTGGGGCTAGATCGAGAACACGTGCGTCCCGACGCATGTACCCAGGTGCGACGCGTCCGACAGTACCATCTAGGTAGCGCATCGCTGAAGGAGGCGAAGTCCCACGCGACATCGACGTTCTGCACCGCCAAATCCTCGACGGCATGCTCGCGAAGCCGGAATGGGAGGCGCTTGGGAAGATGTGGGGCGAGGAGATGCGCAGGGAGGTGAACCTGGTTTGGCACAGGCTCAACGGTGCGTCGACTGTGCCCTGTACTGGGATCGAGCTGATTGAAGATGCATGTGACTAGGCTGGCCCGACACGACGCCCGGGCTGTACGCGCTCAAGAAGCACGCCATCGTCGGCACGCTGTCGAACGGGAACATGCGGCTGCTCGTCGACGTGGTACGTATTATACCTCTCTTTCTAGACTTCACTGATTATCGCTACAGGCAAAGCACGCCGACCTCCCCTGGGACGTCGTCTTCTCCGGCGAGCTCCTCGGCTCCTACAAACCGTGCGCGTCCCTCCCTCCCTCCGCCTTTCCCGCTCACCCCACCCACAGGAACCCGCAAGTCTACACCCCGCCCTGACACACCTCTCGCTCGCGCACGCGCCGCACAAGGTCGCACTGGTCGCCGCGCACATCTACGACCTCCGCGCGGCGGCCGCGCTCGGCTACTGCCGCGGAGGACTTCGACATGCGCGACGAGCTGAAGCGGCACGATGTGAAGGATAAGGCGAGTGGGGGCGAGGTGTATGTGCTTGTGCGCTCGTTTGAGGAGTTGGCGAGGGTTGTGGCGGAGGTGACGGCCTAGGGGAGTGCGTTCAAGAGATTCGGTCAGTGATATCCTTGTCATATATCACAGGTACGAACGATGCGCATACACGGATATCTCTATGGTGGACTTCGCCCAAAGCCTTCTCGGGAAGGTCAGCGGGTTCACGTGATACCTCTCAGCGCATCTCAGCGCGGCCCATAGCCGTAGTAGAATGCAGCCGCCCGTCGCAGACATGGCCAGCAATGTCGGTCGATCCTCGCAAATAAAGATATCTCGTCCTTCATTTCTACTCAAAGCATCACACTTCAACTCATTGCACCGTGTTCTGCGCAGACGTTATGCATGTACCGCCGTCCTTCGAACACCCATCCGCTCCAGCAGTCCCCTGCTAGGGTTCTATCTCCATGGGCGAGTGTCCAACTGCCGGGCTCCGTCGGGACAGTGCGGTCGAGCAGCCCCTGCAGCTAGCGCGCGTACCGCCTCGGGCCGTGCTCCTTGTCTTTAGAGAAATCGGGCGAGCCGAGGACGAGGATGACCTGCTGCACGCGCGCGCGGATGTGCTTGCGCTGCGCGCCGTCGATGTGCACGCTGTACTGCGGCAGGAGGAGCTTGAGCAGGAACGCGCAGGTGAAGACCGCAGGCGCGGTCTGCATCTCGGGCGCGTGGCGAAGGAAGACGACTGCGGCAGGCTATTAGTGGCTGTGCGGGAAGTTGTGGACGGCGTTGAAAGCACTTTGGTTTGACAAAACGAGCTCGTCGAGGGGCGTCGCCAGCACGTCCATGGCGGCAGCGATGCTCTAGCAGATGTCAAACAGAGCGTGTCGAATTTCACGAACGTTTTCCTTCGAGCTCGTGCTCGCGGCGCTCGTGCGCTCTTTATTTACATGTGTTTGTCCTATCTTAGCACCATCGCAGCGTACCTGGAGATCCGTCGTCAGGCCCCGAGTCATGTCGTAGCGTACTTAGGGCTCACCGATTCGACCGCAACGCCTTGCGCGTTTGCTCCTTGACCGCCACCCCCCGTCCACGCGACCCCGCTTTTCAACGCCTAGTCTGGTCTTGCGCAGCTGGTCCCAATCCTATTGGCGGTCCCGGTCCCAATCCTCCCAAAATCCTTTAAAAGACCGGACCGCATAAACACGAATAGGATTTCCCCCATACCCTGTACACGCTATGCATCAACATTTTGCACGACCACTTCTCCTGCACAGTACGCTACGCTCGCATTCCCACAGGCACTTGGACGTCCATCCCGACGTATCTCGACGGCAGTCCCTAATCGAGACACACATTGGTGAGGCCACCATGACGATAGCCAGCTCTTTAACGAGTCCTGACTGTGCGAACGACAGCACATCCTGCCACCTTAAATATATAACGTCAATGACAATGATAAATACCGATAAGTAGTCTAGGAAGTTGTCCGCGCGAGGAGGTCAATACTTGCGAGTCAATATGCCCCGCGGCATCCTCTCGGGCCTGGCCGAGTTCCCAAACACAGTGTCATACTGCGGCGGGGCAGTCTCGGGTACAGCATCAATGCGACTCGACCGTTCACATGGACCTCCATCTATATGTTCCTGCGTCCTGTTATACACGATCCCACCCATGAGTGTGTTGCCGGAGCCCGAAGCCTCTACCGCGGGAGATTCTTCCGCGTGCGGGCATGGGCGCGACTTGGCGGCCATCCGTGCAGCTCGCGGCGCAGTCATGGGTGACTGGAGGTTGAATGGAACAGAAGCGTACTGGTTCCAGGGTCTTGCTAGGCGCATGTTTTTTGGACGCGCGGGGCGGCGGTGGCGGATACGGCGGCTGCGGATGCAGAAGATAACCGCGGCCAGGGCGAAGACGAGCATAGGCACGACGATAGCTGCAGCGATTACTACCGTCCACGAAGAGGTTGTAGTTATATGCGTAGGTGTAGACGTGGATGAAGATACTAGGTTGGAAACGGGCCGAAGCTGCGCTCGGCGGGCACGATTTCTTCATTCGGTAAGTTTCATGCATGAGCTTCTAAGTGATAGTTCAATTATTTTATGCTGCACTATAGACTACTCTGCTGCAGCAGCATACTTGCCCTCACCACGGCCTCATGTGGCGCATGGCGTTTAGTGTCGCATTCTTTGTAAAGCGCAGCATTGGGGTTGTCCATCTTGCCTGCGTGGGCGGGGAAGTTACGGATATTGTTTGCAGATGTCGACTGCCAGTGCGCGGCGTCCCCATGAACCTTGTGCTCACTGCGCACATGGTCATCGTACCAGACCTGACATGGCCGTGTTGCGCGCTACCACACAGCCATGGTCACAACTGTATCACGGCCACGACAGCACCCAGCCCGCCACTCGCGCGCTGTCGATCAGCTCGGGTTGACGAGGAGTGTGCTGGGGAGCAGAGCACCAACGAAGGCTGGATAGGAGCTGATGGCGACGCCGAAGGCAGTCGCATCGAGCATGTGTACAGCTCCTTCGGGTGATGCAAAGCATAGGCCACAGCTTACAATGTGAACGCTCTCGTTTGTTACTGTGCATGCAAAAGAATAATCTGCAATAAGTCTCACGCAGAAATCCCTGGAGCGCAAGGCGTACACCACCGCGCAAGCAGAATCACGGTAAAGGGTACACGGGGTCCGTGGTGTCAGAAGTCTAATACACCATGCTAAAGCTTTACAGTTCTCGCACTCAGGGCTCAATGGTTTGAGCCGTGTGTTATACACAGTACATACTTGTAGTACTAACAGTATAACTTGGGAATATTTGGTGTGATGCCCACCACCCTGGCACTCTACACAACGAGCACAATTCTCGCAGGCTGTTTCGACGTTAGGCGCCCGCACTTCTGTGGCTTCGTCGCATGTCGTCTACAAGGCGGGGGGTCTATTACTAAGCTCCAATGCTTGAGGAGCGCATAATGTACATATAGTAGTATCTTAATTGCGAGAAAAACTATGTTTTGGGACAATATTGACATTTGTAGTGGATTAACCAATGTACATGTACATGCCCGCATATCCGAGACTAACACTTGCTCCTCGGGACCGCACCGTACCTGTGCGGCCTCTGGCTCCATGTAAGCTTTTAGAATGCATGTGCTACATAGCCCCGGCACTTCCTGCGCTTGTGAACCTGGACACGCATCACGCCAGCATGAGCCGACCCTTGGCTGACTTGGCGGTATCTTGACTCGGACACTTTGGTCGATGACTGCGTTCGGCGCAGACGAGCTAATAGTCATTTGTCGCCAATTTTCACAGTATTTATGAGCTCAATGATGCTGCATCGGGGTGTACATTGCCTTGCGCCTGCATCTGGCGGTGAGTGGGGCCTGCGTGGATAAGAGCAGACTTAGAAGCCAGAGCGTGCTGGTGAATGAGCCTAACCTCGTCCTTTTATCTCCCCAAGGCCTCCAGCACCCGCACTTAATGTCCCTTATTGCACTGTTGCTGCTCAGCCGTGTTGCGCTCACGCTAGGATGGTCTAGAGCGCCATCTTCGCTTGCACCCATGAAAGTGCGCTCGATCTATTTTTCGCGCTCAATCTCGTCCATGCGTCTTCCCGTACCTTCCGTCACGCAAGCGTAATGCCTCTTGCTATATTCTGGACGTATCACAGCATCTGGCGTCCGCAATGCCGCGCTAGATGGCGATGTTCATGATTCCTCACTCCCGTCTCTTGAAGATCTGGCGTTCCTGTAGGGCGCCACCCACCGATGGCAACGAGACCACACAGGCGACATGGAATGCCCGAACACGAAGTTCTGCGGCACATGCCATGCGCATGCCACCATGCCCAGACCACCACGCAAAGCGCCGATTATGCGGGTTCCAACAAGCTGCGGGAATGTCAGCAAAGACACAGAGGCGGCGCAGGACACGCACCTGTCGAAGCCCTAATCAAAAGGGTCTTGCTGGACGGTCCGGTCATGTGGCTTGTTAGCGCAGTGGCGTGGGGCTGCAGCCAGATCTGCGGCACGATTCACGATTCTCGAGGGCGGCGGTGGATGTACCCAGAACGGTCTCGTATCTGTACGCAATCAGTCGACGTTACGAGGTAAAATCAACGGCTGCTAGCGTGCAAATTATCGATATCCTTCTCTTACAACGCCAGCACCGGCTTCTGCTCAATCACCCCTTTCGCCAAGCCCGTGCGCGATGACGCCTTCCTTGCGCTGCGTGCTGCATGTGGCGGTCAGTGCTGACGAGAGTGAACAGGGCAGAAAGGCTTACATGCGCCAGATCCCCTTCCTTTTGCATGGACAGGTAGTGATGCGTTCCGTGCGCGTCTTGAGACACTTGAGGCGCAGCGCTCGTCGTGAGCTTCACATCACCCATGGCCTTCCCAGGCCCAGGCTCGCTCCACGTCGCCGTCCACATAACGACCCCATTCTGATTCAGCGCATACGCGACCACGGGCACAGGGAAGCTCTGCGTGAGCGCAAACGCGCCGTCGAACGTGTGCGGGACCGCGGCGATGACATCGCCGATCGCGCTCGTGGTGTGCAGCCGCAGCGCCGCGTCGAGCACCAGACGCGAAGAAGGACGGCAGCAGCGTCCGCGGAGACGTGTAGGGCGGACCAAGCGACGCCGCCGGGCCCATCGCTAGCTCACGCTGAGCATGCACAGATAGGAATGCGCTCCGTGCGTCCGTTGAGACAAAGACTAAGGCAGGCACGACAGGGACGCGCTGAGGCAGACGAGCATGGATAGCGACTGCGATGGAGTCAATGCTGTGGAGGCGAGGAAGTCGAACGCTCACCAGTGTGATGTGCACCCTACGTGGTGCGGTGCAAACAAGTCCAAGGAGCGAGGTACATCACATACCCACTGCTTTTTGGTCTGCCGGACGTCGTGGTTTGCACGCAAAGGCACTGGGCGCTAACGCGTCAAGCACGTCGGATGTGCACAACTTGTACACGACGATCGAGCACAATGGCGGAAGCAAAAGTAAAACATGACGCAATGGCCTGGACGAAAAGAAGAAATTCCTTCTTTTCGTCCAGGCCATTGCGTCATGCTATACACTTTCTTCTTTTGCTTCCGCTTTGACTTGGATTGTGTGCTCCATTAGCACTGTGCGCCGTCGCAGATGGCCTGTCTTCACTACGATAATCTCGCGCACAACGACCGCAGCCTATGCAGCCTCGGAAACGCCTTAGCACGGCGGCTGCGGGTCTTTCGGCACAATGTGCAAGGGAAAACTCACCGGTGCAGCTCTTGGTTACAGTGCGCTTCATGTGGTGTGAGGCTACTCGCATGTACAGAAAGCCTGTGCCCGTAAACATTCATTTATCTTGCAAACGTTGTATCGTGCTCAAAACTACATGGTACATGAATTAAGCATGGGATATGTGCATGTCCTCTGATGATGGCCACGCGGCGCGCATCGAGACGTGCCGGCCGCTGCTGCCGTTCTCTGCGCCCGACACAAGTCCTGCTCCGCACTACCGTACATATCTCAATGTGTCAAATGACGGCAACGCAGCTGCATGCGCCACCCGGCCAGCCGCATGGCGGCGCGTTTGGGGGTTTGTCACGATGCGGCGCTCGCACATGTGTGACTCGCAGAGGCGGCGAGGGCGAAGGTCGTTGTTGAGGGCTAAGACTGCAGGCGCGCGGGAACGCAGCGCCAAAGCGTCGCCAGCACAGTCGTCGAGGAAGCAATCCTGCATGCACACAAACCAGTCGGAATTTAGCCAATCTCGAAGGTAGAAGATCGCAGCTTACCGCCGCCGCTGTTCTCCGCACGCGATGAGAGCCCCGCACCACGCTACCTTCCATCTCGTAACGTGTCGGGCAACGCAGCGCTCGAGTCTACCATTTGCCGGTCAGCCGTTTCGTCCTCCGCGCGCCGCACAGCCAGTTTTGCGACATTGCATTTGGGGCTCGTCAGGATGCAGTGCCTGTACGGCTCGCGGAGTTGTCGACGGTGGAGGTCATCGTTGGAGGTCATCGTTGAGGAACGAGAGAGCAGGCGGCCGCGGATACAGCGATGACCAGTAGAAACGCGGCATCGAGGGCAGTGCAGAGGCGCCGCTGCCATGGAGAACACTGAGGAAGCGAGCCTGCACGCAAATTAGTCGATATGAGCCAATCTCGAGGACAGAAGCTTATCACTTACCTTTGTTGCCTGGTCGCCGCACACGAAAATGACGCCGCCGCCATCGCCGTTCTCCGAGTGTAGAATGTCGCAAGGGGACGTACAAGAGCTTGTCTAGGCGTCCTCGAGACCGGGAACGCGCGGGAGGGCCAAGGTCTTGCGGCCTCACGCGCCGGCGCACCAACTCGACTTACCGCCGCCCCGCCACCTACCCGCCATGCAGACGTCGTGTGCGCGTCCGCCGAGAGTCTGTCCATGATGCTGGACTGTCTTGCATTTCCCGTTCGCCGCCACGATGCCCGCCACCTTCCACGATAGATTTCGCCGTTCGCCAGTCGCCGCGCACGGAAATCTAGAACGTCGTGGTGTACATACGGGAGGTCGTAGAACGTCCGCGAGACTCAGGGCCCGCAGGAGAGCCGACGTCTTGCTGGCGCGCGCGCCGGCGCACCGACTCGATTTTTTGCGGTCCCATAGCTCGACCGCTGCGCAGACGCTGTAGATGCGTCGGGCCCGCTGCGAGGGTCTTGCTGCGCCGCCGTATCGTCCTACGTCACCCGTTCCTTTCGGCGCCGCCGCGTCCGCCGTCTTCGACGGCGAATCCCGCCAGCCCCAGCTGCCGCGCACTTGTCCCGACCTCGAGACCACGCCGAGATGGCACATTGCAGTTCGCCACGCAGCATCAGGCGGCGTGCTGGTGGACACTTCAGTGGGAAGAGGCAAGAGCTTTGAGGGGGCCACGCACCTTGGGCAGTGGGCGTGCACCCAGAGTCTTGCGTAACGCTGCCGTCTTACAGATTGTGCGAGCAGCAGCGTGTGCGTCGTCCCCGGGTCTTGAAGTCCGAAAGGGACGGTCATGGGCTCGAACCTGGGAGTGCAGCTGTGCGGCGTGGAGGTAGTATGCGACGTGCAGGAGCTCCTCGACAGCATCTTGCAGCTCGAAAGCGGGGGAGACTTCACGATCGCCGGCGCGGGGCTCAACGCGGACTATTAGTCGAAGGGCTAAGATCGCACAACGTCTGCGCTGCCGGGGCGCACGGAGGAACCTGTTGAACGTGGGTCCGGCCTAGGCTTCGAGGTCGCCAGGCTGCGGACATCGTCGCCGCAGCCATCGAGAGTTCGCACCGGCTGCGACTCCTCACTGATTGCATCTGTTGTGCTGACGTTCGCGCAAACGCGGCGGCGGCGCGCTTGACATGTCTGCCGTCAGCTGCAAGTGCATGCGTTTGTCCAGCCACGCACCGTTTCTGGGTGTCATTCCTACAACCTGCCGGTACATTCTCTCCCCTCCAATCTCCCCTCCGACTTGTAGTGATGGCCCATTGAGGCTGTCGTGTTTGTAGCTTTTCCTAGGTATCCCGCGTTGTGTGCAACCGTGATGGGCAGGAAGAGGGTGTGCAGAGGGCGTGAGTGATGGCGACAATGGTGTGAGCAAGGTCGTCTGGCAGGGCATGCAGTATGGCAAAGGCGTCGGGATGCGTGGTCGAGATCGGGGGCAGCGCAGGGGGTGGTTCGAGAGGAAGCAAGGAAGGACCGCGGCTTGACGCGTCCAGTCGCTCAAGCTCAAGTTGCGCAGCGTTTGGCGCCTAGAGGCGCGACACTTGCGGCTTGCGCATGCAGGTGCAATTATTAATTAGGGGAAAAATTTTACATAGTCAGAAAGCTACGGAGCACGAGAATTCACTGCGCACCTTGTGCAAAATTTGTGCTATGGTTTGGCGACCGAGACGGCCAGGCCAAGAAAGCTAAGCGCTCGTGTAGCCTCGACTTTGGCAACAGCGGTGGCAATGCAAACCATGGGCGGTTAGTGTATAGAGGCGACGAAAGAGATCAAGATGCCCGTAGGTAGTGCTCTGCAAGTTACCGAGGAGATACAGCTGGAGGGAAGTGCTACATAAATCGTCCCAGTTTCATTAGAAGCTTTGTATGAAGCCCTAACCCTATTTTGATCGACCTTACTAATGAAGCATACAAAAAAGGTTCCCACGGTTTTGCACTCGTTTTTCGTGACGGAGTCCACGAGGTCAAAATCTGCCCGTAGGGCCGGGGGTGTAATATAAACGTTTCTTCATAAATTCAGAAATCGTAAAAGATGATGATGAAGATGATGAAGATGAAGTCGATGAATCTGTTGATGATGATGAGGACGATGAAGATATTGCAAATGGGGCTGTGGCTGCGGCGACAGTTGAGAGGCTCTCTGTGACAGCGTCGTCCCTGAACGCTGGAGATAAACGATTCCAAATATTGGTATGATAAACGTCGTGTACGGACCTCGTGTATACAATGAAGTCCAGCAGCAGAAGACTCGAGTTCCCACCAATCCGCCCATTTTGAATCATGAGCGTATGCGGAATATTATCGAAATGTTCTGCAGAAAAAACCAGCTGGCTGTATGTGTACGCATTCTGGGGGCCATCCGGAGTGAATTTATAGTTTCCGTGGCTGGCGCCGTCGACGTAGAATAGTACATCTGCGTTGCTCGCGGGGCGAGTCACAGACTGCGACTGAATGCCGTACACATATACGGCAGATCCTGAACGAAGAACGTGAGCATTTGAGAGGACCGTATCACGTCAAACAGACCTATAAAGATGAACGTCACGTTTTGAGGAACATCGTGCTCATCTTCTCTGGTAGGATCAAACGTTGTATCCGTCCAAGTCCCGTTGAACACTCTCGAAGCATCTGGCTGAGCTTCGCAGGCACTGCCGCAGGTTTGGCCAAACGAAATCCCCGACGTGCGTGAGATTATATTTCCAGTCGTCGGGTCGTGGCCTTGATCGTCGACGGTAATGTTGATGAGCGCACCATAGATGGAGGCGAAGTGCTGGGCCATGAGAATCAGAGTTATGGCTGCATACAAGGCTGCAGAAACGCAGCGCATCTCAGAAGAAAAGGGATGGGGAGGGAAATTCTGGTAGCGATTCAGGTGGAGTACAGGGGACGTTATGGGGGACTTAGGTCAGCTTTTTTATGGCTGTGCACGTATGTTTTGACAACGGCTCCTTGCGGAAGTAACATGAGAACAAATGAAGATAGAGCTTATCCGGTGGACGCGTATGACGAGATGAGACTTTGCTAGTGCACGTCCTCCTTTGCTCAAGGGGTAAGCGACAGATCATACAAATGTATTCCATTTGCTGATCTAAGAACAGTGTTAGATGGAAAGTAAGACACCAGTTATTCAGGTAACGAACAGGATGTAAAAGGAGGCATAGCTTCCATCAGAGGGTGCAGAACGTTGCGTGGAAAGCTAGCGTGGGCTAGCGTGGGCTAGCGTGAACGAGCGTGGCACGGGCGCTTACGACGCTAACTTCGAGCGTGCTCGCGGCACCTCACGTCATGCTCTGTAGAGACCTGTAGATCCCTCAGGGCGTATGGTAAGGTGTTGAACACCTTTTAACGTCCAAGGGTGCTGCCCTGCATATGGGGTTGGCATTTAGGGCCTAGCCGAGATCTTCTCGACTTCGAGGGCCTTCCTTGTGATAGAGTCTACCTACATGAGTGTGATAATATGCACTTCCGTGTCCAGTAGCAGCTGTTTTGTGCCTCAAGCAGGATTAAATGCCGACGCTTGGATGTCCAAGCACAAAGCTTCGGCGTCAACTGGTGTAGCTTATGTACAAGGCGAGCCTGGGGGCAATTCTGTATCTTGAGGCGTAATCCTCTAAGCAAGCCACGACAGCGCAAGTCGATGTATATTACAGGGAGGATTATTCCATAAATTACGGCTGGACTCACGGTAGTCCCTGGCAGTACATGATGCTCGTATCGCTGTCCAATCTCGGTGCTGTGCTACCGACACTCCGCGCCTCGCGCTGCACGCTGGGGCGCTTTGAGCATCCAACCGCTCATCTCTTCGACTTCCATACATAGATTGGGAGATACGATGAGTACCCATTGGCTCAGAGGAGGTACTATCAATGTGAAGCAAATAATGTGTCAATAATGTGCCTCACAAATGTCTTCCTCGTTGAGGCTTGATTGCGGCGCACCTCACGGCCCAGTGCACGTTATCGTCCAGCCGCCAGGTGAGCAGACTCGACCACATTCAAGAGAAGAGCTTACGGTAGCATGTAGCGAATTGCAGTGATAGACTAGTCAAAACATTTCCTGACAATCACGCATCGGGTGATGCAGCGACGCGAGCACGCGCTGTGGCATAATGACCGAGTCTTCGCAACTGTGCACGCTCGCTACGGACAGTTGCAAGACCGAATCACTGCGAAAGAACACGACCACCCTTTCGCGTCTGCACAAGGGTGTGCACTCGGACCAAACTACGGAATAGATGGCGCTCAGAATGGTCCACGCAGGCAGTCGATCGGACCGCGGTGGGGCTAGCTGACTGAGGCCGTCGCCCTTGTACCGGTCGGCCCTGCACATGCTTCGCTTCCTAGATGCCGCCGATTCTCCTTCGGCCCCCCTTCTCGCTCTTTCTGCTCATTTTACGCCAAGTCACGCTGGCTCACGTTCAGTCACATGTGTCAACGTTACCTAGTGTGAGCTAATGTGAGCTAACGTGAGCTCGCGTGGGCTCACTTGGGCTAGCGTGAGCTAACGTGGGCTCGCGTTAGCTCACTTTGGCTAACGTGGGCTCGCGAGGGCTCGCGTGGGCTACTATAATGCCGAGGTAGGTAGTATAAGATCACTCTGCAGCCACGAACTTGAAGATATGACCTCTGTTCTAGGGCTCAGGCAAATGAAAACAGGATAACCACAAGCTACGAATTATATTAGGGCGTTTCACGGTTGTGTTTTTGGACGCGTTTTTGGAGACGTTTTTGGGCGCGTTTTTGATGACCGCGGGAGCGGCCTCGAAAACGTTTTTCGGCCAAAAACGCTCCGAGTCAGAGCCAATTCAGTTCGGCGGTTTAAAACGCCGTGATAGTCAATCGCAGGCCGTTCAAACGACCTCGGCGCAGGCGCTTAAGAGAAAGCGCCCCGCAAAAGAAATGCATCCAACAAGAGTCGAAATCGCGACCTCGAGTAGCGCAAGGCGTCCGCTAACCACTACGCTAACAGTGCCTGAAGTACCAGCGTAACCAATGGTATATAGCGTCATGTGTCATGCCCCAGAAAGACGAAAGATAGTAAATTACAGTAAGCACACTGCGCTATATAGCATCAGAATGCTTATTGAGGGTCGCATCAGCGTGCTCGAACACGCTATAGAGGACTACGCGGAGAGTGGCTGCGGTCAAGGGTGCACCGGGTCCGCGATGCCAGGGGTCCCATTGACGTCATGGAACAGTTTCACGGTGCCATCGTTGAATGGTGCCGGCCGCCTTACATGCTGCTCTCCCTTGCGCGGCCACAGCTTCGCTCCGCCGCACAGGAGGCTCTGTGAGCTTCTAATCGTCCTGTATGTAGCGGAATATATTTAATTCTCTCAGAAAAATACAGCAAAGGTGTTATTTCTCTCGATACCTGCTTTCCTTGGCCACTACACCGCTCTATACTGCTTTTCCCGGCCATAGAATCGTACAGTAAATGGTACATACTGATATAGCTACTATCTAGCTATCTTCTAACATGTGAGGTGCAATAATACACCCGCTGTTCTTGTTGCAGCCTCTCCGAGGCTTGCCTTCTGCTTTGGGAACGCGCGGTGAGGTCGACTTGCATTAGTAAACGCTGTGTGGGACTGCTGATAGCAATAGAACCGCCGGCCAACCCACGGACAGGTTGCCTAATGGTATGTGCAGCTTTACGGCCGAAGCGGTGAGTTCAATCCCGGCTAAAGCCATTTTTTAATTACTCACGGCGCTTACGGGCGTTTGAACCGCACGCGATTGACTATCGCGTCGTTTTAAACCGCCCAACTTCGACTCTTGCGAGTCAAAACGCCTCGAGAGGTGTTTTGCAAACCTTTTTGGGAGCCTTTTTGAGCTGTCCCTTTTTCTGAGCTCTGGGAGCATCGACTGAACGTACAGAGCCGGTTTAACCTTCCGGGAAGGGTTCAAAAAGGGCTCAAAAAGGCTCTCAAAAAGACTCTCAAAAACGCGTCAAAAAGGCTACCGTGAAACACCCTATTGAGCAAGGCTACAAGCTAGCGTTGCTTTGACACGGATCGATTCCAGTCTCTGAACCCCGTGGCAGAAGCCGATCATGGGCCTTGGGCCCGGCACCGAACGCAAACATGAACACAGACCGAACATAGCAGAACCGGTCTGGCAGGTCTAATTCTAGCTCTTCAACTTGTTTGAACACGAACCGTAGCAGAAATCTGTGCATAGTTCCCCAAAGGATTATATTCCTCGCTCAGCGTCTGCGCTGCGCACGGTAAAGGGTTCCCGGGGTCTTGCGAAGGTAATACCGACGACCTGAGAACGTGGGTAGCACGGGTCATGAATATTAACGACTGTAAAGAACACTGTACGCACACCACCCTCTAAACTATCTCCGGTTTGACCTTCTTGTTCGACCGCTCCGCCGCTGCTACGGCAGCGGCATCGGAAGCACGCTTGGGGCGCCGTCGTGGAAGAACCTTCTTCGCCACCGTCCTCACGACGGCCTCTACTCCATACATACCGGATGTAGAAAGGGCCTGATATCATTCCGGCTGCTCGAGAGAGAGGCCCGGCGTACGGTGGGTGATCGTCGTCTGTCCAGACACATGCTGTTGGTTCGTCATCATCGAGCTCAAATGGCTTTTTAAGCGGGCCCCTGTCGATCATATATCGCGCTGGATCGAGTGAATGCACAGGCTAATTGCGAGAATAGGTGTTGCGGTAGCTTTTAGTCGTATTAGTTCAGCCCAGGCAAGCCGCGACCGCCTGCTCGCCGCTCAGCCATTGTAAAGCGGCGGATAGTAAGGTGTGAAGGAGCGGACTCAGGTTCGTCGTCGTCCTCTGCCTTGTCTTCTTCACCGTTGTTACGATTTCTGAATGAAGTGAAGACATCGTTCCAATTCAGACCAGCGCTTTGAGCGCCTTTTCACTTTCACACTTTTTTCTGCCCCGAGCCTTCTACTTGAGGGATTGTCATGAAACTTGGTATACACGTATAGTATGCACTATAAACAGGATCTATAACATCAGAAATATGATATTGTATAGTTTGAGTCATCAGGAGACACATTTCGCTTTGGATCAATTTCGACTTCCCAATTGGGAACATGACATCTGAAACAACAAAACATCTATATTTTTACATGCACATGGTGTATAGCATGGGTATAGGATCCTGAATATATGGAAACATATAGGATCCAAAATTCTGACAAGCATACAGAGCTCTGATGAAGAGGCACACATACTGGATTTAGGCGCCGTTGAGCGCTTATTTGGCGCGCAAGGCTACCTGAGCTTCCTCAGGGCAGTCTAGATTGTGTTTTGAAGTTTCTGAGGATAGACAGACCATAAATCTGGTACATGTATGTCTCCATTAACGTTGAAGTAATGAAACTAGCTCTCAGCTTATATATACAGCCTAGAATATTGGTGACAAACTGACTGAATCAGTATGTCTTGTATATATCCCCTATGTAGCCATTTGCTGCAGTCTGATGCTTTCTGGCTCAGACAGTACTCATGCTTAACTTGCCAAACTGTGTAAAATGTTGTCAAGAGCCAGAAGGCTCCTACACAGATCTGCTAATACAGTGCTCTGCATGTAAGTGGGAAAGACAGGATATTTATTCTCAAGAGCACAAGCAAGCAGGAATTTACACTCAAGAGGCTGCATGCAAACCTCAAGCAGATGACAGCTATCAGATGCACAGGCTGCAGATGACCTAGTCAATGTAATCCAGTTCGAGAGAGTGCCTCAGTTTTTTCTAGGTTTCTAGTGGATGGTGTTCTTCCAGCATGGATTTGAATGCTCACCGATACAGGTTGTGCCAGCTCATTTGCTACAAGAATAATCACTTTACATCCAGACTGTTAGCTCATCTCAGCAAGTTTGGTATAAGCACACCTTACAGCATGGAAACCTATATCAGCTTGAAGGCCATTTAGATTATATGACTTCAGCTAAGCTGGATGATAGCCCTGATGTCCATGAGCTTGTTGTGGTATTCTATGTGCTTACATAATTCCCTAATAGTATGCATTGCTATTCATGTTGCTTAAGGCTTGTATGAATATGTTACACTTTAGTTCAATTGTTCAATATAGTCTGATGGGTTCAAACTATTTGGATGGGTAGGTGGTTGGGGTAATTCAAAGAAGAATGAAGAAATCGTACCCGCCAAGTGTTCACACTTTGGCCTGCTTGCACCCTAGTTTAATGCCGCCACCGCCGTTGTCTAATGCCGCCACCACCGTTGCCTTTGCTTCTTGGACTATGCCACGCCTCCCGCTCCCGCTCCTCAACCTCGCGTACAGCCCGATCCAGCATATTAATGATCTGCTCGTCATCTTTGCTTTCCGCTCGAGGTACTGACGAAGAATGACCAGCCGGAGGAGCATAAACCATGCTTTGTCTAACGGACCCATAAACGGAGTGCGTTCGAGTCACAATAAGCCGCTTTCGCTCGCGCGCGGATGTCCGTGACTCCACGGCTATTCGTCAGCAAGTGTCCGAGTCGAGTCTGCATCCATTCGAATGTGTGTAGCAGCTCACCATAGCACATAACTACAAGACACTACTTAACCCTGCACAAAGAGGTCACTCAGACCACGACTTAATTCTACATATGTGTTACCATTAGGCACTGCGCGCGCACGGGCACTGGCATTCATACACCATGAGAACATACGCAACGCTCACGCGAAGTCACTTTCACGAGCGTGACCTAACTTTAGCTAGCGTGAACTCGCGTCTGCGAGCGTGAACTTGCGCACGCTAGCGTCACGCGAGCCCACGCTAACTTTAGCGGGCCCACGCTAGCCCACGCTAGCCCACGCTAGAGCCCCACGCTAAAATCCTTACCGTCCTTCCATCACGAGTGCTGTGTACGCCTCTACAGAAACATCCCGACCTCACTCTCATATATTGGGGATGAAGTCTCTCCTACAATACTGACTCCATGCCCGTGCACGCTTACGATGTTGCAAAGCATATCACCGATGCTACTGCGCGGTCTCTCGTCCGTCGTTTGGTGCCATCTCAATTCCATGGACAAGGACTGTACTGGAACAGCCTACTTCCCGGCCTTGTTCGGCGGGAGTATCACAGGCCGGCCCGTGTTGGCGACCGCAAATGGAACGTGGAAAGCAGAACAGAAGGATGGAGAGGCATACGCATACGGCGGCACTAACTCTGGCCGCAGGTCCTGCAGGTCCTCGTGGGATAAGGTGTCAGAGCGCGAGCTGATCGCGCGTGTCCAGAGCTACCGTACGGTGAAGAGCTAGATCAGCTTAGCCGAAGTGTCGGCGGAGATGGTCGCGACTCGTCTTCGTATCGAGGCATCTCCTGGCTCGGAACACATTCAGCGAAGCACATGGTGACTGGCGACTTGGTTCAGTTACTGACCGATATCAACCGGACCTTCTTCCGAGACACATCTCCCTTGGACTATCGTGTCGTGGCGAGTGAAACTTTGTACAGATATAACGCCCTCGGTATTTCCTCGGGCTTCAGGTACTGACCATGAGATACGCCAGATCGATGTTTGTAGACACGGCGGGGTCGCGTGCTCACTCTGGACACAACAACAACGGGGTGCATCCTGGCGACTCGTCCTAGTTCTCGCCAGCACAGCCCTTTCAGAGCGCGCCCGGTTCAATCTGTGCAAAGCGACATGCGTCCGCGCGCAACGTGTCTCCTACGTAAAATATCGGGATTTAGAGGAGAATCACTGTGAGGTGTTTCTGTCTATGTACTCAAACTGAATCTGGCCGGCGCGCGTGAGTCTTAGGCGATCGTCGGGGTATTCGGTGACTCACCTGTCCTGCGTTGGGTGTGCAAATCCGAGGCTATACGTGGTGTCGTCTTACCGAAGATAGATAGACCCGGCAGCGGCATGCGCGCCGTCCAGGGGCGCCGTCAGTTGGACCGCGGACAGGCAGCGGTCATGACATCCACAGTCCGGGCTTTGATACTGCGAAATGGGAAAGAGTCAGGAGTTTGTCGGCGAGTGTCCTGCACAGCGTCATACCTTACGCGACAACAGCCCTGTAAATTTAGCGGGTCAGCGCGACCCACTTTCCGTTCATCCCGCCGCAAAGATCTCTTCGTGATCTCCAGCGACCCGAGCGACGATGTTTTCGACATTTATGCAAGTCTCTGGTCAGACATAGGACCGCGTTTCGAATGAGAGTGGCAGAATAGCAGGAGTTCGCGCAGAGGAACCGCAGTCGCCTCTTCGGGTCGCGCCGCGCGCCAGGGAGGCGCCTATCCCGACGCCAGTCCCGATTGAGCCATACGCCCGCTTCGCGTTTGGCGCGCCTCACTGCTCCTGCTCTCCTCCGTCCATACCACCTTCATCTTCTCGTCTGGACACCTCAAATCTGTCAGCGTAGACGTACATGCCGCTACCACCAACAGCACCCCGCATCGCAAGTCCTGCTGATGACATGGCTAGTCCACTTGCCGACATCGACGTGTTTCCCCTCGACGTGCTCAGCACCGTCGCCAGCTAGCAGAGCGTTGAGCACGGGCTGCAGTCAACCCACCGTGACATTCTCCGAAGTTGTGAGTGCTTTCTGTGTCAGGGACATCTGGGTTTTGCTGAGCTGGTGCGGACTTGCAGCCGACCGGATCGCGGTCGCACAGGAATGCGCAGAAACAGGGGCGAGGCTTCATCGATGTCGAGAACATGTACGACAAGACGCCGAATCGTCTGTGAAGCTGCTGAGAAGGCATTACCTGAGGAAGGTTTCTGTGGGCCGTAGCGAAGGACATGGCAACATGGACGCGCTTCATCATCAGATTCTCCCCGGCGTGCGCGAAAAAGTCCGGATGGGAGGACCTTGGGAAGATAAGTACAGGGCTGTGAAGAAGAAACAAAGGCTGTCTCGGTCTGGTACAGGCGCGACGGTGCGTCGTGGACGCGCCTCACTCGATCTCAGCTGACCCCATCCAGGCACGGCCAGGTTGGCTCGCCACGACGCCTAGCCTGTACGTCGTCAAAACGCGCATCAGAGTCTACACGCTGCCGCGCTGGCTGGTCAATATCGTACGTGCGCGCTCTATCTTCCTTTGCATCTTACGCACCATCTCTATAGGCGACGCGTACCGATCTACCCTGGCACGCCATCTTCAACTTCGAGCTGCTCACAGCCCCTAGATCGCCCACTCTATTTCCACCCCCCTCTGCTCTCAAGTACTCGCCCATAGAAACGCCAAATCATACTACTGTGCGCCTGCAGGCCTCTCTCCCGCGCATGTGCCACACAGGCCTGCACTCGTCGCGTCGCTCCGGTGCCCAGCGGCACGACAGCCTACGTCCCCCGCGCGGTAGAGGCCACCGACATGAACGACGACCGTGGGACGTACGAGTCACGAGCTGCGCATTCCGAAGCACGCCATTCCTAGTACGCCGTCGAGCGGTAACGTGCAACTGCGCGCGCAGATCACGCGTGTGCTCCTTGTTGCTGTCTTACGTCCCACTCACCATCGTCCTAGGAAATGCACGCGGGCCTCCACTTTGATATCATGTTATCCGGCAAAGTTCTCGGCTTCTACGAAGCGTTCGCGCTCTCCCTGCCCTGCGCCATTCCCTCGCCCAAACTCTCCTTACACACCCGGATATCTACACCCCCGCTCTCACACACTGTTCAATCACGCGTTGACGCGCGGATCCCACCATGCTACGCTGCATATCGGACTTCCCCCGCGTCGTACGCGGGCGGTGCAGACTTTCCCGCAACGCTATCGCCCCTCGCGCTGTCCGGGCACTCTGCCCTCACCCGCTGCATCTCCCCGTTGCCCGCAGACTGCGTCCTCCCGCCAGACGCGAGCAACGCCGACGGCCACTGCTCTTGCAGGTACAATGAGTTGAACGATGCCTGGCTGACCTCAACCGGAGGGATGGCGGTGGAGGGTACGAGCGGGAACGGCGCGACTCCCGTGTCTGGCGGGCCTTGAGAGCGTTCCGCGGCGCGATGCCCACGCCGAGCGCGCCAAGCAATCACTGTCATGGCACCGAGCGCCGCCGCGAGTGCTGCTGCCAGGCAAATTACGGCCGTGCGTGCGTCACCAGTAATCCCGGGCGCGGCCGCGGAGGTCACTGTCACGGTCGCTGTTGTAGTCGTTGCTGTCCGATATGTACCATGAGTCTGGGGCTCAACTGCAAAGCATGAGTTTGGGTGCTGTCTGGAGACGAACCTGTTGTCGAGTTTGTGGAATTGCTGGCGAACGGATCTTGGTTCCTGAGCGCAGCTACGTTCAGCGGGATCCTCAGACTGCATGACTCCAGGCACGCACGTCATGTACATGATATAGTCGAGCAGGACGAGGCTTCCCTCTCCTCCGATCTGTCCGTTCTGAAGCATGAACGTATGTGGAGCATCTTCAAGATTTGTCTCAGAAAAGAGGACCTGGTTGTACGTGAAGGTATCTTGGTCTCCGAATGGAATGAACTTGTATCGGCTCCTCTCCACGCCGTCAATGTAGAAGATAAGATCGGATGATGTTCGGGTACTGTGCTGGGCCTGAATACCGTAGACGTAGATTGCAGACCCTATAGATTGGCTATGTAGATGTATTCACAGATCGGGGAGGCTAGGCATACCGGTAAAGTTGAGCGTTGCATTCTGCGGTATATTGCGAGTGCTGTCGTCGGGACCGTACGTAGCGTCGTGCCAGGTGCCTCCGAGGGTTTGGTTGGGCTGCGGCTGAGCGTCGCACGTTGTGCACGTCTGGCCAATATCCCAGGCGAGCGACGCGTACGCGATGCTGTTTGCGGATATTGGCCCCATGTCCTGATCGTCGACAATAATGCTGGTCAGTCTGCCGTTGACTGCTGGAAGCAGAAACGGAAACATAATGAGAGCGATCCACGCGATGGTCAAACGACCGAGACTGGGGGGCATGTTGGCGATGCTCTGAGGAAACGGGAGGTGGGAGGTGGGTCCGCCTGGGCTTCTAGAATCTGCAGCGTGTAGATATGCAGCGCGAGCCGTCTAGTCGTGTTTCACCTAGGATCTCAATTAGCTATATTTACCGTACGTACGTACTGGGCGTGGATTGAGTTTTGGTTGAAACCGAGACTGTTCCGCAAAGTGATGCGTTGTACGAGTGAACATTATATATCCTCCTTGATGAGAGCCCTTGCTCCTACGTATTAGCATTTACACAGCATTTCTAGCGCGGAATAGCGCTTCAATCAGCCTTGTTTACAGTCTGAATGTAAGCAGGTCAATCAGCATTCACTCTGCAAGCGGCGCCGCCTTATATATCATGCATTATAAGCCCACTCTGCACTCTCATAAGCTGCCCAATATCAAAGAAATTGCTCGGAAGTGTTTGAGACATCGGCGGCGCAGGATACCCCATGACTCTGTCTATACGCTGTGGCTGCTGATGATGCATCGATGATGCGCGATGCACGCTTCCCAGGCGATAATAGGATGTGTACCGCTAATTTAGGCCTGTCGTGCGATCCGCCCTCTGTCAGAGGAAAGCACGGCAGGGGCAGGCGCGCCGCAGGACGTGTTAAGGGGCCGCAGCACCGACAAGTTCATGAAGAGGGCCGTGGTGGTGATAGGAAATATGGAGTGTCCGGCAAGAGCAGCTAACAGGTACGGGACCACCAGCGATGTAGTGGCGATCTTGATGATTTGAGAGAGGACAACGTCGTTGACGAGTGCCTACAGCAATATCACCGGTAGCTCGGCTGAATAGAGAGCACGCACCGGTGACATTGAACACTGCATTCTGCGCGACGGTCTAGATGGAATAGTCGATGGTGTACGCTCTAGTGGGGTGCCGGTTAGGTTGAATTTACTACGGTGCTGCATAGCTGCGGCCGACGAACAGAGCTTAAAGCGAGATGAAATCTGTTGGTCGCCAAAACGGGTTGAAAGGGACATTGCTCAGGGACGATAGAACTGTATACATTGGTACAACATCACGACATTTGCGTGGCGTAGCGTGCACAGTTCATCGCTTCGAGTCTGATTTTCATTTTTGCCGGAAGTATATCGTCTTCTTCATCAGATTATGACTGCTTACTAGGGAGAGGAGACTCACTGAGCGCGACCATATCCAGGACGAAGAGGCCGCAGATGGGACTCCCCACGCGCTCCACCGTCGTCGTGCTTTCGCAAAACCGAACAAAGCGCAGACAGCATTATCCGACAGAGAGATAAGTAAGTCTCCTGCGCGGGCGCCGGAAGGGGCCAGATACACTTATCATATGCCGAAGCCCCTGCAATCCTCCCATCTCGCTTCATAAACCGCGCAGCTCGCTCTTGGCGCTGAGCCCTTAGATCGGCGGCGATTCGTACAAGTCCCTTGACTGAATAGTACTCGATTGAGCCCCTGAGCATGATCAAACCAGCTCGCCAGTCAGCCTCGTACTAGGAGACGGCAAGAGATGCTCACAAAGGGAAGATAGTGCACCGGCAGAGCAGTGATCCATCCGCCATGCGCCGTGATAACACAAAGATGTAAATATTGCCGCATTTATGTCATAAAACCTCTCTCGACCCGTCCAACTACAGCTGCAGATTACTCGCGAGTCCGGATTTGTCGTGCAGCTAGCAACGTAGGAGCTAGCCACCGGGAGTAGAGCGGTGGCGCAACATTGACAAGTACGCGCTACCCGCCATCTCTGCAGAAGCTATTACCAGATCCCGTTCGTAGCTTGGATAGCTGATAAATTACTATCTATCATCACAATCACCCCGGTACAGAAAGCTAGTTGCTCATTTTACAGTCACACGTGTGTGCTCTAGAGAGAAACGAGCCGTTCGCTTGCTAGATCCCGCATCGTGGAACTTGCCCTTGCACAGCTTGAGTCAGATTGTTAGATACTAAACAGTTCCTTCTTACACTGCCTCTGCTGACATCTATTTCTAGAACAGATGCACACAGCCATACAGAAGGTGTCCTAGCTACCCATAATACCGCCCGTGCTGGAGCTGCACATTCGCCAGCATCCTCTTTTCCATTTCATCTTCCTCAGATGCACTGCGTGCATTTTTGTGCCTGGTATGCCGCAGTGGCTACCATTCTTATGGGGCAGCACTTTATCTCTACGTATGGTGCGCTGGTGAACATCACCGTCGACGACCAAGGCGTGGATCCAACAACTGGCAATTTCATCTCGCGCACATCTGGAATGTCGCTTGGCCAGAATTGCAACGCTTCCTGCGACGCTCGGCCTGACGCTTCTCAAGCGTTTAATGGCACTTGGCTAGACACTACGTTTGACCCTAGCAGGAATGATGGGCATAATATTCCTCAAAATGCTACATTCAGCTTCACCGGTGCGTCCGTTATAACATCAGGTGCTCGGACATTGATGTTCTGGGCGTAGGATCTGCTGTATACGTGTACGGCATCCAGTCACAGTCCGTAGAGGTCCCCTTGAGCGACGCCGATATCTTCTTCTACGTGGACGGCACGAGCAAAGGAAATTACGCATTTTCAGCGACGGGCCCGCAGAATGCGTATACATACGACCAGCCGCTCTTTTATACGGACAATCTCAATGAAAGTCATCATACGCTCGTAATTCAGAATGGTAGGATTGGCGGAGGGTTAAGCCTCATGCTGCTGGACTCCATTGTATACACGAGGTACGCAACCTATGGAAAAGTATGCAGATACTAACATTTACAAATCTCCCCAATCGTAGAGACGACGTCTCTGAGATCGTTCCCTCCACAACCTCAGGGATATCAGCCACAGCCCCGTCCTTAGCGGCAACGTCCATCACATCTGCTCCCATGCACGGCCTCACAGGCTCGGCGCGCACGGCGGTGATTGCCACTGCAATAGTGGTACCCACGCTCGCAGCACTCGCACTAGTCGCGCTAGTCTTCCACATCCACCGACGCCGTCGCCCTGTGCGCCCTGCAAGCCAAGACGAAGCGCACCCTGCGAAGCCTTGGAACCAGCACACCCCCGTACCTTTTTCCATTGTGGCACATGTGATGTCCCCGCCGACGGCTCACACGATCGCAAAGGTGCACCCCTCCTCAAATCAGGAGACATCTTCGATGTCAATCACTTCTGCGTCTGGCAGCACCTCGGTGGATGGTTACGCGAAGTACGAAGTGCGGAGATATGCGGCTGGATATTTGGATGAGAAGTTGGATAATTCCGTTGAGGTTGCGCCTCCACGGTACGATAGCGTGTTTGGGGTAGGGAGACTACAACTTCCGGCTCTCAAGCATTAATTTCATCGTGCGGGTCACGACCCATCGAATCCATGATTGTTATGATATACAGTGCATCCCTGGTGTACAACTGAGGAGGTGGTGTCGGAGACAGCGAGAAGATGCCGCTCAGTGGCTACCGTCGCGACGGGCCCGACATGCCACTCAACTAGGAGCTAGAGTCATGAGTCGACGGCAATCACCAACGGATGGGATGGTACATATATTCTTTCAAGTTGAACGTTGAAGCCTATATGCATACTCTCCAGTCTGTCGCGTCCCCTACGCTATACTGCCATGTACAACTATACATAGCTACCCTCATATCCCAACCTCGCTTTCATACATGGGCGGTTCGGTTTCTGCGGCAATACTCCCTCCTAGCCTGCGTATATCTACAAATACCAGATCGGCTGAACTGCTGCGAGCCCTCCCGCCAGTCGTCTGCTGCTCCCTCTGCGCTGTAGGCGAAGACCGGGCAGAGGCTGCCGCATTTTTGGTCTTACCGATAGCGCGTATTGGCGACTGGGTCATGTCAGAGATAATGAACGGATCAGGGGATAAGGAGTGGAGGGAGGTCTGTGGAGTGATGGCGTGAGCGATGCGCTGAAGGAGGCCACTGCTGCGCTCGGATCCAGTCGTCGCACTATGCATGCTGCTGGGCGCAACATTCACCGATCTGGCACCGTGCCGGATGCGATTCCTGCGGGCCCGGTAGAGAAACCAGAGGTTTCCGATGACGACGATAACGGCGATGCTTGTCACAGAGATTACGATGGCTCGTGGTGTGACTGATAGTCCGGCATGATTGCTCGATGCGGACAATCCAGCTGTGGTAGACGGAGATGTGGATGGTTTAGCGGAGACCGTGGATGATGCTGAGGACTGCGTTGTGAATGTCGGTGCGGATGTTGCTGAAGACAGCCCTGTGGAAAACGTTTTCTGCGGATACGCGGGCGGTTCTGTAGAGTTTACGGGAGGCACTATCGATGCGGAGGAAGAGTCCGTGGATGGGGCTGAGGAGCGTGCTGTGGAGCTTATAGGCGGCGATGAAGATACTGCGGTGTCCAATGCTGGGCCCGCAGGGCTTACAGCACTACCATCGTCCCTTGGGTCCCTCAATGAGCCGGTGCTCTACATGTAGGCCGCAAGCGCACCTTGTGTAGACAAGATAGTCAAAGAGGACAACGCTCTTCTGCATCGTGTCCAATCTCCCATTCTGAAGTTTCAGCACATGCTCAGTATTTGAGAGCCCATGCTTTTCGAAGTACAGCTGATTGAGCTGGTAAGGCTGCTCCGTGGATGGTAGGCTGGTATAGCCCGGTGACGACTCTCCGTCCAGATAGAACACGAGTTCGATCCCATTGAAGTTGTCGACCATGCCAAAGACGTATATTGCAGTACCTGTAGTAAGGTGATCAGTGATTCAGTATGAATATGTGAGATGAGCGTACCTGTGAAGACGAAGGTCGCGTTTGTTGGAAGCTGGGACGGTGAGGTGACGTCAAACGAGGCGTCATGCCAGGTCCCGTCAATCTGCGGTTCCGGGGTGGCAGTGCAGACGCTGCAGCCGGGCTGAAGATTCCAATCTCCCTCGTACTTTATGCTTCCTCTAGTGATCGGGTCCAGGCCTTGGTCGTCCACAGTAACATTGATTTGCGCAGCATAAGCGACGTACTGACGGAGTAAAATGAACATGAGTAGATGAAAGGCCAAGCTGCAATGGGAGGTCCTCATCGCGCTATAAGGCTACTGTGTCAGGGGCTAGAAGTGCCAAGGGTAGCGGACTCAGCTAGATGGTGAGATACATGCAGTTAATATACCTCGACCGCCGGTCAGTCAACAAAGGCTCGACAATGAATACAACACATCCCAAAGCAGCCTACATTTCCTAATGGCCTGATATCGCGCAGTTGCATCCCATAACCCGAAGGCAATCACGTCACGTAGGCAACTACTATGGTCTTGGCCAGGCTTGGTACCTTTATTGGAGACACCGTCGACTCGCGTACAGAGTAGGAAAATTGGATCCAAAAGCCGGTCAGGTGCACGTGCAAGGAGTGAGGTGGAATGTAAACTCTGCAAGATCGTGTATCATAAGCGTTGTGGTCGAGGTTAGTCCATCGCCTCGGTAGCGATGTCAATTGATGAATTTGCCTGATAACATTATACTGAGCCGTTAGGGGTACTGAACATTCTCCATGATAGCGGGAGCGAAATGGAATTGGCGTTTGATGAGCCAGGGAAGCTTCACTTCCATTTGGAATACACCTACTGTGAAAGCGAGCGCAGGACGCCATCCTTCTATTGCATATGTCGTATGATCATCGCGCTATCTTTTTCACGAACGAGCACTGCTCATCGTCACTTTGTAAAAGAAGGTGGTTCGGAAAGAGAATGGATATGGGCGCGACGCACTGACGTCGTGCACACCGGTATGCCCGACGACGAGGCAGAGCATATCTACGTTTTCCGCCTTCGAGGTACACATTATCTCGTTGCAAACGACCAGAGGTCAATGGTGTCGTTGAGGAGCCAGACCGCCCAGTCTGGGGCGTATCAAGTGACATACGGCCCTACGGTCGGTGCACTGTAGCACGCGGGTGGTCAGCGCAGCTGTCCAGGCAAATGTTACCTGGACTGTCGCACGGGTAATCACGGCCTCTCCGGAGTCCCAGCGGGCATTTACAGACTTGGGCTCTGTCCAAGGAGAAATTTGGGTGGCTGCGTCCCTGAAAGGCCGTTGCCCGCTATCACCGTGATCGATTTTCACCGCACGTTGCGCGCGGTACGCGGGTCGGACGGCAGCTGCGCATACTCTCGTGCTGTCGTGCTTGCCACGTCGCAGCTTGCCACGCGGATCGGACGTCTAGCTCGAGGGCGTCAGCATAGGACTCGAGCCAGCGTGCGAACTGCGGCGACTGTTGGATTACAGGCAGAAATGTATCAGCAGGAGGTGGCGCACCGTTCATAATAATCGGCGGCTTCGCTGCTGGGCGGGAGATATGAGTGCTGATTGCAGTGCATCTGATCGGTGATGCAGATGACCGGCGGGGAGGTGCGCGACGGAGACAGCATGGGATTGCTGTCTGCAGCGGAAGCAAAGACGGATCTAGCAGCAATGCACGCGACGCATAGCTGTTTCGCTCGCCGCCGCTCCCGCTCGCACACGTCTCGACGGGAGAAGGACTCGCGTCATTACATTGTATGAACGGCAAGAACGGATATCGCGTGCTCTCCCCTGACGACGAGGATGTCTGGGTGCCGACCAACGAGAACCAGGTCCCGCCTGCACCGCTGAGCTGAGACGCACAGGTCCGCGCGAACGTCGCGATACTCATATCCGGGTGGGGAAAAGCTTCTTGCGCTCGTAAAGATGCGCCGACACCGCGATGGCGGGCTAAACGCGGTCCGCGCAAAGGAAGTTCCGCGCACAGGTGCGCCTGTGCGTGATGACTGTAGCCGACGTGGGGTAGACGCGGATGCAGATGACATACGGAAACGGATACCGGTGTACAGCTGTTCGCTTTGCCGAATGCGCCATAGCATCATCGCCGACCTTAAGGATCCTCCAGGACGTTTCGGCACAAGGACCTTGCTTTTGCGTGCTCTGCTGTCCCACTTCCCGTGTCGTGCGCTGCGGCGCTATACGACGTCGTGTGGCACTGTGCGCTCGGGAGTTCTGCCTTGCGACCTTCGCCTACCCTCCACAACATCCGACGCCAGCATCGGCTCTCGTGTCGTCCGCGCCGCAGCAGCTTCGTGCCACGGTTCTTCGTCTTCCTGCGAGCTACACAACGCGTCGCGGAGTCGTTCTCTAGTAGCCGCCTGCCGTTTCTCGCCATAGAGACATCGTCGGCGAGGGTGGCTACGGCCGTCGCCGCCCTCCTGTCGCATCGCCTCCTCTTTGCGATTCGGTGAGCACACGCGCCACGGTCTACGTTATTGCTGACCTCGTCGTCAGCGGGCGACTCCCACAGACCGCAAACTCTCCGTCGGCGAACATGATAGCGGTCTATTGCGGCCGGCCTGTAGTACGATGAGTATGTCTCCGACTAAGAGGGTCGTTGCTGACCTTATCGGCCGCGAGCGACTTCTGCGCCCCGCAGTTCACGGATTCTCATGTTTTAGCGGAAGGTACGTATGGTCCTCAGCGTGTAGAGAACGCTCTGCTTGCATATTTGGACGACGGCGGTTCTGAGTGTCGCGGACTCGAGGAGAGCACAATGTCCTCTCTGGGCTATGACTATGCCAAGCCTAGCGAACACCCGCACCACGGTGCTCGTCGGGCGAGAACGTGCCAAACTACATCGCAAAAACGCTTCTCCTGAGCTCAGAGGCGTGAGTCCTCGGTGATGCGTGGAAAACACTCGCGATAAATAGACCGAGCCTGAAGAGCGTTAGACCAGGACGTGCTTTTGGTGGAGGAGCAAAGGTAAGAGCACAGCCGCCCCTTCGGGCCGCACCCCGAGGTGCATCGCGAGCCAGGCGCCCATCCCGACGCTCCCCGACGCCGGTTCTTACTCGCTTTCCCGATTGAGCCACAGACTAAGGAAGCCTCCACGATCCCGCTTTGCCATTGGCGCGCGCTGCCCTCTGATCTTTTGCCCCTGCCCTCCAATACTCAGTATCTTCGCCACATCGCCGCACCCGATATATTTCCACACGATAATACACGCATACTATCAACGACCGCGGGAGTTCCGTTTTCTGGCTCAGGCTGAGATTTTTGCGACCGACCTGTAGGATGACTCGGCTGTTCTACGTCGACTACTGCTAGCGACGCGCTTTGGTCCTGCAATTTCAATCAGCACCCTTTTCGGCTTTACACCCGGTGCCCAGGGCTCTTCAGCTCAAGAATATGTGAACCTACCAGCTGCCCGGGGCTAACAGCGACGCGCACGTCGGGGTAGAGCAAGGCGGTAGCCGGGCGAAGCAGGGGCACCTTCGGCATAAAGCGTAGGATGGGAGTGAGCTACGAAGTGAATCACATTCCTCATTATACGCGTATTATCGCACCGGCGGGCGGTGCAGAGCAGTTAATGCTTGCGACGCAGAATCTCTCCCGATGTCCCCAAAGACGCTCTCGAGTAGTGGAAGAAGTCACGAACATTACTATTCGCGGTGGAAGAAGTCACGAACATTACTATTCGCGGCTCAGGTGTCCGGCTGAGCCTCACACACATGCAGTCGCACCGAATTCGTTCCACAGTCCCGGCTCGCGCGCTGCCGTCCTTTCGCTTACCGAGCCTTTTATACGGCTTCCCGCTATACATTGTGCGCGTGTATGTGCTGGATGTGGGCCCTGTCGTTGCGGCCGTATGACTCGGAAGTCAAGAGCGGCAGGACCGGGGCGCGATCACCTTTCGATTAATGATTTGGACTGACGGCGGGATGGTCTTGGGAGCCGCTGGGCGGCGGTTGAAGCTGGCTTCGATGGCCTTCCTAGCCTGTCGGATGTGCCCTGTACTCCGCTAAGTCAAACTTGCCAGCATAGTGGTGACACGTGGATGGTAACAAGCCGTATCTGTGACAGGTATGAGTTATGTACAATGCAGACGACACGTTTATTCACCCACGACATACGCTAAGCACCTTCGTACACGCTCCGATACGCAGGCGGCGCGCTCTTTCCCGCAATACTAACCCCTCTCTGCCTTCCAAGGAGCCCCGACCCTGGTCGCTCCTGCGTGAAACGCCGCCCACCGCCAGCGGGAGCCGCCGCCGCGCGCAAGGTCGTCAGGCCCTCCTCAGAGACAGATAGCGAGTCGTACGACGCCTGGTGCGCTTCTAGCAAGGACACAGGGACGGCGGTGGGCTCTCCGTCCGCACAATGAACTCGTTAACACCCCAAGCCGTCCTCGAGTACACGATACGCCAGGCAAAGACGTACGATGCAGCGAAGAAGGCTGGCGTATCCACCGCGGAATACGACTTTGGTACGTGTACACCGACCTTACATTGGCTGAGATATCTGACACTTTCTGTGACTGCTCAGGTGTCATGCCGACGTGCATGCGCTGCGGCAACATGATCTGTCCCGCCGCGACGCCGATGAAGTGCTCGGCGTGCAAAGCGGTCATCTATTGTGGCAAATCGGTATGTGGCATAGTTTGTTCGCCCCGCGCAGCGTCTCATGCAGTCGTGCAGTGCAGCAGAATGGACTGGACCACTCCTCGAGCGTTCGGACAGCCGACACACAAGGAGCTTTGTGGGGATTACAAGGTGCGTCCCTGCGCGAGCACCGATGGTACGTCGCTCTGACCGTCACTCCAGAAACACATGGAACGCCTGCCAGCCTTCAGAGAAGACTTTGTGTCGTTCCCCTGGGCCAAGCTCGAGACAGACGGCACGTTCAACTTCGACATCGCGCGTGCGCGGTTCGACGTCTTCGGCGGCACCGGCACCGGCTTCTGGAGCCACTGCGGTGGGCTTGCCCCGCATCGACACCGGGGAGCACGGGCGCCCGGGAGCGCGAAGACAAAGCTGTCTCCAGCCCTCGAGATCCTTCGCCGCGAGCTGGCGCACGTCGACGGCGCAGACCTCTTCCTCCACGACCGCCACCTGTCAGACGAGGAGGGCTGGAAGCTCGACCCTGAACTCATCCCTTACCGCGACTTTGCGGGCCTCCCTGAGGTGCGCTGTCCTCAGATGGCTACTGCACATCCCGGCGGGGTCGTCGACTGGAGTTCGTGGTATGAGTGGCGCAGGCTGCCGAAGGCCTCGCCAGCGGCGCTGCTGATGACGTTCCCGCTCAGCGTGTACCACATGCTGATGCGCGTGCTGGGGCTCACGACGCCTGCCTCTGGGTTGCCCGGAGACCGCGTCTCGCTGTGTGTGCACCTGTTGGGCGTCGAGGTTGAGCTCAACTACCTGCCTCTGTAAGCAGCCGTCCTTGCCCTGATTTTGCGCATATACTCACAAAAATACAGCTTCGCCGAGCTCGCGCTGCTTCTCCCGTATCACGACATCACGCTGGTGCTCTTCGGGAGCGGCGTCAAAAGCACCGTCGACGCCGCAGCGCGAGTCAAGGCCGTGCCCGGCTCGCCGCTGCAGCGCGCGCTCGCGGACGGCAGCCCAATCTTCGACTACACGGCGCCGAGGCCGCTCGGGTCGGGCACGCTCAAGGTCCTCCTGCACACCGCAAGCGCGACGTGGACGCAGCGCGGGCTCGACGCGCTCAAGAACGCGACCCCCGAGCTCTACCCCGACGCGCTGCTCGCGCTCAACGCGGGCCTCGGCGCGTACCACGCGTGGCCAGAGGTGCTGCACGCCGCGTGCAGCGCGCGCATTCCGTGTGCCGTGACGGAGTACACCGAGGCGTCGCTCGAGTTCGCCGTGCGCCACACGGTGCGCCCGTCCTCTCGTCTCACCGCGCGCAGAGACGCTGACAATCTATCTAACATCCAGCTCCCGGCCGTGCGCCCGCCGGACGCCGTCTCCGTGCTGGACCCAACATTCGCGCAGGACCCCGCGCACACACACGCGATCGCGCCGAACCCGTTCCACCGCCCCGGCCAGCGCGCGCTGCCGTGCGTGCGCCTGCCGAACCTCGTGAACGGCTTCACGCTGTGCGTCGTGCCGCACGATGTGCGCGTGTGTGATGGGTGTGGGGCGTGTCGGCGCGGGCGTGGGGACCGGGAGGCAGCGGCGGCGGGGCGCGGTGGTGTAAGGGGGTCGATGGATGATTTGGATTAGTGGAGAGAAGAGCACGGCTGGGCATCGGTCGAAGTCGGTGTCGCGGGCCTTCTCCTGCCATTCTCCTCGCATCGCGCACCATCCGACCCGTCGGCATGATGGCGCACGCAGGCGACTAGCTAACACGAATCTGCTATATCTGCTTCAATCTGATTTCTATGACCTTAGACTGTGTTCTGCGCCATCCTCTGCCAGCGGCGCGCTCGCGCGGACACGTCTTGGTTCTACGTCTCCTATCGCCATCTCGTTCGGTCTGTCTGACGTTCTGCAGCTCTAGGACGCGCTGGGCTACCGGCCGCTCAGGGCGAGAGACGACTCGCGGACCCAGCGTCGCCTCGTGCGCATGGGGGCAGTGGCGCGCGAGTTGCGACGCGGGCAAGAAATGATGACATCTGCGGCCCTGCGCAGATGAGCAGCACATGGATGTGCTCGCTTGGACCACCGGGAGCGCACTGCTCAGGCAGCAGAAGATGCAGAAGGCACACTTCAGCGTGCGCCGGAATGGCGGCTGCGGGGCGAGGACAGCTGGGCGCGCTGAGCCTGTGAGACCGTACGTGGTCGCGGGTGCCGAGGCGCCGCAGCTGCTGTCGTGACGAAGATGGAGATGGCAGCACGGGGGATGTGGGTTGCGACGGTTGTTGAGCTGGATCGAACGCGGTGTGATGATTGCAAGGCGTAGCTGATGTCTCTTTGACCTTCCTGCTGTAGGTGAAACACAGCGGTTGTGGATTGAGTACTCTCCTTGCTGCGTTAGGACCAATGTGAGGACGAATCGTTATGGCAAAAATGATTATGAGAGGAACTAGAGGATCGCGGGTGCAGCTACCGCCGTAACCCTCGAGCGAATATGTAACGCTCACTCAGGATTTCCAACAGCTTGTCGAGAATAAACGACTGCGATTTCAGTGCACGCACATTTTCTATCATAGAAAGGGTACATCGGATCTACTGTATATGCATTGTATATATGTGAAGGTGTCCAGCCACGACAGCAGGTCTTTGAGTCCGATAACGATGCGTCACATGTCTAGCCATGAACCCTGCTTCGATACTCAGGCGGCGCAGTGATACGACTCCCCTCTACGCTATCGGAGTAATCGGTGCTCACTCTCTGCACCACCCTGCTACCTTGGAAGCCGATGTTTCCGGTCCCCAAACTCTGCCCTAAAACGCCCTGTGCTGAGACGGGTAGCAAGGTAGATGTATCGTGTTGCACGAACGGGTAGATTTGTGGGGAGTATGGCGACGTATGGAGGGAGTCCGATTTCGACCCTCCGTCGTGTGCTGTCTTGCGCAGCTGCCGGTGTAGCTTCCATACAGCAATGGAGATGAGAGTTGCACCGAGGCCCCCGGCTAGGCAGATCACAGCAATCAATGCGCTACCACTCAACCCAGATGGTGCTCGATTTTCGGTGCCTGGAAGCCCAGATGGAACGGGGCCGCTGGCAAGTGACGTAGGGGTAAAGGTCACGGTTACTGTTGAAATGGATGCTGTATAATTGTGAAAATGAGATCCCCCAAGTCACCCTTGCACGACCTCGAACTTACTTGCCGAGCCGTTTGTGATTGGGTCGCTTGAGCTGCTCATATTGCTAATTTTACTTCATGAGCAAGGGATGTAGCCTGAGATGCTGCACACAGAGCGCACCTCATATAAACTAGATAGTCCACCAATACGAGGCTGGGACCTCCACCAACGCGCCCGTTTTGGAGCACGAGCGTATGCGGACTGTTACTCAGATCCTGCTTGGCAAACAGTGGTTGATTGTACTTGAAAGTGTCATTTTGACTTGAGGGTTGGAAGGTATAGGGAGCTTGCATCACTCCGTCGATTGAAAATAGCACGTCTGCCGGCCTTCGCGTAGATAGCTGCACCTGCACGCCGTATACAAATATTGCGGTCCCTGGTAAAGAATAATAATCACGGCCGAAGCTGAGATATGCAGTCGGCGGACTTACCGGTAAAGTTGTACGTCGCGCTCTGCGGGACGTCTCCGTCATCGCGAAAGGTTGCATCACTCCAAGTTCCGTCATATGTCTGCTTGGGGTCGATGGTTGCGCTGCAAGCGACGCATGTCTGACCGATGTTCCATGGCGTAGCTGGAGATCCCTGGTACAGTACGCCCGGGTCTTGGTCATCCACTAGCACGCTGACTTGTGCTGCGAGAATAGATGGAAAAGGGAGGCAAGAGAGGATCGCTGTGGTGCACAGGTAGGGTCCGGTGAACCGTTTGAGGCGCATCTTTGGAGCGGTGTAAGGACACTGCTAGCCTGGAGCGTGCAATAGAAATAGGGGATGTGAAAGGGATGGGTAAAGGTCATAAAATGACAATGCATCTACTGCAGCGAATTGTATCTAAATAAGGGTCCCGGGGTTGTCATGTGGAGTGCTCACGTAATTTTACTCTCCTTGCCCTTTGTTCCCGCAATCTGTTTCTCACTGTCCCTGTCAACATCTTTTTTTGGCTCTATGGGAAGATCTCAGCGTCCCACCCGTGTCCCGCTCTTCGCGCACTCATCAGCGCTATGTCAGAGACCGAGAAGACTGCAGTTCACGCTTTTCCGCTGGAAAGAACACAGATCGAACCGGCGCTAGATAAAGTTGAGCTATCGACACAGAGCGAGTCTATCGAGAGCGTTGGCATGATGATACATACTGGAAGGACGGCTCACATGTAATCTGGAGGCATCAAACCTCCCGCAGATCGATTTCTCTTCCATGCTCATCATTCGCTCTCAAGATTGAAAACATGCACTCGTGTGATCAACGCACGACCAAAGCATCACCAAAGACAAAGCCTAGCTCTACTTCCACGAGGAAATGGCTCAATGTGGCAGCTTTACACCAACATAGGGTATGGAAAGCCTATCTTCAAGTTCAGAAAAGCGATGTCCTGAAGTTGATCTGCTCTAGGCTATGCACATTTTGTCGCCTCAGATTATATAGGTTGGCAGACGTGGAGGTCTGCCACTTCTGGCTCACATAGCATATATTAGGTACGAAACATTTTGTGAGCTGGCAGTATCGAAATTGCAAAAGGCTAACTCCAGCGACGTTCTTTCCAGTGCAACGTTCAGTCAGCATTGTGCCTTCTTCATTCTCATCTTCCATCATTGACTGACAGTTCAGCAAGCGGCACAGTGTTGATCTTTTGTGAGGGGCTCAAAGAAGCTATACGCTTCACAGCGGCTTTGGGAGGCGAGACGCCAGTAGCTGCGTTTTGCATAGCCTGTGCAGGTATGCTGCTCAAGTCAATGAGGCCTATCAATATTCTCACCAGCGTGGGATGTTACGGTAATAGCATGTAAGAATCTAGTTCCTACCTCGTCTCGTACACGCAATAGGAATGAGAGATACGCCCTATGATGGCAACACAAACCTTCTGGGTACACGACTGCTGTAATCGATGTGTCAAAATTAGGCCCGAGGGTTAACGTCCGAAGACATGCAGCATATGCTGCACAGTGGCGAACCCAGTCCGTCTATTCATGATCCTAGCAACGCTGCTCATTGGACACCACATGGAGCATATTGCGCCCCTGGACGCATAATGCGCAATATAGTTTTATACTGTAGGCAACACATCACATTACAAGGTTTTTTGCATGCGGAAGCCAGTTCATATCACATCGTCGCTCTGTACGGCGCCACAGGGACAACCTTTCATACACGGTTTGCTGTGGTAGATAACGTACTGCTTCACTACCCCGAGCTGGACTATCTGGTTTGCATGACGTGCGTGCGGCGAAAAGCTTATGGAGTCGCAGCTCCGGGTAACGGAACAAAATCAGTGAAACGAATAGCATAGGCAACCAGATTTTGAACGGTTCACTACGTAAGTCGGGGATTGTGAGTATATGCGTAAGAAATCTAATTATTATATAACGACTATACAGCAGCCGCGTTCACCGTGACAACCACATTCACTATCACGCGGTCCCCTAGTAGCCTGGCTATATCTGCCTCTCCAGACGCTAGTGGCCAAGTGAGAAGCGGATTGCGGGATATATTCCGTGCCCTTCGCTCGACGAGGCTTCTAAACGATCGATCCAAGCACAAGAAGGGTGATACCAAGCGCTGCTGCAAGAGACGCAACGATGACTCGTGCAGAGTCTGTCATCAGAGTATGATTCATCCAACCACTTGCCATTGCTCGCCAACGTGTAGCACCTGTCGGCTTGAAGTCGCAGAATCCCTGAATAGGTCGCCCAATTTGTTCTCCGACCTTCTATGCCAGAGAATCGTCAGATCCAAACAAAAATACTGCATCCGGTTTTTTTATGGAGCGCGGACCTCGCTTCTCAAATGACACTGGTCTTGACAAGTACTGACCTATAGACCTAGGTACACGAATCTCAAGGGACTCATGAGCTTTCTCGAAGGTTTGGGATCCCACCGCGATTTCAAGCCCGACAACGGGATTTGGACCGCCGGCGCGGCATCTAGCAACGGCCCGGGCGTGCTCATCATTGGCGGGGGCAGGCTGCCGAAGGCGTCGCCAGTGGTACTGCTGGTCACCTTCCCGCTCAGCGTGCCCCACGTGCTGACGCGCGTGCTGGGTCACCCGCGTGCCCGACCCCACGACGCCCGCTTCTGGGTCGCTGGAGGACCGCGTCCCACTGTGGGTGCACCTGTTAGGCATCGATGTCGAGCTCAATGACCTGCCTATGTAAGCAATCGTCTTTGCCTTATAGTGCGCATATACTCACAGAAGTACAGCTTTGCCGAGCTCGCGCCGCTCCTCTCGTACCACCCCCTCACACTGGTGCTCTTCGGAAGCGGTATAAAAAGCACACTTGACGCCGCGGCGCATGTGAAGGCCGTGCCCGGATTGTCGCTACAGCGCGTGCTCGCGGGCGGCAGCCCAATATTGGACTACACCGTGCCACGGCCATTCGGGTCGGCGGGCGCGCTCAGGGTGCTGCTGCACACCGCCACTGCGACATGGACGCAGCGCGCGCTCGACGTGCTCAACAGCGCGACATCCGAGTTCTATCCCGACGCGCTGCTCGCGCTCAACGCGGGACTCAGGTCGTACCACGCGCGGCCGGAGATGCTGCATGTCCCGTGCAACGCGCACATCTTGTGCGTGGCGAAGGAAATGAGTCGTCGCTCGAGTTTGCCGTGTGCCACACGGTACGCCCTCCCTCTCCTCTCTCCGCGCGTCCAGACCCTGACATTCTATCTGACATGCAGCTTCCGACCGTGCGCCCGCCAGGGCCCGTCTCCGTGCGCGCATCACGAACGCACATCTGACGGTACTGTACAATATTTCGGTATCTAGCTCCTAATCGTCAGCAATCTTCGGTTGTACCAGGGACCGTACAACGGTGTTTGGCTGGCTAAATGTAACAATATTCTTACTAGTCAAATCGAACGTGAATGTCTGCGGGTATATACTGTCGTCAGTCACGTCCGTTGCGACTCTCTTCATGGCCATGACCAGCTCTACAAAACTATCCCGACCTCGCTCTGATACGTCGGCGGTGCAGTCTCTGCTGCGATACTACCTCCCGGCCTGCGCACGCTTACAACATTGGAAACCGAATCGCTTACACTGCTGCGCTCCCTCTCGTCCGACGTCTGCTCCTCCCTCTGTACCTCGGGCGAGGACTGGGCAGAAACAGCCGTATTCCTGGCCTTGTACGAAGGGCGTGTGATCAACTGGTCTGTGTTGGAGACCATGAATGGAGCCGGGGAGACAGAGTAGTAGGATGGAGCGTATGGGTACGGAAGCATCTGTGGTGCATTGCCGTCGGATCCGATTGCGGAGCTGTATGCGAAGCCGGGCACAACACCGGCTGCTCCGGCACGGCGCTCTTGATGGTTGCGGTGCGCTCTGTACAGGAGCACAAGGAGGCCGAGTATGAGG
Organism: Phanerochaete sordida; assembly: GCA_019973155.2. Lineage (NCBI taxonomy): Eukaryota > Fungi > Basidiomycota > Agaricomycetes > Polyporales > Phanerochaetaceae > Phanerochaete > Phanerochaete sordida. Next base: position 381,905 of record BPQB01000012.1, on the reverse strand, counting down.
CCGAAGACGACAATCGCGACAGCGATCACGATGGCGCGTGTAGTGCCCGACATCCCGGTACGATTACCTGTCACGGACAATGCCAGCGTGGCAGACGGCACAGTGAACGGCGTACTGGATGGCGCAGTAACCAGTATCGTGGACGGGTTCGTGGGCATCACCGTGGACGGCGATGAAGACTGGTTTGTGGAAGACGGCGTGGGCGACGACGTAGATGACAAGGTGGATGACGGTGTGACTGGTACTGTGGAAGGCTTTGTAGACTGCTCAGAGGGAACCATAGCCGCGGAGGAAGAGGGCGGGGAGAGAGCTGATGAGCGCGCTGTAGTGCTGGCAAGCAACGAGGAAGATGCTGCAGGGTCCGACGAGGGTGCAGCGGAGCTTTCGTTGTCTCCGTCGTCCCTTGGGTATTTCCATGAGCTGGTGTACGACACGATGGCTTCAGGCTCACCTTGTATACACCAAATAATCGAAGAGGACTACGCTCTGTTGCGCTGTTTCCGGTCTCCCGTTTTGCATCTTGAGCACATGCGTGGTATGTGGGAGCCCCTCAGCCCAGAAGTACGTTTGACTGAAGGTGAATGCCTGGTCTGTAGATGGCGGGCGGGTATAGCTCCCTGACGGTTTGTCGTCCAGATAGAACACGAGTTCGATGCCGTAGCTGTTGTCAACCATCCCAAAGACGTATATCGCGGTACCTTCAGCACAATAATGAGTAATTTAGCATGAATGCGAGAGATGAGAGTACCGATGAAGGAGAATGTTGCGTTTGGTACAATCAGCTGGGACGACGAGTTGACGTCGAACGACGCATCGTGCCAGGTTCCGTCATAGGCCCGTAATGGGTCGGGCTTGGCAGTGCATTCGAGGCAGCCAGGCTGACGGTCCCAAGGACCTTCGTAACTGATGCTTTCTTCGGTGACCGGATCCAGATTCTGGTCGTCAACGGTGACGTTGACAAGAGCACCAAACACGGTGGGTGGATAAAGGACCCCCAATGTGAAAAGGACGGAGAGGAAGCTGTGTAGGCGGATGGACATGGCGGTTCACGTCCCCTGCGACGATGAGAAGGGATGCGAATGCTGGCGGCCTCAGCACGTCGCTGGAAGATCGCTACTTAATATAATTTGGCCTACAGTCTACGTCCATGAGGGAAACTTGCTACCAGAAGATAAACCGATCATACCTTGTAGATGCAGAACGCAGTATGTAGTACCAGATGAGCAACGTCATCAGAAACGCTGCCGGATTGCGTACAATATGGGAAAGTCGACAGGCAAAGGCCGCTTCGCAAAGCCACAAAGGATGAGATAGAGGAAAGACTCCGCAGTGTATGGTAGGTATACCGGAGACGTTCTGGTTCATATCCTAATGCGTAGATGTCAATGATACGAGTCCACAAGTCTAAATGATGTAACCTTACTGGCTCGTTGGATCCATCTGCTGATCATCTTTCCTGCGAGCCAAAGCGGCATGCCACAATCCCTATGAATCATCACCCATGAGCCATGGCAACCGACTATCTTTCTGATTTCCGCAGTTAGCGAAAATGAAACCGATGCTCTGCAAAATCATACGAACGAAAGATGCGTGCAGGTAGCCGCCAATCCAATCTCCGGTTTAACCAGCCTCGCATCGCCTATCCCGCACACAAATATTCCTCGGTGCTGCTCCAGGGATCCTTTGAAGTCTCCTCGGCACATCTGGAAGTGGCGTTTGGATCCTGACCATTCCAGTGTCATGCCAATCCCCTCTTGAGGTTCATCTCCGTATATTTGGAGAGCAGTCATAAGCGGTGGGTCCCGGCTCGCAAGGTTGGAAAGTGTGGCTAATGGAGCGCCGCGATATTCGTCAAGGGCCATTACCAGACGGGGGGTCAAATATGCTCTCAACTGACAGTCGATCCACCCACCAAAGGGCCAAGCGGTCTGTTCGTGTGCCGGACAACGGAGGCGGGCAGTACGTGGGTTTGTGCCATACGATGCGCGGGTTCCCTGACGCGTGGAAGCCTAGAGCGGATAGCCGGCATGCACCGATGGCTTCGCCTCGCGGCCTACAGATCAGCACGTTAGCATGACCGAATCTGGACTCAGTTCAGCCTCTCGCAGAGGAGAGGAGACGACGGTGCATACCCGGTTGTCAGGTGGGACAGGCTCGTCTCGAGCGTAGATCCATCCACAAATGCGACGCTGCCCTAATTCAGATGAGATCCCATGCGGCGACGGCGTACGTTCGGCGTGTTCAGTGGCAGCTGAGCGATGCCGGATGCGCTCGCATCTACGACTGCGTTTGATGAGGGAGGGAATGGAGGATACGACGCACGCATTGCCGCGTAAGGCGAGCTACACGATGTTTGCGTCTTGCGGGTAGTTTTTAATGTGGTGGTGAGTGCAATTTTGGCCCTGGAACGTCTTCAGGCTCACCTGCAACCTGTGTGCGTCGGTCAGTAGAGCCGCGCAGGAATGCGTTCCAGCGCACAGGGAGGGGAATCCAGAGCTGATATCGGCAATGTCTTGGTGCCTCCTGATTAACTCTAAACCATGTTAGTTCCGCTCTGCTCATACGCGCCGACTGCACTAACATGTCAGGCTCGAGCTGAATTCGAGACATCCTTGGGCATGCCGAGATATGCGGACGCCGGAGCGGCGTGCCAAACGCGTTCCGCGCAGATGCCAAGCTGCGCGAAGCCGCGTCTGCATGCTAAGGCTACGATGAGCGCAAGTGGCTGGGTCAGAAGATTCATAAATTGCGGTCTTGGAGATGAGCGTGTCCGACGCACGTGAACGCGAAGCGGTCACCGGAAGGGCGACAGCTGCGCATGTCCAATGTCAACCTGGAGACGTCGCACCGCCAATGCTTTGGATGGCACAGAAACAATGCGTCTGGCGCGCTGCCTCCACGAGTATGTACGAACAGGGCTTAAAGCTATCCCTACGCTCTTTACCTTACTCTGGGGTTCGCGCTGCGTTGAGCTTGGCGGGCTTCGCTAGTGCGATGTCGTTGAGCGAATCCTAACTAGAGAAAAGAGCAGGGGGACATCCAATCAGAGCTGCAGGTACGTGTAGCGGTCAGGCAGGTGGAAGTACATTGTGCGCTGGAGGAGCAGAAGAGGCGGCGGTGAGGCGGAGGCAGGATTTTAGGACCGCTTTCGGGCCGCACCGCGGAGGCGCATCAAATAACAGGCGCCAGCCCCGACGTTCCCCGACTCGGAAGCCGTCGCGATTGTGCTTCGCGATTAGCGCGCAGGCGGCCTGCCCTCCTTCAACTCGCTGCGTCGAACATCTCCTCCAGACCGGTTCCCGTCCGAGCCGTTGGCGTACATACATGGTCACATAAATCCCAAAGCATAAGGATAGTGAGTCTATTCCCTGCGCTTCGCTTTCTTTGTTGCCCTGTTAGACTCCGTTGTGGCGACCACTTAGCACTGCCAGCAACTCGCACTCCGCTCGAGAACGTCAGGGTGATCCCGCGGACCCCGCTAGCATCTTCTTCGACCTATCATTACTTCAGCTGTATTATAAGCTTTACCTTCCAGCTCTAGGATACACGACCAAGTAGCAGCGCGCACCTAGCAGAGATGCGTACGCAGTGCGTACGCCTGGGCAGGGGAGGTCCTCCGGAATCAGCCATAGGATGGCCCGAGGATTACTCCGCACATCGTGAGTCACAATCAAAATGATATCGTCTTCTCTTCACTGTTATGATTCGCCCAGAATGCTTAACGACTGCGCCCCAACAGCACACTCGTTCTTGCTCCAGCTTCGCTCTCTCGTACTGCGGGGGCGCAGACCCTGGAACAGAATAGCTATCGTCTGATCCCGCAGTTGCATCATTTCCTGCATTCTCCTCCTCGTATCTTTTCTGCCCAGACGCAACGCCACCGCCCGAATGACACACCGCCGACGACCTCTCCTGGTCCGAGCGCGGGTGCGAGCGCGCTGAAAAGCGGGCCATCCGCGGAGACGTTGTGGGATCCAAGAAACGGAGCAGCTGAGACGTATCCTCGTCTGAAGGCACCACATTGTGTGCGTTACTCGGACGGGCATATCGCTGGCGGCGGCATGTGCACCAGGCCAGCGCGGCCAGTGCGAGTGCGAGCGTCGGGGGGACGGTAGCGACGGAGATGAGCGCCGCGCGCGCCGAGCCTGTGCGGCCGCGCATGGAAGCGGACGCAGTGGATGCTGGCGCTGCGGACAGGGCCGATGTTGCTGCAGGGGAGGCTGCAGAGCTGAGCGCTGGTTGCTGAGCGATCGTAGAGCTGGAGAGAGGAGGCGCAGATGTCGTGGAGCTGGCCATGGGAGGCGCAGAGCTACTCTCAAGAGAGTCCTGGATGGTATATTTGACGGCAGTGAGCCTCCGACACCTAGCAACCTTCGATCGGCGCGCGTACCTTGTGTACATGACATTGTCCAGGAGAAGGAGACTCAGGCCTCCGCCGAACCGCCCATTTTGGATCTTGAGCGTGTGCGGGATCTCGTCCAGACCATCCACAGAGAATAGGCGTTCTGCGAGTTCTGTGGATTGCGAAAACCGAAATAGCTGCTACGTGACGACGATGTATCGAACACACGTCTCGCTGCATTGCAACCAACGTCACGATGTGTGCTCAAAAATCGACGGTTTTCTACGATACTGTAGGTATCCATGTAGTAGTGTCCAGCCGTAGGTGCGGTCCCTCAATTGATATCAGAGCTCTTCACATGTCCACCTCCATGCTTCGATACTCCGGCGGCGCAGAGACGCGGCTTCCCTCAGCGCTGCCCGAGTATCGCGTCCTCATCCTCTACACCATCCTTCTTTCGTCCGCAGCAACGTTCCCTGCCTCTGGAAGGGGTGCTGCAGTGCCGTGCTCTGAGTAGCGCAGCGGAACGAGCGTTTCATGTTGCTCGGGGGGATAGACTTGTGAGAGGAATGGTGGCATTTGTAGGGGTCCGAGTTCAGTCCGACGTCCCATGCGATGTCCATTAAGGGTCAGATCCCTCAAATCACCTTCAATAGCAACTAGTAATGATGACGGGGGTGCTCTATATCTCAGTCGTAAGCCATCCATCAATACATGGTTTTGTACCCCGGAAAACGAGCATTGCTAGCGATGCTAGACCCTGCCGCCGCCACATTACTCGAATTGTCTGACCTCATCCCCTGCATCATCCTGCTGCCGCCCGAGCCGATGCTCCCCGTCGCCGCACCCTGCGTCGATACGTGCATTGCATTGTACGCTGCCGGGTGCGTGAAGAACGGGTTCGACGGCGGCGGCCCCTGCGCCTGGACGGATTCGACAGCCGGTCTTGCGCTGAGCATGATGATGGAGCGTTGCTGCTGGCGTATCTTCCAGGCCATCACAACACCGGCGACGAGCACCACACCGAGCACCGCCGCCAAACAGACCACAGCGGCACGCGCGACGCCATTAAGGCCGGACGCGACATTACAGCTAGCGCCTGAGGAGGCCGTCGCTGTCACGGTCTCTGTTGGCACTGAGGCTGCTGAGTCGGTGGAAAAACGTCAGACTCTCAAGCGATGTTTTTTTTTACATGAGCGACTGACCTGGTGAACTGTTTACAGCGGTGGTGTCAAAGCTACTCGTATCGCTAACTCTGTCCGTTAGCGAATGCGATGAGTCGAGAGGGCGTACGCACGTCGTGTACATCAAATAGTCCAAGAGAACCAGGCTATCCCCTTCCCCACTACGCCCGTTCACGAGCATCAGCGTGTGATGGGCCTCGCCAAAGTCCGTCTTGCTAAAGAGTAATTGGTTGTACTTGTACGTGTCATTCAGACTTTCAGTGCGGAAGGCGTAGGTATCTGCTAGCTCCCCATCGATAGAGAACTGCACGTTTGCCGAGGCTCGCGTAAACAGCTGCACCTGCATTCCGTACACGTAGATCGCAGAGCCTAAAGATGGGAGGTCACTACAAGTGGTCCTCAACCGAAGAAATAGGGGGCGTACCGGTGAAGTTGAATGTCATGCTCTGCTGGGTGTCTTGACCGTTGTCGCGGAAAGTCACATCATGCCAGGTCCCTCCGAGGACTTGCTTCGGGTCGATGTCCGCATCGCAGGTGATGCACGACTGGCCCATGTTCCATTCCGCGGATGCGTACAATATGCTTGGATCCTGGTCGTCGACTACGACATTGATCAGTGTACCAATCGTAGGAGGGACATGGAGGAAAATCAATGCTGTAGTGACGAATAGGTAGACTGGAGACGCGGGCCACACAGAGCGCATGTCGTGTGAAAGGCGATGTTAGATCGAATCAAAGAACGGAATGAGACATGAAAATTGCTGCTCAAACCGGCCAATAAGAAAGTGCTTTATATACTGCGCGATGCGAGCACATGGGCTCCATCGTCAGTACACTGAGCCGCATCTTTGTCTGCTGCAAGATGGCAACTGCCACCTTGGAGGCCGCATCCATGCATCTATCGTCGAATTTCTTATGTGGTCTTTTATATCTGCTCATAGCCTAGTCGAACACAGAACACCTTAGAAACTGTGTCTGATCTTGAGATGATGCGCGGACCTCGCATCTTTAATGACTATGATCTTGACACTGATCCGAAGACCGAGGCTCCAATATGGAGAGTAAGGGTACATTATGGCGTGCCGCGCTTTGCCAAGCCTTCGAAGCATGTTGCTATGCTAACCCACACCAACGGTCTTGAACATGCTGTCCGAGTCGCAGCGGATGCGGGAACGGTGTATACGTAAAGTTCTGCGCGGACCCAGGCTCTGCAAGCCACCACCTAGGGATGTTCTGGGCTGCGATAGTGATAAGCAGCACCGTGACGCCGAGCATCACTAATCTGCGAGGAATATCCCAGCGACGCGCTTGGGATCGCTAGAACTCGACGCAGCGTGCGTGCTGACGTTCGAAACGACAGTCAACAGTACGGTCACGGTGAACCTAGCCTTGCTATTTGCGCCCGAGGTAGTCAACGTAATCGCCACAGGACATGCGGATGCTGTACCTTGTCCAAAGGTATGACGACTCACGAAATACCTGGCAGCAACGTGCGACTTACTTGTTGCTTTAGTCGCACTACCGCAGCTAGTCGTATCCAAAATCCCACGTCATCAGAAGGACCTGCGACGTGAGATGGCGCACGCACGTTATATACGCCAGATCACCGAGCAGAATGGTCCTCCTCAGCTGGCTCATCATGAACAGACACTCGTGCTTACATTCGATGCTTGCATACTGTCTGTGAATCGCAAATGATAAATGCACCAAGGATGCGATATAACATAATAACGTGATCTGGTATACGAATACCAACTCTTGAAGCGTCGTCTACTCGCCTATGTCCTCATTCCATTCCTGTGACATTGGCGGTACGATAAGCATCGTACTCGCAGGCGGTATCTGTGGCGACGTACCTCAGGCTTCTCAGCTATAAATTTGGACATTAGGTCCCTGCACTCTCTGTCATCCAAAACGACGACTTCGACGCCGTTTGCTAAAAGCAGGTCCTCACCGCCGCAGAAGGTGGCGTTTTCACCGATGACGACGCGGGGGATGCGATACAGGAGGATCGCGCCGGTACACATTATGCACGGGCTAGATCCATGTTAGACCTCGCCTGCATCTTTTGCAGAGCTAGAGATGTACCTCAACGTCGTGAACTGTGAGGCGACAAGTGCGTGCAGTAGACGTTCGGCTTCCACGAGAGCAAGACTCACCATGGTGCAGTTTCGATACACGTCGGCCTTCAACCTGCCAGCGTTCTCAAGGCATGACATCTCACCGTGCAGTGTCGCTGAACTCTTCTGAATGCGCTCGTTGTGCCCGCACGCGATGAGCTTCGGCGCGCTGCCCGCAGACACGTGCTGCACGAGAGCGGCGCCGATAGGTATCCCGCCTTCAGCATAGCTCTTCTTGGCCTGCTCGAGGGCGGCAGCGGTGCCGAGCGCGTCAACAGCGTCCATGTCAAGTTGACGGGTGGCTGGATTAGAAGACTTGCATTTGGTCCTCGAGGTACGAGATAAGCCGAACGCGAACCCGTGACGCAGATAAGTAAGTAGGAAACGCGTCATAAGAAAGCCGCGAATACCCGTTGATAACGGGTACTTATCCAGTAAGCAGGTATGCTTACCGTGTCAGCTTCCAATAAACCGCGGACCATACCATCAGCTTACGTAATGTATTAGCTTCGTCATAAGGCCTTCTGGACTTCTGGACCGTGTTTACATCCACAACGACCTCCCAGGTCCATCGCACATGTTACGCTCCAATCCACCAATTTTATCTTCATGAGACCTGCGTGCTCTCTCCTTCCTTCTCGCTCAGGCGACGAGCGCAAAGGGGGCTTCGCTGTTCGCCCCGACGTCCAGCTGCAGTCTCGAAATGGTCACCCTGCGACAAGCACCAGGACTACGTCGACACCAGTGTTTTTATGCGGCCTGGCGAGTACCTGCTAGCACTACACCTCGAAGGACCTCCTGTCTGCTCGATGGATCCGTTCTGGCAAATATCCGCGGCCTCCAGCACGCCATCTCGCGACGCGCTTTCCGGGCGGTTATTGCGCTGGGGCGAAGCGTTTTGCGTGAAAATGTTCCCTGGCTCGCCCGACATCCTTCATGTCTTCCACGTCAGCTTCGCCATCACGGCTTCCGACGTTCGACGCTCTCGGGGCGACACCGCCGGAGCCTGTTGCCGCAGAAGATGCTGCCCGCGCGTGGATCGCCCTCTTTGCAGCGCGCGCCGCGGCTGGAGACGCAGAAGGACTCATTAGCGAGACGCTCTACTCAGACCCGTGGTGGCGCGACCTCTTCGCCTTGACCTGGGACATCCGCACCTTCCACGGCCGCGGGGCCGTGTCCCGCTTCCTGGGCGACCGGCTCGCCGCGACCCACTTCGGCGACATCGAGCTGCTCGAGGCGACGTATCAGACGCCATACCCGGCCCTCGGCTGGATCGTCGTGGCGTTCTCGTTCTCTACCGACGTCGCGCAAGGGCGCGGCGAGGCGCGCCTCGTGTACTGTGCAGACCAGACCTGGCGCGCGGTCGCGGTCTACACGAACCTCGAAGGTCTCAGGAGCTTCCCCGAAAGTCTGGGATCCCACCGCGACTTCAAGCCTGACCACGGGAAGTGGACCGCCGGTGCCGCGTTCAGCGAGACCCCGGACGTGCTCATCATCGGCGGAGGGCAAAGCGGGCTCGCGGTCGCCGCGCGGCTAAACGCGCTCGGTGTAGCGAACTTGGTTGTGGAAGCGGACGAACGGGTGGGCGACGGCTGGAGGAAGAGGCACGAGAGACTGAGCTTGCATGGACCCATATGTGCGCTCCTCTAGGCCTTTCGTTCACACTTACGCTGATCACAATTACCAGGGCAGAACCATATGCCATACCTCCCGTCAGTCCCAAGTCACCGTGGTCCATACCGAAATGCTTACATCTGAAGGCAGCTTCCCGTCAACGTGGCCTGTCTTCATCCCTTCCAACAAGGTTCGTCTACATCCCCGTGTTCAGCGGCGCGCGTATCGACCGGCACACAGTTCGCGAACTGGCTGGAGCTGTACGCCGACGCACTGGAGATCAACGTCAAGACGTCGACCTCGGCGAAGTCAATACGCCGAAACACAGACACGCAGAAGTGGGATGTCACGTTGCAAGGTCCCGACGAAGCACAGCGCTCGGTCTCCGTGAAGCACATCGTGATGGCCGCGGGCTGGCCATTCAAGCACACAACATTCCCAGGACAGGTGCGTCGTCCTCGCTTGAACTTGCCTTGTCGTCCTCATTTGACTTCGGTTTGCCAGGATGGCTTCGAAGGACAGGTCATACATTCAGCTGACTTCCGGTCGGCTGCGCCATATGTCGGGAAGAAAGTCCTTGTCATCGGCGCCTGCGCGTCTGGTACGGTCTGTTTCCTGCCTATGCTCCATCTGTCTGACGCCTTACACAGCTCACGATGCCGCCTCGGACTGCGCGGACCTCGGAATTGGTACCACTCATTATCTCGCTACTGATCATACTCATCTGACCCCACTCGTAGACGTGACGATGCACCAGCGTTCGCGAACCTTCATCATGTCGATAAACCCCGGTATGCTGCGCGCATCGTCATCTGCAGAATGGGAGGGCTCGCCCACGGAAGACGTCGACCGAACGAAGTTCGCGCTACCTGTGCACTTGGCGAAGCACCTCGCGAAGCGTACAGCAGCCCTGATTAGAGAGGGAGATCGGTGCGCATTTTGTCACCGTCTGCGCTCGTGTCAAGAGTCTAACTGGGGCGCAGAGAGATGCTCGAAGGCCTCGAACGCGCCGAGTACCGAACGTGGGCGGGTGAAGAGGATGCGGGCGCATTCTTCCACTTGCTCCGCGGGAGCGGATATTACCTCGGTCCGTCGCGCGCACCTGTGTTCCCTCATACCAAACTCAACGCGCTGCACAGATCGCGGCGCAAGCCAGCAAATCATAGACGGCAAAATCAAGATGAAGTCCGGTGTCGACGTCGACCATCTGACGCGCACGGGAGTGCGCTTCAGCGACGGAACCGAGCTCGCCGCGGACGTCATTGTCGTCGCCACTGGGTACGTTCGGCGCCTCTCTATCCTCCCCTCGTACTCACGACAAGCATGACAGCTTCGACGACGCACGGCTCCTCCTCCGCGACCTCCTCGGCGGGAGCGTACCACTAGAGCAGATCCCGCCGATCTGGGACTTCGACGATGCGACGGGCGAGGTGCGCGGCGCGTACCGCGACCTCGGGCCTGCGCTTCCGGACGTGTGGCCCATCCTCGGAAACCTGGCGTGGGTTCGCTGGTTCTCGAAGCATGTCGCGCTGCGTGAGTCGGCCCTTTGGTCTTGTCTGGGCTGAGCTGACAATGCGTGCGCAGAGATCAAGGCGAAGCTCGAGGGCGTGTACAGTGAGCGGTATGAGGCGTGAACCGGTACCAGTGCACTCTCTGTCAGATATTGCCGCTCCTCGACGCTCTAGCTGGCGCGAAGACGCAATTATGTATTCTTCCATGAATAGAATAGCGTTACATCATGTCTCCCGACACGCTCTGGTACGCTGGCGGTGCCGACCTCCTACTGACGACGCTTCCGCTTTCCTCCGCTGGGAGCTCTGACCTTGCCTGTCCCTGCTCTATGCGATGTCCAGCGGGCATGTTCTGAGCAGAGGCGAGCACCCAGGTCGTTGGCTTCCCCTGGCGGTACAGCGCGTTGTACGAGCTTGCGCTGGGCTCTTGCGGAGGCACGTTTGGGGGCGGCAGTAAGAATGGCGTTGGAGGAAACGGTTGCGCAGTGACCGCGGTGTGGTCTCCGCTTCCACTATTCCAAGTCGACATTGGTGTGGGCAGGAGCGGCACGTCCGCTTGAATAGAGTCAGACCTACCCCCAGTGTGTCGCTGTCGACGGATCATCCTGGCCATTCCGGCGATAACAAGGAGGGCCAGGAAAAAGACGGATCCTAGGCAGATTGCTGCAATGCGCGCACCGATATCCAGACGGCTAGCTGCATGGGTAGCGGCTCTTGGTGCAGTGCTCGCCGTTGCCGTAGTATTGACTGAGCAATGATCGCAAGTCAGCTTCTGCGATAACGACTTAGCAGGGAATGATTCACCTGTTGTCGCGTTTGCGTACATGCCACCCATGTTGCTCGTGTCACTGATTATCTCGGTAGTAAGGTAAAAGTAGGGTTCAAACGGTGGCACATACGTGGTATATACGAGATAGTCGAATAAAACGAGGCTGGGTGCCCCGCCTACTCGCCCGTTCTGGAGTGTGAGGGTATGCGGAGCTTCCTTGAGGTTATCCTGCGAAAACAGTAGCTGCCCGTACGTGGCAACGTCTTGAGGTCCCGACGGTGTAAATGTGTAGGTGGACACCATCTGGTCATCGACGAAGAAAAGAACGTCCGCGGAACTTTTCCCAGAGAGCTGCAGCTGGGCTCCAAACACAAATATCGCAGAACCTGCGGCCCGGGTAGAAGGTCAGAACGAGATGACCGGCACTTAGCAGGATATACCATTAAATTTGAACGTTGCATTCTGTGGGGTATTGCTGCCTTGTTTTAGGTATGTATCGTCAGACCAGGTCCCGTTGTAGACTTGCGACGCGTCTACCCTTGCGGTGCAGACGGTGCATGTCTGACCGATATGCCATTCGGGCGAGTACGATATGCTGGGATCCTGATCGTCGACTATGACATCGATCAATGTCCCGGAGGCGGCCAAGGCGTGAGTCAAAATGCATATCGTAGTTACAGAGAGGAGGATTGTGGCTGTAGATGTCCGGGACATCACAGAAGCAGCTACTGAAGAGCGCGAGTACGAGGCGAGGTAGGGGCGCCCAGGGATACGGCCTAACGCCAGACTTGGGGGATGCGTATCTGGCTTATGTAGAAGTTCACTCCGTCGAAAGAACTAGAACACAGCCTTTGATAAATAGAAATCAGCAGCGTTGGCCGTCAAATAAATGAGATAGCATACCATAAAGATTCCGGTGTATTGGCAGCGCATTGTCGCTTGCCCGCACGCGAGCTCGATCTTGACCTGCTTTCGTGGGCTATCATCTTACCGGCTGTCACATGCAAGACCGCAATCTCCGAGGTGGGGGTCGGGCGGGAGTCTATATCACGATGGTGGGCAGCTTGGACGTCGGCCACGCTATGCGCTGGCTGTGCTGGACCTTCGGACACCAGCGTATGATAGTACGGCCTGCGTCTAGTGCGACGCTAGCTCGTGGTGAGAATTCGCCGGGTGCTCAAACATGACTGCTTGGACATGAATGACATGATGCACCGCAGGAAGTACAAGAGAAGAAGACGAATACACGCACACATAGCGTCATATCGATAGGTTATCAAGCGATGTCTGCTCGCGTACGACCCCGTCTTACCCCTATGACGTCGTTAGCACCGTCGCTCCTACAGCCAAAATCTTGCCGGGCGTACCTTGTGTTTCTTGGTAAAAAGTCAACATGAAGATAGGTTTTTTAATTGACCGGTCGTCCACGACCCCGCCACCGTTCACCGGATCTCGTTGCCTTCCGCATAGCTCTGCTTCGCTTGCTGAAGCGCAGAGACAGCACAGATCGCGTCGATGTATAGTGTACAAATGGCAGAGTGGGATTGTGAAAGGTCTGGCATTCCGTCATCGAGGTAAATCACGAGATAGGGTTATGGGTTAGGCGGGACGCGCTCCCGTGACTCGCATAAGGAACGCGTCATAAGAAACGCGTGAGTGCTGCTTCACTGCGAATACTTACTGCTTAAGTAAAGCTTAAGTAAAGAGTGTTACTGTGGGAGCCTCGAGTAAGCATTGAAAGTAAACGCGAGCTTACGTAATATATTACCTTCATCGCAGCTCTGACATACTGCCCGGATTTTCTGCAGCCACAACAGCCTCCTTAGTCACGTAACCATCCTTCGTGAAAGTGTTGACTGGCGTGCCCGATGTCTCTCGTTTATCCGCGACCATCGTCACAGCTCCCAGTGTTCGATGTTGTGGTAGCGACAACTCCTGGGCCCGTTGCCGCAGAAGGTGCTGCTCGAACGTGGGTCGCCCGCCTTGCAGCGCGGGCTGCGGCTGGAAACGCAAAAGGCCTCAGGCCTCATCAGCGAGACGCTCTACTAGGACCTGTGGTGGCGCGACCTCTTTGCCCTGACCTGGGACGTTCCGAGTTCGCACCTTCCATCGCGGAGAAATCCACCACTTCCTGCGCGACTGCCTCGACGCGACGCGCCTCGGCGGGAGCGAGCTCCTCAAAGCAACGTACCAAATACGGTCTGTGACCCTCGGTAAGATCGTAGTAGCTTTCACAATCACCGCCGGCGTCGCTAAAGGACGCGGCGGGGCGCGCCTCGTGTGCCACGCGAACTTACGAGACTTGACTCGCAACTGTGGTGTACACGAACCTCGAGGGTCTCATGAGCATTTACAAGTGCCTGAGGCCCCGCGGTGACTTCAAGCGACTACGGGAAGTGGACTGCTGACGCGGCGTTCAGGGAGAGCCCGGATGTGCACATCATTGGCGGAGAGCAGAGCGGGCTCACGGTCGCAGCGCGGCTGAACGCGCTTGGAGATTTGCGCTCATATCTTACTGCAGGGTCCGGTATACTGACCTGTATTCATCCCTAGATGAACAAAATCATTTTACATCATGTCTCCCGACACGCTCTGGTATGCCGGCGGTGCCGACTTCCCACCAACGACACTCCCGCCGCCCCCAACTGAGAGCTCCGACATCGCCTGCCCCTGCCCTGCGCTATATTCAGCGGGCATGCTCTGCGCAGAGCTCAGCATCCAGGACGGCGGCTGCCCCTGCTGGAGGTGCATCGAGTTGTACAACATCGCGCTGGCCTCCTGTGGAGGCACGCTGCGGGCCGATGGCGGGAATGGCGTCGGAGTATATGGCTGCGAGGGTACCGCGGCGTGGTCTGCAGTGCCTCCACCCCATATCGACAGCGGTTTGGGCAAAAATGGCGTGTCGGCCTGCGCAGGGTCGAAGACGATCCCAGCGCGTTGTCGGCGGATTGTCCTGGCCATTCCGGCGATGACGAGGAATGCCACGAAGAGCACGGCCCCTAGGATTATCGCTGCAATGCGCGCGCTGCTGTTGGAGCGGTCTCCTGCGCGGGTATTGGCGTCTGGTAGAGCGGTCGCCGTTACTGTGACGGTGGACGGACTGACTAAGTACACGAATGTTGTAAGCCAGTTTCGCGACTTGTGAGTCGTGACTCGACCGACGGCAGTAAGTGACTGACCTCCTGTCATGTTTGCGGCCATATCACTTATGTTACCCGTGCTGCTGCTTGTCGTGTCAGTGAGCGAAAGGCGCGGTTCAACGGGGGACACATACGTGGTGTATACGAGATAGTCAAACAATACGAGGCTTTGAGCCCCGCCGACCCGTCCGTTCTGCAGCACGAGTGTATGCGGAGCTTCCCCGAGATTTTCCTGCGAAAATAGTAACTGCCCGTACTTGGCGACGTCTTCAGTTCCCGACGGTGTGAACGTGTAGGTGGACGCCAGCTGCTCGTCGATGTAGAAAAGCACGTCCGCGGAATTCTTTCCCAACAGCTGCTCTTGGGCTCCGTACACAAAGATCGCAGAGCCTGTGGGGAGACGGTCGGGATGAGAAGGCCAGAAGTTAACGGAATTCGTACCATTAAATTTGAACGTCGCGTTCTGTGGGTTGTCATCGGACAGGTACGTGTTGTCAGACCAGGTTCCGTTGTATATTTGCGACTTGTCGATACCAGCATCACAGACTGTGCATGTCTGACCGATGTTCCATTTGGACGTGTACGATATACTGGGGTCCTGGTCGTCGACTATGACAGTGATCAACGTCCCGAAGGCGGAAAATGCGTGAGACAGAACACATATCACAGTCACAGAGAAGAGGGCTGCGGTTTTAGCCGTCCAGGGCATCGCAGAAGCGGTTGCGGAAGAGCAGGAATGTAGGCTCGGGGCGACGAAGGGGAAAGCAGGGACACGACCTGCGAGGGTGGTTCAAGTACTCAGCAGGAGTACTTCGTCGAAAGGGAACTCAAACTTTGATTAGCGGAAATGAACAGCGCCGGCTGTCAAGTAGCCGTGATAGTATACCTCAAGGCCCACCTGGTTCCTGGCAACACGCTCTCCGCGGCTGTCATATCAATGACTTTAACGAGCATGCTCGAGAGCCCCATCATGTCTTGTTCTCGTATCCCTTCCCTTGCCGACATGAAAAGGCCGCCAACTCCTTTGCGGATACGGATATCGAACTACATGATGCGAGATGCGCTTGCAAAGATAGACCTCCAGACAGGTACCAGGCGGGAGCTACCGTCATGGTGGCGCTCGGTCGGATGGCGACGCGGCAGAATGGCTGCGTCTGGCTGCGATGGAGCTTCGGGCATCAGCGTGTGACATATTGTAGCCTGTGCGAAGTGCGATGTTGGCTCGTAGCCGCCTTTGTAAGGTGCCTCATCCGGGTCCGCTTGGACACGAATGGCTTGCCGCACCGCAGTCGGTGAAAAAATTGCGAAGATGAAAACCATACACGCACAGCGCAATATCGACTTATCGACAGGCGTCGGGCTAGCTCTCTCCTCGTCTAACTGCTGTAGCATTGGAAACGCTGTAAACGCCACTCCTGCAGCCACCACTGTTCGACGTACCTCGCGACCGCCGATGATAAAAAGGCCTGGGCACCAGTTCTCTACATGGCCTATCATACAGAGCACCGACCTCCGCATCGTTCTTCCGGAGCGGGCAGAACTCCGCGTAAGAGCTGGCATTTGTGCTCGTGACGGCGCGGGCGATGCGATACACTAGGATCGCACGGGTACACATGGTGCATGAGCCCAACCTACCTTCAGACATAAAATCAGGCTTTTTCCACACAGCAAATCGTATCCCAACGTCGTGAAAGACGTACTGGTGACGAGTCGCGTGTAGCGGCAGGCAATAATCCCGTGCTGAATGTGTGCAGCGTTGAGCCTGCATCACCTTCGGCATAGCCCTGCTTGACTTGCTCAAGCGCAGCGACACCACGAAGCGCAGCGACAGCTTCTATGTTCAGGGAACACTTGGCTGGGCGATAATGTGAAAAGCCTTGCATTTGACCTTCGTGGTACGAGGCAAGCTGAGGCCGAACGCGAACCCGTGACTCGAGCAAATGACGCGTCATAAGCAACGCGCAAGTAATGCTTAGAAGCAAATGCTTACTGGGTAAGCGGGAGAGCTTACTATGGGAGTCTCCAGTAAGCATCGAAAGCTACCGTGGGCTTACGTAATGTATTACCCTCGTCATAGTTCCGACACACGGCCCAGATTTCTGCAGCTTATCCTCGACCGTGACCACGACGACCTCGCTGACCACACAGGCAGCTTCCATCCACGAATCTGTACCACGCATGAATTCCTTAAGTTCACGAATCTATGCTTCAAACGTCCCTCGCTGGATGCCCTCGGCTTCTAGCTATCTCAGATGGCAGGCGCGACTATGATCCCGCTTAACGACTCGTTGGTTGCAACATCTAGCCCAGACGTACTCGACTCCAGGCGTTGACACTGCTTCATCTCTCCAGTACATCATGTATGTATGCGCTAGCACCGTACTACTGGCGATCTCCCCCTCTGGAGCGATGTCATCTTCTTGCAGCATACGCTTTCCGCGCAGTTATTGCGCTCGGCCGTTCTTTGTGAAGGTGCTACCTGGTTCGCCCAATGTCTTTCATGCCTTCCACTCCGACCTTATCATCTCAGCTTCCGACGTTCGACATTGTGGGAGCTTCACCGCCCGAGCCCGTCGCTGCGGAAGACGCTGCTCGCGCGTGGATCGGCCTCTTCACGGCGTGCGCCGTGGCTGGAGACACAGAGAGACTCATTCACGAGGCACTCTACACAGATCCGTGGTGGCGCGATCTCTTTGCCCTGACCTGGGACATCCGCACCTTCCACGGCCGCGCCGCCATCTCTCACTTCCTGCACGACCGCCTCGCTGTGACACGCTTCGGCGGCATCGAGCTCCTCAAGGCGACCTACCAGACGCCATATCCGGCCCTCTGCTGGATCGTCGCCGCATTCTCGTTCAAGACCGACGTTGCTCAAGGGCGCGGGGAGGCGCGTCTCGTGTACTGCGCGGACAGGACCTGGCGTGCGGTCGCGGTGTACACGAACCTCGAGGGCGTTAAGGACTTCCCCGAGTGCCTAGGGCCGCACCGCGACTTCAGACCCAACCATGGCAGGTGTCCCGTCGGCGCAGTGTACAGCAGGAGCCCCGACGTGCTCATCATCGGCGGAGGACAGAGCGGGCTGGCGGTCGCAGCGCGGCTGAACGCGCTTGGGGTACCGAACCTGGTCGTGGAGGCGGACGAGCGGGTGGGCGACAGGTGGAGGAAGAGGCACGAGAAGCTGTGCTTGCATGGGCCGATATGTGCGTACGCTGCACCTCTCACCTGTGCCTTGCTGACCGCGGTCTTTAGGGCAAAACCATATGCCATACCTCCCGTCAGTTTCACATCGCCGCAGTTCGCTCTCGAGTGCTCATATCTGAACGCAGCTTCCCGTCAACCTGGCCTGTCTTCACTCCTGCGCATAAGGTGCGTCAATTTTTGCATGCTGGACAAGGGTGGTGCCGACGTCGGTGAAGTTCGCAAGCTGGTTGGAGTTTTATGCCGATGCCCTTGACATCAGCGTTCAGACAGCGACCTCAGCAACGTCCCTACATCGAAACAGCGATACACAGAAATGGGACGTCGTCTTACAAAGCCCCAATGGCGTGCAGAATTTACTCTCAGTGAAGCACGTCGTCGTGGCCGCTGGCTGGCCATTCAAGCGCGTTTCGCTCCCAGGACAGGTACGTTGTCATCGCTCAATGTGTTGAACATATTCATATAGCTCCGATCGACTAGGATGACTTCATAGGTCAGGTCATACATTCGACAGACTTTTCTTCCGCTGAGCCATACGTGGGGAAGAAGGTCGTCGTAATTGGGGCGTGCTCGTCTGGTACGACCTTCTCCGAAATCGTGGAAAGCAGATTTGACGCATGGCTCAGCTCACGACGCCGCGTCAGACTGCGCAGACCTCGGCATCGGTGTGTCTTCTGCCCATTCTATCTTAGCGCCTGTCTGAATGCCGGACATCCCAGACGTGACGATGCACCAGCGTTCGCGTACTTTCGTCATGTCGATCGACCCAGGCATGTTGCGAGTGACGTCCTCTGCAGAATGGGAGAGCGAGCCCACGGAAGACATCGACCACACGAAATTCGCGCTGCCTGTGCACCTAGCGAAGCATCTCGCGAAACGAACCGCGGCGATGATCAGAGAAGGCGATCGGTACTGCTCAACCTACACTCTTCTTGACTCGTGTCGCGTCTGACGAAACCACAAAGAAATGCTCGAAGGTCTCCACAGGGCGGGCTACCGAACCTCGCTGGGTGAAGAAGACGAAGGCCCATTTTCCCACTTGCTCCGTGGTAGTGGGCATTATCTCGGTCCGTCGCGAGCACCTGCATCATTTGATTTCGCTGAAGATATTGTACAGACCGCGGCGCATGCCAACAGATCATCGACGGCAAGATCAAGATCAAGTCGGGCGTCGACGTGGAGCGTCTGACCTGCACCGGCGCGCGCTTCAGCGACGGCACCGAGCTCGCTGCGGATGTCATCGTCGTGGCTACTGGGTTCGTCCTGCTTCTCCACATTCAACTCTCATCCTCATACAGTCCCGGCAGACACGACGACGCGCGTCTTCTCCTCCGCGACCTTCTCGGCGGGAGCCTCGCGCTCAAGCAGATCCCGCCCATTTGGGGCTTCGACGACGCAACGGGCGAGGTACGCGGCGTGTACCGCGATCTCGCGCCTGCGCTACCCGACGTATGGCCCGTCCTCGGGAACCTGGCGTGGGTCAGGTGGTTCTCGAAGCATGTCGCGCTGCGTGAGTCGGCCGTCTCGCCCCAGGCGATCAGAGCTTATGCTGTGTTCATAGAGATCAAGGCGAAGCTCGAGGGGGTGTACGGCGAGCGGTATGGGGCGTGATACGGTGCTGGTGCCTTCTCGTTCAGATATTGCCCAATATCCTGTTGCGCGCCAGGGCTTTCCGGCCTGTGCAAAGACAAAGCTATACATGTATGCAATTCGCAAGCCCTAGACACAGGGTTCAACGCGTGCGTAACATGCGAATAGATATGGCGCCACAGTATTGTGATGACTTGGGCAGCAGCGCGTCGCTCTCGCCGCAGGACCGACGTTGAAAAGTATCGACACGCCGTTGCTTTCGGTGCCGGTCGCCGCGCCGATGCCCTACATACCATGCAACGTTCTGGACCCATCGCTGCACGGCCTCCAACGCTGAGACTGGAGATGAGAAGCATCGGCGCGGAGAGTAGCGGGATATCGCAGGACATGCGCCCGCAGCCGTTCTTATTCACTGAGGCACCGCTGCCTTAGGACACGACGGGGGAAAGTATCGTGGGGCAGATGAAATTTCTACAGGAGTATACTAGAGAGCTAGGAGGAGTTTGCGATGAAGCAGGATCGCATGTATGTCGAATGTGCACGTCCTCACCATTGTCGATGGTCATATCCACGAGAGCGCCAGGTGTAAAGTGGGATACAAGACGAGAAATAACAAAGAAATCGGTCCAGTATTCTTTCCGGGCTTACATAGTACACGGCCTAAAAAGCTTAGTCCGCGATGCGGTACACGATCTTCTGCCCGCTCTGCTTCCCCTCCTCCATGTACTTCAGCCCGACGTGAATCTCTTCGAGTCCGCCCTCAAGACGCAGCGTCGGGTTCGGCTTGATCAGCCCTTTGACGACGAGGGCGGGTGTCTTCGCGAGGAACTGCACCATGTGCGCGCGGTCGGACGCGCTCGCAGGGAAGCGGTGCGCGCCGACGAACACGCCGTCCCGCTCGGGCAGGCTGCTGAAGAAGCGCGTCGTGATCTCGCGGTCTGCCGCGGTGAGCATCTTGCCCTGCACGGCCTCGCCGAGCACGAACTCACGGCCGAGTGCGGTGTGGATGAGCGTGTGCCGCACAGTGACGTCCGCGCGGGCGCTCGCTGCGGCGGCCGTCGCGACGAGGAGCGTGCCGAGCGTGCCGCCGCGCGGCCCGAAGACCTGCACGCTGAAGAGCTGCGTGTCCGGCTCGGAGATGGCGTCGAGCGCGACACGGATGGTGTCGTTCGTGGCGGCTTTGATTTGCGCGATGGCGTCGGGAGCTTTGTACTAAGCAAAGGTGAGCATGCGGTAGGTTCATAGATGAGGACATGACGTACGTCTACCACGACGTCGGCCCCGAGCGACTTGCAGAGATCGTGATTCCTCGGCGAAGCAGTCGTCACGATCTTGTAGCCTACGAGGTGCGCGAGCTGAATGGCGTAGAGGCCGACAGAGCCTAAACACCTCTCATGAGCATTTTGACAGCACCTGAGAAGGCACAGAACACTACTCGCCGCTTCCACCATTGATGAACAGCCACTCCTCATGGTCAACCTTGTCTGGGACCTCGACGAGGCCCAGGCGATCGGGATGGAAGAGCACCTGAGCAGCAGTCCACAGGCCGCAGCCCATGGCCGCGGCTTGCTCGTGCGTGACCGTGCCTGCGGGGGCGGCCCAGCAGAGGTCTGCGCCGGTCTTGAGGTACTCTGCGAACGCGCCACGGTCCGTGTAGTTGGCGCCCTGCGCGTAGCCCGCGACGTGGTCGCCGACGATGCGCGAGGTAACGCTCCGCCCTGTCTGCACTACGACGCCGGACCAATCACTCCCGCAGATCGTGCCAGCGGCACCGAAGAGCTTGATTTCTGTGCGCGCGGTGAGTGATTGTGCGCGGGAGTGAGGGGAGGTGGCGTACGAATCCAGTCGACTGGGTTGAGCGCGACCGCGACGACCTTGACGAGCACCTCGTCGTCGTCGATCTCGGGCACGGGAATGGACTCCACCTTTGCGGTCCTGTCAGGTTGGAGGATGAGAGCCTTCATGGTGGCTGGGACTACTGTCGACATGTCGCTCGATTGTCCGGTTGGCAGGTAGTGGGGCTGTGGTGTTCTGGGATGGTGACAGTGCAGCCACGCCTCTTATACCGAGTTTTCGCGGATTCTGCCATGGCTGCAGCCAGCTGCTTCGTGCGCGCCCTGCGCGCGTCGCTCAGCAATGACTGACCCCAGGGTCGGTGCGCGACAGGTGCGCGCCGACCCTCAGGTGGCTGCCCGACGCTGCCATTACCACACAGTCGCCGTATATCTCCTATAGGAAGGAGAGGTTACTTCAGCCCGCCGGTGACGCAGCCCAAGAAGAATACGTACGGGCCGCAATGTCGTAGCGTCGACGCGGGCGCGTCGCGCGCCCGCCTGCAAACCGCTTGGGACCGCGCTGACAAAGCCCGAGGCGTTTGACGAAGCTCTGTCAGTGGTCTGTCAGCGACTCTGGGACGGACAAGAGCACGAAATACTCACATCGTGCAGGGACTATGGACGCTCTTCGTCAAGCGCAGGCCAGCCCGTGGGGGCTCCTCATCGAGTGCAAAGACGAGGAAGGTGTGCAGACATTTCGCCCCGCTCAACTTCAGGGGCTATTCGCCATCCAGTCATGTCTAGCGAGTGTTCCCAGCACGATTAGGATGGTGGTAATGCCTGCATTTCTGGCCAGCAGCCGGCGATGCTGTTCGCATTCTGTGTCCAGCCAGGACGAGATGATGAACAGGTCAAACTAACTCTAACATGGGCCTTACTCGAGAGCTTTCAAGGAAGTGTTACCCCGGTAAGTAAAGTGGTTGAATGCGGAGTAAGTAGTGGTAAGCCAGGCATTGTGATGCATGGCTGACGTAATCGTTAGCCTGCATACACATTGGCGCCTGGGAGTACTTTTGAACTTCCCCCGTCACTTCAATGTGAACCGCGTACGCCATGCTCACCGAATTACAGAAAATACATCATTATTGGGGGTCTTGGTGTCCTCATTGTGCGCAGGAGCAATAGCGTCTGCGATTGCATTCCTGTGTTCGCTCGCACACTTGCGTCTTGGTTCGCTCTTGGCTCGCCCTAGAACAGGAGGACGGGCACCCTGCCGCGCGCTGGGGAAAATATGATCAGACAAGGATCTCAGCGTTGCGTAAGTAGGTGATAGGTGTGTTATTGGCCTCTACGACACGTATGATGTATCATCTAACACGGTCATATACAGGCTTCCGAAAATCTAGGCACAAAACGGGGTGCAGCCCTAGCAGCGTGTCCTTAGACAGATACTAGCCTCCGAGGATGTGGTACATCCCGAGCAGAGATGCTAGACCCGAAGTACAAGACGACTTGCCAACCTGGATGTTATCGGTGATTGCGTCCTGAGCATCTTTGACGCGGAAGATGTAAAGCAGCACCTTCGTCAGTATCTGGTGTGCGATTTCCTAGTATCGCATGTTCAGCCATGTGCTCATAACCATTCCCCGTTGGCATCTGTAGGAGCGCATCTCAGGTAATACCAACTCGATTAATATCGCAGCTCCGCACCGCATCCCTGCTACATCTCTCCCTCCCGCCCCTCCGCGTTCTCCCTCGCCGTCGCCGCCATGCGCCCCACGCTCCTTACTGCCTGTCTCCTTACAGCGACCACACTCCTTCAACACCTCACCCTCGTTTCCAGCGCGCTTCTCAACATCACAGTCGACGACCAGGACCCCACAACACTGACGACGACCGGCGTCTCCTTCACGGCCGACTGGCTCGTCGGGCGCGCGGGGCAGTCCTGCATACTCTGCATCGCGCACGTCGATCCCGCACAGGTGCGCGATGGCACCTGGCACGAGGCGGTGTACGACCCGACGGACGCGACGAACCCGGCGCACGCGACGCCGCAGAACGCGACCCTGCCCTTCACTGGTGCGTGTGCTACAGTGTACGACCTAGGTTCCCAGCTGACCATACGGATTGTGTAGGATCAGCTGTCTATGTGTACGGCGTCCAGGTGCAGTCGACGGCAGCGCCGTTTGGCGGGGCGGATCTCGTGTTCTACGTCGACGGGACAAATGCGGGAGACTACGAGTACACCCCGACGGGCCCGCAGGGGGCTTATGTTTACGACAAAATGCTATTTTCCGTCGAGGGCCTCCCGAACACTGCCCATAATTTGACTGTCCAGAATGGACGCCACGGCGGACCGGCAAGCCTGGCCGTGCTGGACTATATCGTGTATACCCAGTGCGTTTGTCGTTCATGCATCGGATATCAACTGACGCGCACAGCCAGAGGTGACAGTAGCGGTTTCCAGCTCACAAGCTCAATCTCAACTACTACGACGGGTATGCCACCGCGCTCTAGAAGCTAGTCGCTTGACTGATGTAATGTCGTCTACCCAAGTATCTTCACTAAGCCCTCCATCAGCAACAACTTTCATTTCTACATCCACATTCGTAGAACCTGTCCCCACCTCCGCCTCTCACGACACTTCCCAACACGGTGGCCTCGGAGCACCACAAATCGCAGCGATCTGCATCTCAATCGCAGCAGCATTCATCATCCTTGCGCTCGCGACCCTCGTCTGCCGCGTACGCCGTCGCCGCCGGGCTGCGCGGGAGCTCACGGCGGCCGTGCCGTTCGAGGACAGCGCTGCCGGCGAGATCCAATCGCAGTACCGCCTGTCCGAGTTCAAGCCGCTCAAGGACGCGCGCCAGGGACCGCCCGTCGTGTCGTGGGCGGAGACCGGCTCGACGGCCGTGGGCACGCCCATCGCGGATGCGATGATGTGCGCAAGGGGCGACGAGCGCGTAGAGCTGGCCGCTGGGATTGTGAGGAGCGAGTGTGCGTGCGGGGTTGGGCCGCCGGCGTACGAGCACGTCAGTCGAGGCGTGGTGTAGGGACGCGAGGGCAGCTTGTCGGGCTCCATTAATGCTGCGAGTGTATCTCTGCCGCCTCCAAAAGTTGCCTTGGCTGGCCTTTGGACGTTTGCCAACACCCCTGTGGAGCGACTTCGTCCTAATATCCTTTGTATGTGTATTTGGTTGCTTCACCGGAACTGCTTATCGTTGCTGTATTTATGTGGGCTATGACGAGGTTGCGGCCGCCTCTACAGTCTACAGCGATTGTACATGCATGCCGCGGATTTCCGAGGCTGGGCCGAGCACGCAGCACGCCAGGTCTCACCGTAAGTAACGGCCAAGCAGGCAACAAAGAACGCATCAAATCACCACGAGGCGTGCATTCTACAGATAAAAGCGAGCCCCTAACCCGTCCTGCGTGCTCCTTCCTTTCTTCCTCCCCCTCTGCGCCCCTTC
This sequence comes from Phanerochaete sordida, assembly GCA_019973155.2. Lineage (NCBI taxonomy): Eukaryota > Fungi > Basidiomycota > Agaricomycetes > Polyporales > Phanerochaetaceae > Phanerochaete > Phanerochaete sordida. The sequence goes on along the minus strand of BPQB01000012.1, from coordinate 357,192 downwards.
TCTCACCCGCGCGATGAGCTTGACGACCCCTGAGGCCGTGCAGGATTCCACGAGGCGCCTGGCGAGGGAGCTCAATGCAGCGCAGAAGGCCGGCCTGCCCATCGACGGATTTGCGTTCGGTAGGCTCCATCTACACTTGCAGTATTGCGCTCATCTGGTGCTCTATATGCCGTTCTAGGCGTCGTGCCGACGTGCTTGCGCTGCGGAGACATGATATTTACCCCCGCGAAACCAATGAAATGCTCGGCTTGCAAAGCTATCATATACTGCAGCAAGGCGGTACGTGGTGCGGTGTTTACCGCGGCCTGCAGCATCTCACAGCACAGCGCAGTGCAGCCGGAAGGACTGGACGACGCCCTGGGGCCCCGGTCAGCCGACACACAGGGATCTCTGTGGCGACTACAAAGTGCGTTTCAGCGCGAGCCGAGGCAGAGCGTCATTCTGACCGCATTGCCAGAGACACATGGAACGTCTTCCCGCCTTCCAAGCGGAGACCGTGTCGTTTCCCTGGGGCCGGCTCGAGCTCGACGGCATGTTCAACTTCGACATCGCGCGGGCGCGCTTTGACGTCCTCGGCGGCACCGGAACGGGCTTCTGGAGCCACTGCGGCGGCGTGGCCCCGCACCGCCAGCGCGAGACGCGCGCCGTCATGCACCCGCGGAAGAAGCTGCCCCGGGGCCTCGACGTGCTGCGGCAGGAGCTGGCGCACGTCGACGGCGCAGACCTGTTTCTCCACGACCGCCACCTGTCGGACGAAGAGGGCTGGAAGCTTGCGCCGGAGTTCGTTCCCTTCCGGGACCTCGCCCGTATGCCCGAGGCGCGCCGCCCGCAGATGGTCGCTTCGTACGCACGGGGAGTCAGTGACTGGGACTCGTGGCACGAGTGGCGCAAGCTCCCGAAGGCGTCGCCGGCGGCACTGTTGATGACCTACCCGCTCAGCGTGTACCACATGCTGACCGGCGTGCTCGAACTCACGACGCCCACCTCGGGCCTGCCGAATAACCGCGTGTCGATGTGCGTCCACCTGCTCGGCGTCGAGGTCGAGCTGAACTACCTGCCAATGTACGCTGCCCTATCTACCTGCCATTTGTTCATACGCTCACATCACGGCAGCTTCGCGGAGCTCGCGCTGCTCCTTCCGTACCACGATATCACTCTTGTCCTCTTCGGCCACGGCATCAAGACCCTGACTGACGCCGCGGCGCGCGCCCAGACCGTGCCCGGCTCGCCGCTCCAGCGCACACTCGTCAACGGCAGCCCGATCTTCGAGTACGCCGCGCCGCGCGCGCTCGGATCAGGCACGCTCACGGTGCTTCTGCACACCGCGAACGCGCTGTGGACGCACCGCGGGATGCAGGCGCTGCAGCACACCGCGCCCGAGCTGTACCCGGACGCGCTGCTCGCGCTCGACGCGGGCCTCGGGACGTACACCGCGTGGCAGGAGGTGCTCCACGTCGCGCACGGCGTGCGCATCCCGTTTGCGGTGACGGAGTACCTCGAGCAATCGCTCGAGTGGGCCGTGCGCCACACCGTGCGTCGCGCTTCCACGCAGCCCTTCCGAGCCCGCGCGCTGACCGCCACGCAGATCCCGGTTGTGCTCGGGCACGACCCCGCGCGCACGCACGCGATCGCGCCGAACCCATTCCACCGCCCCGGCCAGCGCGCGCTGCCGTGCATGCGCCTGCCGAACTTCGTGAACGGCTTCACGCTGTGCGTCGTGCCGCACGACGCGCGCCGGTGCTCGGGCTGCGGGCCGTGCCTCAGCGGCCGCGCGCGGGCGAAGCCTGCTGCGGAGGAGCCGAAGCGTGAGTCGATAGATGATTTGGACTAGCGGTGCTGCTGGGCGTCGTGCTGGACTGTCTTCTGCCTGCCTGGTCGAGGTGGAGGTACCACTGTGAGCGTTCTGGAGCACGTGCCCAGGATACGTACGGAGACCCTGTCGCATCTATAATCTACTTCTACGACACAAGATGTCGCGCGGTTGAGCGTTGGCATCGACTTGAGACGGCGAGAGCTTTGGGCCCAGGCGGCACGTTCGTAGACACCTGCCAAATCGAGACGCGCGCGCGAAGCGCGAAAGCGCCACGACTGCGCCTCGCGATAGGCGCACGCTTTCGACGCTCTGCCCTGGCCACTCCGGCCGCCAGGCTGTTTCTACACTTCCGTCTACACCACGATGCTGATTTGAGCATAAGTGCATAGCATAAAGCATAGAACATGGTACAAAGACGTGTGAGTTGCATAACCTAGCTTCAATTCGCTCCCAAGAATCGAGGCTCTCATCGTCGCTCGACTAGCCCCTTCATCGCCTTGCGTACTCATCGTCGTACAGCGCACATCTCTTCTTTACTGAAGTATTGCCGTAGATTTCTTCATACGTCGGGCGTAGCCTCTTCCTGCCCGCGACGCAGGGACCGGAGAGCTGCTCGACGTCCTGATCACGGACATCCGGGACAACCGGCGGTCCAGCGGAAGCATAGAGAGACACGCCTCCAGAGAGGACGAAGCTGCGAGGCGAGGGCGTGCGCGATGGTTCGGCTATGGCTGGGTTTGGGGCAGAGGCGGGTGCAGCCGGTGTCCTCGGTGCGCTCTTCTTCGCTGTAGAGCTGTTCACTAACAGTCCGCTACAATCAGGCGGCCTGCCCGGCAGAGACAATCGGAAGGACTCACCGCGACGGGAACGACCTTCTTTAGGGCCAGGCTGGCGACGCCCAAACTGTTCTCCGACAGTGGCTTGTGTATATGGTATCTGGAATTGGGCTGGCGGTCCGCAAACGTCGTAGTCGGCGAACTTGGGAATAGCGACCTGCTGAAGTTGCGTTGGCTGTGCCATTGACTCTCTGTACGTGGTCTCGAAATGTTGCCGAACATCTGTGGGTCCGTAAGTCGCCATGTTCCTCCATGCAGTATACCAGTTCTGACCGCGTGTCTCAGGATCAGCCCAAGATCGTTCGCCGTGGACGTGGCCCAGCACAGCCTGTTGAACTGAGAATCGTGGAGGCAGTAAAGTCGCTGGCTGTTGCCACGAGTCTCCTTCGATCGGCGGTGTGCTTCGCGGACAGTGCTCAGCGGATCCAGAACGACCACTTGGTATGCGGTCCGCGGTGCGAGCGGTGGCATCTGTGTTATTTGTTCTTCGTTTGTTGGATTCCAACGAGCCATGGATAAATAGCCCCGGTGCTACCCTGCGACGATCTGGAAAGTTCACGGACGCGACCACCAAGCGATCGCGTCCGTCTGGTCAGCGAAAAAGGAAAATAGAGGCTCTGAAGCGAGTCTTACATTTATGTTCATTCGCTCCCCTCATTGCCTTAACATGTGGAGCTTCATATTCATGATCATACGACATTTGGCTGCATCCGCCTTTAGGAACATCGATGACGAGCTGCCGGTGGCGTAACTCACCTGTCGTAACCTTCACATGCTGACCATGTGGTGACAGCGCTCCGTGATCTGTGCAAAATCGTCCGTGGATCAAGTTTCTCGACGCCAGTACTCGGTGTCCTATTCGCGCTGTATGGATGCTGTGCCGTCTCCGAACGCTTTCGGGCTGGGTTCACGATAAGCCTCGCAGCTCATCCTGGTCGCATCTATGAATGCTCACCTTCTTCCACAGGCCATTCCCGTCTGTGCGCCTCCATTAGGACTTCTATTACCTCAGCCGCGTCGGGGACGTCGAACAGCATCATTTCCCGGATGGTCAGGTTGGGGTCGAACGGACTGAACGCTGGTGACGACGTTGTGGCGAGCGGATGGAACGCAACAATATGCGAATGTCAGACCACTCTGAGTCCGCAACAGTAAGACGACTACAGCTACTTACCAAGTCCAGGATGTGCACGATGCGCCGGGGCGAGCGGGCCAATGTCACGAAGGGCAAGGATATGGGAAGGAAGCGGATGGGGAACCTTTAGATCCTGCGTCAGGGACGAGAACGAAGGCAGGATGACCCTGTCCTCTTCGTGAATATCCATAACGGCGAGGTATGGTGCTGGTGGCGGAAGAAAACCGAACTCGGCGGCTACGATCCCGTGCGCGCCGGCGCGGTGCCTCTGGCGCTACTGGCAGGGCAACGTCCCACGGGTCTCTGCTGTTCTTTACCCTCTGATGCTGGTGAGCGGATTATGACGGGTGGTGGTGTGTCTCACATTGTTTCTGAGATTTTCGCTGCCAGAGCATGGTCCTGCACCCGGGCCATCCGAGGTCAGAGACCAATGTGGCGATGGTATTCTCACGAACCTGAACAACGGGACGTGCTGCACTGCGTACCCAGACACGGTGCCGACGAATGTACTGTAGGCATGGAATCTGTTACGCCACGCCCACACGGACCACATCCGAGCCAACACCCGCGTTGCTCTCGTAAGCTTCGCGGGAGTACATCGGCTCGGATGCATGCGCTATCAGCTTCAGCTCCAGTCCAAGCATTTTTCCCGATCTTGGTAGCACAATAGACGAACAGCTCAATGTATGTCTATGCTCATCCGCTCGCCAACGATCATGAATAAGTTGTACGACGCCTCGCCTGAATTCTATGGAGCTCGTGCTCCAAATTTCTCTGCGGTCTCGTAGCTCTTTAACTCTAACCGCCTCCGGAATTTGCCATGTCAGGCTGAGTCTACCATAGTCGGGCGCAAGAGTGGCTGGGCAGATGTTTCGTTAACACCTGCCAAATCGAGACGCAGACGCGAAGCACGAAGACGCCGCCACGACTGCGCCTCGCGATAGGGGCACGCTTTCGATGCTCCACGCTAGCCACTCCCGCCCTGGCCACTCTGGCCGCCCATACACTCGCCCACACCGCGGGGATGATGATTAGAGCATAGACGCATAGCATAAAGCATAGAACATGGTAAGAAAAGACATGTGAGTTGCATAACCTATCTTCAACCCGCCATCAAGGATCGAGGCCCGGGCCCTCGTCGTCGTTCGCCCCCGCTCCTTCATCGCCCTGCGTACTCATCGTCGCACGGCACACGCCTCCTCTTTGCTGAAGTACTGTCGTAGATTTCTTCATACGTCGGGCGCAGCCTCTTCCTTCCCGCGACGCCGGGGCCGGATAGTTGCTCGACGTCTTGATCACGGACATCTGGGACGACTGGCGGGCCGGCGGAAGCATAGAGAGACACGCCGCCTGAGAGGACGAAGGCGCGAGGCGAGGGCGCGCGCGAAGTCGCACCTGTGGCTTGGGTTGGGGCAGGGGCAGGTGCGGTCGGAGACTTCGGTGCGCTCGTTTTCTGTGTGGATCTGTTGACTGACAGATCGCTATGATCAGACGGTCTGCGCGGCAGGGACAATTGAAAAGGCTCACCTCGACGTGAACGACATTGCCTCGGGCCGGGCTTGCGGCGCCTCAGCTGTTCTCCGACAGCGGCTTGCGTAAACGGTATTTGGAACTGGGCTGGCGGCCCGCTGATGTCGTAGTCTGCAAAAGCGGGGATGGTAATCTGCTGAAGCTGCGCTGGCTGCGACATCGGCTCTCTATGCTTGGTCTCGAAAGGCCACCGTACTGCAAGTTTGTAAGTCGATGTATCTCGCCATGCGTCGTATTATGGCGGTCCTTACCATGTGTCCCAGGATTAGCAGAAGACGTTTCGTCGTCGTCGTGGTGCAGAACTACCTGTTGAACTGGGAATGTTCGACGCCATGAGGTCCGTGGTCGCTGCGTCGATCCTTCTTCGATTGGCCGTATGATCCGAGGGCGGCCCTCAGCGAAACCAGAATGACCACTTGGAGAGTGGTATGTGGTACAAGCAGTGTCATCTGTGGTATTGATTTTTGCTTTGTTGGATTCCAACAAGTCAAGGATTGATAGCTCGGGTGATACTCTGTGACGATCTGTATGAGACATCGTAGTTGTGCTGGTCAGCGACGAACGTGATCTGAGGCTCAGAAGTTAGCCTTACAGTGGTGTTCACTCGTTCTTGTCATGGTCATGGCGCGTTGTGTCTCATAGAGACGGTTGATTGAAATTCGTCTGTGCCAGCCTTCAGGAACATCAACGACGAATGGTCGGTGGCGCAACTCACCCGTCTCCAACTTCAAAACTGGGCTCCGTGTTGACACTCCTACACCATCTCTGCGCTGCTGCTCGCGACTCGAGGCTGTTGACCACAGTGCTAGGCGTCGTATTCGCGCTGGATGTATGCCGGTCCGTCTTCCAACGCTTTCGCGCTGGGTCTCCCATAAGCCTCGCAGCTCGTACTGGTTGCATCGTCGGATGCTCACCTTCGTTCACCGGATGCTCCCGCCTGTGCGCCTCGATGAGTATATTGATCACCTCCGCTGCGTCGGGGACGTCGAACAACATGATCTCCCGGATAGTCAGATCGGGGTCGAACGGAATGGAGACTTGGGGTGCGGTCGTCGCGGCAAGCGGATGAGCTGTGCAAAGGTCATTTTGCCCTGCATCCGCAACGGCAATTTCAGCTACTCACCAAGTCCAGGATGTGCATGATGCAACGGGGCGAGCGGGCCGATATTACGAAGGGCCAGGATGTGGGCAGGAAGCGGATCGGGGGCTTTGAGGTTCTGCGTCAGGAGTGAGAAAGAGGGGAGGATGACCCTATGCTCCTCGTGAGTATCCATAGTGGCGAGGTACGGTGCTAGTGGCGGAAGAAAACGAACTCGGCGGCTACGATCTCGTGCGCGGTGCCTCTGGCGCTACTGGTAGGACAACGTCCCACGGGTCCCGCTCGTTCTCTACCCGACTCTGATGTTAGTGAGCGAATTATGATGACTAGCGGTGTGTCTCACATGGCTTCTGAGAGATCCGCGCTACCAGAGCATGGGCCTACGCCCAGGCCATCCATGCCAGTCACGTTCAGAGACAAAGGTCGCGATGGTATTCTCTCGAATAGAGGAGCGTACTACACTGCAGACCTCGACCCGGGTGCCGATGGTTGCACCGCGGGTATGGCATCCGTTGCGCCACACCCACGCAGACTGCACAACATCGATCCCACATCCGAGTCGACACCTGTAGGAATCTGAGTATATTGTCAGCATCGCAGCAGCTTTCGAAAACAATTTGTCTTTACGTCCCGTCATATTCCAGCGCGCTCACACACGTTTGGGAAGCGAATGTCGACAGGTCGGGGCGGCCTTAAACTTGCGTTGACCGCGAAGCGTCGTTCTACTAAACTTCGCGGGAGTACATCGATTCAGAGGCATGTACTCTAAGACTCAGCTCCAGTTCAAAAAATTTGTGACCGAGATTAGTAGCAAAATAGACCAAGTATCCGATCGAGGTTTATGCTACTAAATTTGCTCGCCAACGACCACGAACCGAGTGTGCGACGCTTCGTCTGGATTCTATGCGGCTCGTGCTCTCCATTTCTCCCCAGTCTCGCGGTTCTTTAGACCAAGCAAACGCGCCGGAAACCGCCATGTCAGGCCGAGTCTATAATAATCGTACGCGAGGACGGTTGGGCAGATGCTTCGTAGAGACCTGCTAAATCGAGACGCGAACGCGAAGCGTGGAAGCGCCCGCCACGACTGCGCCTCACGATAGGCGCACGCTTTCGACGCTGTCCCCTGGCCACTCCGACTGCTCTGGTTTTACACTCTTACGCCCACCAAGATCTTGCATGGGACAAAGGAACATGGAATAGAAGAAAACGCATGGTACAGGAGGCATGTAAGTCGCATAACGTATCTTCAAACCGCTGGCAAGAATCGAGGCTCGAGTCATCGTCGCTCGCCCAGATGCTTCACCACCTTGCACGCTTATCGAGATCCAGCCTGCACATCCGCTTCGATGAAACAGCCCCATAGATCTCCTCGTACGTTGGCCTCAGCCTCTTTCTCCCCGTAATGCCTGGGCCGGACAGCTGCTCGACGTCTTGGCCACGGACCTCCGAGAAGACCGGCGGACCAGCGGAGGCGTTGAGAGACACGCCGCCAGAGAGGGCGAAAGTGCGAGAAGAAGGCTTTTGAGATGATGTGGCTGTGGGCAGGGCAGGAGCAGGTGCGTCCGGTGACCTCGGTGTGCTCTTCTTCGTTGTAGAGTTGTTCGCTGACAGATCGCTATGATCAGGTGGGCTGCTCGACAGATATAATCGGAAAGGCTCGCCTCGACGCGGACGGGCTCTGTTAGGGCCGGGCTTGCGGCGCACGAGCTGTTGCCCGACAGCCGCCTGTGTGACAGGTATCTGGAACTGGGCTGGCGGTCCGCTAACGTCGTAGTTGGCAAACTTGGGAATAGCGACCTGCAGAAGTTGCGCTGGCGGCGGTATTGACAGCCTATACGTGGCCTCGAAATGTTCCGGAACATCTGTGGGTCTGTCAACCGACGCGTCGTGCGATGTGGCATACAAATGCTTACGATGTGTCCTAGTTCTGACCCAAGATTTCTCGTTGCGGTCTTGGTTCAGCACAGCCTGCTGAGGTGAGATGTCACGGTGCTGTACGGCTTTCGACCGCTGAATTTGTGGTTTTTGGGCATTTGAAGGGTCCCGAGGGCACTGTGCATTTGACCTACTGGTACTATTTTTAGAGTGGTCGATGTCGCGAGTGGTCGCATCTGTGGTATCGGTTTTTGCCTTGTTGTGAACCAACAAGTCAGGGATCGATAGCTCGGGTGCTATTCCTTGACGGCCTATATGGTACATAACCGTCATAGGTGAGTAGTCGCAGTCGTGCTGATTAGCGATGAACCATATCTGAGCCACGGGCGTAAGTCTTACAAGCATGTATATCCATCCTTCCCTCCGCCATGACATACTCTGTCTCATAGGCACAGTCTCGCGGCATGTTTCTGCATAAGCCTTCAGGAACCTCTATTACCGTTCACCGGTGGCGCAACGCACCTGCCTTCAACTTCGGAGGCGAAGCCCGTCTTGACAGAGCTGAGAGACTTGTGCGACCTCACTTGCGGACCGAGGCTCCCAACAGTGGTGCTCGGTGTAGTGCTTGCGCGGGATGGATGCTGCTCCGTCTCCCGGCGCTTTGGAGCTACACGTTCTGTAAGCCTCACAGGTCGCGCCTTTCACATCGATAAGTGCTCACCGTTCTCCTCCAGCCTTTCCCGTTTACGCGCCCTAATCAGCACCTCTATTACCGTGGCCGCGTCGGGGACGTCGAAGAGCATGATCTCCCGGATAGTCAGATTGGGGTCGAACGGATTGAAGGCTTGTGATGTCGTCGCCGTGGCGGGTCGATGAGACGCAAACACATGCCAACGTCAGCTCACTCGATATTTTGGCAGCAGAGAGACGATTCCAGCTACTCACAGACCCCAGGATACACGCGATTCACTGGCGGGCCAATGTCACGAAGGGCTCGGATATGGGTAGGAAACGGGTCGGGAACCTTGAGATTCTGCGTCAGAGACGAGAAAGAGGGGAGGGAGATCCTGGGCCCCCAGCAAGTATTCATGGCGTCGAGACCTGGTGCTGGTGGCGGAAGAAAACGAACACGGCGGCTACAACTTCGTGCGCGGTGCCGCTGGCGCTAGGGCGGCGTCCCACGGCCCTCTGTCCTTATCCTCTGTGGGCCGTGTCTATGCTGCTGGCGAGACGATCACTATATCCCATCCGATGTCCCAGTACAATCCCTGAGGTTCTCTGACCGTGCCATCCCGCAGGGCGGGGAGCGACGCTGATGATCGCGATGTGCATGCAGGATGAGCGACCGCTGGCCGTGCAGCACAATCCCCTACTCAATCGGTGGCGGAGTCGGTGGTCTAGCGCAGAATCCCATCCGCTGTTGTGGTCCGCTTGAGCTGGCAGTGGTCCAGGATTTGGTGTCGTCGATGGGAACATTGCGCGCGGTCAGTCGATTTATCTACTGCCTCCTACGTCGGTCGACACTCTCGTTGGACTATGGCGCCCAGAAGGACATCTGCGCCAAAGCATTAGCCGCAGCCGCAGTGCCCGTGTCAGCGTGGACTGCGTTTCCGTCCTCGTGTCCTTTGTCCTCAACGGCACTCTTCCTTCCACCCTTGTCCTCCTGCCCCGTGATGCTGATTAAATTACGACCAGCCATCGCAGGACTCGTCCGAGGCGTTATTCTCGAGGCATCCTCCCCGAACCACGACAGAGAGGACGGGCAAGCGGCCAGCTAAAATGCGCATATGGCGGCAGGTATGATTAGGGAATGGCCCAGGCGTCTGCGGTTTTGGCTAACTTGGCCTCGGCAATAACTCGCCTATCCATCTACTTAGGACTTTGTGGCAAGCCATCGGCCAGTGATACCCAATGAACAACGCGGCTAACCCTCCGTCAGTAAAATTGAGGAAAAAGGTCACTCAGGCACCCAAACAATTCGATGCGCGGTGTCTCGAGGGGGTCGACGACCAGCTACGCTTGCCCATCTAACTCACGCGGTACGTGTTGAGGCTATCGTAGCTCATACGAGGCCTCGCATCCTACAAACACTGTCGAGCGGCGCCCACAGAGAAACAGACATCCCATTGGTCAGCCGGAACGCTGTGTTTCATAAGCGAGAGCGTGGACAGGACATGAAACAGACGTAACGTACTGCGGCGCCACGACGGCCCCGAGCGTTTCGGGGAGCGGACGCAGAGTCCGAGGATCACTGCGCGAGGCGACCAAGCCACGTTCACAGTCACCCTTACGCTCCGGAATGTGAATCAAGTCCTCGAAACGATGTGTGTGCCTTCGAACGGCAGGGACGCGAGATCCGCAGACCTCATCCTCGCTGCGGCCTCCCCGGCCCGGACTTCCGGCATTCTCATGTGTTCGCAGTGGGTGCCTCGAGGGAAGAGGGTCCTCGAACGAGCTAGATCGAGAAGCTCACTTGGGAACATGAATCTTTGCGTCGACGTGGCGGTAAATGGCCAGCAAATATCTCCCGTCGCGGCAGCGATGCAAGTCAAAATCACGTTTGGGCGCCTCGTCCGAGTCGGCGCCGCTGCACAGCCTTGCTCTTGCCTCGGACTACACGCATGCTTTATTCGCCAGACTGCATTCTCCTGCCTGGTCCCATGGCGCCAGGTACGCTCTGCGTGGAACGTGGTATACCTTCGATATCTCTGAGTTACGTCCAGGGTTCAGTGATCATGAGAACGAACGCAAGCTTCCGAGAAGGTGCCCAAGCCCAGACACGGGTCATGCACGCTTCGGCTCGTCAGCGTGAGCACCATCTTGCCGCCATCGCTCAGTGCGATACGCCGATTCCTCTAATAGGCGCAACGACGACGGCGTATCGCTCGTAATCGCGCTCACGCGTATCCAGGATCGCGATCTCGTGAAACACGGTCGCGGCGCGAGGGAAGTGTCGCTCTCCTCTACATCCTCCGGGTGCCATATATAACACACGACGAAGCCAAGGATATCCTCTATCGTTGATTCCCATCATGTCCGTCGAGGTCCTGCCCCCTGCCGCGCCCGCGCTGCCCACCTTCTCCAACCTGGGAGCGACCCCGCCCCCTGACCCGCCAGCAGAGGCCCTCGCGCGCGCATGGGTCAACTCGTTCGCTCAATCCATCGCAACGAATGACATTCCAGGGCTGGTCGCGTCCCGCCTGGCTCCCGACCCGTGGTGGCGCGACGTCTTCGCGCTGACGTGGGACCTGCGCACCTTTCACGGGCGCGCGCGCGTGTCGCAGTTCCTCGAGGACCGCCTCGCTCTCACAGGCTTCGGCAACATCGCTTTCTGCAGCGCGGAGTATCAGCAGCCATTCTCGGACCTCGCCTGGATCCTCGTGTCCTACACGTTCGAGACAAACGTCGCGCGCGGACGCGGCTTCGCGCGGCTCGTCTACTGCGCGGACAACGCCTGGCACGCCGTCGCGCTCTCGACGCAGCTCGAAGGTCTGAAGCGCTTCCCCGAGCTGGGCCCCGCCGACCGCGACGCGCGCGTGAACCAGGGCGACTGGGCCGCGCGGCGCGCGCTCGAGCTGCAGTTCGAGGAGGACCCGCAGGTGCTCGTCATTGGCGCGGGGCACGTCGGGCTTGAGGTCGCGGCGCGGCTCAAGCACCTCGGCGTGCGCACCCTTATCGTCGAGAAGAATGCGCGCGTCGGTGACAATTGGCGCAAGCGCTACGACGCGCTGACCCTGCACGACCCTATCTGTATGTACACTTATTCTTCTCTCGCGAGCCGAGCTCACTCTATGTGCAGGGTGCAACCACCTGCCTTACCTGCCGTACGTTATCTCTTCGCGACCCGTAGTCTTGTGTTGACGCGGCCCCTAGGTTTCCAACGTCGTGGCCGGTCTTCCCCTCTTCGGGCAAGGCACGCGTACACGCTTCGTAATTCTTCGCCGCGCTGACTGACCAAGATCTACAGCTCGCGAACTGGCTCGAGTTCTACGCCGAGGCACTTGAGCTGAACCTTTGGCTCTCGTCCGAGGCACTCAGCACGGTACGCAACGAGACGACGGGCAAGTGGGACGTCCTCGTGCGGCGCGCGGATGGCTCGGAGCGCATGATGCACGTCGAACACGTCGTGCTCGCGCAGGGCTTCACGTTCAAAAAGACGGTATTCCCGGGACAGGTGCGCCTTCACTTCACCCATGGCTCGCCTCGCCGACTAACAGGGCTGCGTGCATGCAGGACGAGTTCAAGGGGCCGATTATCCACTCGACCGAGTTCAAGTCCGGGAAGGATATGGTCGGCAAGAAGGTCGTCATCATCGGCGCATGCACGTCAGGTGCGTATCCCAGCACGCGCATATATCCACTCTGACCTCGTCCGCATCGCAGCGCACGATATCGCCTCCGACTGCGCGGACTACGGCGTCGGTAAGTGCCTCCGCGCAACGTCAACGTGCCCCTGCTGACCCCGCTGCAGACGTGACGATGGTCCAGCGTAGCTCGACATATGTTATGTCCGTTGAAAAGGGCATCATGGCGTCGCTCCCAGGTGCGCAGCCTAACGCACACATTCCGTTCTCTGCACGCGCTGACCCGTTTCCGTCCTCCAGTCGCAGAGTGGGAGGGGAGCCCGCTGGACGAGGGCGACCAGGCGCGGCAATCGCTCCCGTTCCGCTTCCAGAAGGGCTTTGCGCAGCGGCGCGCGGTGTACATCCAGAAGATGGAGAAGTGCGTGCCCATGTTCACACTCATCACGGCCCGTCGTGCCCGGGAGATGTACTTACCAAACGTGCAGAGACCTGCTCGACGGCCTGCGCAAAGTCGGCTACAAGGTGAACAACGGTATGGACGACGCAGGCGTGCTCTGGCTGCTGCTCGAGCGCGGGGGCGGATACTACTTCGGTGGGCGATATCTATAGGACCCCCATGGCTGTGGCAGCCCTAATTCTGTTGTGCAGACGACGGCGCGTGCCAGAAGATCATCGACGGCAAGATCAAGATGAAGTCTGGCGCGGAGGTGGCACGTCTCACGTCAGGCGGTGTCGCGTTTGCGGATGGGAGCGAGCTCGAAGCGGATGTCGTCGTCGTCGCGACTGGGTGCGCGCTTTCCCCTTTCTGTCTATCCAAAATTTCGACTAAGCTTTTGTTAAAGGTTCGACGACGCCCGCGTACCCATCCGCCAGCTTGTGGGCGCCGATGTCGGGGCGAAGATCCCGCCGATTTGGGGGTTGAACGAAGAGGGCGAGCTGCGCGGGCCGTTCCGCGAGCTCGAGGGCCTGCCGAACATGTGGCTCATGATGGGTTCGTTTCGCGTGTTGTAGATTGTGGACGGGAGGCTGATGGCGCGCGCAGGCAATTTCTTCTGGGGGCGGTTCTTCTCGAAGATGGTTGCAATGCGTGAGTTGATCTGTTTCGAGCTTGTGGGTATTGCTGATGTGTAGCGCAGAGATCAAGGCGAAGCTGGAAGGGGTGTATGACTCGAAGTACCCCGCACCCGTCGAGTGGTAGGGCTGTATTTGAGCGCAGCGCATACAAGGATATAGATTGTACAACACTATCCTTATCAATGCGAGGAGCGTACGCTTTATCGATGTAAAGCTGAACATCCGAAAGCCGGAATCGTTGAGCGTCCTGCATGGCGCTACTTCGTCGCCGTCGACGCGCACCTCCAGACTACCGGAGGGCGCAGGATGATAGTCAGAAGGATGGGTGAACGGAGACGATCCAACCCATGTCAGCACAGGGGAACGTATGGTGGGATGCGCAGCTCAGTAGGAGGTCTAGTCACACAAAGCCCGTCTTTCATCCTGTCCAACTGTCCGCTTGCATCTAACTTTTCCGTTCCCTTGGCAAGCCTCTTCCAGATTGGAGGCAGTTCTGCAATAGCCATTCCAGTGCCACGATTGCGGTTCAGATATTCTCCACGTTGTGCTGATTGTCTTGTGCACTGCTCTCGGACGTCCTGATTGTATTTGAGTGTACCAGGTGTTCGAATTTGCGGCACGCTGTGCTGCAACACCTGCATCAAACATTCTGGGGTCTTGATGCGCGATGTTATCAACACGCAGCACGAACATCTGATCCGAGACAATATATCAGGCTTCTAGTAATGATTACGGGAAATTGCTGTCAATTTCACTGTCTTGTTTGTCGGTGGGCTCGTCATGTATAACGCTATTCTGTCGTCGCTGATCCGAATCCGCGGAAAAAATCAAAGACACTGCACGACGAGTCTTCATTATGTCATAATAAACCTTCTTTCTGCAGATGCCGCTAAATCGTACCGTCTATAAAACTGTAGAAGTAGGGCAAAATCCCATCAACAGCGAGGGGGTATTTCTTAAAAGGATGCCAGCCAGAATGGATTCAATCCCCCTCTCTAGTCGCTCTTGACTTCGTCCCTTTCGCGCGGCATTCAACAAGCTATGTCGCTCTGGTCCGTTCTAGCGCTATCTCTCTTGGGACGTTCATTACTCCCTCTCGTGCTCGGCGTCTCCGTCAATGTCACTGTTGACGATCAGGGCTCGGACTCAACGACAGGTGAAAAGATCAACTATGAAGGGGACTGGGCTATTGGGCCAAACTGCCTTAACTCCACTCTGCCTTGCGGAGCTCGGCCAGATCCTAACCAAGCACTGGACGGTACCTGGCACGACACAACGTACAACCCCAGCGTTCTGTCACAGGTCATCCCGAGAAATGCGACGTTCAAATTCACTGGTGTGCATACTCGTACTCGCCTGTATAAACTACGTATAGATATTTTACAGGGACAGCCATCTACGTCTACGGGATGGTGGACGGAACTTTTGGGATCGATCTTGCTTTCTTTTTAGACGGAGAGGAAGCACATTACGCAGACACTCCTACGACCGACTTCGACTACAAGTACCATCAGCTATACTTCCAGGCTGAGGGGCTGAACAACACGCCGCATTACTGGAGGATGCAGAACGGCCTCGGAGGTGAAACAGGGAGCGTTGTCCTATTCGACTACCTTGTCTACACAAAGTACGTACGTTGTTCGTCTACTCGTGCACCTGCCCAACGATAAGCTCTAGGGAGGATGATGCCGAAAGTAGCACTTCTCTGCTGCCTACGGCGGCTTTATCCACGGCTCCAGAGATACCTTCATCTATTCCTTCCTCTATGAGTTCGCTGGTCACTTCATCCATAGCTTCGGACACGCCATCTTCTACTTCCTCCATGAGTCCATTGATTACTTCTCATGCTGCGGCCAAGCTAAGGCTCTCGGGCACCACACGCACCATCGTGGTAGCTGTCGGCGTTATTGCCGGCATTGCCGTTGTCATACTCCTCATGCTGCTCTACAGAGCGCGACGGAGGCGTCAAAGGCGCAGAGGCACGATCTCGGTCGTCGACTATGTCCCTGGCTATGCCACTGTGACCAGCTCTGGATCCGCCGGCGGGCAATTTCAGCATTCATCTCCCTTCATCGACGCACAAGCATCGCCTTTTCCGGAAGCACCTCCAACGTACTACGGTTCGCCCTCTCCGGCCGCTTTATTGGGTATGGGATCAGTCGCGCCACGCGTCGCGACGAAGGCGCGGTACACGCCAGTTCCTGTGACCGTTACTTCTTCATCGTCATTCTTGGGCGGGCAGCAGGGCACAAGGGATGGGAGAGGTGAGATGGAAGAGATCGCGAGATCGAATGTCGTCGGCGTCAGGAGGTCCGGAAGCAGTGTCGCGGCAGAAACAGCACCGCCGATGTACCAGAGCGAGGCTGGAGCGCCCCTATAGGTTTTCATTCAAAGGCAAACAAAGAACGTGCGATGCCCACAATTTTAGCTTGGTGTAGCGCTGTTTCCTGCTGCGCTCTGTCCGAAGTATCGTGCTGAAGTCGCATGCGAACCCGTGGCATGGGACAAGGAAGAGACGCGACATAAGGAACATATCAATTTACACTCTGCTTACTGTATAAGCGGAACCGCTTACTGTGGGAGTACCTAGTAAGCGCAGGAATTGAACGTGGCCTGACGTGGTGCATCACACTGCTCATACCTGCTGGCTGACCAGTCGCAACCTGCAGTGTACCCACGCCGTTCCGCTGCTAGGCTCCATCACCAATTTATATCGTTTCACAATCTAAGACTTCATGGCATTGATACCCCAACCGTGTGTCCTTTCTTGTTAGCTCACCAAAACGATGAACAGTTCAAGCACCACGCTGCTCAAACGCTGTTCGTCGTGTCGGACGTCACCCTAAATTTCTGAAAACGAGGCCAGGGATACATAGCCACCAATCGTTCTCTCCAGCCTGGTGAGAGTATTATGACCCTCCAATCTGACGGCTTGTCTCTGAAAAGACCTTTTTGGCACATATCTACGACTTCTAGCACGCGGCATCTCGCGATCGCGCGCTTCTCCGAGCACTTATTGCGCTTGTGCAAACTGTCTTGCCTGGAAGCCATACTTCTCTAGTCTGCATCTTTCAACGCCTTTTATGTCTTCCACGGACGTTGGCGCGAGGATCCCGCCGATCTGGGGAATGAACGAGGAGGGCGAGCTGCGCGGCCCGTTCCGCGAGCTCGATGGCCTGCCGACCATGTGGCTCATGATGGGTGAGTCTCCCGCGTGGCTGGTGCGGATGAGAGGCTGATGGCGCGCAGGTAGTTTCGTCTGGTGGCGGACCTTCAAGAAGATGGTTGCGCTGCGTAAGTTGGGCTCTGTAAGACGCAGCTGCGTATACATTTGATGACGGGGCCCAATGGCACAGATCAAGGCGAAGCTGAAAGGTGGCTACGATTCAAAGGATTCTGCACCCGTGGTATGGTAACACCGTCCCTAGAGCCACGTGCAGGAATTTGCATAGTACAATATAAGTACTCGTCACACGAGAAGCGCAACCCAGATATATGAAGCTAGATGTCTGGAATCTTCGAAGTTGTGGCCGTCCCGGACGATTCATCGGGTCTAGCCAGGCTACGCGCCTGGACACTGACGCTATTTTTCCGCAGGCCACATCTGTTGCATTGTTTGCTTATGCTTGTCGCGGAGAACGAGTGGCGTGGGGACGCAGCCTCATGTTCGTCCAGATCAGGAACGCGGCCACGCTCCTTTGTCTACATAAACTGTCCGTGCCCGCGCCAGGCGCTAACAAGCCTTGGCCTCCAACAGTCATCAGCGGGCACCAACACGCCTACATCGAACATCCAACACCACATTTCACACCAAATCTAACCAATGGACTACAACGGCCGGAAGCTCAAGCCGCTCTCCACGAAGCCGCGCACCCTCGCAGATTGGATCCCGGCGTGGAACTTGAGGCGCGAGACTCCAGAGCGGCGCGCGTATCGCTACTTCGTCGGCATCGACGCGCACCTCTCGGACGACGAAAACGAGCGGTGCGCACCGGACACCGACGAGGAGGACGCCTGGAAGGAGACGCACGAGCCGGAGCTCGTCGCAGCGCAGGAGGCAGAACGCAAGCGCATTGAACGCGAGGAGCGGCACAGGTTCCGCGAGAGAACGCTGCGATATGAATGGCGGGCGGTGTGGAGCGACGAGAGCGACTTTGAGGAAGAGATTCGCAGGGAGGTGACGAAGGAGCGCATGGCGAAGGAAGAGGAGGAGAGGAAGAAGGCCGAAGAAGAGCAGCGTAGAATCGCTGAGGAGGTGGCAAGAGACGATGCAGAATATCTGAGACAGCAGAGGGAACGGGAAGGCTACGCTGTGGACTCCAACACCGAGATGTCTGCCGATGATGACTGGTTCGTGGATTCGTCAGAAAGCGAAGACGAGGACAGTTCCCCAATGGACAAGCGCACCCCGTGAGTCATTACTGGCGCTATATGAGCTGATATATTTACTCAATCTAATCACAGAAGTCCCATTCCGTTCATCTGGGACGAAGATGGCGGAAATGACGCGGACGATGAAGCGTTGGGGACTCTCAGCGATTTCGAAGATAAGATAGATCCGTCGGCGTATGATCCAATCGAGTGAGTACCTGACGTCTTCACTTGCCTCTACCCGTTCTCTGACGTCGACCCCCATAGATACTGCTCACAGAGTAGTGGCATCGGTGGGCCCGAGTGGGCAAAACGCTATCGACGACGCTTCCGTGCCCAGCAGAAAGAACAAGTCCCAGAGCGGCAGTACGTCTCCCACTATGCAGATCTCAAACTCGAGACGCTCAGTCAGATGGAGCGGTATATTGCCAAATATTCCGAGTGAGTGGCACTCATCATGAAGTGCTGCATATTTTACTGATATGCTTGCAGTTTCGGGGACGGCGACTGCGACAAGCATGAACGGAGCTCGTCGAGCGGCGCAGAGGATTGCGATACTCACAACAGTGCTGCTCCCGCACAGTCTCCAAAGCGGCCTCGTGAAGACGACGAGGACGATGCTGTGGATTCCCCGCGCAGCACCCGCAGGCGGTTGACTCCAGAAGGCACCTACGACAGCATCACGCATCAATAATCGAGCTATTCCTGACATGTATCCGAGAGTGGTCTGCATAATAACTCTGTCGTCGCTCACGCCTCGTCTTGGAACGATTCAAAATCTGTCTTGGGTACACCTGCGATTGGAGGCGCGCAGAGGAGCGTGGGTCAGAGGACAGTAAGAGCAGAAACTAGGACATAGCGGTGTAGGCGGTGTTATCAATCTAGTAGAGCGAGGCGGCAGGGAATCTGTAGAAGCTCTGTACGACGACATAATCGCGTATTCAGGTTCCGACTTCATGACGCCTCAGGCTACGAGTTTGTATCGCGCGGAGACCACCATTGGTAATAAAATTATCCCGTTATAATCACCACGGTGATGGGATTGCGGTTTCTGTCCGCGCTTGTGCGGGCGTTTGTCTACTTCCGACCTCAACGTGGTCGCGCGACAGGTCTACCAACGTAGGTGTCTCGGCCGCTATCATTGGGCGTTCGAGCTGATGCATATTCATAGCCCCAATCTCTCACGAACTGTTTGTCTCCTTGCATCAGAGCCGAGATGACCCAGCACCTGTCTCGACTCTCGGCAGCTCAACTTCGTTCTGTCACTGTAGATGCGACTTGCTATCTTCTCAGTTACATTGTAGGTAAAGCAGACAGCTTTCGTCTGTCGAAACGGCCACTGTGCATCTCAAAAGCAGATACACCGCGCCTGCCCAGAGCCGCACTCATCTCCCCGGCTCCTCGTAACCATATCCATGCTTATTTGGCTGCACTTTTTCCTACTGTGCTACATACTAGGCGCGATCGTCCCCGTATACACGAGGAACATTACTGTCGACGACCAGGGCATCGATCCGACCACCGGCACATACATAACCTACGAGGCAGAATGGGCCGTCGGCCCAGACTGTTCGAGCTGCGGGTCGCAGCCAGATCCGACCTTTGCTTACGACGGCACTTGGCACGACACATCTTACAGCATCATCAATCCGCACGATTTTGTGCGTAACGCAACCTTCCGCTTTACGGGTACGCATATCTGTGTCTCGTAACATACTTGCACTGATGACGAATTTGAAGGCACCGCAATTTATGTGTACGGCATGGTCAATTCTGCGTTCGGGATCGACCTCGTGTTCTTTCTGGACGGGCAAGACGCGGGTCGTTTTTCTATGCCACCAACAGGCGAATTCAACTACAGCTACAATCAGTTGTATTTTCAGGCAGAGGGACTCAACCATACTACACACACGTGGATACTCCAGAACGGGAGGGGCGAGAACGTTACCAGTAATGTTCTTCTTGATTACCTCGTGTATATGAAGTGCGCCCGTACTTTGTCCTGCAAACAGCGTTCTAATCAGTACATGGCAGAGACGACGCTGCTGGAAATAGCTCTCTGCCACTTTTCGGGGAATCTGTACCGTCCTCCGGCACTGCTGCACAATCCACATCCTCCGACTCGTCCACAAACACGTCTACTTCACTGCGAGCCACAGTAACGGTAGAAACCAGAGCAAATGGACTTCCACCGTCGGTACGCACCGCCGTAATCGTCATAGCCACTGTCATCCCGGTCGTTCTCGTCATCGTGCTGGTACTGGTTTGCAGGGTCCGTCGCCGCCGCTCTTGCGTGCAGGCTCGCAGCATTCGCCCCACCAGTCTCGACTCTCTACACGGTCTCGCCATCGTGAGCGACAGCCGCAGAGACCGACTCCAGAACACCTCTAGCCGGCAGCCATATTCGAACGCGGATACTGTGGCGACATCCCAGTACGCCGTGTCAGTGCAACCTGCCTTCAACAGCTCAGCTGATCTGAGACTACGGTAGGGCAGAAAGTATCCGGGCGTCCGTCGTGTTCTCTGTAGTCTCAGGTCATGGTCAGCAGACAGGAGGTACGGGCCGCAGAGCACGAATGGGGGCATTTGTTGCGGCTCCATTGGAAAGCAGAAGCAGTATTCGGGGGGCGACTGCACCGCCTACATATTATACCGTAGAGAATGCGCCGTAGTAGAATTGTACGCACATGCTGTATTTAAATGGGCGACAGACACCAGGAGTGCCTGCCACGGCTCGCAAGATGACGGTTACTATTTGCGACATCTGTTGCTGACCAGCCTGACCTCAGGCTGTGAATTGAGCAGATGATGCTGATATACTCACTAGATTGTCGCCTGCGAGGCTTCGCCGGACGTCACCCATGCGCGGCAAGGTACGTGGCACGGCACAACGCACAAGCTTGACCTCCTAAACTGTCTCGAAAAACAAACCGTTTATCTGTACCGGTGTGTACGTCTCTTAAATGTACATGTGCTGGGCTCACCATATCACTGACAGGACCACGTTATACACTGTTGTGACCCTTGACGAAGCGTGGGGGCCTCGAGCTTGCGTTATTCTTCAGTAAACAGGATTCGTACGCCTCCATTCCCCGCAGACGACGTCCTACACCTATCAGTACAATCAGCTCGTGTTTGACGCCCAAGGTCTGGGCGATACAGCATATCCGTGGAGGATACTGATTAGCCTGGGGAATAAGACGATTAGCGTCGCATTGTTGGAGCATCCGCTTACGAGTACAAGGTACATGCTCCCTATTCTACCCCGTGCGCCGGTGCTGAATCAGAGGTTGTAGAGGTGATGAGATAGAAAGTCGCTCAGCGTTGTTGACCGTAATGACTTCGTCGTTGCCCAATTCGTCCGCAAACACTTCGCTTTTAGCGTCTGACCCGTCGGCTTCGATTTCGACCCTCACAAGTCCAATGAGTGCATCTACATCGACAGTCAATTAAAAACAACTGGTATCTCAGAGAAAACACGTACCATCATCAATTATGTCATAGCTACTGTCGCCATTATTATCCTCGTATTTTTGGCTTTACTCTTCAAGGCGCGCCGGAGACGTCAACGACGCAGGGCTGTGAAAGTAATTTTAAGTACGTCCCCGCGCACGCTAATACTTCCAGCTCTGGGGGCACGGGCTGTAAGTATCAGTACGTTTCTTTCTCCCCCGGCACGCAGACATCGCCGTACCTCCAGCCGGCGACGGGATACTACTCCGTTTCTCCGTTCACTCTCGCTTTCTCGGACGCACGAGTAGCACCACGCGTCTCGCATAAGGTACAGTATAATGCTAACGTTTCTCCTACGCCGTCGGAATCTCGAGATGAGCAGCGGGACGTACGGCGGAGTGGCGGTGGGCGCCGCAAGGTCAATAGGCAATGCACGGTCGGAGGGCGAAGGCATGCAAAGGGCTGAGAGTAGCATCGCCAGAGCAACGGCTCCTCCCATGTACCACAGCATGATTAGTGGCATCTGTGGTGGAAATCCCGACAAAGGGCCAGTCAGCGAGCTCTCACAATCGACACCGCCGCGTAGACAGCCGAGTCGCGTCCTGGCTGCCAGGGGAAACGTTGAGCGTTAGAGCCCGTTCAATGTCAGGCAATAAGGATATCCTCGTGAGAAGATATATGTACCGAGGTCCCTCAACATCTGTCGTTTCTGGCGTCTTTCTGGCGTCCGTGGAGTCCCTCGGGAGTTTTTGCAAAGCATTCGTGGCCGCTACCAGAAGATCCTGCGGCATAAGAGAGTGAGCAACGACAGACAGTATAAACAAGCTATAAGGCGGTGAGAGAATCGGATGATGACGTATCTATTGGGTGCTCGAGTTCTCAATGCCGTCGTATTGAAGATGGAGATTTTCGGTCGTAAGCCCAATGCGCTTACACAGCGCCGTCGTGGCGTTACCACATGGCTACCACGCGACCCGCCAGATTATCGGAGCCTCGCCTGCAACGCCTGTCCCGCGCACAACCATCCGAAATTCATGAGATATTCACTGGCTACATTTGTTGAGCTAACGTGGTGTCACTAATTGCACCAAATCCACCACCTCTCAACATACTCATTCACCATAGCCTTCAACATCGCTTTGCCGTCGATTCTAGATTCCGGTCGTCAGGCTTCAAGCTTCAAAGCTTCAAGTTCCGTCGCCGTCGAAGGTGCATAATCTCCCTTCATTTGCAGGTATTGAGAACATCCGTACTATCTCTCCAAAGCCCCTGCAGCGTCTGGCTTGTACTCCTGACCCAGAACGCGTTGATATGGCTACTGATTTCCTCCTATCGTCAGGCATACTTGAGCCGCAAATGGACAGTACGAGAGATGAAGTGAGTGGTACTGAACGACGCTGGTACACCGATCACTCCCGACTCACAGTACAGGTCCTGGTGGGCTAGGTGGGCCCTTTGGGCGGACGTTGCGCGCTTTTCGAGGGCGCGTGAACCTCGCGTGAGCGAGCGAGGCGGGCTCAGGATTCAGACCGAGGCACACGCGTAAAGCTGCGGCTCGCGGCAGAATAATCTGCGTTCATGTCGGCTTGTGGGCCTCAGCTGTGTTTGGATTGAAGGCGAGAAGGTACGCAGCGGTCGGCGACACCAGAGGGCCGATGGTGCAACGGATCAAGGGATACTGGGACTGCGCCAGCATGCACACCGGACCAGAGAGAAGGATTGCAAAGGGTCCTCCACGCAGGTATGATGCGGAGACGCAGGGGCATTTGCGAGGTAACGTGCTCTCTCCACCTTCGTCCTTACTCAATCGTCGAGTCCGCGTCAGGCCACTACCACAGCGTGGTAAGCCTGTTTTGTTTTCTCGGATAACTGGGCTAAAACTGGGGAGAAAAGGACCTGTCTTTCAGCGCCGTTCTGTGTTAGTAGGCGCGTCCAAATTAGAAGGCAAAATGGAGAAAAACCGGCGAATCCTGCCAAAAGCGGTTGCAATTCGATTCAAAAATGCACAAAGGAGCTATTTGTGATCCAGTTTTGAACACAGGTAATCGGTGAAAAGGCAGGTCCTTGTTCGCGCCGTTTTCGCTCATTTTGCGGCGGAAAAAAGCGCGCTTACCACGCTGTGTACAGGGAATGTCCAACAGGAGCCTTACGCGCCAGTGGTGAGTGATACACCGCATATGAATGGATATGCGGACTTATTAGTGGACGTCCTGGTGCATCGCTATCAATCAAACAGTGATTACAGTAGAATTCACTTGTCAGAGA
Organism: Phanerochaete sordida; assembly: GCA_019973155.2. Taxonomy (NCBI): domain Eukaryota; kingdom Fungi; phylum Basidiomycota; class Agaricomycetes; order Polyporales; family Phanerochaetaceae; genus Phanerochaete; species Phanerochaete sordida. The sequence goes on along the minus strand of BPQB01000012.1, from coordinate 333,438 downwards.
CCACTCAAATAGTGAGTTCGACAGCTGAGCTGGTCAGCATGATCGTACGAGGCAATGCCATTGTGCTATTTTTGTCTTCATGATAACGATGTCACTGCAGATATGATAGAACGCGGACAAATGACCACAGCCTGCTCCATTGCCTGCTACAGCGTTCTATCTGCCCTTGACCCTCTTGTCCGGCATCCTTCACCGACGATGTGCAGCGTGCTCTCGAGACGATGCCTTTCGCTCGTTACCATGCTTGTCGCGCTCACGCGTGATCGTATTTCGGCGGCACTCGTCAACGTTACTGTGGACGACCAGGGCGCCGATCCTACATCGAAGTTCGAGCTTTCCTTCAATCCCCCTTGGACTCTTGGGCAGAACTGTTCGGGCTGCGAGGCGCAACCGGATCCAAAGCAAGTGCATGGAGGCACCTGGAGCGATATCACGTACGATCCCTCCAGTCCAACGCGCACGTTCCCGCAAAATGCGACATTTGACTTCACTGGTAGATTTCCTTTGCCCTTGACTTCCTCTGCTCACCTGAATCCACGTAGGACCTGCCGTATACGTCTACGGAATCCAGTCGCACGCAACGACTGACCCCGTGAGCGAAGCGGATATTGTGTTCTACATCGACGGCACAAGACTGGGGAATTACAAGTTCACACCGAATTCTACTGACAACGCCTACACGTACAATCAACTCCTCTTCAAAGCCGAAGGTCTCGGCCAAGCATCCCACCTATTGAAGATCCAGAACGGCCAAATTGGAGGGCCAATCAGCCTGACTTTGCTCGACTACTTGGTGTACTCAACGTACGTATACTCATGTTGAATTGGCCTTGATTCCGTCTAACGTGCTAAACCAGAAATGATACCAGCGGTACTTCAGTCCCAGTCATCTCTTTCCCGACAGGTATTCCTGGCGCGTTTTCAGGTACGTTAATCCTCGCCAATATCATTATATGGTAATCTGAGCTTTCCCTCTAGTCTCAAATCCGAAATCGTCCAGAGGCGCAGGCACCACGCCGGCCTCAGCTGCGGTGCAGCCGCCTTCGAGCAGCGCTGCCACATCTACCAGTAACCACAGTCCTAGCGACACCGCCCGCACGGCCATCATCGCAGTTGCCGCCGCGATCGGCATGCTTGCGCTATTGCTCCTCGTCTGCCTAGCGAGGCGACGTAGGTACCGGACACCGACCGCGCTCTCGCGAGCGATACTGATACCGGTCGACACGATGAATATCCTCCCGCAAACGGCACACGTCTACATCGCAGGAAATTCCCCAGCTCCGCCCTACTCGGACCCAGCACCCAGCTACGCCTCAGTTTATTTTCCTCTTGATCCGCCTAGACCTGCATGGATGGAGCAGGTGGGGCCCTCCACCTCGCGGCTCCCTGCGGGGACGGCTCTTCCAGCAGCGAACGCGTCTATACCTGAGGCCGGCCCACGACCATATCCGAGGTCGGAGTTCGGCGGCAGCAGCGTTGCACCGGGGACGGCACCGCCGTTATACAGGAGTGAGGCGGGAACTGAGGAGCAGGTGGTACAGCCCGTCTTATAGTGCTCCGACGTATTTGAGATGGCGTCGCAGGATGTAATCTGTATGCGTGTTTCGCCCATTGCGCTGTTCGATTCGATTATCAAGGCAGAAACAGGACTCATACTAAGCGCGAATGTTCTCCAACATCTTTCGTCGCGATGTGTTGAAGACAGCAATGATTGCAACCAGTCAGATCATAGTATCTGCGATATCACGCAACTGCTTCCAACTACACGACATCGAGTAGCCGTATTAGGGCGTACCGGGCCTTCGGCTATGCGTAATCGTCAGCATAACCTAGCTTGGAAACCGCAGCACTGCAATTCTATGACGAAATAATGATATTCGTAAGTAGGTCCTACCGCACTGCTCTTCATTAGAAGAAAGGGCTCAAGCGACTCTGCGTTCGGGCCACCAACGCGACAGTATCAATCATATCTCAATTGGGTCGGAACTCAATCTTTTGCACTCGACACCTGCGTATGCATTGATTTTGGGGAATGTATGGTTGTTTGTGTGTTTGAAGATGAGACGGCGATATTATCGGAGCTCTATGCTGACCGATCCCACCAGTGATGCGGCCACAGAGGCTCCAAAAGCCTGTGAACGATCACACTGCACGCTGAAGCTCACTTTGCACGCCGTCCTATCCGACCACACTCCGATACTAGAGATGCGCTGCGCGCTCTCAGTAGCATGTATTTCTCTTTTTACAGAGCTGATTGTGCTTTGGTGTGGCTCTGTCTCCAGCGCACTCGTCAACGTCACCGTCGACGATCAGGGCTCTGACCCCACATCGAAGTATGGAATATCTTACAAACCTCAGTGGATCGCGGGCCAGACGTGCTCTGGCTGCGAGGCCCATCCAGATCTAAACCAAGCGCATGGTGGCACCTGGAGGGACATCACATACGACCCAAGCAACCCAAACAATGCGACCCCGCAGAATGCAACATTCGACTTCACCGGTCGGCGTTATCTATGCACCTCGCTTCGTGCGCTAACGATAGCTCATGCAGGCTCGGCAATATATATCTACGGCATCCAGTCGCAGTCCACGACTGACCCTGTAAGCCAGGCGGACATCGTATTCTACATCGACGGCACAAGGGTGGGGAACTATCAGTATGCCCCAAGCCAGGCCTCGGATGGATATACATACAACCAACTTCTTTTCAAGACAGAAGGCCTGGTCCAGGCATCGCACGTTTTAGGGATCCAGAATGGGCAGATAGGCGGACCCATCAGTCTAATATTGCTGGATTATCTGATATACTCGACGTACGTTCAGTCATATCCAACTAGCTACAGCTTGCCTGACTCCCGAGAGCTAGCGACGATTCCGGTGGTGCTTCAGTCCCAGTCGTTAGCCTTGCGGGAGGGATATCCAGCGCACCTACAGGTTCGTTTGCTTACTTTGATCTCCATCGTATGATCTGAAATGTCGCGTCAGCCTCTGCTTCTGGGAGCGTGGAAGCCACATCTACCACAGACGCAGCACCAATGCCAACTAGCAGTGCATCCGCCTCCGACAACGGTCACGGCCTCAGCAGTACTGCACGGACAGCTATTGCCGCAATTGCAGCCGCGCTAGGTGTCCTGCTGCTTTCTGTCCTCGTCTGGTGGATGAGGCGCCGCGGACGCCAGGCGTCCTGCAGCACCTTTGTGCAGATTGAAGCTCCATTCCACACCACGAATATTTTACCCCAGACCACGAACATCTACACAGCAGTACACGTCATCGCTTCCGCACACTCTGACCCTGCGCCGAGCTATGTTTCCGTCTGTCCTCCTCCTGGCTCGGCCCCACCTGTCTTATCGGCCCCCCTCGAAGAGAAGGAAGGACAGGCCGGACCTTCTACATCCCATTTGACTCTCGAAAAGGCACTTCCTGCCGTGAGCCTTGAGCCGTTTGCGTACGGCTTGCATAATCAGGCACACCCTCTGTTCGACGTCACTAGCATCGCACCTGAAGCTACGCCTCCGGTGCACGAAAGCGAAGATATGATCCAGATCTCCGATATGCTGGGTAAAACTGTTTAGCATTACCCAAGGTCTAGCTGTGTAACCTTCAATTATCATTCTAGCAGACTCATATCATGTAGATATTGAGGAAAGCCAACTTCAGGATTTTGTGCAGTGAGCATCGCAGTCGTCGGCCCTTGTAAGGACAGTATTAAGATTTGACACGTTCACGCATGTGCACTGTACTTACATTGTCTCAAACCCTCGTATACATAGCCGCAGCGTGTCGGATATATATTTAATGACTTCATCCGAAGAGTGATTAGTTACTCGCCCGACCCTTCTCTGTTTTCTAACTGCAAAATGCATCCCGCGGTTCCTGGCTCAATGACCCTACTGGCGATCAGTGTATGTGTACATATAGGCTCTGCTTCACTCATCAACATCACCGTGGACGACCAAGGTGTCGACCCAATCTCGAATGCTAGCATCCTCTACACCTCTGGCTGGAGTATTGGCCAAAGTTGTAGCGGTTGCGCAGCGGATCCTGACCCCATACAAGCCCATAACGGAACATGGCATGACACCACTTTCGAGGCATCGAACCCGTCGCGTGTTACGCCACAGAATGCAACATTCCACTTCACTGGTACGCGTACTTCAGACACAAGATACTGATCTCACGGCTGTAACATCAGGAAGTGCCATATATGTCTTCGGAATACAAGCGTTGACCGTCTCTGGGCCGAAAAGCGCGGCAGATATAACATTCTACATCGATGGACGCCAGACGCAATCATACGAGTTCTCTCCAACAGGGGCAGGATTTGGTTACACGTACCATCAGCTGCTGTTTTCCGCCGATGGCCTGAAAATTGTCCCACATACCCTTATGATCCAAAATGGACGGATCGGAGGTGGTGTCAGCCTCACATTATTGGATTACCTCATGTATACAAAGTGCGCATATATATACATGCCTGTCATGGCAGCGCTCAATTGCATTAATCAGGGACGACGGTACTGGAGAAGGCTCGTTGAGCCCATCGGGCAGTATTCCATCGGCGACTTTGTCAACCAAGCCGACAGTATCGACCCAATCTTCAATAGTCACGACTACTGAGCCTGTGTCAACTTCACGTACATTACAAACGCAGGGCACGTCTCCGCCTACTATTTCACCTGCTGGCTCGGGCACTCTCTCCTCGCAAGTCGCGTACTCTTTCTCATATCGTGATTCTGATGTTCCTCGCATAGCGTGACCTCGTCTGCAAGTGTCATCCCCACTGTGAGCTCGACCTCGGCGTTTGGCGCAGCACCGTCTACCACGCACACGGACACAAGCCCCTCCACTCTATCTCGCGGCGTGAGAGGCGCAGCACGGGCCGCTGTCCTGGCCATTGCAGCTATCGTCGGTTTTCTATCGCTAGCTGGTCTCGCAGTCTATCACATCAAACGACGCCGCGTTGAACCTGAAGCAGAACTAAACCCATTTCCACTTACAGCAGCATACGCACCGTCGAGGACCAAAGGCAGACCTTCGTCTCCGCTCCGAGCGGATCCGCCGCCTACGTATGTCACTGCGCTACCAAACGAACATGAGGAGGCCGCGCGATCAACTATTCACCAGGGAGGAGGAATAAGCCGCCTACTAAGAGTCGTCCAACTCACTGGGGCTTCAGCACCGGTACTTGCTGCCGAGGAAGATGAAGAGTATGACGACCTGGAAGATATGTACCTTGGGCCGGCCCCAGGCGGTAGCATCGCTCCAGGAACGGCCCCGCCGTCGTACCGGACGCGAAGCGAAGGCTTGCGTGCTATGTAGCTAATCTCAGCCATTGGGATGCGATAGCCTATCAGTATCATGCGGTCCGACGACGAGCAGATGACCGCCAGACCAAAGCCGGTCGTGGGAGCAAACGCCTGCTCGCGACAAGGCTGTGCTGAGTAGCGCCAGCCGCACTCAACCGCGACCTCCATCTTCCATCTCACGCGACTGGCTTATTATCCATGTCAGAATACGCATATCTTAGTTTCTCTTCGAAAAATACGAGACCATGAGTTCTGTCAATTCTGTCCACTGACATCTCTCCAAGCTGATCCGTGGCAGTGTGTCCACAAACAATTGCGGTGGAAGCATGCACCCAGACTCAATCTGCCTGGCCTCTGGAAGCACCTATCTCTGGCTCTTTCAAGCACATCAATATAATCACATCAATATAACGTGCTATGCATCGTTGAATATTTATAAGGAGAAGATCACGGAACGAGATTCAGGTCGCGCTGAACTTGCGGTTGTTTCGCAGGCAATGCGTTCACTAGGTGCGTCATACGTACTCCTGGTCTGTGAGCTGAATGACTCTTTTTCTCAGTATATATTCAATGCACGTTGTGAGCTTACCAAAGGCGCCAAGTCCCGCTTAATGCCTTCGGACAACGCTCAGCTGCAGACGCGCACCTGGCATGCCGCCCCTTCCGCGCGAGCGACTTCAGTTGGCCAAATTAATATTTGTCGACATCCTGTGAGTGCGCTCTCGCAAGTGAGTCCCACGAGAGGAACATACACTCACGTCTGTCGAACAGCCTGAGGCAGGTGTTGAGCCTGCCTGAAACGATGCACGTCAAGGTCCTCTCTCGGGTTATCAGCACGATGACAGATGCGATCATATCCCGCTATGTCTACCAGCTTCCCGCCTCGAGCGTAGCAGTGCGTGATGGTAAGCCGGATTTTGCGTTCTATGGCGACCGTCACAAGAGGTATCGCCTCTAAAGAGCCCTACTGCGCTTTCTGCTCTCCTCCGGCATCTTCACGGTTCCCAGCATGAGCTCTACTTCTTGTTGGTCACTGCCCCTAGCTATTGCTTCATGGATATATCCATTCTATGTCGCATCTGCGTCTGCCGCACTAGTCAACACAACAGTTGACGACCAAGGCTCTGATCCAACTTCCATGTTCGGGGTCTCATACGTGCCACCGTGGTCCAAAGGACAGACATGCACTGGTTGCGAAGCTCAGCCAGACCCGAAGCAGGCCTTCGCCGGTACATGGAGCGATATCACGTACGACCCGTCGATTGCTGCTCGGGCCACACCGCAGAACGCAACGTTCGACTTCACCGGTGAGTGGACCTACATGTGCTACTCATGCTTGGCTGAGGCTTGCTCAGGATCCGCGATATACGTCTTTGGAATCCAGTCTTTATCCACCACATTACCCGTCAGCGGTGCAGACATCCTTTTCTCCATCGACGGAGAAGTCAAAGGAGGCTACAAATTTACTCCGACGCAGGAGAACGACGGTTACACTTACAACCAGCTACTCTTTTCCATTGAAGATCTGGACGAGTCCTCGCATGCACTTCAAATCCAAAACGGACAATTTGGCGGAGGAATTAGTCTAGTCCTCCTCGACTATATTGTGTACTCCACGTATGTCTACTTCCTCGTGTTCTAAAGTTGCGCATATCTAAACGCCAATGTCATAGAGACGATGGCACAGGTGGTGCTACACGATCAAATGCTAGCCCAACGACGTCGCCATCTACCGCACCAGTACCTCAAACTCCAGCATCGCCACTACCCCAGCCCACGACAAACACCCCCAACCCTGATACCCGCAGTGCCACTGAACCGCAGACTTCTCCAGGGCCAGTCCTCATCTCTGCAAATCCCACCACGAGCCTGCTGAACACCGGCACCGCATCCGCCCCATCGGGCACATCATCCTCTACCGCTACGTCCAGCAAAACAGATACCAGCACAGACCCGAGTAATCCGACATCGGGAGCCGCGACGTCCACCCAGACACTCATCTCGACCATTGTCTCCGGCGCCACAATCATTCCTTCGTCTACCTCCGAGCTTTCCGCCTCAGGCCATGCCCACGGCCTCAGCGATGGCGCACGCATAGGTGTTATAGCTGCCTCTGTTGCCCTTGGCGTGCTACTCCTCGCTCTTCTCGGTTGGTGCTTTGCGCGCCGACGCAAGCCCGCCCTGTCTTACCATGCAGCCCTCCTGTCGGGCACAGCCGAGCAGGTTGCACCCTTGACCGAAACCGACGCACTCCGCTCGCCAATGTTTTCCGAGCCCGCACCCAGCTACATCTCCGTCTTCCCTGCCCCCGCAGTCGCCGACGGAGACCCTGAGTCCGCGGAAAGTCAGCCGAGGACGCGCCAGTCGGAGAAGGCCCTCTACGTCCCGCGAGCAGCCCCGTCCGCTGGTGACCCGTCGCTACGCGGATCGCTCGCCGATAGTGGCTCGATCGACGGCGGACGCAGGTACACTCGATCCGAGTTCGCGTGGAGCGCTGCGGGAAGCAGCATGGCACCTTTGACCGCGCCGCCGATGTACGCGAGCAGCGAAGGCGGGACCGCGGTCTAGGATGACGCAGTTCGACTCGGCCGATGGAGGCTAGGAGATATCGTCAGTTCAATATCCCACAGACTCAATTTGCAGCAAGGTTTCATTTCATTTTCTCGGGGCAACCACATGGGACATACACGATGGACATCGATCATGTATTTATGCTACATGCATGTTAGACAGCTGCAATATCTACGATATTACAAGGGCAGACATCGAACTGAAGTCCAGCAAATGTCTCTACCCAAAGAACATTCCTACTCACTCACGTCTCCCAGGCCAAAGTTCATACCGAGTCCCCAATATCACTCGAGTACGGCGGCGGCACGTCGCTCAGCGCGCCGTCCGAGCGCACCCCTAGCGATGCGTTACGCCCCAGCTGCGACGCGCCTTGCGGGTACGCCGGCGAGCGCAGCTTCTCGGCGGGGTAGCTCCACGGCGCGAGCCCGTACGCCGAGGGCCCGGACGACGACGGGCCCGACGAGTGTCCTGGCTCGAACGACGATTGCCCCGGTGCAAAGCTCGACTGCCCGGGAGCGAAGGCCTGCTCACGCGCGTACGCTGGTCCGACGTACGACGGCGCGAACGTTGACGTCGAGGGCCCCGTGGCGGTTTGCGCAAGAAGCGGTGCGTGTGCACCGAGTGGCGGCGTCGAGTCGCGGGAGTACACCGCCGCGCCGGGGTGCGAGACTGGGTGTGAGCCGTCGTGCGCGTGCAGGTTCGCCTCGGACAGCGGGTGCGCTAGCAGGTCGACTGCGGGCGGCGGCGGCGGGGCGCTCGGACGGTGGTGTTTGCTGCGGCGACGGCGCCAGAGGAGGGCGAAGATGATGATAACGATGACGGCGAGAACGCCGAAGACTGCTGGGAGGACTTTGACTAGGGTGTTCGAGTGCGACGCGGGTGGCTGTGGGGTCTGAGTCGGCGTCGGCGTGGGAGAGGTGGATGTTGGTAATGGTGTGGTAGATGACGACGTGGTGCTTGTTGCGTTCTCGTGTTCCCTGCTTACTCTGGATGTAATCTAGATCACGAGATAGATGTGCATAAACTCACGTTGAGTACACCAGGTAATCAAAGAGAATGAGCGATGGCGATCCTCCGTCGAGGCCGTTCTGGAGAACGAACGTATGCGGGCCTTGAGACATCGAAGTGTTCGAGTACAGCAAGATGTTGTATTTGTAGGTCGTAGGCTGGCTCCCGTCACCCGGTGGTGTGTTGTTGAATGTTTTGACCAGTACATTGTCCACCAGGAAACCCAGGCTTGTTGTGCCCGTGTCTCCCAACGGGATGAGTGGGGAAGTCAAAATTGTACCGTAGATGTATATCGCAGAACCTATAGGTGATTGAGCGTTGTCAGATATGCCGAGGAAGACCTAGTCCCACCGTTGAACTCGAACGTGGCACTTTGTACCTCCGTGCGTGGACCGTTCGGTCCATCGTACGTGGCATCGTGCCAGGTTCCCATGTACAGCTGCGAAGGGTCAAGATTAACGACGCATTCTGAGCAGTCGGAGGTAGCGGTTCGAGCGTTCCAATCTGCGAGCGGGCTGTAGGAGACTCCCAAGCCGGTGGACTGGTCGACGCCCGCGTCATCTACAGTGACGTTGATGAGCGCAGCCTCTGCAAGCAGAACGCTCAGAAGCAGAAGAAGTATAGGGATGGGGACGGGCATCGGAGGGGCTGGCCAGAGCGGAGAGGGTTATAGGCGTGTCGGTCCAGCATGGAGGTCACCAGGACGACTCCTTGCAGCCGCGAGCAGGCATTAGCGGGAGTAGAACCTTATATGAGCCCAGGCTCCCGTCTGGGCTCACGCTACACAGCCTCCTGTTTCTCGGAGACCCGTCGCTATCAAGAAATTCATTCTCGAGGCGGGTTCCTGAATCACGGTCGCCTGTCCCATGTCTCCTCGGGATGCTAGCACGCAGAGTTGAGCTCAGGGATCTTCAGAGGCATGAAGCAGAAAAAAGGCAGCAATACATACCGTGCGTCCACCGCAGCTCAGAAAGGGTTGAACAGAGCTCGGGGATGTCGGTAGAAGCCCTAAGGCCGCGAGCCTGACGAATCTGTCAGTCCGTTGCTGGGATCAAGGAAATAGATTGGCTGATGGCGGCTGGGATCGCAGATTAGCGTGTCGACAAAGGATAGCCAATGAGTCGCAGACTAGACTTACCGCGTGGACGTTCCATCGACGCAACAAAAATCCAGGCGCAGCTGGCTCTGGGCAAGTACGGAGTCGTGCAGAGGGCAAGAAGAAAATTACGACGCAAGCGTGATTCGAACTCGCGCATCGCACTGGCCCGAGCTTTTGCTTACTAAGCGGAACTGCCGAAGGCGGAAATTGGCCCACCTCCAGGATCCCCTGCCCGAGCTCACTCGTCCTTGTGCCCAGCTCACTCTACTCCTAGCATGACATGATGATCTGCCTGAAAACCTACTCGCTATCCTGTCACTCTCGAGCAGGCAATAGCCCAGACTCCTTCAAGCCGCCGGACTGTCTCCAGAGCTACACGAAAGCTCGCGAAAGCACACGGGTTATTTTGCGCACATCTCGCGTGGTCTGCTTCTGCGCGCCCTGCCTTCGACAATCCACACTGACCTTGGCGGCCCCACAGCTCGCGGACCGTCTCGACGCTGTAATTCGCCTCTTGATGTAAGACAGAGCGACCGACAGCCTGTAGCCTGCCAACATCGCAGCTCAGGATCAGAACCGGATTGACCGGGTTGCCCTATCCTACACGGATGTCACTACGTTGAACCTCCCCTCATCGCTGAGCGCAGCACAGCCCTCTCTTCCTCTCCGAGCTACATGGTTGATCATAAGAAGCGCTTATCATTGATAGCCTTGCTCAGACTTACTCCTGCCCCCACGCTTCAGGGTCGCGCAGAACCATGTCAAGACCTCGTTGCTCTGACCTAATGCGATGAAGGCACTCCCAGACCTCAAAACGAGTGCTGGCCTTGAGGACGTCCATGTGGTCTGGTGACACCGCGAAAGCCGAGGCGAGAGCGGGGCGGCCGGAGGCGCACATCCCAACGTGACCGAGCTCTTCTGCCGGTGTCACTGGTGCGCACCCTTCTCTTACGTGGATATTCGCACAGAAGAGTTCTGATACATCTGACGCGTGTAGCGCATTGATGCCGAAGACTCTGTATATAATACGCGCGATGTCGCCATGACCGACTCTCCAGCTCCTCGTACACTCAGGTCTGCTCTTTGGAGTTTAGACAGTCGAGGCTCGACGCCATGCGGCTCGTCCTCCCACTTTTCCTAGCTGCTGCAACTCGTCTTGCATCTGCGGGTGAGCAATCTCTTCTGCAGCAGCGTCTGCCACTGCCGTCAGGTGCTCACAGCGGAGCAGCGTTTTCTGGCAATGTATCTACCTGTCCAGGTACGTCCAGATATCCCCCGTCGCGCCGCGGGCCACCAGCTGAGCTACCTACTGTTTGTTTTAGGGTATACCCTGCAGAACCTGGTAGAGACTGCCACCGGTCTCACTGCCCACCTCTCGCTCGCTGGCCCAGCATGCAACGCCTTCGGCCACGACATCGCCAACCTCACCCTCGAGGTCACCTATGACTCTGAGACAAGGCGGGTGTCGCATCAAACCCTGCAGGCCCGCGCCAGCTGACCTCTCGACTATCAGGCTCCACGTCAACATCTTCGATACCGCGCGGTCCCAGTTCACCGTTCCCGCCTCGGTCATCGAGCTCCCATCCGCGCCAACCGCCTCGCACAAAAACACGTCCGACCTCGTGTTCAACCACTCTCCGGCGCCGTTCGCGTTCTGGATCACGCGCCGCAGCGCGCCCGACGCGCAGCCACTCTTCGATACGCGTACCGCGTCCTTGCCGCCGGCGCCCATCGCCCCGCTGAACGTATCTGATCCGTCGACGGCCCTCGACGGCTTCCCACTCGTCTTCGAGGACTCGTACCTGCAGCTCGCCTCTGCACTGCCGAAGGGCACGAACATCTACGGCCTCGGTGAGGTCGTCGCGACTAGCGGGTTCCGCCGTGATGTAGGCTCAGAGGGCGGGGCCGGCACGCTGCAGACATTCTGGAACCGCGACATCCAGGACCCATTCGACGAGAACCTGTGAGTTGCTTTGCGCCGCGTGTTCTCCGCCGTGATGCTGACGCGACAGCAGGTATGGCACGCACAACATCTACCTCGAGCACCGCTTCGACGAAGTGACGAACGCGTCTGCATCGCACGGCGTCTTCCTCCTCAAGTACGTGCTTCTCCCGACTCTACGCTCGCCCTGCTGACACTGCACCAGCTCCGCGGCGACCGACATCCTGCTCACAACGCCGCCCGCGTCGAACGTCTCGCTCGTCGAGTACCGCCTTGTCGGCGGCACGCTCGACCTGTACTTCCTCGCGGGCCCATCGCCGCAGGCGGTCGTCGAGCAGTACACAGACGTCGTCGGCAAGCCGACGTGGCAGCCCGCGTGGGGCCTTGGCTTTCACCTCTGTCGCTGGGGATACACCAACCTGAGCGAGACGCGTGAAGCCGTCCAGGGCATGCGGGACGCGAACATCCCGCTCGAAGGTGCGCTTCTTGGATGACAGGTGCGGACACGTCGCTGACTGCGGGATAGTGATGTGGAATGACATCGACCTGTACCATGCTATTCGGGACTTCACGTCTGATCCAGTCTCGTTCCCGCCGGAGGAGATGCGCGCGTTCATTCGCGAGCTGGTACGAGGCCCCATGCCTCACTTTGGTCATATCTGCTCACAGAACGTTTCTACAGGCGGCAAACAATCAGCACTACATCCCGATTCTCGACGCTGCCGTCGCGCATCAGAGCAACGACAGCGACCTTGTACGTCAGCGTACCATCCCCGTGTACCACCGCTGACCGCCTTCGCGCCGTTGTAGTACTACCCATACATCCGCGGCACTGAGCTGTACGTCGGCTCTATGTACACTTTTGCGCCACGCTGACACCGCTTCAGCGACGCCTTCGTCAAGAACCCGGACGGCAGCGAGTACATCGGGCAGGTCTGGCCAGGCTACACGGTGTTTCCTGACTGGTTCGCGCCAAACGCGCAGCAGTATTGGACGGAGGCGATGACGAACTGGAGTGCGCTCGGCATCGAGTTCAGCGGCATCTGGCTCGACATGAACGAGGTGTCGAGCTTCTGCGTTGGGAGCTGGTGAGTACGGTAACCTTCGTAGTATTCCGCTATGCTCAGTCTGTGCGACAGCGGGACGGGCCAGGATTGGAGCAATACGTCGCTGGGATTCCCGTTGCCTGGAGATCCTGGAATGCTAATTACTGACTGGCCAGAAGGGTATGCCTCGCACTTTTATGAGGTTCGCCGAGTGCATGCTGATATTACGAATGAAGGTACAACGTGACAATCTCGGGTCCGAGCGGCAACATCACCGTCAACGGTAGTCTCACGTACGGCGCTGGCGGCGATGCCTCTGGCGATCAGGGATCTCTCAGAAAGCGCGGTCTCGGCTCTGCGGTCGCTGACATGGATGTCAACGCCCCTCCATACGCTGTCCACAATGGTAAGTTGTTGTAATTTCCTCCCAGCCAGCTCGTGTCTGACGGTCGCCCAGGCTTCGGAGACCTGTCTGTGCACACCATGGCGACGAACGCGACGCACGCTGGCGGCTACGTCGAGCTCGACGTGCACAACCTCTGGGGTCTCATGGAGTCGCGCGCGACGCACGAGGCGCTGCTATCCATCCAGCCGGGCAAGCGCCCCTTCATCATCGCGCGCAGCACCTTCGCCTCGTCGGGCAAATGGACTGGCCACTGGCTTGGCGACAACTTCAGCAAGTGGGTATACCTGCGCGCGAGCATCCCGGGTGTGCTGCAGTTTGGGCTGTTCGGCGTGCCGATGGTCGGCGCGGACGTCTGTGGCTTCCAAGGGAACACGGACGAGGAGCTTTGCACGCGCTGGATGGAGCTCGGCGCGTTTTTGCCGTTCTATCGCAACCACAACCAGCGCGGCGCGCGCAGCCAGGAGCCGTTCCGCTGGGACGGCGTCGCGGAGGCGAGCCGCACGGTGATTGGGATTCGGTACTCGCTGCTGCCGTACTGGGTGAGTAGTGTCGATGTCTCGTTGGCTGAGCATACGCTGATATGGCTTTAGTACTCGCTCTTCGCGAACGCGTCGCAGCATGGAACGCCGCCCGTGCGCGCCCTCTTCTTCGAGTTCCCGGACGAGCCTGAGCTGTTCGCCGTGGATACCCAATTTATGGTCGGGCGCGACCTGCTTATCACGCCTGTTCTCACCCCTAACGTCTCTACTGTTGACGGTACGTGCTCTTCCTCCTATGACTCCCTACATGATCCTGACTTTCCTGATAGGCTTCTTGCCCGGCCACGGGCGCACGATCTGGCGCGACTGGTACACCCACGAGGTCGTCAACGCGAGCATCGGCACAAACACGACGCTTCCTGCGCCGCTTGGCCAGATCCCCATACACATTCGCGACGGCTCCGCGCTCTTGCTGCACGCGCAGCCGGGATACACGATCACCGAGACCCGCGCATCACCATACTCGCTGCTCGTCTCGCAGGCGGCGGACGGGTACGCGTTCGGCTCGGCGTACATGGACGACGGCGAGAGCGTGCCGCCGACGCCAAGTCGCACTGTCGAGTTCCACGTCGGGCGCGGACAGCTGCGGATCGAGAGCGCGGGGACGTACGAGGTGGAGCCAAAGCTCGAAAGCGTAACTGTCCTCGGGACGGCGCAGCCTTCCGAGGTGTCGGTGGGCGGGAAGACGCTCGCGAAGTCGAGCTGGACGTACGATGAGGGGAAGATGGAGCTAGTCGTGAGCGACATAGACGTTGACCTGAACAAAGCTACGGTAATTCTGTGGCATTAAACAGATGCTTATAGCGAGCATTGCTAGGGCACATTGCACTACTGCTGTGCAATGGGCGTAGTCTCCATGAATTTACATGACAATTACCATTCGAAAGTACATGTTACAGTCGGAACGTGAGATGATGCATAGAGATTGCGCGTACAAATGCATAGAATCACAGCAACCGAGATAAGAGTCCACGGGTTCCAGCCACATCCGACTCCAGCTCCTCCCATTCCATATTGAAATGCGCCTCCAGAGCGTGCGCGAGGGCAGCGAAGTCTGTGCATCTGTCTTCAACTCTCTCATGCCGGACCATGTATACGTGCACCTTCTGTAGATTTGGGAGGAGCGTGACCAAGGAATTCGGTCCCTCCTCCCAGAGAGCAGTAGGAGGGGCGTGTGTGCGGTGGTAGCCTGGCCAGGATGGGAAGGTGTACTCGAGCTGCAGCTCGCGCGTGCCGGGGAAGATCTCGAGGGCCATTTGCCACATGGACGCCGCTGTCCTTCCGCGCTCTTGGAAGAGCACCGTGGTGACCGTCGGAAGCCTCAGGCGTCGGATCACCTGCGCGGCGAAGGATTCGTCCGTGAAATCCACGCACAAGCTGAAGATGGGCCTCGCCTCTGACACAGCCGTCGACGACTTCAGGTCGTTTGTGATGTCGTGACAATCCGACCAAAGGTAGATCATAACGACGAAGCCGGGGGATCTGTCCTGGTCCTTGCCCAACGAGATGACTGCCGAGCGCGCTGGCATCGCGCGTACGTGCCTGTTGATAGACTCCGCGATCCGCTCGTAGAGGGATGTGCATGCGATCGCGCTCGCCTCCAAGTCCAGCACCTGTAGCGGCGGACTCTCGATGTGGTCGAGCACTTGGAAGTGTTGTTCGCCAGCGAGACCCTGGAGCAGGACCTCGCGCAGGCAGGGCAGGGTCGCCTTCTTGCCCAGGCTCCAAGGCGGCGCCGCCACGACCATGCCCTCAGGTCCGATCCGCATGCCGCCTTGGTACCAATCCGAGCCTATTCCTCGCAGAGTGAGCTCTTCGAGGTTCGGCGTGCTGTTCAGCATGGAAATAATGGCGGCGTGGTCGCCGAGCGAAGAAGCAGAAAGGAGATCCAGGTTGACGCAGCGAAGGCTCGGTACCAGGAAGGGCGAAACGTCTTGGAACGTGGCATGAATGAGCGTGCAGGCCCGCAACTTGGACAGCGGCGCAGTGGTGATTGTGAATGGCCCGTTCCTCTGATCGCGCGTTCGGCCCAGGCCGTACATCACCCTCAACTCCTCCATGTTCGACGGTAATCGGCCGGGACCTACAGGAGGATGAAGACCTTCTTCAGGGATAAACAGGTCCGCAGAGACAGCGCGAAATAGGCGGTCAGACACCAGCGTCCATGACTTCTGATAGGCCTCAACCGAATGTTGCGGGACGAGTTGGGGTGTATAGATGTGTAGGTGGACATCGGCAGATTTGCTGAGGAGATCTTGGACACATTCCGGGCGCGTGAGGCATATGTAGCTTGAAAGCCGGGGATAGGTGAGGGATATCTGGCGCCATTCTCTACAGACATGTCGAATGACAAGCCAGCAGTAAGGATTGGGCTGGTCCTCGAGACCTCGAGCGCCCTGGAAGATGTCCTCCATGCCGATAGCCTCGAGGCGTAGGGAGTTGAAAATCGTGATGATGTACCACTCGAAAACGTCGGCCAGGAGCTCTGGAAGAAGGCGACCGATCGGAAAGCTTGAACGTAGCGAGTCTGCCGTAGCAGAGCTGTTAGCACGATAACTAAAAAGTTGTACATTTATGTTGATCACTGACCAGGGTCGCCCTGCCAGCGCAAGGACCCAAAGATAGCGCCGCCTGTTCGAGGTCGCGTTGAAAAGTTGGAATCGACAAGATTGTCTTGCTGTGCAGCCATTGTCTTGCGGGCCTTAGAATGTTGCGCACGACGACGCTCCTTCAGCTGCACGGGTGGGGGATGTAGTGGCAGGAAGAGAGCGAGGCAACGGTTGCTGAGGCAGAAGTTCAACTCGCTCGCCGACGCGAACTGCCGCCGCCATGAGCGCCGGTTCAGGTCGCCTGCGCGCCACTCAAATGCCACCGTCGCGCGACGGACGGAGACCAGTATCTAGCTGAGCTTTTGAAAAGTGGACATTACATCTCGTGAAATCATAGGCCTGCTACGTGAACCGTAACGCCTGCTGCGCGGCGCGAGGCTGTCCACCGAGTACCACTGCCTTCATCTCGTCCGACCAGGAGAATTGCCCGTCCGCCTTGAGCTCTGCGATCTCCAGCCGAGGAAGCCGCTCGAGCGCTGCGCCGAGCGAGGGCCAGTCGATCCTTCGGTGGGCATGAGCGTCGGGCAGAAGCATTCGAACGTTGATATGGACGGCCTGCAGCGACGGAGGGGCATTCGCGATGATGTCGACCACGGTCTTCCATATACGGGCATTGACCGACTCGCCTTCACGGCTCCAGTGGTAGGACGGCGGGGTAATGTGCAGCGTACGGAGCGCGGAGCATGGCTGTAGCCGAGGGAACAAGGTGGAGGCTGCGATACTCCGGGTCAATTGACATCGATAGAGACTATGCTGGGGGACGTACTAGTGCCAATCACGTCCGCTCGTATGGAAAAGTCGATGCTTTGGAGCCTCGTCATCCGCTGCAGGAAGCGGTCCACGAGTAAGAGTACCGCTGGGCTGAGCTCGACAGAAAGCGTAGAGAGAAACGCGGGGTCCACGATTCCCTCCAGCGCACCAAGGAGCTTTGCGCTCAGCTGTCCCATGAGCTGAAGTTCCTGGAGCTTCAGAAGGATCGGTCGAGGGCACGGAACGGGCGTGGCTTCCAAGAGGTGCCAGGTGATGGGGTAGATATATGGCAAAGCGCGATTGTCAATCGTGAGCACTTGGATACTGTCGAAGAGGGAGAGGAAATTGGCCAGTCCTGTGCTCTCTGCGGCTCCGCTCTCCACAACTTGGCCACGATATGAGCTTGTTCCGACGACGTTGGTCAGGTTGACAGAGCCGAGAGAAGCACCGTGACATTGTGGATGGTGTGTCTCTGGGAAGGGGGATATGTCGTAGACGAAATCGAGGTACGCGAGCTTGAAGGACCGGAGATTTGTGAAGGCTCCCAGCATCTCGGATAACGTCGACGCCGGACATGCCGGCTGCCCATTCGAGCCCTCCGACGTAAAGTCCAGGCTCTTGACGCATTCCTGCACACGTCTGGAGCGTTTGATCGTCTGTGAGAGGTGCTGGTACCAGCACTTGAACATGGGTTCGGATGGCGTGGGCTGAGGTTCTAGAGTGAGCTTGCGGAGAAGGATACGTGAACTGGGGAACAGCCAGCTGTGGCAGACCAAGGTACAGCTTATGAGTGAAGACCTATCATATAGATGTTCGAGGATTGAGTCCAAAACCTCCTCCGGTAACGTTTGCGCGGACATCTCAGCGACGATGGTGGTAGTTCGGAAGGAGAAATGCCGGGCGCCCCTATGGGCGCGCTCTGGTTGTCGGGTTCAGGCAGTGTGCGCCTGCTCGTGAGGGCCTCCTTCGCCTTCCTCCGCATTCTCCTAGCCATTTTATTGGCGGATTCGACGGACTGTATGCTCAAACTGCCCATCTGAATTATGCTGACGTCACTGCACGCCCTATCTACCGCAAATCTTAGAAGGTTTGCGAGATGCTATACGCGGTGCTTCGCAAAGTGACTCGTGCGTCGTCTCGAAACCCTAGTACAACTGGTATCCCACGGTCTTCCTGCTCCCATACCCTTACTCAGAAGTACGCTTTATTGTGCTGTGGATGTATGTCTAGATTCTTCGCATTGCTTACAGGGCGTATCCCAGGACACATCGCGTTCTTGTGCCTTCCTGAGCGATCCGAGTTGCTGCGTCAAGGAGGCAAGCATCGAATTCGACGATGGGGCGTTCTATCGCTGGGAGACTGGCCGCCTTGACTATCAGGCGGAGAAGAGAACCAGAGACAGAGCCAGAGACGGCCATCACAAGTACGTATTTTAATATGCACATCATCGACGAGTATGCCCAGCCCTTACGGCTTACGCAGGTATCACCAGCTGCGTTGAGCACGTCCCTGACGAGGTCCTAGCCGAAATCTTCAACTGGTACATCCTTGAAGCGTGCTGGGCAGCTGTCCATTGCGCGTGGACGGACTGCATTTCGCAAGCGCAAGATTCTCCAGCCCCGTATTCGTGGCTTATCATTCGACACATCTGCCGGCGGTGGCGAGCAATAGCTCTCTCATATCCACAGCTCTCGACCAAAATCTTTCTGACTCGTCCAGAATGCGTCCAAGATCTACTTGGCCGGTCGGGGTCTCTCGCGCTGCTGGTGTACAGTCCTTCCCTCAAATATATGGCGTCTAGTCAGGCTCATCTGGACGATGTCAACGCTTCGTTTCAACTCATCATGCCTGAGTTCAATCGTATATCTGGAGGAATACTGGTAATCATGGGTAGAGCGGCGGATCATACTGCACAAGCCACGATCTGCAAAGCTCACTTTCTCCACTTCATTGATATCAAATGCACATTCCCTCTCTCGCCTGCCCTCCAGTTCCCGGACCTAGAATTTTTTTCTGTCTATTCCTTTCCGAAGATTCGCCCTATAGGTTCCATACTTCAACACTCCCCCCGGCTTAGGACACTTAAGATGGTCGACTGCTCCCCCATCTCTGCGACTGCCCTGCTTCGACTCCTGGCACCTTTAACCACATTGGAGCAGCTGACGCTACGCAACGTGCTTCGTACGCACGACGCTTGGCCACACATAGACGACCCCGAGTTCCCATCGCATTTCTCGGGCTCGGGATGCACAGTTCCTCGATTGCAATACCTGGAAATCGTGAATAAATGCGGGGCCACGGCAATATCATTCTTGCATCGACTTGAGCATCCCCCTACAACGACTTACCACCTCGAATTCGACTGGGTGAGCCGCTCTGATGGCCCACACTCCGACTGCGCCTGCCTCATCACGATGCTGAAACCAAAAATCGCCGCCTGGAGAGACCTTAGCGAAACGCCATTTCGAAGCTTGCTCCTCGGAGGAGGCTCCCCGGGCAGTTTAGGACACTTCAGGCTGCATCTGTGGCAGGAATACCACCCAGTATTCACGCTGAACGGCTGCGTGTCGGTGATCCCAACGGACCCCGCGTTCTTCCATCTCGAAGTCCAGTCTAGGGGCAGCGCCGACCGGCCGCCAGCGTTCTTCGCGGGTTTGCAGCGCTGCCTCCCCCTCGCAGGGGTGACATCGGCGTTTCTCTTCCACCTGTGTATCACCTGGAATGCCGTAGACTGGGAGGCACTCTTCGGCGGGATGCCCGAGCTCGACGAGCTCGCCCTTCGGTACGAGATCGTCGACGGCACCGAGGCCATGCGCAGCCTCGACACGTCCGTGCACTGCCCACGGCTCAAGACCCTCTCCGTCGAAGAAGTCTACACGCGCAGTCCGGACGGCGGTCATCGTGGTGCTGAAGCGTTGGCCCCGGCTGCCGTTACCCTGGCACATGTCGGCCTCAGCCTCGTCAAGGAGGAAAGACGGGGTTGTATGATGGCCGTTAGAAAGCATGGGCGCATGTTCAAGCCGCGGGAGCCTGCGGTGACACGCCGCTCTCTCCTCTCGACGCTACTCAGACGTGGTGGACGGTGAGGGACGCGACGCAGGTGAGCAGTCAAAGTTGCCTCTCCGAATGGCCAATTGATCTCATTTGCGTGACGTCTTCCTAGGACACCTCGCCTGCCAGTGGGCTAGCCAATGGTTCTGCGGTCCAGCGATATAGCTTCTCAATCTTCCACAGTTCAAGGCGTCTCAGAGAATGTAAGGCAGCTGTAGAGGGATGGTGTTGGGAAGGACACGCTATGAAGTGCAGACAATGGTTTCGAGTGGACCACTGTATACGAAGCCAGAAGTGATATGCGCGAGGCACAGACGAGAATTTGTCTTGGATTTATATGCGTGATCGCACTGCGATGTCCTGTGGTCGTACATGTACAGTATCAAACGTGAGACTCGAATGGGTCACGCTACTACTCTATCGATGCAGTGCGATATCCCGGATACGCCTAAAGTCTATCATGGAGAGGATGAAAGAACATACATTCGCTGGTAATACTGCTGCAGAACTTCGATGTCCAAGAGCTTGAGTCAGAGTCCGTCTATACGTAGCAAGTAAAAGTCTAGTCCACGAGATGAAAACCGGAAAGCACGTCTAGGATGCAAAGTCCAGAAGCCAAGCTTCAACGACGAGAGCGAGCAGTGGAGCTCGACGAAGGGAGGAGCGACCCGAGCCAGCGCGAGACCTTCGACTGCGGCAGGCGCGGCCAGGGGAGCATGCCGTCGCGCTCGACCTGGACGACGAGGCCGTGCGTGTCTCCGGCGCGGCGCGCGCTGTCGGCGCGGGCGCTGAGCGCGAACGCGAGCTGCGCGAGGGGCACGCTGTGGCTCGGGTCGAGGTGCGACACGCGCGCCTCGCTGACGGCGAGCAGGCGCAGGCGCGGGGCGAGCGCGGCGGGGTCGAGCGCACTGATCTTGCGCGAGGGCGCGGCGCGGCGCGCGGGCCCGCGGTGTGTCTCGTAGCCGAGGCGCAGCACCTCGAGCTGCGTGAGCGATGTGAGGAGCTCGGCCCAGTTGAGCATGTGCCAGTAGCCGCCGCTCTGCGTGATGGAGGCGGAGGTTATGGAGTCCGCGAGCGGCAGAGCGTGCACGAGGGCGACGAAGAACGTCTGGTCGACCGGCTCGGCGCCTTGAGAGGAGAGCTGGAAGAAGGGAATCTCTCGCGTGGGTGTGCTGGGATCCAGATTGAAGTCGTCCTGTGACAGGCGTAGCAGAAACGAGCCCTTGTGCTTCGTTCCTGTACACGCTAGGGAAAGGCATCGGAAAGGAAGCTTGTCCAAACTAAGCCAGGCATCGATCTTGTCCAGGACAATCGCGACAAGGCAGTCGCAGTAGACATGAAGGTCCCGTCCGAGGCTTGCGAAGGAGATATCCAGCGCGGTAGTCGCGGGGTGAAGGACCTGGTGCAGGAAAAACATCGCTGTTGTCGCGTACTGCGTGCTAACACGGAGAAGACGCAGAGTAGGGAGTGTGACAGTGTGCCAACGAGCAGTCTCGGGATCGACTTCATGGACGTGTGGCCAAGTCTCGCTTTCTGCGAGGATCCCATCGAGAACGAGCTCTTCGAGTCCCGACGTGGACCCAAGTAGCGCGAGTACATCTGCGGAAAGCATATTCATTCCGATGTCGCTAGTAAGTCTCAGGGCCCGAAGTCGTGGAGCGTTAAGTGCAAGATTGGGTAGGGCCATGTTGTGGCAGGATAATTCGCGCAGCTCGGGGAAATGCGCGCCGGCGGGGAAGGGGCTTTGGCGAATGCCCAGCTGAGTGAATACCAACGCGAGCGACCTGGCGTTGCAAGACCGGTCGCCGAGAGCTTCGGAAAGCTCTTTGGCCAACGTGTCGTCCATCACGCATAGGCGGCCATGAGCCACCTGCGCGAAGTGCGCGAGAATGAGGCTGCAGGAGTCCGCGACTCGGGCGCGGTGCTTCGTGTTGTACTCGATGCTTGCATCGTAGACAGTGATTTCGACGGGACCCACTCTCCCGAGCAGATCTTGGACGCATTCTGGGCGCGTCAGGAAGATATGCGCGGACAGCTGCGGGTAAGTCAAGGCTATCTTCCGCCAAGCACGACAGACATGTCGGATGGCAAGCCAGGAATATGGAGCGGGGCCGCGAGTATCCTCCAGAATATGGCCATCCTCCAGATGAAAGAGCTTTGAAGAGTGTGAGTGACGTGCCGCAGCCTCGCACACGCCGACGATGTACCAGTGGAGGCATCGGATGAGCAGGTCCACAGAGAGCTGCTCGATGGGAAAACCTGTTTCGGGACTGTGAGTCATACATCGAGTAGAGGCGAGACTACGTACTCGAGCTATGCCCTCTCCTTTCGCTCTTCACAGTTGCCTTGTATTTCCTCCCGAGCGAACCTCCAGGTTGCTCCGACCTCGCTTGTGGGAGATTATATGAGCTGCTGTCAGGAAGATTGGTGTACGTCATGGCCTGATATCCAGGTCTCTGAGCAGTAGTAGCAAACACAGAGGTCGAGGAGGGCGGTGGGGAGAGCAGGCGACTGGGCTCGCCTCGTGTCCGAGCATGGGCGACGGCGACTATCACGGCGGTCTAGGCTGCCGGACGTTTGACAGCCCTGTCCCGAAGGCGCCGTACGAGACTGTTCCTCGCCCACCAGCACGCATCCCTAAAACGCTGTGAGCGAGGTATGAATATTTGAATTCCGGAATTTGGAGCCAGGCAGGTGGTGGGATGGCGGTACCTATCAAAGCGGTATGTCCTACGAAAGATGGTCGCTTTGGGACAAGATTGGGCGCTTTTCAATTTCCGTGTTTTGCTTCGACGCGCCCGCGTACTTGTCCAGAGACACCATGGCGTGCAACGAGCTTTGC
The DNA here is from genome assembly GCA_019973155.2 of Phanerochaete sordida. Lineage (NCBI taxonomy): Eukaryota > Fungi > Basidiomycota > Agaricomycetes > Polyporales > Phanerochaetaceae > Phanerochaete > Phanerochaete sordida. The sequence continues at coordinate 310,266 of BPQB01000012.1, read as the reverse complement.
TTGACTCTGAGCATAAGATCGCTTAGTCCTCTCTCGCAGACTATGACAGTATGTCAGGCATTGGTTTCCGTGGGTCACGGACGGCGGCTGCTTCGGCGAACTGGTTGATCTCATAGATGCCCCGCCCTACGCAAGCATTCGACGGCTGGATGCCGGTCACTATACAAAGGCTCAACCTGTGTTGCCCTTGTTTCCCGGCGAGGTATGTTTCAATGCCCCTATTGCTCGCTGGGTTGCGGTTCACGTCGATGACCACGGCATTATGGTAGGAAATTATTGACAGCCACCCGTAACGTGAACGACCTCCCGACGTCTGAGCTACGCTTTGCAGCAGAGCGACCCGCACGTCGTGCTTCTCAGACTTTCCATCTATGATCTCGGCGTTCAGATAGGGTGCTATGCTCACTTCTGTTCAGATCAACGTTCAGAAGCCCTTGACGATTGACGAACCTGGCTATGTGCCCACGCCTGTCAAGGGTCATAAGCGTGGATGGATACCCGCTCAGCATGCTGCAACGAGAGTTTCAACGGCTCGACTCCCACCCTCTGCTCCTCGCCACGGTGGTTCTCTGGCTCGAACTTTTGGCAAACATGTCGACCACACTCCTTTTTATTCGCGGCCTGGGGCTGCTATTTATCTCAAGCTTTCTGACCCCCGTCTTTGGGAGGCTGATCAACGTCACCGTCGACGACCAAGGTGCGGACCCTACGACCGGTACAGTGATCAACTACGAGGCCATGTGGGCAATTGGACCATGCAGCTCTTGCGGCGCGAAGCCGGACGCCAACAACGCCCTCGACGGCACCTGGCACGACACAACATACAACCCAGATATCCCCGCGGAGACCTTGCTACGAAATGCAACGTTTAATTTCACTGGTATGGCCACGAGTTCTTCGCTCATGGTCAGTACTGACATATTCGCCAACTTGGCAGGTTCGGCTCTGTATGTGTTTGGCATGATCGATGGAGGCTTTGGCATCGACCTCATCTTCTACATGGACGAAGAAGTCGTGGGGCGCTTTGTCGACCCTCAGACAAGCGAGTTCACGTACAAGTATAACCAAGTCTACTTCTCCGCAGAGAACCTTGAGTCGAAGCCACATTCGTTCAAGCTCCAGAACGGAGAGATCGGCGGGCCGCGAAGCGTAGTCCTGTTCGACTACCTTATCTACACGAAGTGAGTATGTCCTCTACGCCTCGAGGGATGTTTGACTTGACAAACTGCTGCAGAGACGACGAAGATAGTTCGAGCACTACTGTCCCGGCTGTAGAATCGGTGCTCAGCCCAGCTCCGTCTATAGACTCGACTGCGTCTCAACAACATTCGCCGACTCCGGAGATGACTTCACCAAATACCAGCTCGTCAGGGCCCGCACCCACCCCCGCCTCCGCAAAATCATCGCACGGGACCGGGCTTTCAGGCACATCGCGCACAGCCGTCATCGCCGTCGCCATCGTCGTCCCTCTGATCATCATCGCGCTGCTCGTGCTGCTGTACCGCGCGCGCCGAAGCCGCTACCGCCCCGGCGCGCGGATCACCGATCTGTGCGCGAGCCCGCGCATGGATCCGGACAGCCCGGGCCACTTCGCACACTTCGCGGACGCGGAGACGTCGCAACATCCGTCACACGCGGACGCTGCACCGACGAACTACGCTGTGTCGGCCTTCACGCCTGCGTTCGCGTCATCAGGTCAGGCGTCTCCGGGCATCTCGGAGAAGTCGCGAACACACCTGTACGTTGCGTCTTTGGGCTTATCGGCGCATATGTCACCGTCGGGAAGTGGCGTGGAGGACGATGGACTGTCGGGGAGTGCGAGCGGGTACGGACCTGGAGGCAGCCGCCCCCTGGAAGCAACCCCGCCACCGTATCACACCGAGTCTCACATACCTCTGTAGTAATCTCTTGTCCTCGTATCGGTTGAAATATACGTGCTCTCAAATCAAGCGTATGAGGGCTATGGTTACAGGGAAATAATACGAGCATGTCACAGCAATATATATCGTCCGGGACGCCTCCACCCGTTGGAAGGATATCTTCTGATCATTGGGGTCCCCGACCGGACATGGATGCGAGAAACGATCGCAATGGTTCTTTGGGCAGCTCTCGCAATTCGCAGTGGTGTATGATAAGATCAAAGTGCAAAGGACATCCGTGGTCTTCTGGCTTCCTACGTGATGCACGAGATCGTAGTCCATTGACGATGCCAGTGAGGGTCATTGAGACGAGTGAAAGGTCGTCGTGCACCGACCACCTGTTTCGTACAGTTAGCCACAAACCATCTAGGTCCTCGGCGATGAGTCAGCCTACGCACCACGAAAGGCGCGACGAGGACGTGGTGAGGCGTCCATAGTGATGTTCGTCTCCAGGGCGAAGACGACAGGGATAATCGATAATCTCTTGTCTATATGGCGTAGTATGGGCGCAGCGTACGCTTCGTCGCGAACAGTACCCTATACCGTATGGCGCGCTCAGATGTCCAAAGTAACGATCATATGGACGAAAAAGATTATTTTACGAACATAAGACGAAAGATATCGCGCATATAGCGCGATAGCGACTGGCGCGTAGCACGCTCACCTGTAGAGTAGCGTAGATAGAGGCAGACGAATAAAATACGCTGAGAATCCTTATTATATTCGAGTGCGCGCAGGCGTGACTAAATACATAGTGCGCATGCGCGGAATACTAACTACGGATATGTGGGTCGGGAGTGATGACGACAGTACCCGCTGGAGACGCGCCACAGCGCGTCACCGGGTAACTATCTACGTCGGCGGATGCGCCACAAAGGCGGCGGATCGCCGATCGCATTGCTGCGTCGTGCGCACCCATCTCGGTGACGCACCTCTTCGCGCACATGCTCAACAAAAGATGCACATTGCAAAAATATCGCCAACCTATCATACTCACCCCGTGTCAATGAAGCCCACGGCGGAATATAGTAGTAAGTAGCGATCGTGGATGCCCTTGAGACACCTCCCGCTGCGGACAGCGGTATGTAACTTGCCTAAATTGCAGTCGTACTCCGCGCTCATCCTGTCCATCGCCAGTCGCGCGGGCGAGCAATCCGTTCGCGATGTCCGGAAGAGCCGTGGAGATAGGCGCGAGGGCCTCAAGAGAGTCATTTCCAGGTATGCGCTCCATCTCTTCCACGCGTAGGAGCTTGAGTAACGGGCAAAGCATGTCTACGTTAACCGGCGCCGGTCGCTGAGGGTTGAGCGAATAGGTCGCGTCGACGATGTCATAGGCGAGAGCCAGCTCTTCTAGTGCGGACAGGGAGGCAAAGGCGTGATTCCAGTCGCATAAATCTGGCTTGACAACCCGTTGTACGATACGTGCGGATGAGATGCTCTCAAGTGGAAGATGGCGGAGCAGATCTGCTACGAACGCCGGATGGTTGTATGTGGATATGTCGAGGGAGAAGAAGGGTTTGGCGATTGGGGCGTTTGCAATCATACTAGAGGCAGGCTGACACTGTTGCCATAGGCGTAGCTTTAAAGACAACAGGTTTTCTTGTCCAGTTACAACCCAGGACATGGAGTGCGGGGCAGGTACGTCCGAACCCACGCCATGCCACGCAGCGACTTTTGCTTGTAGCATTGTGAGCGGGCAGTCGCATCGTGAGTGCGGACCTCGGCTCAGCTCCGTGAAGAATAGCTGTAGCGAAGTCGTGGATGGATGGTCTATGTGACGCAGAAAGAACAATCCAGTCGCGCTTGATGTTTCTCCCAGGTCGAAGGAACGAAGTTTAGGAAGGGCGATGCGGTTGTGGAGGCTCGATGGGGCGTCGGTGGATTCGGTGTGCGCCCAATTCTCATCATCCGCGATGACATACCGAAGTTTAAGGACCTCCAAACTCTGCACGGATCCCAAGAACCCAAGGAGAATGCTAGCTGGAACGCGGTCGCAGCTGTCGAGATCGAGGTACCGAAGCTGGGGAAGTGGGAGAAGCGTGGAAAGTGTTGTGAGACCGAGTTGGTAGCAAGTGAAGCATCGCAGCTCCGGAAAACTAAGGTGAGGAGGAAAGGGGACGACAACAGCTGGTGGCGGTCCGGTTGGGATCGTGCCACTGAAGCGAAGGACCCGGGTCTTGCAGGGTACGTCTGGAAACTGCAGAGAGCCCCTCAGCCGTGGTCGGTCAGGTAGAATGAAGCTGCCTTGGATGATACGGTCCACATGAGCGAGCATGAGCCTGCACGCAGTAACGACACTAGCACTATGGGCCAGCGTGTATGCCAACCCGGGGTCGTAGACGATCAACGGCAATTCTCCTGCCTTGTCCAAAAGGTCTCGGACACAGTCAGGTCGCGTTAGATGGATGTGGGTGGATAGGTGCGGGAACGTCAAAGCCACCTGTCGCCAAAAGCGGCAAACATGGCGGATTGCGAGCCAGGAGTACGGTGCGGGGCGCTGTGACTTCGGAGTATCGAGTGACAGCCAATCTTCATCGTGGAAAAGTCGCCGAACGCAACGGCTTTCGGTGGTCGCACATGTGTCTCGGATATACCACAAGAAGACTTCAGCAAGCACCTCGGCGGGGAAGCGGCCAATGAGAAGATCTGGACACCGGTGAGCTGGAAGCGCCGAATATTGACCACATCTACGCACCGGAATAATCAACCTTGGACTGGTGCTCTCGTTTACTACCTGCCAGTTTCTTCCATCCGCTGGAAAGCAGGCTTCCAGAGCGAGCAAGAAGGGTATGCGAGGTGTCTTCGCTTGCGCCCTCAGCGTCCCTTGTCATCGCGCGCCCAACACCTGCATCGAATATTCAGTCAGAAACAGTGTCGAGCCTGAAGGATATACTACGCACCACGGAAGGCACGACAAGGACGTGGTGAGAGACCAGTCTGAGGCGCCCATGTTGAAGTTGGTCTCCAGGGCGGAGATTCAGGAGTGCTAGTCTCTGATCCCTATTGCATACGAGCACAGCAGACGTTTCATCGCGAGCGTGTCCTACATGACGCACTGACATGCGCAAAGTCTAATGATATAGAGACAGAATTATCACTGGTAACGGTAGACATACAACAGTGCAGACATACAGTAGCAAAGTCCTGAACCAATCACAAATAACGAATAGAATAACAGACCCATGTAGCCCTCGGCCTCAAGGCCGATCCTCTATAAATATCCTGTCGACTGCCTTCCATTTCTCCTCGTGCCCCGAGGTCTTCTCCTTGTATATACGCTCGCGCTCGATCCAGTACTCGAGCTTGTTGTCGACGCGCGCCGGCGCCCACACACGCTCGCCGGTGTCCGGCTCCGTCGTCGCGGAGAACCAGCGCGGGCGGTGCGGCGGGGCACGGCCCTCCTCGCGCGCCTTGCGAACAGCGCGCTGGAACTCCTCCTGCTTCTGCTTGAGCTCGTTCGCGCGCTCGTACTTGCCGAGCTCGAACGCGCGCTGGTCCGGGCGCATCCGGCAGTCCGTCGGGCACACGTACGGCCGGAGCGTGTCGTCGGGGCAGTCGTTCAGCGTGATGGCGAACGGCGTGAGGTTGAACGGCGCCGGTGGCTTCTCGGAGTTGCGCCAGAGAAGGATGTACTCGGGCATCGATGCGCAGGAGACGTCGGGGTGAAGATGCCCGACACCCGTGCCGACAGCTCTGGCGACGAGCTGACTGTTCCAGCGGCCGGCGATGTCGTACGTCACATTGCCTTCCTTGTCCGCAACGTAGCCACTGATCTCAAACGCGTCCTTGCCACGCCAGCCACGAGGCTTGAAGGTAAGGACACATTGGTCACCCGTACGATGATTGGTAATCTAAGAGAATTGAGCAAACCCCGTTCGAAGAACCTCACTGCGTGAAGACGTACCACCATGTCACCGTAATGATCTATGGTCGGCGAGCCAAGGATGAAACCAGAGATATTCGTCGTGACCTTCTTCCAGCTGTAGTGTTCGACGACACGCCCTTCCAGAACCGAGTCCTTCGCCTTGGGGTACTGTGGCGCCCAGTCCTCCGGCAAAAGCAGATCCGCGTGCGCGACGCCAGTGGGCCGAATCTCGAACGACTTGCCCATGAACTTGTTCTGCGCATCGACCTCGCCGTAGTACCGCCAGGCAGGCGACTCTGCCCAGCACGCCGAAATCGGCGGATGGTGGCTGACCTGCTCGGAGACGTAGCGGTACTTCTTGTCGAGACGGACGTACTCGAAGGTTTCGCTCTGTGGCACGATCTCAGCATAGTGCTCGAAGCGGGCAAGTTCTGTGCACTTACCAGCATCGGGTTGAAGGGCTTGGCGATGCGCCCGATGGTCGAGGAGTAGTTCGACATCGCAAAGGCAGCAACAAATGCGATACGGCGGTGTGGGTCTTTCTCCGCTGCCGCGGCGTCGAGACACTCGGAGAACTCCATATCCTCCGCCTGCCAGCGATGATCAGCCTTAGAATAAGCGTGTTCACATAACGTTACACTCACCATTCGCTGCAGCATGCTTGTAGGCTCGTTGAAGAACACAGGGAAGGATATCCTCGTAAGGTCCTTGCCGATGCTGTTCTTCAGGACGGCCCAGAGACTCATAGGCGGACGGTCATCGCTCGAGATCGCGAGGTGCGTCCGCAGGTGCTCGTAGCCCTTGTACTGCTCGCGGTCGATGAGCGGCGGCAGCGGTACCGTGCGGCGCCCGGCGAGCTGGTCCGTGATGACGAGGTTCGGGAGGTTGTTCGCCTCGATCGCGTCGAAGAACTCGTCCTCCTCGTCCGTGTCGACCTCGTCTTCCTCGGCTGTCGGCGACGTCGTGCCGAGGTTCATGCTGCGCGGGCGCGAGCCGGTCGGCGACAGCCCTGTCGGCGAAGCCATCATGGGGCGGCGGCCGAGGGATGTGCGGCGCATCACGAGCGCGGAGGTCGTCGGGGTCGGGGTCTCTGCAAGGGGCTCGGAGGGCGCGCGGGCAATTGGAATCGCGGTGGCCTGGGGCGTTTCGATGTCGAGCGCGGGTGGTGGGCTGAGGGCAAGGGCAGACGGACGATTGCGCAGGGTACTCATGGCCGAACTCATCTCTGACGCAGTGATGAAGCCGGAGCCCTCTGTCAGCCGGCTACGCCTGCGCGCTTTGTTCCGCAGCTCGCGCTCAAGGAACTCGCCTTCCTTCACCACCGCCTGCAGACTCTCCTCCCACACGTTCTGGCGCTCGCGTTCTTTCGCGAGCTGCTCGCGATACCAGTCTTCGCGCTCGCGCACCATCTGCACGTACTCGGAGAGCATCGTCTGTACGGTGTGAAGGGAGTCGGCCATCGCAGCCTTCGCGTCAGCAGCGCCGGCGTCGACATGGAGAGCACTGAGCATCTGCGCCGTCAGATCCATCTGCGCGACTGTCGAGTTGCCATGGAGCTCGAAGTTGACATGATGTGGTGCATTCGCCTGGGACTCGTCTGACGAGGAATTCTCGGTCTTGTCTCCGTAGTGGTCGTGGTCGTCTCCGCTGAGCTCCTTCAGAGTGGGACTCGCTTCCGAAACAGGGGGTTCGTCTCCACCAATGGAGCTTGGCGTTGATTCCAGGGTGTGGCGATGGCTGGGTCGGTGCAAGGTGCTAGTCGACATCCGCATAGACGGGGCCAGTAAACTTGAGACCTCGCTTTCAGTGCTGACTCGCTCGGCTTCGCGTCGTGACCATTCGATGCTCTTCGTAAGCGCTTGGATCCAGCGCGAGGCTTCCACAGGGTGGTTCGCCTTGAGGTACCACTTTTGAACGCCGTGATGTCCTCGCGTGGGCGTGGAATGAACCTCGAAGCGCAGTCCGCTGCTACTAGGGGTCTGTTTCAGACCAGCCGTCTTCATTGATATCGAACCTCGACTGGCAACCTGTTCATCTTCCTGATGACGATAATCTAGTGCGACGGAGACGGTCAGTGCATGCTGTGCAGAGTCATGAAGCAGCTTACATGATAGAACACCTTGCTTGAGAACGAACCACCGGGTATTGTAACCTTTAGCGACGTTGGTATACTTGTTCAGGTATCCTTTCAACTCCACAGGCTCGGTGGACGATTGGTCAAGGAGTGTTGTATCCTGATTTGTGACTATGGAGGGAGAGTAAGTCGCATTTCAGTGTCAGGTGGCGTGATACGCACACTGCCGCAAGAATACTCTGACGCGGTCGTCCTTCGGAAGGTGCTCTCCAACGCCCCGCCCTCTACGATCCCGTGCGAAGACATCAGCGCCCGCGCGCACCGCTAGCTCTACCAGGCGGAGGTCCCTCCTTTTGGCAGCTTCGTGTAGCAGCGTCGTACCTGTACTTTCGTCCAAGTACGACAGGTCTACGTGCCGGATGCGCGGGCAGGAGAGCATGGCGATGAGTGCGTCGGGCGGCTTCTCGCTCGATGGCGACATGACGTAGTGGTGGAGGACAGAATGATACGAAGCCTCGAGGAGAGCACGGGAATCTAATATTGTGTCAGGCTAGACCCAGATTAAAGCGAATGGGACGCACCCTTTATGGCCCGAGAGACCTCCTTGCCCTTCGCCACATCCAAACATGTACGACCTTGAGCATCGCGCAACGTATCGTCGATATCCTCCTGTTCCAGCAAGAGGGAAACAACGTCTAAACGGGGAAGCGACGCCGCCAGGTGCAGGGCAGTGGTTCCTGAGCCCGGTGGGTGAACGGCGTTTGGGGATATGGACCTATGGCCGAGAAGCAAGGCCACAGTATCACCTGGAGATGCAGAGTGATTAGTGGGCCGAAACACGTAAAACGAAGCACGTACAGGATGCGCAGCGAATTGCGAGATGCAGTGCCGCCGCGCCGAGGTCTACCTCGCCGTGCTCCGAACTGCGTCTCTCCTTGCCAATGTCTGCGAGGAACGGGTGTATCTGCGCCGGATCACCTGCACAAAGGACTTGAGCGTGTGCCGTCTGCAAAGCGTGCGTCCACCGTACCGCTGCGCAAAGCCGAGAGGAGCCTGACTTGATACAGGGCGTCATGGTTCCCTGGTTTCGTCAGTCGAACGGTTTCCTTCGGCGGGTGAAGAACTTTGGGTGTACCTGCGTCGCGTGCACGCGCAGGCATCGAGATCGTGGAAGAGGTTGACGGGACCATGGTCTGGCGAATGTTGAACGTCGGAGACAAGGGAGGCCTGAACGGCCGAGACGACCGTTCTAATCGACTACCGAAGTTCTGGCGTGTCTTCTACGGTCCGCGAGAGAGTCAAAGCGTGGGATAGGTGAGTTACCAGGAGAGCAAGTCTGTGAGATGAGGAGGTGGTGGTGGGTGGAGGGAAAAGCATTCGGAGACGGTGCTCAGCGGGACTGCGGGAACGCGTTATTTTCGGAAATACGTCATTAAGTGGAATTTAACCCTGGTCCGAAAGGCCTAAATACTGGTAACACTGCATTACTGACCTGTCCTTACCGTGGGTGCCGCTGAGTAAGACAGTGGGGCCGATGACATAAAGCTCCAAGCTTATTGGCCTTACAAGCGTTACTTACCTCCCACCTCCACTCTACTGCGCAGCCATCGCCAAGGCCGTCGCACCTTGTTCCGCAAACGTTCGACACCTTCGGTACCTGTTTGGATGCAGACTCTACCCTCGGCATCCGCTGCTGTCTCGTCTGTTCCTCTCTACAACCTTCAGCGGAAAGTCTGTCTTCAAGATCGCGCTTTGTGCAACGAACGTGCCCAGCAGGTTGCGCGGCGCCGACCCGTCAACCATTCGGACACACAAGTCCATTCATCGGCCGTCTCACATTGCAGCTCATAGTCTCTCCTATCTGGGCGCAGAATCGACACTAATCGTGACTTACCTCATCACCAGCACTTGGGTACAGCCCTGCTGGTATCGCCAGTTCTGCCTTCTAAGCCGTGCTCGCTGCTTCAAAAATCTCGCCCCCGCTGCCTCGTGGGCGACACTTACCCATAACTGGCGCATACGTCGAGAAGCCCAGCCTGGCCCGACACGCCACATCTCACGCGGCGCATGCGTGTACAGGCTTTGGCCTACGTGAGGCAAGCTACCTTCCTGGCTCTGTCTTTCCGACTCTCTGACATTTGTGCTCGTATAGACTATCATCGCGCCTAGATTCGCGGACGTTTGGTCACATTGGTCACTCGGGTCTGGAACTCGCTGCATGTTATCTACCCACGATGAAGATGAAAATATTACCATGCGAAATCGCGTACTGTCCATAATGTTTCGTCTGTGCTTTGGACTATGACCAGCTCACTATGGTCTCAGAGACATCTCTGATTCAATCCAGGACAAACAGACCTGTACGCTTAGTCAACACTCTCACGACGAGTCCAGAGAGGCGAAGTACCCACCGTGCGCCCGACTTGCAGGGGACGACACCTCTGCGTACTCGTAATGCTCCGTCTCGAGGAACGGTGAGGGATCGATCATTCTCTTACGAGGCACCCTCGCAAAGCTTGGACTAAGGAACTCATCGTTGAAGTCGTCTGCGACAGTGTGATGGGCGCGCGGAGCAAAGCTCGCACTTCGCTGCCGCCGCGTGGGCTTCTGCTTTGCCCCTCGGTCAGCAAAGCTTCAGAGGCCTGCGGACTAGCGCACCTCTGAGGCTCCTCCATCCGGGCCCGTGATAGTAATCGTCGGCTCCTTCCGCTCTTGCATGCCCCGCGAGCCTGCCGCCTCGCTGCGCGAGTGCCTCCTCACCGCGCGGCGCATGAGCGTGATGATGCTCACGAAGGGCGCGAGGGCCAGCTGCAGCACACTCGTCAGCCAAAGTCGCTCCCAGTCCTCGACCGCGACTCACGGACTCCGTGCTCCTGCGCCGCGCGTCCTGCTCGTCGCCGTCCGCGAGGTCGAGCGCGGCAAGGTCGACCGAGTTGAACGACAGCGCGGGCGAGCCGCCGGCTTCGCTCGGCACGGGCGTCGGCGGCTGCACGACGATGGCCGGGATCTCGAGGTCGCTCGTGCGGTGGGCGGACCCGAGGTAGTAGAATGCGGTCGCGATCATCGCAGGGGGCTGCTCTGCCGATGCGTGGCGTGGGTGCGTTCTGTGCGAGCTGCGGACGGGCGCCGTGAGCAGGGCACTATATACCTGCCGTGCGCGCAACGCACGGCGTGGTGTGCTGAGCTGGCGGTGGTCGCGTGCGGTGGTCTGCTGGAGCGGCCTGGGAGCGCGCTGGCTGGTTACTGCAGGTGCATTAGCACAGCAATGGTGCGCGTGCCCCGAGTACGGCAAATGCTGCTGACGCGTTGATGACTAGGATCATGGCCATGTTGCCAGCACCGTGACGGCCGACACCTTCGAGGATCGTCTAGGCGGCCCCGCGCGCGCTCACGACCAGGCTAGTGTTGCCACGCAGCCTCTGCTCTCGCCGATCTCTGACACGCGAATCTGTGCGAAAGAATAGCGTTCATCCGAACAGCATCCCTGCAACGATAAGGTAAGTTACCAAGTTGTCGACAACGGGAACATGGCCCGCGGCGAGACAAGCCAGGCTCCACACTAAAAATATCCTCCTCGTACAATGCGCACCCGCCACATATCTCGGCGTGGAAGCCCCATCTGCCCTTGTCGCTATTCTTGGCCTGAAGACCGGAGTAATATCATTCATCGTCGGGATGGCGTGCGCGGCGGAAGGCAGGCTTCGCGGATCACAGCGCAGCGGGCCGCCCCATGTGGGCGAAGGCTTTGTGGCGTCCGACGGAGCAAAATGAATGGGAAAAGTGTATCTCCGTGTGCTGCGACGTGATGTATGAATGACAACTCTAAAGCTTGTGCCCGATTGGCGGTGCGCGAGCCAAGTGCCGTCGAGGCGCACACGACCATCTCTTTCACACCTTCCCAAGCTCGCAGGTGTCCGCCGCAGGCGATTGAGGTGCAAGCATTCTCCATACGAGTACACGTCGATATAGTACAGGGTTTACAAAGGTATACGATACACTGAAGACGCATCCGGCCATAATATACAAGTTCCTTCATTCGCCAGAGTCTGAGGTTCACGCTCACCACTTGACTGGCGCAGCGTACCTCTCGCCCATGACGCCGAGCTGCTTGGCCTTGATCTCTGTGGATAGCGTCAGCGCCGATCCCGACAACAGCGACAGCAGGACACGTACGGAGCGCAAGCCTCTTCGAGTAGAACCGGCACCACGCGAAGTTGCCCATCATGAGCCACATGTTCTCGAGGCCGATCTCCTTCCAGCACGAGCGGAGCTCGCCCTCGTCGTCGATGCCCCACACGGGCGTGAGCTTCTTGCCGAGCTCGTGCCCGACGATGTCGCGGATCGGGCCGCGAGGGTCGCCGTAGCCCGTCGCGAAGAGTACGACGTCTGTCTTGAGCTCCGAGCCGTCCTCGAAGATGAGGCCGTCCTTCGTGAAGCGCTTGATCGGGCCGCTCGACTTGAGCTTGATCTTGCCGTCGATGATCATCTGCGACGCGCCGACGTCTGCGCGGGGTGTGAGCGCGGGCGGGGTTAGGACGAGCAGCGCACGCACCGAGGTAGTAGCCGCCGAGGCGCAGCATGGCGAGGATGAGGAAACCAGAGCCGTCGATGCCCATGTTGGTCTTGAAGCCGACCTTGTGCAGGCCGTCGAGGAGCTCCCTGCGCGAGTACGGTCAGCAAAACATCCAAGTCATGCGGGAGCCGACGCACTTGTCAGCGGCGGCGATGTCCTTCGTGATGCGCTTGTGCACCATCTTCCTGTAGAGGATGGGCATCGAGTTGTCGATGAGGTCCGCGACGTCGGTCGGCGGGCCGCCCTCCCAGTACGTGCCCTTCATGAGGCGAGGCATGCCCTCCTTGTTCGTCATGATGTACGTCGACGTGCGCTGCACGAGCGTGACGTCGATCTTGTGGTCCGCGTAGTCCGCGGCGATGTCGTGCGCGGAGGTGCACGCGCCGACGACGGCGACCTTCTTGCCTGCGTGGTCCGTCGCCTTGTCGTGCTGCGTCGAGTGCAGGATTTGGCCTTCGAAGTCGTTCTGGGGGCGCGTCAGCGCGTGCACGAGCTGCTGAGACGGTGCGACTCACCATGCCGGGGATCTTGGGCATGTTAGGGGTGCCGCCGCCGACGCCGATGGAGAAGATGACGTGGTCGACGTAGAGCACGCGGTTGCTGTCCTCGCGGTTGACCGTGACCTGCCACTTGCCCTTCTTCGGGCCCGAGACCTCGCGCTTGGCATTGATGACCTTCGCCTCGGTCCAGTAGTCGACCTCCATGGAGTTCGCATAGGACTCGAGCCAGTCCGCGAGCTACAGGGCCGGTCAGCGTCGCGAAGGCGACTGCAGAGCGGAGAGCATACCTTCTGAGCCGGGGTGTAGACCGGCCAGTTCGCCGGGAAGGGGATGTACGGCATGTGGTCGTACCCTGCGCAGCGAGAATGAGCAAGGACCAAGACGGCAGGAGCCAGGACACTCACAGACAACATCGTGCAAGCACAGCGCGGCGTAGCGATGCCTCCAGTTGTCACCGATCCTCTTGTGCTTCTCGCACACGAGGGCCGACACGCCGAGGAGCTTGAGGCGTGCCGCGATCTCGAGGCCGGACTGCCCACCGCCGACAACGAGCACCTCGGGGTCGCGGTCGAGGAACTCGCGCTCGCGCGCACGCTGGTCGAGCCACTTGCCGTGGTTCGGCGCGAAGTCGCGGAGGGGGCCCGTCGCCTCGGGGTGGCCGCGGATCTCCTCGAGGTTCGTGAAGACGTTGTGCGCCTTCCACGCGCCCTTGACGGGGACGAGGCGCACGACGCCCGAGCACGCGCCGGTGGCGTTCTCGCACGTGAAGTGCGCGCGCACCCACGCGAGGTCCTCGTAGAGGTCGTCCGCGACCGCGAAGTCGAGCTTGAAGTACTTGAGCTGCGCGCCCGCGAGGCGGTCCTGCAGGAACGTGCGGATGCGCGCCGGGCTCTGGAACGAGCGGAGGTCCCAGGTCATCGCGAGCAGGTCGCGCCACCAGGCGTCCTCCGTCATGAGCCCGAGGATGCCGTCGACATCGTTCTTCTTGACCTTCTCCTCGAACTTCTTCAGCCACTCCGTTGCGACCTGGGACGGGTCGGCGGACGTGACGTCCTTGGTCGTGATGCCGAGACGCGTGGTCGTCGGGAGGTCGGTGTCCTTCTGCACGGCGGTCATGGCGAGATGGCGCGAAAGGGGATGAGGTGAGCTATCGGGACAGCTCGACGGCCGCACAGCGCAGCGCACCTACTCATATAGCCCCTCCCGCGCATTATCGCTGATAGGCCTCATTACGTGACGGGTTGCAGGATTCCCGAAGCAAAGCAGCTGACCCCGCAAAGGGGACGGCCATGGCCTCCTATACCTGCGTTGGAGACTACGCGCGGTCATGAGGACCTCCTGAGGCGCGCTGAAGACGAATCCGCGGCTGCGCCGAGACCTGTGTCGTTGCAGAGCGCAGGCGTATGGCCTGATCGTGGATCGGCCCACGGTCAGATGGGCTTCAAATTCATTTTGAATTCGGCGTGTCACCTGGAGCGAGCCCGTCGGGCACCGTGCCTCGGGGGCGCGAAAGGATGAGAAACGGCGCAGCGGCGGGTGGCATGGGCCTCCCTTGCGCCCGCACTCCCACGCGTCGGAATCGACGCGGCATGAGCGGACTGCGTCACTTGACGGTGGCGAAGACCGGTGTTTCGCAGAGCGAAAGCGGGCAACCGTGCACTGCCAGCCCGGATCCAAGCAGCTATCGAGCATAGGAGTCAGGAGCACCACGTCGGCCTGGAGAAAGCTGGACAGCGATCAACGCGAACTGGCCCTGGAGGAGATTGACCTGACGGGACGGAATTCGGAGCCGTGTCTTCCGAGCGAGCCCCGCATGCTTGGCGAGGACGTGGATACGGTCGGGCGTGTCGTGCCTGCTTGGAGACGAGCAGCTGACCTGACCCCCTGAACACTGAGTAGGGGAGTAAGTAATGGGATTTAACAAGGGATAAGGAATCTACCTATTGAATTATCAGGCGCCGGGTGGCTTGTTACCGGAGATGCTTACTTCATTACTTACCCTTGGCTTATTGCTTTGCGTCGCACAGCGTCCGCCGCCTTGCGCGACGAAAACCCCAGAGACCAGAATTCAGAAGCGGTATCTCTCACTACCGTGACGTGTCAGCCGCGCGGGGCTGGTGCAAGCTGCCTGGGTTTGCGCTCATTCCAACTGTTCAAAGGTCCACAGCTTATGCTAAGTAACACGACCTATTGATGTTTCTCGGGGACATGTCAGTCTCCGAACATGGATCGCCTGGCAAAGGACCCGTGTAAACCGTCTGACAATGTGCAGTAAAATGCTACACACCGGAGTGATCGTGTCGCTCAGTCTTCCATGACGAACGTACGTCTCCTTGCAAGCCTGCCAACACATTTCGTGCCAGCCTGTGGATAGCAGGGGCGGGGCAGCATGGCGCGGAAAACGCATCGCGATCGAACCCACAGTATGCGATTGCTTGCATCGGTGTAGAAGGACATGGTTATTGCTGGAGACAAAAGGAACGACGCCAAATCGCGACCGGGCGGTGTGGGAGCGATACGTCACGTGATCGCTCCCGGTGTCCACGAAAGCGAACGACATCCATTGCAGGGAGAACTGGAGAAAACATGAGAGCATCTACAAAGCCGAGACAGGGAAACAATGCTGAGTCTAATGTGATTCTAAGTAAAGGGAAGGCGCGAAGCCTCCCATGAATATGATGCCGCTGTTGCGCGCGACACACCTCCTCCCCACACGTGTCCGAGGGGCCTAGTCCCACTCAACGCTCGTATCGACGTTGAGGTCAATATCCAGCCCGGTGATGTTCAGCCTCTGCAGCTTCGGCGAGTACTCCCACTGCCAGAGGTCGAGCGCGCGGCCCTGCACGCGCACGCCGCGCATCGGCTGCGCCGTGCCCAGGACAGTGATGCTCTGCAGGCGCGGCTGCACCGCGAAGTCGCCCGTGCTGCGGACGTCGACGCGCCCTGTGCTCGCGCGGAACTCGACGTTGCGGTGCGGCGTCGGCTGCGCGCTGATGCCGTCGTCGAGGTACGCGTGTCCGAACGCGTAGCCGTCGGCGGCCTGCGAGACGAGGAGCCCGTACGGGGACTCCATCGTCTCCTCGATTGTGTACTTGGGGAACGGGTGCATCAGGATCGCCGCGCACTCGCGGATGTGCACTGGAATCTTGCCGAGCGGCGCGTCGACGGTCGTGTTCTGACCCGGGTTCGACTCCTGGACCTCGTGTGTGTAGAAGTCGCGCCACGTCACGGCGCCACGCCCTGGGAACCAGCCGCCGACCGTCGAGACGTTCGGCATGAGCACAGGGGTGACGAGCAGGTCGTGGCCGACCATCCACTGCTTGTCGATACTGAAGAGCTCGGGCTCGTGGGGGAACTCCCAGAAGAGCGCGCGGACGGGCGGAGAACCGAAGAGAGACGAGTTGGCGAACAAAGTGTACTAGGAAGGCAATCTGTTAGTGTGTACTGCAGAAGGTACGACGAAGACACGTACCCAGTACGGAAGCAGCGAGTACCGCATGTAGATAGCCTGCCTCGACGCATCGGCGACGCTGTCCCAGTTGTACGGCTCCTGGGGAATCGCTCCGAGGACGTTGTGGTTGCGGTAGAACGGCAAGAACGCGCTCATCTGCATCCAGCGGTTGCACAGCTCCTCGTCCGTGTTGCCGTTGAAGCCGCATGTGTCCGCGCCGGTGAAGGGGATCTGGTAGATCTGGAACTGGAGCACGCCCTGGATGCTCAGCCACATGTACCTCCACTTGCTGAAGTTGTCGCCAAGCCAGTGGCCCGTCCACTGCCCTGCGCCGGGGAACGTGCTTCGCGAGATGAGGAAGGGGCGCTTGCCGGGGTGAACGGCTTCGAGCGCGATGTACGTTGCACGCTCCTCCATGGTGCCCCAGAGATTGTGCACGTCGAGCTCGACGTGTCCACCTGCGTGTGTCGCGTTCGTCGAGAGCGCATGGGCTGACAGGCGGCCGTTGCCGTGGTGAATGGCGTACGGAGGTGTGTTGAGGTCGCGGGCTTTGAGAGCATGTCCATCGATACCGCGTGTACTCGAGACGTCCCAGCCTGCCCGACTGCGTCTGTTCACAAACTCTGGGAGACCCGTATATCCGCCACCATAAGTCAGAGAGCCGTTGATGGTCATATTCCCACTAGGGCCCCACTTCGCGGAGTCGTAGCTGCACGTCTGTCAGTACCGGAACAGATACAGCGAACACGACGTGCCGTACCCTTCCGGATAGTTGACGATCTCGTTGCCTGGGTGGCCAGGAATGATGAACGGAGCGGAAGTATTCGAGATACCAGCAGTAGAACCGCTGTAGGAAAGTCAGCGCGCCGTTCTCCAGATCACGCATGGAACACACCATGAGTTATCACAGAAGCTCGACGCCTCGTTCATGTCCAACCATATACCTGAAAACTCCACGCCACCAACTGTGCTCCAGTTCAGGAACGCCTCCGTCCAGTAGGACTGAGCGTTCTCCGCGAACCAATCGGGGAAGACAGTGTAGCCTGGCCAGACTTGACCGACGTACTCGGTGCCGTCCGGGTTCTTCATGAAGACGTCGCTACGTGGGAAGTCGCGCGTTAGCCTCGAGCAAGATGGCGGGCGGCGCGGGTGACGTACAGCTCAACACCACGCCTGTAGGGCACGTAGACATCCGTTCCATTGGGAATCTCCTTCGGTATCGCAGCATCCACAATCGGGATATAGTGCTGGTTGCGAGACGCAAGCTCCCGCAGGAACTCGCGCATAAGGTCAGGCTGGAACGTTTCAGGATCGGTTGTGAAGTCGCGAAGGGCGTGATAGAGGTCAATGTCGTTCCATATCGCTGCCAAGCACGTCAGCTGCAAGCCCAGACAAAGCTTGGAAGAACTACGCACTCTCCATTGGGATATCCGCCTCGCGCATCCTGTCAACCGCTTCGCGCGTGCCCTCAATGCTGTTGTAGCCCCACTTGCACAGGTGGAAGCCGAAGCCCCATGCAGGCTGCCAAGTCGGGAAGCCGACGAGCTCGCCGTACTGTTCAATTGCTTTCTGGGGCGTCGGACCGGAGACGAAATAGAAGTCGAGTGTTCCGCCAATCATGCGATACTCCACGAGCGACACGTCGGAGCCCTTGGGCGTGAGCAGCAGCACGTCGCCGCCTGCCGAGCTGTACAGGAACACGCCGTGCGTCTGGGCGCGCTGTGTCTTCGGGTCGTAGCGGTGTTCGAGATAGACATTGTGTGCGCCGTATCTGAGCAAGGAGCGGAGCAAGATCAGCGGCGAACGGAGCTGGAAGGAGCGTAGATCCTGACACATTTTCGTCAATAGGGTCCGCCTCGTCGCGGGCCCACATAGCCTGAACTGTCCCGTCACCGAAGTCACCGATATCGCGGCGGAAGCCGCTGCTCGCCAAAACCTCGCCGAGACCGTAGACGTTGGCGCCCTTCGGGAGGGCGGACGCGAGTTGCAGATACTGGTCCTCAAATACTAGTGGGAAGCCATCCAGAGCGGAAGAGTGGTCGTAGAAAGTCGCGTTCTCGTGTAGAACTGGTGGTATCGGTGTCTTCGGGAGCGACGATATCCTCGTATCAAACAGAGGCGTCGCGTCTGGCTCAGAGCGGCGAGTAACCCAAAAGGCAAAGGGTGACGTGTCATAGTGGAAAACGAGGTCGGAAGAGTCCTTGTGTATGGTGCCGTCTGGGGCAGGCAAGGTAAGGACCTCCTCAGGAACGGTATATTGCGTTCGTGCGGTGTCGTAGATGTTTACGTGAAGTCTGTTAAGGCGTTGAATAATTTCCTTTTGTGACACCGCAAGAGCCGCACCTCGTGTCCGAGTCATAGTTGACCTCCAAGGTCAAATCCGGGATATCCAAGCCAAACGCGTTGCAGGGGCTGCCAGCGAGGCTGAGGCGAGCAGTGAGACCGTTCCTCGTCTCCTGCAAGGAGCGCAATTCGTAGCCTGTTCGGACGTCAGGCTTACGCGCTGGTAGAAATCGAGTGACACGCACCTGGACATGCCGACACATTATACGCTAACGAACTCTGCTCCACCGAGAACTGCTTCTGCGCCGCCTCCTTCAGGAGCAGAAACACGGGCCTTCCGAAGACACTGAGGTCAGGCACAGTGAGGAAGAGCAGGCCCACGAAGAAGACGGAGAGCATGCTGAAGGCGAAGACGAGCTGAGGCCTCGTGGGAGGGTGAGTCGAACCGAATAGCAACCGATCCATCCTGTACCAGCGTCCGCGGGGGTGCATACAACGACGGTGGGTGGTCTGGGGGAGTGTCGCGCGAGGGCTGGCTCGTCGTCCGTCACAACATGGGGATGGGAAAGAGGCAGAGGTGCGGCGGAAGGGCGAACTTTATGGACACGGGACGAACTCGCTTCGGGAATCAATTGACCGTGACGTCGTGCGCTTTGCGCCTCCGTTCGGTTCGCTGGAAGCTTCCGCGGCAACCGAACCGCGCAAAGCGCCCGGGCGTCTACGGCGCGTACGTGCAGCGCAGGTGTGAGGTCGCCAAACGCGAGGACAGCGCGCGCAGACACGACAGATCGCGCTGCAGAGTGTACGTCAAGCAAGGAGGCCTAAAAGCAAATCATGCTCCAAGTAAAGCGGCGACTGCACCCGGCACTCGCGCTATCGGCCACGCTACGAGGAATGTAGGCACGCTTTGGCACGTGTAGGCCGACAGACGACGATTGAGATAGCTGGCGGCGCGGCCTGTGAACGGCGTTAGCAGAGCGAGCAATGAGGGAAGTGCGAAAGGTCATGGGATAGCAGAGAATCTCACCGTAGCCCTTTGACCCGGGATCTGTGCTCTTTGCCACCACACGCACCCACCGAGCGGAAGAGGAACCCACAAGAGTGACTCCGCGGTGCAGGCCCGCCGGCCTCTTTTTCGAGTGCGGCTGTATGCGTCTAAAACGCTGGAGACTTGTGAGAATGAGTGCGGGACGCAAAACGCGGGGTTCTCACCATTTTCACGACCTCGGACAGCCTCAGCGCCCGCGTCGCCCTGAATAATGGCCATTCGCGGACTGGGACCACGACTCCGTGCCGAGAACGTTACCCGCACGTCGGGCCTTTTAACCGTCCTGTGAGTCTGGGGCCTGCTTATAGGCATGGTGCGCCTTCTTCGTCTGGAGCGTAGCCGAACAGCGGTACGCTGGCGCATATATGCGCATGCTTGCGCAGCCAAGGGCCGCCTGGAGCGCTGTGGGCCCCGGTGCTGACGTTGGAGGTGGTCTGGCATGAGAAAGGGAGCGGTCGTGTCCGCGGTGGGTGGAGACAGCTGGGCCCGATCCCTGATGATCGCTGACAAGACGCGTCTAGCGCTGCGCAGGTACGCCGCCGGCACCGATCAGACCCTCGTGCTCGAGGGCATCTTCTGCGCGGGAGCCGTTGGCGCGGCGAATTGGGTCAACGTCGAGAACGTTGCGGGCATATGTCGGTGAATCGGGGTTCGCCAGTCCCACTGTAACGCGGCTTGTCAGCTTCTGAGATGATAGCGCTGTGAGATCTCTTCACAATTTCAGAGACTTAGGTTGACGTTTACCGCATAGGTGCTAGTTTTGCCGCGCCGACACCGTGGTCCCGAGTGCTATCATCGCCGCGCGAGGGTCGCGAATGTGGCGGCCGGGAGATTCGGGCACGCCAGCAAAAATCGAGGATAATGCAGGCGATAATGAAGAGGGGTGTGAGGAACGTCATGGTCGAGGTTGAGCGTGAACGTCGCGGTTGTGGAGGAAGAGACGCGACGATGTCTCCTGCGACGCCATGACGCCTGCCCTAAACTGTAGGCGCGCGCACGTAACAGGAAAGTGAGGCGGTTGAAAGAAAATACACTGCACGACGACGAGCAGGCCACAAAGTACGTCAATTTTTGCAAAGGTTCGGCTAAGACGAGGCTCACTTGGGATGTTCAGGTCTTGCGCGCAGATGATGGTGTTGAACAACATGACGAGCGGGCGGCCATCCGAATAAATCTCCCACAGTTGAGGCAAATTCCCGCGCTCTGCTTTCCCCAACCTGCTGTCGTCTGCTATCGTCGCTCGGCACCCTGGCGGGACGGACTAGACTCAGGGGGCTCCGACAATCTCCAAATTACGCCGTCAGCGACTGCACCCTCGGGGATTTTTCGGTACCCACCAATTTGACGTCGCACCTTCTCCACCGCGTCGCCCTGTGCTCGACCGTCAAATTCAGGGTATTAATCACACCTTGCGGTGCCCAGCACGTCGATGGCCCCAGCGGATGGGTCATTGTAAGCCGTCGACCGTCGTATGTCGCCCGCTGCTGCTAGGTAATATCCCGAGTATCCTCCTCGCGCGTACTGAACCTCGCTGAAACGCCCTTGTTTCAGGACGCTGCAACCGCTGTTGGCGGCGCTGTTCTGCGTGGCTGCACCGTCGCCTGCGCCAGGGATTTTGTCGGAGGAGCAGAGCGAGCTCGGCGATTCCCCCAAGCCGCGAACGGGCGTGGCCCAGCGTTCCGAGGGGGCCGCTGGGCGCAGGGTGTCCGGTTCCAGACACGAGACGTTGAGGGTGGAAGGTGAGTAGTATAACGGAGCTACGGGCGGGGCGCGACCATGCTCACTGCCTCCCTTTGACCTCCCAGCCCGCAACGCACCGCGATGTCAGGTGGACGGCCATGACAGTGCGGGGGCTGTAGAAAATGCCTCATGTCCCAGGCTAGCCGCTTCCTGCACGATACACTTGCACACCCATTTACGTGAACCACCTCGATTAGGGCCGTCCAGCGTGAATCTGACCGTTGGGGGCTTCCAGGTGGAACGCCAGGTGCCTTCGAGACGCACCGGGAGGTCATCGCCGGTGTCACCGTTCGATCCGTGAGCCTCCCTCGCCGTATCGCTCCTGTCATTTGCGGTTTAACCGTCATTTCATCATGCAGGCCCTCCTCCTTTCGACCGTCCAGGGCCGCCTCGGACCGCGGGCCCTCGCGCACAGGCAAGTCCGACAACAAAGATGCGGCCGCCGCCTTCGCCAGAAGAGCCCACCGTATCTTCTGCGTCCGACAATGGGACGGCCAGGACCTCGTGAACTCCTGACAGGCCGCTGCGAGACGTACACCGCAGGCAGGGTCGCCTGCGTTCTGCAGGGTCCAGCAGCCGCGGGCCCAGCACAGCGGGGCCCCCCGCCATTCGCCCGCGCCCGTGCGCATTCATCGTCGCCGCCGGGACGGGCTCGCCCCCGGCCCTCGCATGCGCTGCGGCCGCTCGGTCTGGGGCACGCCACGCTTCGCGCCTCACACGCCGCCGCCTTCCTCGACGCCTTCGCCGCTTCGTCGCGCGAGCCCTTTCTGATGCCCTCGCGACAGCCTCCATGTGACCCCACCCCCGCCCCATGCTCCGCCGCGCGCGGGCCCTGCGCGTGCGCCGGGCCTGGCCAGGCTATCGCTGCTCCACGGGCGTGCGCGCCGCAGGCGAGGCCGTCCGCTCGTCGGGCGCGCGCGTCATCGGCGCCGCCACGGGCAGGACGCAGGGCCCGGTGCGCGCCTTCCCCGCCTGCCCGGACGCTTCGCTTCGCAGCGTGGCGAGACGTGGGTCGCGGAACATCGCAGGACTGAATGGCTGCTACCCCGCAGGGCGCAGCGCAATGCGGGGTAGCATTTTCGAAATCGTTCGAACTCGAAACGAACTCGCGAAGGGCGGCCGCGCGCGGCGGACCGTGCTTGCTATCGAGCGCGGCGTGCCTGGGGCGAAGCCCGATAGGCGTGTTATTACGTGTAGCGTCCTCGAGCACACCCATAGCATTCACAGACGATCCTTCCGAAGCGTTCTATTCGTCCACAGACCGGTACATGGCGAGTTAAGATTTGCGGGCAGCACGCCAGGGCGTGCGGCGCGCGAAAACAGGCATTCCTACATTCCAGCCGCCGCTCCCAGCCTACAGCCGCGGCGTGATGAGGTGCCGCACGCTCTGCGGGTCGAGCACGCTCTGCGGGTACGGCAGCTGCGTCGTGCGGAGGTGCTCGTCGCCGCCGTCGACGGCGAGGACCTGGCCGGTGACGAACGCGGCCGCGTCGCTGCAGAGGAAGACGGCGGCGTTCGCGACGTCGCGCGTGTCGCCGAGCCGGCCGGCCGGCGTGCTCGCGAAGACGCGCTCGCCGACGCTGCCTCTGGTGCCGAGGCGGCTCATGCCCTCGGTGCCCGCGATGGGGCCGGGAGCAATGACGTTCGAACGCACGCCCTGCGTCGCGCGGCTCAGCGTGCGCGCGCGGTACAGACGCCGAGAGACACTCACGTGGGGCCCTTCTTCCACGGCCAACACCGCAGATGCTGCGACGGGGGATGTCAGCTCGGGGAAGCGGGCTCGTGGGCTGGGAAAAATCACGCACTGGCGTCGACGGCGGCCTTGGCCGCTGAGACATGCACCTGGTACGGAGTTCCTTTACGAGCACAAGGATGAGAAAAGACGAGGCCAAGAGGCGTCGAGGCACGAGAGGCTCTTACCCTTCCAGTGCAGAGTAGCGCTGACGTGGATGTACGCGCCCCTTGACGCCCTAACGTGGTTAAGAGTCGCCTTGATTGTATTGTACGTCCCAATCTGCGGCTTCCAGTCAGCAGGAATGAGAGTGCACCGCGGCGCAGGAGCGTACCGTGTCGATCTCGATCACAGTCCGGAAGCCATTCTCGGACAGGCCTGAGATAGGAGCGAGGAAGTTTCCAGCGGCACCTGTTGGTATGTTCCGTGAGAAACGCGGCGGCGGCGTGGAGGACGTGCGAGTGGAGGCGTACCGCAAATGACGAAGTCGATGCGGCCGAATTTCTCGACGGTCTTTGCAGCCGCGTCCTGGAGGGCCTTGGGCTGTCTCACGTCCGCCTGAATGGCGATGCAGGTCCTGCCTGTGTCCTTGGACAGCTCCTCCGCGGAGGCGGTCAGGCGGTCGAGCCTGCAGATGGAAATTAGCTCTGCGAAGCCAGCGGGATCAGACGAGCCGTACTTTCGCCCGAGGATGGCTGCGTGTGCGCCATGGCGCATCTGGGAGAAAGGAAAAAGAGTTGGACGTGAGCCTTCTGTGTCCTGCGCTGCGACTGAATGCGCTCACGATCGCGCGTGTCATCTCTTTGCAGATGCCGGACCCGCCTCCGGTGCAGAAGAGGACCTTGCCGTTGAAGATGCCCTCCTTGAAGACGGCAGTCGAGTCGACGACGGGAGCAGCGTACGCTTTGGCAGACATGGCTGAGCGAGACAGAGGAGGGTCGGCGTCGAGCTCAACTCGCCTGCAGCGCGTTTGATGCTGTTATAGGCAGGCGCAGGTGGCAGTGACCAACGCCGAGCCACCGGGTGCGGGGAAGTAGCCGGGTTGCCGGCCCAATCCTCGACGGCGCCACAACGTTTGGCCCCCTGACGACCGACCCTCGCTCAAACCAGGCCCTCGTAAGCCGCCCCCGCCCGCACACAAACAGCCGTGTGGCGCGAGCAAGCAGTCTCTGAGCCCGGGTTCACGTCCGCGCAAGGGCGGCGTCAGCCCGCGCGGACCCGGCCATGTCGCTGCCGACGCGTGATATTCTGCGAGACGACGACGCGCCTGAGCCGGCAAATACGCGTCGGGCGCAGTCGCTGCTCGTCGCCAGCTGCCCCGGCGAACCTGCTCATCATTACCACTAGGCTGGGAACACCAAAGCAGGCGAACGTCGCGCGCATGTTTCTCCTTGCAGAGCTGTCCGCTGTCATGTCGCTCCACTCACAAAACCTGCCATTCTTCCCTGTGTACCGCCATGCCGGGAAGATGCAATTGGCAACAGGCATCCTGTGGGCCAACCGAGGTTTATGCAGAACGACTGGCGGGATCGGCTGTCCCCTCGCATCGCGCACGCAGACGCGAGACGTCCCTGCCCGCCTTCGCTCGGCGCGATCACGGAGCGTCCCTGCACGCACGACCCGCCCATGGAACGGTGGCACGGTCCCCATCTGTCACTCCCGCATCACTGCATCTGAACCGTATTCGCCGCAGCGCACGCAATTGAGTTCAGAGGGACCGTGAATCTTCGCGGCCGCCCCGTGCTGGCACGGCCCAATTGGCTGCCCCTCGCCTAAATCGCGCTGCATATTCTCGCGTCCATGGGAGCGTCGCACGCGCGGGGCGAGCCCCGAGGGCCGCCGCAGCCCTGCCGCCGCCGCCCGCGCGCGTGCGCCCGCCACACCCGCGCCCGCGCCAGCGTGCGGGCACGCGTGGGCCCCGCAATGTCCGTGGCTGCCGCGTTCGGGACACACACGCGCGGCGCGAGCACGCGGGCGGGGTCAGCAGACCGGGGCCAGGCGACGCGCCGTCCGCCGTCGTCCGCCGCTCGCCCAGGCGTGGCACTGCCGCGCGCGATCATCGAACGCACGCTGATGGCGCCTGCGCGTCCCTGCCCGCCTGGGTCGAGCAGCCCATATCCGCTCGCGGCCTTTGCGCCCGCCGCCGCCCTCCTCGCTGCCATCACCGCGGGCGGGCACGCTGGCAGATCCGGACGGGCCCATCATGCGAGCTACCTCCGCGGGTCGGGCGGCGGGAGCGAGGCCGAGCACGCTGGCTCTTTGACTCCGCCGAGACGCAAGAACAGGCTCGTTGCCATGAACATCCAGAGTACCAGAGAGACAGGTGCGACGACGACAGCATTACTATACCATGAGTCCATAATTCCCGGATAGTAATACACCACATATGACAGGGAGACGGGGCCTACGCTACAGGGGACGGAATAAAAAGGTATCACAGCAGACATGGGGGTGACCGTATTATAGAAGTACATCCGACTCAACGTCCTTCGTACCGGGACCGGTCCCAGTGTGACATGTAGGACGGGTGCGTTCCTGCGCTGGACGGCGGAGGAGAGGCGCTGCTCGTCGCCGGCAGCGGGTACGCAGACACGGGCTGCAGCGCGGGCAGCGCGCGCGGCTGCGCCTCGCCCCCGCGGGCGTACTGCTGGCCCCACTGCGACGCGTACGCCCCGCCGGGCTGCACGGGCTGCGCGCCGGCATATGGCCCGCGCGCGTAGTACTCGGGCGAGCTGCCCGCGTGCGCCGCCGGCGCGGGCGACACCGCCTCGGCCGACCGCGCGACGGGCGACTGCGACGGGAAGAACGGCGCGCTGAGCGTCGGGAACGGCGCGCCGTAGTGCGCGCCGGACGCGCCGCCGGAGCTGCTGCTCGTCGCGCTCGACGCGGAGCTCGACCACGGGCGCGCGGGCACGGGCGCGCCGTACGCGTCGCCGCGGGGCGGCTGGCCCGCGCCGCGCGGCGGCGACACGCCCATGTCGAGCGACGGCCAGCCCGCGCGCGCGTCGTCCGGGCGGCCGCCGTGCCGCGCGTCCCAGTACGGGTGTGGCGAGTGCGCGTGCGCGTGTGTGTGGTGCGCGGGGCTCGTGAGCGTCGCCTGGCTGCCGCTCCCGCGGGAGGCGGAGTAGGGCAGGCCCTGCCCCTGGGCGTTCGCGACCGTTTCCGCGAGCGAGGGTATCCGGAGGGGCGTCAGCGAGTTGTGCGGCAGCGGCTGGTCTGGGTGGGACAACCTCGGCGTTTGCCCATACTGGGCGGGCGGGATGTCTGCGACGTATGGATACGACGGTGTGGACTGCGATGATAGGAAAGAATCCCCGCTCTCATACACCCCAGACGTCCCTGACGAAGGACGATAGAGGTAGGGTGCAGAGTGCGGATCCCGAGATTGGTCCTCTGCGTCCACAGGGGACGGATCGTCGACAGACGCGTCGTCGGTGTCGCCACCCACCGACTGCTCGGTGGGCGACTGCGCTTCCGAGTCAGGTTTGCGCTTCTTGCGCGAGTTGTTGGGCCGGCGCCGGTAGACGTAGTCAGGGTACTTGCTGTTGAAGTTGTCCTTGAGCTTCTTCGCCTGGTCGAGGTAGAATTTCTTGTCCGACTGCACACGCAGAGGTTAACGAGATCTGCATCCGCGAAGCTAGCTGAAACGTGCAGACCATCTCCATCGCGTTCCACTCTTTGCTCAGGATCTTGCTGATGTCGCCCGTGCGCATCATCTGGTTCGCAGCGGAAATCTGGGGCCGCCGCTTGCGCGCGAATATCATGAAGGCGTTCATGGGCCGTTTGGGCGTGCCATCGGCGTTCAGGGTCTGCGACGTCAGCGCGAGATGGGGGTCCTCTGCAGCACTGCGCTCAGCCTTGCATGCACGGGAGCCGAGGGAGGAAGACTTGCCCGCCATCTCGAGTTCGTCGCTCGCACCTGGCGAGTCGTGAGTCCAGCCTGTTACAAGTGCTGAGACAGGCGCCAAACCTTCGCCATCACCGCCGCGGGGGTGCTCCTCTGCCGCCATGTCGATGTTCGAGGAGCCCGCGTAGTGCGTGGGCGGGGGGTAGCGCTGCATGCGCGACGGGGGGAGCAGGCGGAGAGACAGAGGGCTGCCCGGCGTTCAGGAGGGCCTGGCAGAGCAAAGAGGAGGCGGCACGTAATGGGCACCGGGCGGGAGATTGACGCCGGCAGTGAGTGGTCGTAGGACGAGATCGCGTTGGAGTCAGGAGGGTCTTGTGGGATCCGAGACCACGCAAGCTCTAGCCACTTTTGAGGGCTGGGGGGTGTTGACGTCCAGAGCCACCGCCAAGCCCACAGCGTTCGAGAAATAGACCTGAGCGGCGGTTTTCTGGCGAGCGATCACTTCTCTTGAAGAACCTAGTATGGGAGGCCTCCGATGCACCCTGATGCACCCTTGAAACCGCCGGGCCTGAGGCACACTCGCGAGATGTCCAATGAGCGGTTCTCGTCCACGCAGCCTGTTTCGCGCAGGAAATGCTGATTTCTCCAATCCATCGGATCCGAGAGCCCATGGTATTTGCCTTTTTAGATCCATTCCAGGCTTCTGGTTCCCCCATGCGGCTAGCGTACAACTCAGGCGTCAGGCGTCAGTGTGTCCTCAGTAACGGCGCTCGCTGATGACCCAGTCTCATGATCTCCTGCTCGCACGACGTGGACTTGAGTGAACTTGGCCAGGCTGATAACCTTGCCGCTCGGAGGCAGATTCCTCGAGTCTCTCACCTAATCTTCGTCATCCGGACGTCACTCGACGTCCCACGCCCGCGCACGGCATCCCTCGCCCAACAAGAGTCTCAGAGGGCCCGCGGCGTCTGCCCTGGGGCTTCCGCCGCGCACACGGCTGTCGAACGCTCCGTGGGAGCGTCGCCCATCTTTCCGATGGGTTCTGGATATGATTGACCGCCCGGCATCTCCCAGCAGACCCCAGGCCGCCAGGCAACGTTTTGCGAAACAAACAGATTTACCTTTTCGGCCCCCCTGAGTGCACAACAGAACGGACGCAGACGGGGGTGCCTTCGTGAGAGACGGTTTGCGCCGCATGGGCTCCGAGCTGGCAGCGTGTTCTTGACCGGCGGCCTGCCGAGGTTCGCACCTGCTGCGTGGCGCGGTGAGCATGCCCCGGACACACAGGAGCCATATTTCGCGGCGAATAATCAAAAGGAGGCCACTCACGGGGCTCGGACGCGACCTCGAGGCTCGCGCTGCACGCCGGCCTTTCGTCGTGACGTATGGGTTCGAATCTGAGATGGGCAGGCATCACCCGGAGACTGAATGAGATTGAATCGGAGTCTCTGGGCGCGGCCCGCCACCATGCGAACTGCGAACACGAACATTTCGACATCCGCTCAGGGCAGTCCGTGCAGCACATCGCACAGCGGCCTGGCGTGCTCGACCCTCTCCAGCATTGGCATTGCGTGGAGCTGCAGCACTCGCAGGCAGCGCGCCATCGATCCACTTTATTTGGACGCCTGCACATCCCCCAAACCGCGCAGCATAGCTTGCGGAAAACTAATGATCGATGACTCGAGGCTCCGGTTCGTAAAACGCAGAGCGGATTCTGGAAGACAGACCTCCTTGTGCAGAACATACAGACGGCGCGCGGAACGCGCTGGCGTTCGCGTGATCGAGAACGCGTTGCGCATGGGCCTATTGCCGTCCTCTACTGGGCACCGCAACGCTACAGCACGGCGAAGACGCAGAGAACCCGTGCTACGAATTTCATCCATCCCCGTCGGGCAGCGCCTCCCCAACGTCCGGCTTAGCTCCCGGCCCCGATGGACCTCGATTTCGGTTGGGGTGCGTTCTGCGGCCAGCGGCGGCCCACTTCTCGCGCGCTCTTGGCCAGGAAACTTGTCGGAGCAGTGTCGACCTTCGAGCGCAGCCGAACGACGCACATTTCCCCGCCGGCGGATGCGCATGGTACAAAGGATCATGAGAAGTCGGGCGCGAACGCCGTGCGGCGCTGAAAGCGAAGCCAGCTCCGCCCACGGGCGACAGGCCAGAATAGTCACTCCCTGAACCTGCCCCGGCTAGACTCTGGCTGCAGAGACATGTGACAGCTCTTCCCGGCGGGGCCTGTTCTGTGTCCGCTGATCCCCACCGACCTGCTAGAACCATAACAGAGAGATGAGAGAGTGCCTTTTCTGCTCACCGGAAAATTGGTCATGGGGCCCGGCCCCCTGCTACTGTCGCAAGTTATCTTCTCGGTGTCCAGGGAAGTCGCGGTGGTTGCGCATGGGAATGAAAGCTTACCGCGCGCGACCCGTGACCAGGGGACGCTGTTATCGTGGACGCCAACGGGATGTCAGCCGCGACGACAGCTCCGGCGAGCACGCACCTCCTGGGGGCCGACGCGCCAGACCTGTGAGGAAAATGGCAGAACAGCTGGCGGGGACGACTCCGCCGGTGCATGATCTGCGTTCGACCGACGCAGCAGGGTGGACCGCAGACAGTGGGAGTGGAATAGCCCTTACAGCGGGCGATCTGCGACAGCTCCCAGGAGGCGGCCGCTTGGGAGCACA
The DNA here is from genome assembly GCA_019973155.2 of Phanerochaete sordida. Lineage (NCBI taxonomy): Eukaryota > Fungi > Basidiomycota > Agaricomycetes > Polyporales > Phanerochaetaceae > Phanerochaete > Phanerochaete sordida. The sequence continues at coordinate 280,556 of BPQB01000012.1, read as the reverse complement.
GCGAGTATGGAGCGTGGCGAACACAGGAGCTACCTGCCGTGGCAGCGGCTGGGATGTGAAGTCTCCTGACGAATGGGGAACGCGGCGAGAGAGCCGGGAGAACGCGCCAGGGTGGGCCCACAAGTCGAGGCATCGTCTAACCGTCGCAGTGCCCCCGACGCCGACGCCGCACACGCTGCTATATACCTGCGCTCTGAATGGCCGCTGCCGCTCCTGAGTTCGCGAAGGGTGAGGCGCTTGTGCTCCTGATTCGAACAGTCACGACGCACCCAACAATTGAGTTCCGTGGAGAGAGCGCTAGTGCCTATCGCTGTTGTGCGTGTCTTCTAGCGAGGCAGGCTATCGCTCCTGCGTTGTAGATCTAATTGTATGTTGGTCGCCCGTACTCGACCATAATTCATTCATTAACGACCAAGAATGTGATAGGCTTTCATGCATAGCGATCGCTGGAGCGCACCTCTGTGTCCTCGCCACACTGACGTAACCTTGCGTCCTGGTTACGTCCAACGAATGAGCATCCTCCCGACGTCGTGCGCTGTGCAGCGGATGGACTTCATCCCAGGTGACCCCTAGGCTTGTGGCTTAGCAGAAATGGGGCATACGAGGATCGTACTGTGCGATACCTGGCATGAGAACACGTTGCCTCGAAAGGCATGGCGCCGCCGGACAGGCAGAACATAAGCCACGGTCATGATGGCCATCGGCATCCGCAAGTTCGCGTCCAAAAGTCTGGGCAGCGTGCGCACCGAGGGCGGCCTGGAAATAGACGTGAGTACCCTGGATCCCTGTCCGTGCATGTGCCTGAGGGAACGCACCGATACTTTGCGCTTGTCATAGGACCAGAGCAGCGGAGCAAGAGCTCCTGATAGCCTCGGGGCTGGGCACAGACACCGGGAGCCCTGACGGTCGGAAGGAGGTGGAGTCAGGAACATGACACAAAACGAGGCTCTGGCCGCTGAGAACCTACCCACGAGTGGCCAGTGTGGGTGCTCTGCGGCGGTGGCTGACTGGACAGGATCAAGCGGAAGGCGCGGGCGGACGTCTGATCGCAGGGCTGTGCGGCAGGCGAGACGTTTACGTGTGCGGTCCTCGGGGCTCAGAACGTCTTACCTGACAGCAGACGTATGCTAGAATTCCCTGTGGTCGGGTGACCCTGCCAGCCCGAGCGGAATCGCGACTGATGCTGATAATGTGCCCGTCGCAGAGAAGCCTTGACGTCAGTATCGACGCCTGCTGACGGGCTGGCTGGATTTTCGGGATGTACTCACCGCGCAGCTGCACGGGAATCCTGTGCGAAATTACGGGAGGCGCGCCTGCGGCCACGACAGCGACGGTCCCAGCTGGATGCCGTGCCAGCCAAAGCTTGATTCTCGCTGGAGGGCGGGGCCACGTGGCGGTAAGCGCACCCCGCAGAGGGCTGATGAGAGGGCCGAGATTAGATTAGATAGCGCGCAGCCCCGCGCGCCGGAGGCTTTTGCGCGTCGCCAGCCAGGTTCGGTCGGAGACTTTCGCAATTACGAGCATGAAGGACCTCGTTACGGACGCCAGTGAGTCGGCCTGCCGGGCGTCCTGCTCCTCCTGGTCGACACCGCTCACCTTTACCCCGCCCAGACTTCCCCCGCACGCTCGATCAGCGCGTTTATCACCTAGGCATACGGGCTGGCGAAGTCGCGAACCGCATCGTAAGTTACCAGCCTCCGTCGATGGCCAGGGCCTCCCAGCCGTCATCTCAATGGACGTACCTATCGTACACAGATCACCGTGGGATCGCCCTCGCGCGCAGAGCGCATCGCTGGCTTCCTCGATGCGTCGCCCGCCCCCTTCCGCCTCGCCACCGAGCGCGGCTTCCTCACCATCACCGGCCGCTACCAGGGCACCCCGCTCTCCATCGTAAGCATCGGAATGGGCAACGCCATGGCCGACTTCTTCGTGCGCGAGGTCAGGGAGTGCCTGAGTGGCGACATGGTCGTGGTAAGGTCGCTGCCGTTTCCCATCGATTGCTCTGCGGAAGGCGGCCTGACGAAGGTCCTTCTCGGCATCGTCCCTCTAGACTCGGGTCTTGCGGTGGGCTGGTCGACATCAAGGTTGGGAGTGTAGTCGTTCCAAGGGCCAGCATCGCTGTCAATCGGAATTACGATTTCGATTTCCAAACCGGTCAATCAACGGAGGCTCCCTATAGATACAGCAAGCCGGTGAGTAAATGGTCGGCGCTGGGAGCGAGTGGGTCCCTGGGTGTGCTTATGAGACCGGTTTTAGGTCCAAGCCGACGATGAGCTCCGTGCCGCGGTACGCAGGAAGCGTTTGGCACCATTCTGGCCGTCTGATTGGGAGGTGCAATAGGTTGCGAAGACGTTACGCGACACTCGTCCTCCAACCGTGGCGGCCGGCGTTATCACGGATACAATAAACGCCTCAACTGATAGGTAGGGCTCCTCGTCTCTCCGAGATTTGGTCGAGTCTAAATGGCCCTGTCAGTTTCTATTCATCGCAAGGGCGGCAAACGTCCTTCCCGGACTGCAATTCTGGCGTGATCAAAGACCTGCAGGGCCTGCATAAGGATCTCGCTACATTCGAGGTAACACGCTCGCGCCAGCATCCTCTCAGGAGCGAATGTTGCTGACCTAATGGGGTTTTGTCTTAGATGGAGACGTTTCAGATCCTGCACCTCGCAGCGAGCTGGCCCACCGACTCGCACGCGCATGCGTCGGAGGCCGCGGCGCCCCCAGTGAGCGGCCGGCCTGCGACGCCAGCCGTGTCCGGCACACAGGCGTCGGCCCCACAAAGCCCGCCGGCAGACGTGCACGCTGCGTCGAAGGACGGCGTCCCGCTTTCGCCGCGTCCGCGCATCCGCGCCGCCGCCGCCCACATCGTCTTCGCGGCGCGCGACTCGCGCGAGTTCATCACGCCTGCCGAGGTCGAGCAGATCGAAGACTGGGCCGGCCGCGGCGTCCTCGAGGCGCTCGCGCACTTCGCCATCGCACCAGAGGTGACGTCTCTCCTGCCCACCGCAGCGCAGGCTGCCTGCGCCGTCCCTACTGACAAGCCTTCACTTTTCCTTCATTCCAGCGCCTACACGCCGACGAGGGGAGTGTATGGGAGCAGTAGCACGTCACTGGCGATCCACAGCCAGATCGCGCCGCCTCCGCTCGCGTAGACTAGTATCTGGAACACGGCGGCGCGCAGACTGAATTGTCCTCTTTGAATTGCAATCCTCGACATAACGCGATCGTTTTTTAAAGTGCGGATCCGCCGCGATCCCGATTGAATGCACGGCGCGCATGTTTCCGTTTCGTCTCCAATGTGCTGGCAAAGAGCCGGCACAGCGGCACGTGGACTGCGTTTGGGGCGCTGCGAGCATTGCGCGGCCTGAGCTACGGTAGCTCGCCGCACGAGGCACGGCCCCAGGTATCTTTGGCACTCTCTATTTTCAGGCCGATATCGCGATTTTGCCGTGCCTCGCACGCACGTCAGGGCGGCGACCTGCTGGAAACGACGAGAGACGGCTCTCCGCAAGATGTGCTTGGCGGAGATACGGCAGCGAAGATACGCTCCATACGGTTTTCTTGAGAAAGACGATGCGAGGATGAGAAAGCCGCTTTCGCCTACACTCGCACGTCCGGCACCCGGTGGATTCCCACGCCGTGCACGGCCCCTGGCTCGAAAGCAGATAGCAGACGCAGACGCGACCTTCAGCCGTGCAGAGGTTCGTGAACCACCGCTTTCGTAGAACCTCTGCGGTGCCGAACTCGCTGGGAGGAACCCCACAAAGTGGGCATACACCGCAGAAAACAGGCTCCACGGCCGGGCACTATAGATCCCGCTCCCAACAGCCTCTGCAGGGTCGCGATGGCGCCGCATCGCAGACCCCGCAGCCGTCCCCCGCACTCTGGGACCCATCGATGGCCCGCGGCCACGTCTGGGAGACCACGGATAGCTAGGCTATGTGATGTTCGGGCGCAATGCGCGCAGGCTGGACGCGCACACCCCAGAACTCAAACGGTACGCGCCCGGCGGGCAGGCACAGCAGCACAGGCAGAGAGCTCGACAAAAGAGGCGGACCAGGGCAGAACCAGCCGGTGTCATGGCGACCGTATGGCTTCACACAGCGCTGCCTCGCTGCGAATGCACCGTTCGCCACCAACGTCACTTCGCGGGCTCGTGTCCTCGAGCAGCGCGCGGCCGGTCATGGGTGCGTGCATCTTTTCCAGAAGAGTGGAGCCCGCATTTACGTCGACGTCTAGTGTGCATTGAATGCGGTTTTGGCTGTGAGGGATGGAAGGGATCGGCAGAGAGTGAATGGTCGCGCGCGCTCCTGGGGCCGAGATGAGCGAGGGAGTCTGGGGTATGAATGGCGGAGTCTATCAGCGACGAGAGAACGGTAAATGAACATCGTCCGGGGCAAGTGAATAAGTCCGCCACAAAGTCTGCCGGTGGTGTGCAAGATGCGGTACGTTATGAGGAACGAGGAGCGAGCTAACCATTATTGAAAGAAGGTTTACTGGGGCGCGGAAGTAAGAAATAGGCTTACGGTTTCTACTTACTGGATAAGTGTACTCACTTACCGATATAACAGAACTCAACAAAGCCTCCGCGTCTCTGCGAAAGCAGCGTCTTCCCACCAATGGCTTGGGTGGTATTAGGCACGTTTGTCCCCAACCTCGGCTGCTTTCTCCTCGACATGTTTTTTGCGCCCACGCTGGAGACCTGTAGGCTCAACGCAGACCGACCGAAGTTCGAAACAAGTCCCTGTGCGGTAGTTGCCGCTAGGCAGTGGGGTTAGGGCGGCTATAAGCTCTTCGGCGGTGTGTGTCGGAAAAGTTTTTTCGCGATCATGATAGGAGGCGCTCAAGTTGCGCTCAAGTTGCGCTTATTTATGACTAAAATAGCTCTAAACTGGCTCTCACGCCCGCTCACGAAGCGATCAAGACCAAAAATGAGCGAAAATCGCGTCGTGAGCGATCCTGAGCGCTCTTGATTGATCATCAGACATTTACCTCCTATCACGATTCTGAAAAAACTTTTCCGACATGGGAGCCAAATTCTACTCTCTCTTCCACAACGACATCACACTCCGTCCATTCACCCCGCGGGTCGACGTTACCTACCAGGTGCTATATTCTCTATTCAAACCCTGCCCAACGCCCCGTGTTGACTGCAGCGACATGCAGGGCCTCCTGATCACCGAGCCCGCGCGCCACGTACATGGCCTCGGAGAACGACGTCCCCGCTGTCGGCGGGGAGACCTCCCTGCAGGCCCTCGTCCAGGCCTTCGCCATGATCATCGTCTCTGAGATTGGCGACAAGACCTTCCTCATCGCCGCCATCCTCGCCATGCGGCACCCGCGCGCCGTCGTCTTCGCCGGCGCGTTCGGCTCGCTCGTCGTCATGTCCGCCCTCTCCGCCTCGCTCGGCCACATCCTCCCGACCCTCATCCCCAAGCGCTGGACGCAGGGCCTCGCCGCCGTCCTCTTCCTCGTCTTCGGCTACAAGATGCTCCAGGAGGGCCGCGAGATGAAGCCCGGGAACGACAAGATCCGCGAGGAGATGAAGGAGGCCGAGGAGGAGATCGAGGAGAGCGAGGCCGCCGCCGCAGGCGCGGGCAACGGCGCCGCCGTCCCGCTCGAGGAGCTCGAGGAGGGCGGCGGCCGCGCCCGCCACGCGCGCACCCACTCCCCGCCCGCCGGCGCGACGCAGACCCTCGTCGAAAAGGCGCGCAGCTCCCTCAGCGTCGTCCTCGGCCCGCACTTCACACAGGCCTTCGTACTCACGTTCCTGGGCGAGTGGGGCGACAGAAGCCAGATCGCGACCATTGCGCTTGGCGCGGCCCATGTGAGTCTCGGTGTTAAGCTTGGTCCTCGGCCGTCCTGACCGCGCGCGGGACCAATGCAGAACGTCTACCTGGTCACGCTGGGAACCATCGTCGGTCACGGGTGCTGCACCGCCCTCGCCGTCGTTGGCGGACGCTATGTCTCCACCAAGATCTCCGTCAAACATGGTATGCACTTTCCCAAGTCTGTCCAGATGCTCCCGCGCTGACCTCGCCCTGCAGTAACACTCGCCGGGAGCGCGCTGTTCATACTATTCGGCATTATTTATCTCTACGAAGCATTCCACTCCATGGACATAGACGTCTCCGATCTCACACCTCCCTCGTGACTGTACTATTGTACCCACAGCTAATGTTCCAGTATTCGTAGACGTGTTCTAATCCTTGCATCTTGATAGCTCATCATGGATTCCCAACAACGTCTCTCATAATGAGTCCTGGCAGGCCTGACTTTGAACGGTCCATCGGAAGCAGCGTGCGCAAGTTGGACCACCGCCGCACAAGCGTCTCGGTGGATGGAGGCCGTGTTCTATTGCTTCTTGTTTATGCTGCTGACCACCGCAGACGCGCCAGAACCAGATATTTAGGCTCAGGCGTATAAGTGCGTGTCCACCGAGGCTACAACCCGTCAAGTCGTCCACGGATCCAGTATCGGAATGCGACTCTTCAGGTCGGACGATGTTCCAGCTGACGGGTCCAATGCAGGAGCTCCCAGCAAGTCGATATGTGCAGAGCGCTGCAGGAGCTGCGGGATTCTGTGCGCTCTCGATGGAATCGTAGTGGCGTCACAGTGCTTTTGGATATCTGAGAAATTCAGGTGTGAATGCAGCACGTCGCGGGACCTGACTGGGCAAAGATGAAATGTTTGCAATATCTTTGCATGGGTTCCCACACAGCCTGTACAGCCTGGAGGCCTGGTGCTGGCAGTAGTCGCTCTGCACGATTGCCTCGTCGAAGTACGAGCCGATGCGCTAGTGTATGCGCCCGTGAGCTGGGACAAAAGCGTTGTGGCGAGTTTCCCTAATCGCTGCAAGGCGTATAAACTCGACCCGCATAGGCTCTGCTAGAGGTGTAAAGGCAGGCAATGAGGCTCGAAGATCAAATAATCGCTCTTGCTGCTGCACCCACTGCCTCGCGTTTCGGTACTGGCAGCGTGTCCTCATCCTCTGTCTACAAAATCAAGCGGGGACTCCTGCCAGGGCGCATTCCAATTCGAGACTGGCCGTGCAGGTCGCAGTCGGCGTCCTCTCCGCGCGTACGTACCGGAGGAAAGGAGTCCGCGCGACTTTCGAGCTTTGCGCTCGAACGCGCGCGACTAAGTCTAAACGAGCTCGGGTTAGGGTTACTCGATGCAGACCCAACGGATGGGGATGCTGCGACACGCGAGTTCGAGCATCTTGACCCTTGACTCAGTCGCAGCTCTTCTACCGCGTTGCAGGAGACGTTCAAACAGCGATTGCATTGCACCTGAGAATCGGGCGGCGGCTTCTGACCCCAACGCTTCGACTTCGCGGCCAGCAACATGCTGTGCTCGGAGCTGGTGGCGTGCTTTGGCGGCATTTTCTGGGCGACACGATGCTGGCTCTCTTGCTCTTCTGCACCACTCCGACTGCTACGTCTCCCTCTCTCGACGGTCCCTCGGTCCCTGGGTCTGGACTGGCACCCAGCGTGCGCCAGCTGAGAAAGCCGATGAGTTTATTTCTGGCTCGTCCGTCCGATGTCTCCGGCACGGAAGCGCGGCAGCGCGTGCTGCGCGTTAGATGGCTTCAGCAGCAGAAATATACAGTACTGCTCGGGCAAGCGTTCAGTCGGCAGGCCAATCGCAGGGCACAGCGCACGCACCATTATTGCCTCGGATGAACGCATCGCCATAACGGTTCGTCACCACCCCGTTTACGTGCTCCTCGGTCTGCTCGAGCGCGATGTTCATGTAACCGTCCAGACACGACAGGACACCTGTGTTGAAATATCCGGTAAGCAGGCGGGGACTGAAATATCTCGTCGGACGCTGACCTCTGTAATCGACCCCGGATGTCAGACGCACGACGACGCGCTTGCCGACGACGCCCTTGAGAAAGTCGGTGGGCGAGCCCGAAGGCACTGTTGAAGGCACCGGGGGCGGCGAGAGCTCTGCAGGCGGCGGTGGGGGAGTGGACTCGTCCATGGCTGCAAGAGGGCAAGCGTGCACGCGCACGGATGGCCGTTGGCGCCGTGGATGGATCGGGGATAGCCGAGTCGAGGTTGGCTCTGACGCAGTGGGCGCTGGGCGCGGTCCTGGTCGTGAAACTCAGCCGTGCACGGGCTAGCTATTCTCTCAGCACCCACGGCCCTCCTTCCCCCGCGACGACCACCATCTGCTGCACGACCGACGACGACCCCTGCTGTATTCCTATGCGCCCTGTACTCTGCTAATCTCACGTCACGATGTCCACGCCCGCCATGGCGGACCACCCTCCAAAAGTACACTACGACCCGCGCATGGGCGACGAAGGGTCCGACGAGGAACTCCCCCCGCCCACACCACCGCGACAGGCGCGAAAGCGCGTCGTGATGGACCGCCACCCTACCTTTGACGAAAGCGAGCCGCGCAGGTACCCCAGCAGCCAGGACACCGAAGACACTTTCAGGGAGAAGGAGAAGGAGAGCGAGCACGAGAAGCCCCCTCGACTATCCGTCGGCCAGTGGATTCTCAAGAGGTCCCCCATCAACCTGCAATGGATCCCTGCCAATTTCACCTGGTCGAAGCTGAAGCCCGTCCTCAGGAGTGCTCTTCAGGGATGGATATCGGTCCTCTTCTTCACTATCCCAAGACTCGAGCGGATGCTCGGCCAGGTACGTGCTCTCTACCTGCTGCGCATTTTTTTTTCTGCTGGCGATCCCCGCCCGTCCTCCTTCCGAGTGACTCCTCATTGTCTCGCCTATCATTCACGCGGCCTTTGCGCCGCATCTCCCTGGGAACGGGAGAAATGCTAACGCGGATGCCTCCAGGCCAGCTTCCTTATTCTAGTCGGTGCGCATCATTGCTCACGCCTTGGCTCTTCGTTTCTGTGCTCATCGCCTTGATCAGCGGGATTCCTGCAGCCGCCTTCTGGGCCGTTCATACAGGTCCTGGAAGCAGAACTCACGCTTCTCCTGTGTGTGACCGGAGGATGGGCGTACGTGAAGCTGCTGTTTCACTCCGTATATGCGCGGCATTTCTAACTTTACAGTTCAGATGGAGCTGCCTTGGCCTCTTCTTGGCCAATCTGTCGCGTAATCACGTCGATTACAACGCGCCGCTGGCCCAGATCACCACAGGCCAGTACATCGAAGCCGGCCCCGCCATTATACAGGCCGTCTTCTTGTTCTTTGGCAGCGCGTTCTTCTTGTATCTCAAAGCTAGGCTTGGTCCCGGCCCATACCTGATCCCGACCATCCTGGGCTGCATCTGCTTAGATGTCTGTTTGTCAACCGCCGCGCTCTTCCCGTACCCCTTCTACAACATCGGAAAGGCCGTCGTTATCCCCATCGCCTTCCACTCCGCGCTCGCCGTGTTTTCCTCCGCAGTGTTCTTCCCTCAGACAATCACGTGCCAGTACACATCTGCCATGGGTCGCGTCTTCGAGCCTCTGGAGCAGTTTCTTGCAAAGCATCGGACGATCCTCAAGATGGACCCGTCGTCAGAAGAGTTTGCAGACGCTGCGAAGGAGCTCAAGGGCTTGGTCGATAAGTCAGAAGGCGGCATGGCGCCGACCGCCGTCTGGCTGCGCCTCTTGCCGCGCGATATCGTCTGGGGACGCTTTGCGCCGTCCGATATTTCCGCGCTTCAGTGGTCCGTGCGACGCATCGTGACCCGTGCAGAGGGTATGAACATCTATTTTTCGCTCATCGATCCGACGCGGGAAAGGTTTCCTGTGACGCCTGCGCCTACGACGCCCAACACCCCCGTCTTGACCCGCACGAACACCCCCGCAGTGTCCAGAAGTAGCTCGCCCGTGCGTGGACGTCGCGACCGCTCTGCAGATGGCGCGAGAACCCCGGAGACCCCGCACTCGGTGCACTACCGCAAGCACGCGCAGACTCCGCTCCACCAGGCCATCGCGCGTCAGCTTCGGCACCTCTCGCGGACGCGGACGCACCAGTCGCACCGCCATCACCACCATCACCACAGCGGCTACCACGATAACCACCTGCACCTGTCGCTGCTCGAACTGGCCCACACGCTCGGGTCGCGCCACGACACCGAGAGCGCGGTCGGCGTGTTCGAGAGCCAGCGGTACATCACCCTCGAAGCGACCCGGCTCTCGCACCACCAGTCGCCCGAGATGACGGCGCGCTTCACGGAGCTGCTCAGCCAGGCGTGCGACGAGCTCCTCGGCGCGTCGAAGGGCGGCCTCGGCGCCGTCCGCGAGTGGGTCACGGGCGTCCGCCGCGCGGACTGGGGCAGCAGGCACAAGGTCGAGCGCCGGCGCCAGGAGCGGAAGCTCATGCTCGAGGACGTCCGGCGGGACCTGCACCAGGCCGTCGAGGCGTTCCGGAAGGACACACGGTGCGTCCGTTCCCCTGTGCGCGCGGCGCGCGCGCTGATGCCGTGTGGCGCAGGCTCCGGGTGCTCGATCCGTACCGCTCTGCGTTCGACCCGCACCACGTGAAGGAGGGCAAGAACGGGCTGCACGACGCGCCGCCCCACAAGTACCTGTTCCATTGCTACATGTACGAGTACCACGTCCTGCAGTTTGCCCTGTTGGTCGAGGGCCTGGTGCGTGTGCTGCCTTATCGTGATCGGATCTAGCTCATCGCCGGAGCGCAGCTCGACGAGATCATCAAGCTGGAGGAGCAGCGTCCCAAGGCGCGGCTGTGGGTTCCGAACGTCCTCAACATCTTCTGGTTCTTTACCCCTGCGGTAAACACTGCGCCCGATCTGGAGCGCGACGATGATGAAGACCCTGGTAAGCATGCCCACCTCCAACTTGGTACATACGCTAACTGTATGCAGATGTCGTGCAGTACATGGAGCAGGAGCCCGACTCCGACCTTGGCGCCACCAGGCGCAGAGACCCTGACGCGCTTCCGCCCTCGAACAAGTTCGAAAGCGCGATGTACTGGCTGCACCGGGCGTTCGCCGCTCTGGGACATGGAAACGCAGTCTTCGCGATCAAAGCTGGCTTGCTCACGGTCATCTTGAGTATCCCCTACCGCCTGAAGAACTCCGCTCATTTCGCATACGGTAAGCTCCCCGAGTCTGTCGGCCTTTGAATCTCGCTGACCTTCTTTTCGCACAGACGAGCACTTCGTCTGGGGAATGTAGGTTTCGCTTTGTCCCGCCCCTTCTATGAACCGCTTTGCTCAATCGTACTTCATGATAGCTTCATGGGTCAACTCACCCTGTCACGATTCCGGGGCGATACGACGTTCGGACTCGTGGCTCGTGTAATCTCTACCTTCCTCGGCGGTGTGCTCGGGACCGTCATGTGGTATGTACCGCGCTGCCTTTACGTGTACACGGAATCTTGACGTACATGTCCCTGCAGGTACATCTCCGCGGGAAAGGGCCACGGCAACATCTATGGTCTTGCAGCTGTCACGGCTGTGTGCTTCCCGTTCTTCTTCTTTGGTCGGCTGTACTGGCCTGGAGCACCTATGTTTAACCTCATCGTAAGTGCGCTCTGCTTCCTCCGCCGACAGCCCGCGCTGACCAGGGTCCCGCACAGTTCTTCGTCACCTCCGTCCTGGTAAGCTCTCTGCGCCGTACCCACGACAATGTCGGGGCGATTGGAGCAGAGCGGGGCTAACTCTGTTCTTATACAGGTCATTGGCTTCTCGTGGCAGGACGTGCACTTCCCAGCGGGATTCCTTTACTATGGGATTAACGTGGCTTGGGTACGCTCCACCGCCTGCTTCGCGACTTTTCTCGCGTTCTGATCTGCGCATCGTCTCACCTTGATCAGCGTCGCTTTGTATTGGTCACGGCCGGCGTCTTCGCAGCATTGTACGTCGACCCTGCATGCCCTCTCGCCGCATTGCAATGCTGATGATCTCATCTGTGGCGTCCTGCTGACAGCCTGGCGTCCTTCCTTCCGCCGTCGACGACCCTACGCGCGTACCAGCGCCGGATGATGGCGACGACCGTCGCGGAGATTGGCAGCGTCTACTGCTCCGTGGTGTCCTTCGCGAACACGCAGGGGACGTACGAGGTCGACAAGGGCGCCATCGTCCAGAGCCTGATCGCGATCCGCCTCAAGCTCAAGCGGTCGCTCGTGCTCCGCACAAACATCGTGTACGAGGTACGCCCGACCGGAGAGCCTGCTCTCCGCCGCACCTTGCTCACCGTGCACCGCCCGCAGTTCTCTCTTCGCGGCAAGTGGCCGGCGCAGCGGTACCAGAAGATCCTCGAGATCCAGCTGTGCGTGCCCCGTTTTCCTGCACGCGCGTCTCCCCGCTGACTGCGCGTGGCGCAGACAAATGGCGTACCTGCTGTCGCACCTGATGTCCGTGTGTGAACGGCTCGAGCCTGCCTGGCGTCGCGCGTTCCTGCGGCGCACGCGCCTGCTGGACGCGGACTTCCAGGGGGATGTGCTCGCGGTAATCAGTGCGTGGCGCCTCTTTCTGCGTGTCTCGTGAGCACTCGCTGAGCGCTGCCCTGCTGCAGGCATGATCTCGACTGCGCTCCGAACGGGGCAGCCGCTCCCGCAGATCACGCCCTGCCCGCTCCTCGACCGCTACATGGAGAACCAGCACGGCCTGAACGTCATCCGAGGCGAGGCAGACGAGGACTACGGCCTTCCGCGGACGATGACAATTGATACTCTCGCCAACGAACAGTACCTGTAAGCACACAACGTCCTCGTCTTGCTTGCTCGGCGATATTCTGACGCATATATGCGCACCTAGGTGCTTCTCGGTCGGTTGTACAACTGCATTCGGCATCGTCATGCGCCTCGACCGACTCATGATGGCGACGAAGGAGCTCGTCGGCGAGCAGTACCACATCCACGGCGTCGGTGTCCCGCTCAGGCGCGAGTACACGAACGCAAGTTCGATGCCCCGCCCAGCAAAGGACGCATGAGCTCTCTTCCCTGTTCGAACCGCCCTCATTACTTCTGCGTGCTTCCTCTGGATTTCTCTTGGATGTTCCTTTACCCAGGATAGTTTGGATGCACCGGCCTCTTCATCATCACTACTCGTCGCTACCTCCACGACTTCGCTAATGTTTTCAACTCCACTACACTGTATTCCTTCTCTCGCATACGCATACATAGAGCTTGACGTACATCTCAACACATATCATCCTGCATATATCAATACATTTGTTTCGGATTCAATGTTGGGCTGATGAGTGCATGTGGCGAAGCGAATTCGGGCGGCGGTATGAGGGCGCTCGCCACACGCAGCACCTCTTGAGTCGCACCATCACCATCCATCCGCACCTTGTCCCAAACCACCACTATCCTCGTTGAACCTTGAACACCTCTGCGCGTATGCTGCTTCGCTTCCTCCCATGACCGAAACCTAGACCGAATTGCGCATCCGCGATAACGCCAAGGAAGCTCGGGGACCCGCAACCTGCGTCTACAGAAGCCTCGAGCACGCGATGTTCCAGACAAGTCATCGCGCGCTGCAGGATACCGTGGAGATTGCTGAGAAGAGGCGGAGATTCTGGTAGATAGGAGGGTCACAGGTGTGTCCTGCGCTTGTCGTGGTGTTTCCGAGAGACTTACGACGGGGGTCATTCGACGGCCTGCGCAGCCGTGTCCTGTTCTTACTCAGGCGAGGTCATGCAAGCCCGAGACTTTCTGGCCGGGCAGAATAGCTTGGTATCCGACCGTCGAACGAGCCGACGGCTGCCGCAGCCAGAAAGACCGGACGGAAGTGGAGAGAAGTGGTCCCTGCAGGGTCCGTAACAAGACCGACCTCGTGAAACAGTACCGAGACGCGTCCGGCCCCACGAACGGAGCTCAACGCGCTCAAAGCCGCTGGTTATATGCTCCCGAATCGCAACTCGGTCGACCTGAAGCAGCTGAAACCGGGCCCGGGTCGAATGACAACGCGAGCGACGCGACGCGACGTCCGGGCAGCGTCCGGGCCTGCAGAGCGAGCAGCGCGTGAGAACCGGTGACGGATGCATTCAGCAATCGCTCGTCATATGCGCACATCACCTGCACCGTACCCGCATCGATCATTTTCCGCACGCATTCCAATTCGCAGCCTCGCGAGAGGAGGCGCAGGCTTTTTAAACGCAAATCCCTCTCTCTTGTCTCGCCGACAGCGTTGAACCATGCAGGCGCACCCCATCACCACCTCTCTGCCGACGTTCAACAAGCTCGGCGTCCAGCCTCCTAAGGACGTCGACGCCGAGAAGGTCGGTCGGGCATGGACTGACAAGTTCGCGCAGCTCGTCTCTGCGAAGGACATCCAGGGCATCGTCTCAACCATCCAGCCCGACGGCTGGTGGCGCGACATCTTCGCGCTCACTTGGGACCTGCGCACCTTCCAGGGGCCCGAGAAGATCACCCAGTTCCTCGAGGACCGCCTTGACTTCCAGGGCTTCCGCAATGTCAAGTTCGTGAAGGCCACCTTTGCTCAGCCGTTCGACGACGTCGCTTGGGTCGTCGTTCAGTTCGACTTCGAGACGAAGATAGCGAAGGGTCGCGGTCTCGCGCGCCTCGTGCCCACCGCGAACGGCGAATGGAAAGCTATCATCGTCTGCACGAACCTCGAGGACCTCATCGACCACCCCGAGGCCATCGGCCCGCTCCGCAACCCGCTGCCGAACCATGGCAAGTGGGCAGACCAGCGTCGTCGCGAGACCGAGTACGAGGGCCGGAACCCGGAGGTGCTGATCATCGGCGGCGGGCAGAGCGGGCTGGATCTTGGCGCACGGCTCAAGAACCTCGGTGTGTCGAACCTGATTATCGAGAAGCAGCCTCGCGTCGGCAACCAGTGGAGGACCCGGTACGAGGCGCTGTGTCTGCACGACCCCGTCTGTGAGTCGCCTGTCTGCCTGCGCGCGCCCGCGACCCCTGACCGTGTCTGCCAGGGTTCGACCACATGCCGTACATGAACTTCCCGCCGAACTGGCCGGTGTACACGCCCGCGCAGAAGCTTGCAGACTGGCTCGAGTTCTACGCGCAGACAATGGAGCTCGACATCTGGCTCTCGTCGACCGTGTCGTCCGCGAAGCAGAACCCGGCGACCGGCAAGTGGGACGTCACCGTGAAACGCGGCGACGGCACCGAACGCCTGTTCCACGTCGACCACGTCGTCATCGCGCTCGGCCTTGGTGCGGGCAAGCCAAACGTGCCCGACATTCCCGGGCGCGACCAGTTCCAGGGCCAGGTGCTCCACTCGACCCAGCACCGGAGCGCGAAGGACCACATCGGCAAGAAGGTTGTTGTCGTCGGCGCGTGCACGTCAGGTACGTCTGCGACTATCCCAGTGTACTACAGTGCCGCTGACAACGACTCCAGCGCATGATATCTCCGCCGACTACGCCGACCACGGCGTCGACGTCACGCTCTTCCAGCGTAGCTCGACTTACATCATGTCTACGAAGGAGGGCATGCCCCTACTCATGAAGCGTGAGCGTTGTCGGCCCCAGGTCATGGCGCGACTACTGAGCCCCGCATCTAGCGAACTACTGGGAAGGCGGCCCGCCTGTCGAGGAGGCCGACCGCCTCGACAACTCGGTCCCGATCCTGTTCAACAAGCTCATGGCCCAGCGCGCGACGGCAGCAATCAAGGAGAAGGATCAGTGCGTTCGAAGCGTCTTTGTGACTGACAGTTTGACTGACCTGCGTGCAGGGAGCTACTTGACGGTCTCGTGAAGAAGGGCTACAAGCTCAACTTCGGCGAGGACGGCTCTGGCTTCCTCTTCCTCGCGCTCAAGCGTGCAGGTGGCTACTATCTCGGTATGTTTTGATATTTTGTCGTGTAACGCATGCTGATTTTGCACGCGCAGACGTCGGCGCATGCCAGATGATCATCGACGGCAAGATTAAGCTCAAGAACAACACACAGATCGAGCGCTTCACGCCGACGGGCCTGAAGTTCACCGACGGCAGCGAACTCGAGGCAGACGTCGTCCTCTTCGCGACTGGGTGCGTCTCCTCCTTCTCCTGGCGCGCGCACCGCTGACAGTGCGAGGGCAGCTTCGCGGACCCGCGCGGGCCCATCGCCGACATCGTCGGGCCTGAGGAGACGAAGAAGATCGTGCCCATCTGGAGCCTCAACGCGGAGGGCGAGATCCGTGGCGCGTGGCGCGAGATCGGGCTGCCCAACTTCTGGTACATGATGGGCAACCTCGCGTGGTGCCGCTTCTTCTCGAAGCACCTTGCGCTCCGTAAGTCTCTACGCGGGCGACGTCTGGCGCGTGTGGCTGACACATATACGCAGAGATCAAGGCGAAGCAGGAGGGCATCTTCGGCGAGCGGTACTCTGCGCCTGTCGAGGTCAAGGCGTAAGACCGCGCGACGCGCAAAGCAAAAGGAAAAAAATGTATTGTAGTGTGTACCTTCGGTCATCGCGTGTATCTATTTGTATACATATGTTCACTCACATCTTCGCGAGCCTCGCATAGACACCTGGTCGATGGGCTACAAATGCCCTTTGGTATCGTGGCAATAGTCCTGTGGCGACGTAGCATTCGCTCAATGTCCTGGTCATATGCCGTTCCCTACGTACTGTCCCCTGCTCATCCCGGTATACACAATGCTACGAGCAAAATAGTCTTGAGAAAATGGATCGCGGCAGACCTCCTCCCGCAGGCACCAGTTCGAATCCAGTGACCTGCCTCTCCGCGGGGCGCGAAAACGGTCCAGGTTTGCGCTTGTTGCGAACGAGAAAGTCCTGCCCGATACGCGCGAGGGTGGCAGGATATTTTATAGAGCTGTACGTCTCTGGCGGGCTGGTTCGTGGGGACACGTGGATGGAGACGGCCTTCAGAGTGCGGGGAAGAGAGCGTGTGTCACAGTCGGCCGGCTGGTCGTGCAGAAGTTGATCGGCGTCGAAGGCCTCGTAGCTGAGGTCTAATTCCTGCAAGGCGGGCATCGCGCGCAGAAGTGCCATCCAGTCCGCATCCTGCATATACAGCGGGCCCTGCTCCAGGAGAATTGCGGAGGTGAGCTGCGCAAGCGGCAGACACTCCGCAATGGATGAGAAGGGTAGTTGGTCGGGCAACATGTTCGTCGAGAAGTGGAGAGCGACGCGCTCCAGGGCGGAGGGAGATCCCATCGTCATCACAGGCTCATGCCCGTGCCACAGCGCCAAGCTACAGGCCCGCGGGGTATACGCGAAGTACATGGACTTGAAACTCGTAACCGCGGGATCATAACTCGACATGTTGAGTTTACGTCGCAGCATCGAGGCCACGCAATCGCAGTTTATGTGCGTTTGGGTCGCCATAGACGAGAATACCATGTGCAAGGTAGCAGAGGTAGGGTGTACGATATGGCTCAGGAAGTACAAGGTGGATACGGCACATATCTCGCGGACGCGGATCGCGCGCAGATTGGGGAGGATGATGGTCTTGTCGGTGTTAACGTTGGCCTCGTCCTCGTGTACATGAGGCCAGTTTTCATTGCGGCCGATCACGCCCTCCGAATGAAACTCCTCCAGGCTTTGAAGACAGGCCAGGAAGGAGTGCAGCTCGTCCCGATCTACAGCGTGGATGTACGTCAGCTTGAGCTTGCGCAAACGCACGGGTGGCCGCGACCCGAGAGGGACCATGATGTCGGTGCTGAATCGATGATATAACTGTTTGAGTTTGGAAAGGGAAAAGACCATGGGGCTGGGCTGGGAATTCGAGTCCTGTAGCAATGATTCTATGTCGAGAGCCCCTTCGTCAGATTGTCCCGCCCCGGACGGCTCTCGGATGAAGTCAAATGCACCGTTTCCGAAGAGGTAACCACCGTAGGAGATCCGGCCAACATGGGCCAGCAAGAGCTCGCGACAGGCCATGACGCACTGCCAATATTTGACTGCATAGCAGCGAGCAGGTTCGTACACGTGTAGAGGAAGCGTTCCTGCCCTGGCGAGCAGATCTTGCACGCATTCCGGGCGGGCCAAGCAGATGTGAGTGGATAATTGCGGATACGCCAGAGCGATCCGCCGCCACGCGCTACAGACGTGACGGACAGTGAACCAGGAGTATGGTCCTGGATGAGGGGCGAATTGGTGCTCGGTGACTTGGGTCAGCGAAAGGAAGTAGGCATGGGCAGCAGCGTTGCAAGCGTCGGATATGAACCACAAGAAGATCTCCGCCAGCAGCTCTGGAGGGAGCTTGTCGATTTGATGACGCCAATCTAGTAATTGCATGTGAGCTGCGACTAGGACGTTTCGAGAGGTAAAAATATATTACTTACCACCGGTTCTAGGATGAGAGCTACTGCCAGCGAAAAACAACAACTTCCCTATCTTCGTCGGCGAAGCGCCGTGAAGATGCTGGCCGCTGGCGTGCAGAGATCGAAGGAATGTGGAAAGCATGACAGCGGGCCTGCCAACTGCTGTGAGCGAGGGGAAGTGGAGGTCGGGAGCAAAGAGTGGTGAGCTGCGGAAAGGGAATGATGGGATCTACAACGACGGCGGTGGGAACTTTGCTTGAGAACACTATTTAATTATGGCAGCACTTCACGCCGTTGACAGTGAGCGCAGAACCACAGCTTTCTACCGACGAGCCCGACTTCTGGGGGTCGATATGAGTGATAGGATCCATCGCGGGGGATTCAAGTGCCGTAGGCGCTCCATTGGGCGTAGCCAGTTTATCATGGCGTCAGTGTCGACTCGGACGGTTAGTCCCTGTGTACCGTCCGCCACCGCCTCACGGTCGCCGCGCATAATCAGCGCATGGGCAAGTAGTGCGAAAGGGATCGGTATGCTTGGATTCAGGCGAAAGAGGCGCGACTCGTAGATAGACAGGGTTTTGAGCCTCGGGAGGAGAATATCGACATCCCGCGCCGACGCGCAAGGCTGTCGCGGTGCGCCGTGCGTCTCGTACCGCAGGACCAGTGCCTCCAGGGACGCAAGCAAGGCGAATAGCTCGAACCAGTTAGGCATGTACCAGAAGGCACTGTAGTGGATGATCTCGGCGGATATGATAGTCTGTCCGAGTGGAGGGGTGCGGAAGAGGCTGATGAGGAATATTTGATCGACGGGGCCGCTCCGCTGACAGAGAAATGGAAGAAGGTATTCTCCTTCGTGAAAGGGGTTTGAGGGGTAGAGTCGGAGTTGAGCTCGTCCTGCCACAGGAAGAGAAAGAACGAGCCTTGAATCCGCGATCCGGTACATGCCAGGTATAAGCCCCGAAATGGCAGCTCTTCCAGACTATCCCAGCAATGAATCTTCTCTTGCAGAATCGAAGTGAGGCAATCGCAGTATATGTGAGCGTCATGAGTTACAGTGTGGCAGGATATGTCCAGGGCAGTGGTGGGGGGATGGACGATGCGGTGGAGGAAGAACAGTCCCGTCGCCGCATATCGGGTGTAGATGCGAAGCCGCCGGAGATTTAGGAGAGTCGTTCGGTTCTGCAGAGTGGTGTGATATTGATGTTCATGGACATGGGGTACGACGGTATCTTCTGTCATAGCGAGGTCCAGCTCCAGCTGCTCAAGGCCATGCATGAGCGCAAGAACCCGAAGCAGAGCCGCGGGCGCAGTCGGCGTCCCGATCCGCCCTGCGAGACGCAAAGTTCGAAGACGACGGAAGGCCGGCATGCGTCCTGGGAGTGTGATATCGTAGTTGTAGCAGCAAAGTTCCTGTAGGTCGGGAAAGGAGACACTTGGGGGGAATGGTCCTGTGGCCGCGTCTCTGAGACGGACGAACATCACCTTCAGCGAACAGGCGTGGCAGACGGAGGCTTCCAGAGTGTGGTGCATGTGATTGGAGAATGCCTCGTCTACGAAGGACAGGCGGGCATGGGAGACACGAGTGATATGCGCGAGTACGAGATTGCACGAAGCGGCGACGCGCTCTTTGTGTCTCATAATGTAGTCGAGTGTCGCGTCGTAAATGTTCACGCGCATTGTCCCAGACCTGTCGAGAAGATCTTCTACACATTCCGGGCGTGTGAGAAAAATGTGAGCTGAGAGCTGCGGGTGAGTCAATGCATTTCGTTGCCAGCTGCGACAGACGTGCCGGATGACGAGCCACGCATACGGGGCAGGGTTGTACGAATCTTCCGGGGCATAGTAGTCCTCATCTAATGGTAAGAATATGGAGGAGTGTGAGTGGCATGCAGCCGCAGTCGCGACGTCGAGGATGCACCAGTAGAAAATGTTGACGATAAGCTCTTCCGCGAGCTGTTCTATAGGAAATCCTGGACGGAGAATATGAGTTATAGACATTGCAAAAGATGTGAAAATCGCACTAGGGCCTCTATTCCGCTTCTTCCCTGCAACGATAGCCCTCCATGTCTTCCCCAATACTCGTGCGGAGCGAATGAGGTTTGGTGCTTGGCTCATAATGAGAGTTCTTCGTGGTGCAGCACGGATATCCTGCAGAGTTCAGCAATGACTTAGATATCAGAGCAACGAACAGGAGACGGTGAAAGATTAGGGATCACAACCAGACTCCCCAACGCCGTTGTAGTAGGCAGTGTCAACAATGCCCAACCTTAGAAAACGGCGACTATCAATGTGCCTGACGAGTGACAAGCTCTCCGCTTCTGCGGTCAGGAACGGCAGTCGAGAGCAACGTCCAAGGCAAAAGATGTTGCATAACAAGGGACGGTCGGTGAGAAGCACAACAAAGCGCTACTACGTCTCATCCGAAACGCAATATGCGAGGACGAAGAAACCGGACCATTCGGAGAACGATGCGGAAGACAATGAGCCGAAACGCCGTATAGCACAGCAGTGAACGACAAGGCACGGAGAGTCAATCGTCCAGAAGGAAACAAGAGCGCCAGCAGGCTACCCTGAGCCTCGACCAGGGCTCGACGTCGTCGTCGGGAGCCGCTCCTCGAGCCACGACGCGAAACGCGTGCACTGCAGGCGGCGCAGCGTGCGTGGCCAGTGTATCGCCGCCCGGCTCGAGAAGTTCACGCCCAGCTTCGCCTCCGCATCGAGCTTGTCCTCGCCCTCGCCCATATCGCGCGAAGCTAGGCCATGCGCGATGTCTGCGAGCGTAACGCCGCTCGCTGGAGCGTCAGCGGGCGCTGCAGGTCGGCGCCGCCGGGTCAGGCGCCACATGCGCGACTCGACGACGTTGAGCTCGGAGAGGCTTGGGCAGAGCGCATCGACGTCGAGGAGCGGAGTGTAGCGGTGTGTGCGGGGGACCTCGTACATGAGGTTGAGTTTTTGCAGGGCCGGCATGGCCCCGAGCAGGCGGACCCAAGGCGCCGTGTCCCAGAACACGCCCCACTCGGCGATGTTGGCGGATCGGAGCTGCGGAAGGTGGGGCAGGGCATGTAGAAAGGCGTAGATGGCGGAACGCTGCTCGGCGTCAACCGAGTAGAACGCCATGCGGAAAAAGTTGCTCGTGCCGTTGTGGCACTCTTGCACGAACGATTCCGCGTCGGCGTGCCAGAGCTGCGTGTGGAAGGAGCCTTCGGACTTCGTACTGGGGCAGGTCAGGGACAGGTGGTGGTATGGTGATTCGTCGAATCCGGTCCACCTGTCGGCAATCGCCATGAGCAGCGTTGTAAGGCAGCTGCACCTGGAATGAGCAGCTTGACTGCAGGCCCAGAAGCAGAGGTCCAGAGACGTGGAGGGCGGATACTCGATTTGACGGAGAAAGAAGAGGCTGGATGTCGCAAACCTACCACAGAGGCGCAAACGCTGCAGGCTAGGGAGGGAAGCTTTGTGCTTTTTGCCGACTGCGAGGTCAGGTTCGTCTAGATGCGGCCAGTCGCCATTTTCGACCACAACCAAGTCCAGCGAGAGCTGCTCGAGATTCGGCATAGATCCCAAAAGGATCAGCAAGTCATCTGCAGGAATGGAGTCGAAACATCCTGCTAGATTAAGCGTTCGAAGATGAGGAGTAGAGGGTATGTGTCCGGGTATCGTGATGTTATAGTTGTAGCAGGATAGCTCCTGCAACTGCGGGAAGTCGGCGGTAGATGAGAAGGGACTCGAGGTCTGTCCGTATCCGGTGAACATAAGCCGGAGGCAAAGGGTACGCCCGCGAGTGCCGCTGAAAGCCTCCTGCGCCTCATATATTGTGAGATCGTCTGGAAGCGGGAGACAACCGTGGCGGATGCGGTCGGCGTGTGCAAGTACCAGCTTGCACGATTCGGCGACGTTCTCCTTATTGGCGTATGTGTAATCTAGGCTCGGATCGTAGATGGAGAGATGGAGAGCTCCTGACCTGTCTAGCAGGTCCAGAACGCATTCCGGACGAGTGAGGAAGATATGGGTTGACAGCTGCGGGTACGCCAAGGCGACGCGCCGCCATGCACGACAGACATGCCGTATCTTCAACCAGGAGTAGGGTGCAGGGCTTGAGCGACCAGTTATAGGAAGGTGGTCGTCGTCGGAGCGGAAGAACGTGAACGAATGGGAAGCCGCCGCCGTAGCGGCGCACACGTCGAGGATGTGCCAAAGGAAGATCTTCGCGAGCAGCTCTTCCGGAAGCTGCTCGACAGGAAAACCTACAGGTGAGGCGTAAGAATCGCGCCGCGTTCGAGGATTCGTAGCCACGCACCGACCCCGCGCTTTGACCTCTCCTGTAAAGGTTTCTGCTTCCGCCTCCTCGTCAAGAACCCTCTGGACTGCGTTGACTTCGCTGTTTCAGCGACGCCATTCTGGACTGAGGAAGGGACCATGGGTCTGCGATGGGTTAACACCAGCCTTGCTCACAGGGTACGGAAAGTTAGCGTACGGGATATGGAGAAGGCCGAAGTTTTGAAGCCTTAGCCTAAGTGCTGGGCGGCGAAGTGCATAGCCGCGGCGGTGCCAACCTTATACGACGGCGACTATCAAGGCTGCGGACCAACGCCTTCGGCTTTTCGTGTATGCGCCCAACGTCCACATGGACAGCAGTCTTTGGCGCGAGGAAAGTCGAGACTGTACGACAATTTTTGGAACGGTAGTGGTGGAAAGACAGGTTCTAGCAAGCAGCGCCCCAAGCGTAAGTTACTCGCTTACATGCCTTTACTTACCGTGGTAACAAAACGGTTCGTCAGACCCCTGGCACCGAGACCCTGGGGACTCCGGACCGTTGAGCCTGGCTCAGCTCGAGGCTCTGGTCACTGAATTTCGAGTCAGCTCGCCACCTCTTCTGGAGCCGCTTAAATGGGAGATATCTGGAAATAATATCTGCCAGCGAGGCGGACAGTGACGATATGACCTGCGGAACCTTCTACGCTCGGACCTTTCGACGTTGTATCTTCCATCACGCCGCCAGGTCGGTCTCGCTCGCGTCAGATACGTCGTCTCCGTGTCTGTTTGCTGGCTCATGTTACAAAAACGCTTATTGGGTCGGAGGCAGTGAACATTCAACAGTGTTTATACGACCATCTTAATAGCTGGTGGACGTTCACGGAATACTACAGTAATACAGATACATGCATGTCCTGGCGTCCCGCTACTCAGGCGTCCCAAGGTCTCCCGCCTCCTTCGGCTTACAGGTATCCCAGTTATCTGCCCCTTTGAGCCTCTTTGGAAATATGAAGTCCTCCTGTTGACGAACGACCACACTATGGTCATGAATTTCGCCATCCTTGCAGCCGCGAACCAGCTGAGGGAGCACGACGAGCGACGTGTAACCGGAGGAGAGCATATCGCGTATTACCTTGTGCTGAAGCTCGAGACAACCGATAAGCTGGGAATATTCTTCCGCTGTTGCGACATTAGTGTGCAACACAGGTTGCGGCGGTGGCGAGGCAGGGGAAGGTGCGAGTCCAGTCGAAGTGACGGCGAGCTCGTGCGGCATGATCGATAGCGTCGAGTCATACAGCACCGGGCAGTGATTCTCCGTCAGTACGTCGACGAGGCGCCACAGATACGCCAAGCTCTTCCCGCTTTCTGGAACTGCAGCAACGACCTTCGCCTCTTCTTCGCACAAAAGCTTGCCCGAGGCGCGGTTTCGAAACACGAAACCGTGGTCGCGCGGCAGAGCGGCCCACAGGTGGTGCGGGTCGTCTGGGTGGAAGTTTCCCCACGTGACTGTGATGCGCTTCTTCCCCCAGTGGTCGAGCGTCGCGAGGCTGGCCCGCTCGCCGCGCCCGGTCACAAATGCGAAGGTGGCTTCGTGCGGCGCGTCGACCCAATCGCATGTGGCGTGAAGAAACCACCATGTGGTCGCGGAGCCAGCCTCGCTCGTCGTGGAGAAGCTAGTACCCTCCCCGGCGCTCACGAAGTCCCGTGCGGCGACGAAGTGACCTGTTTGTGCGTTCTGCAGGTAGAACCCACGCCGGAAAGAGTGGTCGACAGGTTCAAGCTGAGGCGCTCCAAGAGATGGTGACGGACGCGGTGGTCGCGCGGTCCATGGGTAGCGGATGAGGCGCCATTGCTGTGATGCGGATGGACCGCCGTACACCGGTTGATGGGCGAGATGCAAATAGTCGCAGTCCGAGCCTGCTGGACATGTCGCGTCGAGAAGACGGCGGGAATTGGCGGATCTGATGGCGCAGTAGTCGGTTCTGTGGGTGGTAGTATGAGCACAGTATGGCAGCTTATCAATAATTTATCCTCCGATACTTACAACTCCGATCGTCGTACACCGACAAACTCCCAGATCTGATGAGGCTCACCATGCAGCCACCACAGAGCTACGCGATTATCTTCATCAGGAGTGCGTTCGTCGAGGGCAGCGCCGGTCGCCAGGCTTCGAATAATGTACCTATTGTCGGTGCCGTCTATCCGAAATATTGTCCAGAGCTGGTACGGAGACAATTTAGTGCCGGCTGGTGCAGCATAGACGTGAGAGGCTTCAGAGGTGGGCCTGGAGTTCTCCGCTTCTATCAGACGTCCTTTAGACGCATCGGACACGACGTATAGGCCTTCCGTAACGTGCATCGTCTGATCTGCGATGTTCACGCCGCTCATCTATCGGGAGGCATCAGTGTGACGATCTCCTGGTGTACCGGGGGACATAGAGCCGCTCACTGTTCTTGATAAGGATTGAACATGTTCGATCAGAGTTTGCTGTGAGGTGCGCATGTTCACGTTGCATCTAAGCTACAAGAAAATTCATGAATGATCAGAACAAATCGAGATCGATAGAGGTTGCGTACTTCAAATAATTGGAATGCATGAGTCAGTCGTGTATCGAGGGAGACTAAGAACGAGGCATCTTCGGATGTGGAAAACATCTTCTTGTACCACGGCCGCGAAGCTATCTGTTGCGTGAAGCGTAGGATATCTTCCATCGTTCTATGCAGATTGTCAATTAGACCAGTCGGAATGTGGATGCAGAGATAATGGGTGCGCACCTGATCAACTCGCGAAGGTCACTTTCCAGCTGCGCATTGACCGTGATACCTTCGCTTTGGCACACCTGTGCGACTGTCAGAACAGTGCTGTTTGCTCGGTCGCTGATATCCCTGATGCTTTTCTCTTCGGCCTGCAGCTTCTGTATTCGTCTCTCAGCTACCTGCTGAGGGGGTAATAAAGGTCCACGCGCACCTCTATGGTCTCCAAAATTGTGACGCTTATTCCTGCGAGGTATTTCACCACGGGCAATGTGTCAACAGCTTCAAGAACGACCTTGAGAGCGCCGAGCGCCGCACCGCCGGCACTCAGGGCCAAATCGGCGCGGCTTCGCGAGCCCTCGCGAGGAGTCGTGTGCATCTCCAAGGAACGTGGCGAGATGCTGACAACTGGGACGGGTGTGACAGGTCGAGATCTTGGGCTAGTCATGGTTGCGGTTGCGGTGTAAGAGCGAGATCTGTGCTGCGCACAAGAGAGCTTAGATTGTATCAGGCGCTCCCACGGTTGATAAGTCTGTGCTGGCAACAATCCAGAGCACCCCTGACTTCGCATCGAGGACACGGCCTGATCTCGGAATGAAGAGAGGGCCTATCGGTCTTTTTTTCGACCTAGGTTGTACGAATCCCACCGAGTCAGATAATCCGTACGTCCCTCTAGCGAGCGCATCAGGGAGGCGCGCAGATATCCCAACTATCCTGCCCTTCCAGACTGCAAGACAGGGAGAGGTCGTTGAAAGGGCGTTCCGAGACCTCCCGGACGGTCCCGTTCTTCCCCCAGCTTAGGAGCTGCGGCAAAGGCACGACCGCGCCGCAGCCATCCTCGTGCAGCTCTTGCAGCACCTCATGCTCGTGGCGCAGGTGGTCGAGTACCTGCCGGCGGAAGTGCTGGCTCGTGAGCTGCACGCGGAGCACCGCGCCCTCCGTCGGCGGGGCAGCGTCCGGCGGCGCGCCTGCGAGGGCAGGCGGCACGCTCGACAACGCCGCGTCATCAAGCACGGCGCACACCGCATGCGTCGACGAGGCGCCAGTGGCACGTCGGGCTGTCCGCGCACGCCGACGCCGCGGCGTCCACGCATCCGCCCGCGCCCGCGCAGAGCACCTGCCTCGAGGCGCAGGGCGAACGCGTCCGCGTGGGGGACCGGTGCCCACAGGTGGTGCGGGCCGTCGAGGCGGAACGCGCCGAATGCCGCAGAGACGCGCTCGCTGTCGCGTCCGAGGGTCGCGGGGCGCGTGGAGACGTCGCGCCCCGTCGCGAATGCGAATGCGGCTTCGCGCAGCAGGCTCTTGCGCCCGGGGTTGGTACCAACCTTATACGACGGCGAGTACTTATCAATGCTACGGGCCAACGTCTTGAGACATTCGTGGGTGCGCCTACCATTTCAATGGACAGCAGTCCTTGGCTGGAGGAAGGTTGAAACTGTGCGACAGTTTTTGGAGGAGTGGTGGTGGGAAGACAAGTTATAGCAAGCAGTGCCTTACTTACTTAGTACTCCTTTACTTACTTCGGTAAGAAAACCTTTACTCAAGACCGAGGGACCCCTGGCACCGAGACCCTGGGGACTCTAAACCGCTGACTAGCCTGGCTTAGGTTGAAGCTCAGTCTGATGCGCTGCTTCAGAGCCAGTTCGCTATCTCTTCTTGAGCGTACCAATACCAGCAAAATTCGACGCAGGTATCCACTGCGTCCGGATGACAGCGATGGGCGCCGCTGGCACGGGAAACAAGGGTACTTACACACTCGTATCTTATTTTGCCTACCATGACCGGATGAGCCTTCGATAGGATATGACAAGAGGAGAATGACGGACCTGGCGAAGGCCGTATGACCGATTACATTCGACTAAATCGAAATAGTACAGTATTGCACCGATACACACAGTACAGAAGTCGCACCTAGCGTCTCGTTGCAACACGTGAACGCAAAATGCTGGCACATGATGTGATATTTGGGCGTGGTTCATGCACGTGCAACAGCCCAAATCTATATAATATTTGTAGACGCAAGTACTCAGCGCGACAGTGAGATACCTAGTGTACAGGAACGAGCCGAGCTTAAGCACGGACTATGTGCCAGAGCTGCTTGGTGCTGGTAGTCGTATAGCCTGTGCCCGAGGCTCCCACGACGTCCGTTCCGCTTGCGACATTGCTGTACAGCCCACGTTAGCACATTATACTAGCAATAGCCGAGCTCTGTAGCGATACATACCCGTCCTTGAGCTCGACGTAGGCTACGGAGGGAGTCACATGAGCAAGCGACCGTAGAGGTGGGGCTTTGTCACTTACTCTCCAGCTTTTCGTTCTGAATGCTGTCGAATACGCCAGGAGTATGAGCAAGACTCAAGAGAGCAGCCAAGTAATTCTTACACATAAGCAGTCGTCTTATCGTTGCGCACGATATTCCACCACTGGTGGTTATTGGCGTCCGTATCTTGCTTCAGACCGTTGCACATCACGTTTCCCGTGCCCTCTGCAATCAAATATTTTGATGAGCAATTGCGTCCGCCAGCCATATGACTAGAGCAACGTACCTTTAAGCTCCATGAAAGTGCGCCCGGTGGAGTTCTCGATGTGGTATGTATCTTCGTTCCTGTCCGGGTTGAAGGAGATGATCCACAGCTGCGTCGGGACCCAGCATCCGGTGATATCGGTCTTGGAGACGGCCTTAACTAGTGTACCTGTAATTAGACCATCGATTCAGTATGAAGGGATGCAATTGGATAGGTGAATGCACTTGCCGTCTGTCTTGGCGCCTGTAGACAAGCAGAGTGTTACTTCGCTGAACGCTGCTCATGGTGTGGCAGAACGCACCGTCTGTCAAGTCCAGACAGGTTCCAGTGGCGACATTCTGGATGAAGTCTAAGGCGGTTCAAAGCTCCGTTGGAATGGACGGAGCGAGCTCGGATTCAGGAGTATACGTACAGACACCCTCCTCGAGCGGTTGCGCAGACATGGCGTTGGGCGGGTTGCTGAGAGTTGGTTTCCTCGGGACTAGCTAGTCAACGGGGCAGACAAAGAGTCTATATAACAGATGTCCGTGCCCCGTATCACGAGCAAACGCCTTCATATGTGTAAGCAATATGATCATGCATACCATGGTGCGCAGAACATCGCTATTGAACCTCGGGTTCGTGAGACCCACGGCCAATCCATCTCGCAGTACAGAACCCAACAGGTCGCACGGTTTGACACTAGAATGGTATGGAAGAGAAAGATTGAATGCCTACACAAACCACATGAGAGGTCGACGTACTTGCCTAAGGCCGCGTGTACAACGCCACCTGGCGGTGGAGGACGGTCATGAGCTTGTCTAAGATCCGTAACGGACGAGAGCGCGCACGTCCTTGCCGACGACCTGTAAGCCATGAGAATATTTCCGGCGTAATATACGATGGGTTGGTCAGCTCAGCCCCGGTACAGCGATGCGAGTACACTTTTGCGTGTACTTGAAAAAGATACTTACTGCTCCCTTTCCATAAATGTTGAACTAGGTTTGATAGAGGCGCTCTTTAAGTGTAAGAAGTTTGGAAAGGGTCCGAAGCAGTCAAGCTACTGTGCGAAGTATGGAAGGCTGTTACATGCATGCCTGCTTCAGAAACACAATGGGCAGATCCTCAGATCTACCAGCATTGTGACTGCGACACCGGGAATCTCAAGTGGCTGCCACAATCTCCTGGGCTCTCAAGGCCTTAGGGCCGGTAAACCAGAGGCAGACGGCCCCGCCTACTACGCGGAACATTTACGGACGTTAAATGGGTATCTCTGGATGCTCTATGCGATCTCGTTTGCTACACAGTGTATGGAGGCCGCGGTGAGTGTTAACCATATGCGGTGTCCGTGGGGCTCGTACCTTTTCTCATACACTTACCAAAGCACAACTGCTGGCCAGAGCGTATCAGGCTTGACGTTCGACGAATGTGCGGCTGCGTGGGTGTGGGAAGTGCGTGAGTACGCATGTGCTTACATCATGCGGACTGAGGTAGGCTACTATTTGAATTCAAAAGCTCGTTTCAACTTCATTTTTGCCTCCGCGAACGCTTCGCGCAGGACAATCCTTCCAAGATACAGGACCCTTTCCAAGTTTCTATCTACGCTCGGGGGTAAGACTTCGATCAAATTGGCCTTCTGGTAAGACGAATGGACACTCGTGAGCTCTTTCTGCGTGTTGACAAAACGGCATACTCATACAGACTAAATACTCATCTCATGCTTCTCATCCATTCATAGCTTTATGACAAGCAGGGATGCAATCGTGCGTAGACAGCACTTCAGTCTGTGGGAATTACGGAGCCTATAACAGTGAGCGGTATTTTCCTAGACTGTGGGGTGACTCGGCTGACTTAGGCGCAGCTTGCGGCGACACATCTTGATATTCAATCGACTCCTTCCATACCATTCCTATGTCATGATAGATATTTAGCTGGGTCTCACGCCGCTGGACGGTTATCATGGGTTATCTCGCTGGCTGATATTGGCTCCATTTATAAAGGTCATAGTTCCTCTGGCGTGCGTTTTCTCAGCCTGAACAAACCTGGTCCTCAGCACCTCGAAGCTTTACCATCGCCATGGCTGCCAAAATAGTCCAGTCAGGAGTTTGTAAGCATGCTACATTCTCGCGACTCGCCATTTTGCTTGCACGTCCCACCTAGTACTGAACGCTTTGCAGATTTTATCCAGAATGTCGCCAGCGGAACCGTCCTGGACCTCGTCGGTGGTACGAGCTGTGACTTTGTTTCCCACTTTCGATGATACAAATTCCGCATATCCGTAGGATCCGATACCGATGGTAAGCATATTACTTCGCGCGCACCATGATGCAGCTACAAACAACGCCTCGCATCAGGAACCAAGGTGACAGCTACGACAAAGCGCGAGCTCTGTGAACAACAGGTCGCGACGCAGCTCTGGGTCATTCAGCTTGATGACAACGAGCGCGATTCGCAGCCATGCCATATCGAGAGCGCGGCCAGCCGCACTTACTTGGACCTTACCAGTTCGTTCATATTCTTGATAACGCGGTCTCACCCCATCGCTCACTGGTCCATGCACGCACAGACGGTACCTCTGACCTGATCTGCAACGGCCTCAAGGGAAGGAATGACGACCCTGATAACCAGTGGTGGCTAATTACGCGCGACAGCAAACGAACCGCCTACGTGTACGCTCCGCGCCTCCTTTGTGATCGCCTAGTACTGACGTTCCTGCATTTTTACACAGTATCTTCAATACTAGCACTAAGAGTACGTCTCCTATTTTTTTTTCCTAGCACTAGATACTAACGGAAGCTTTCTCAGCTTACGTGACTCTGAAGGACGGGTATGCACAGCTAGAAAATGGCTGCAAGGCGCGCTGACGCACATTGTACAGGAAAGTCGCCAGTGGCACTAGTGTCGTCGGTGCTTCGGGCACGGGCTCCGCTACAACCGACACGAACCAGCTCTGGCACATCGTCCGCGCCTGAAGGCAGCTCGCGCGGCCTCTGCAGAAGTATTCCGTTGCCCTACATCTATTTAGCGAGCCCGAATATGGAGACGAGCGAGGCTTGGGGGCCTCGATCGGGAAATCGAACATATTATCTTGGATTTGTTCGAAGCTTTTGGGACTGATCGGATGAACGCCGAGGGTGCCGACTGCGAAATCGCGTATCATGAATGCTGCACGGCCGCCTCCCAGGGCTCGCAGGAATATCCTAATCTTAATCGGACGCTGTGCTACTGCTGATTCAAACATAATGGCGCCGCGATCTGATATTGCACGGCGAGGATAGAGTGCGATCCAGACATGCCGATGCTATCCGTCATCTATTTGCAATGCAATGTCTGGTACAACATAGAGTCCTGCAAGAAGCGTTCAGACAGTAGCAGATGCATAAAGTGTAAAAGGAGTGGTGATAATACGCTGGCAGTAACGATAGAGCGCTCGTGTTCGATGCTGTGAGGCCCTCCGGGCCTCCTTAAATACAGGACACATATTAATCAAAAATTCTGCAGATAATCCGTCGCTGACTAACCCCGACGTCATAGTCTTTCCAGCGCGTTTCCTCACGCCCCACTGCTATATGCGCACATGCGCGGCGCAACGACATTCCAACAGACAGATCAGATCCTCAGAAGTGTCCCAGAGAAACATCCAAGATGCCGCCGACAATCTGTGCCCTCGATATGCTGCCGCATTGAGAACTCGAACTTCCCCGTAGATGCGTCCTTATACGATTTTCTCATTGCTTTATTACTAGATTTTACATCATGCTGACGGCCACGCTCTCATGCCGCAAGATAATCTGGTAGCGGCGACGACAATTGAATGCTGCGGGGCTTGGATGCGTCAAGAACGACAGATGTTGAGCAAGCGTGGTACAGATATCTTTTTATGAGCTCTACTATTCCAACGCATTCAGGCATACATGCTGATTGTATTACTGATAGTCAATATCGTCCCTGGCAGCCGGGTCGTGACTCAGATGTCTACGGATGCGATCCAATGTCCGCTGTTAGAGTTCGCTGACTGTCCCTTTGCTCAAACTTCTACTACAGATGTCCCTCGGCCTCGCTCTGGTACATGGGCGGGGCTGTTCCCTCCGCGATGCTGCTCTCAGCCCTTCGCGTGGCTTCTCCCTCCACCCTTGCATCGCCTATCGACCTCGCGTCGTCCGCCGCCTCTGCTGTCCTACTTCTCGCGGCACGTTGCTCACGTCGAGATGCCGACGGCGTGCAGAACGGGACGAGAGCGTACTGCGCCTTCTCCGAAATGCGCGGTGTCGGTCGTGATGCATTCGCGGAAGCGAGGGTGAATGGAGAAACGGAGTAGTACCCTAGCGTGGGATGGAGGTACGACGACGTCTGCGTATCGGCAGAGATGAAACCATGCTGATATTGATCTCCCGCCCCCCTAGAGCTAGGGGATGTAGTGTACCCGAGGAAGTGATCATAATCCCTGTTCGCAGCCCCGCGCCGCTGACGTCCGCGGCATGCTTTGTAGAGTAAAGCCAACAATACGAAGACGATGATGGCGATAGAAGCGGCGACAGAGATGATAATGGTACGTGTCGCCCGTGAGACACCAGCTGTGCCGGACTTCACTGTCGTTGCAGAGGCGCTTGCCGGACTTGTGAGGGAGGAAGTCGATGCCGATGCGCCAGAAGTTGGGAACGAAGCCGCTGCGGACGTAGTGGCTGCGGACGTAGTCGTCACGGTGAGCATTGCTGAGTTGCTTTCCGTCCCATCATCTCTACGACTTGCGATTTAGCATTTGAGTGCGGGATAACGCTGAGCACGCACCTTAAGCTTGTATACATCAGATAATCCAATAATGCGACACTAGTCGTCTTGTTCCCCAAGCCATTCTGCATCCTCCAGAAATGTGTTGTATCGTCCAGACCTTCGGCTTTGAACAATAGCTGATTATACTGATAGGTGTAGGACGTCGTCTGCGGTACAGAAAGGCGCCCCGCATCCTGTCCGTCGAGGAAGAATGTAAGCTCGAGGTCCCATGCTCCGTCGAGAACCCCAAACGCGTATAAAGCGGTACCTGCAATAATGACATCGTGAGCCCATTTTGTGTACGTGGGTGAGGTGTACACACCATTGAAACTAAATGTTGCGTTTCCCGGGACAGTTTGGGATGGGATGTTGGGGTTGTGCGTCGTGCCGTGCCATGATCCGTCTCGCACTTGGGTAACATCCGGCGAAGCCTCGCAGGCTACAATCGAGTCGACGCATGCCGGCCCGACTGCCCAGTCCCCTTCGTAATTGATCCTTTCTCCCGTCGTCAGATCCGAGCCTTCGTCGTCAACGGTAACGTTCACCAATGCGCCGAGAGCGGTAATGAGGTGTATGACAGCCGACAAAACCAGGGTGAAGAAGGAGAAGCGGCGAGCGAGGATCATCGTTGTCAGGCTCCCTAGCTCCCAGCGAAGACGACGGGGGTGGAGGTCGATGATAGCGCAGACGGAGGAGACATCTTTTCTATCGAAGAAGCTCTACTTTAAGGCTGTTCTCTACATTTAGGTTTGAAGCGTTATGACAGGCGCAAACAGATGACATCTTCTCGAGTGTACCGTGTAATCAAAATGGAGGGCTGAGCATGTGGCGGCTGACATGGTATCGTTTTCTCGCACAGTGCTGCCCTGTGTGTTATCCTGTGACACCGCTACGAGCCACGCGGAGTGCATGGTCAGACCAAAGCCTTCCGACGACTTTCAGGGCATCAAGGCCGATAGCAACTTCCGCGGAAATGGCCTGCACTGCCGGATTAAGTCGGGTAATGATATATCTATATGTATGCACATGCATCGCATTATAATCACAAGAGTAACGTTACGCAGTACGCTTGGGGCATACGAGCTAGTCTATTGGGGGTCTGTGATCCCGAGTGCGACGAAAATGCCGACGGACTCGCCAAAGACAGCTACACGGAGGACGTTTATGATTGAATATTGAGCCGTGATGTAGGTACTCGTGACAGCGGCGTGAATTGTTCAATTACACTGATCTTCACAGGCTGCTATACGTATCCAATACGCTGTTACATCTCTCCAGATGTATTCCCTGGCATCGCTTGGCGACCTTCTGGATATATGCGTTGATCATTGGCTAACGTTGCCAAATATTGTCTCCGCCTTCCAAGCTCAACCGTCCGCGCACGCTTCGCCGAGAGCCTATGCTTTTATCCTCGTTGTCTTCGCACGGCTGCTTGGGAGACTGTGTAGATGAATTACTGCTGTGAGCGTCACTACCCTCTGCGCTGTCCGAGGAGTTCCGCTCATTCTTGCCAGAGTCACCCTTCCCGAAGCTGCAGACATCTCAGTAAGACTGTCCTTCCGCAGCGCTCCATGCTGTGTGGTACGTACTCGGAGGGCTCGGCAACATACCGCTCCATCTGACAGAATGTTTCGTGCTTGAGATCTGGATAGTAGGAGATGTAATCTCGGTGGGGGACGTGCGCCTTCTGCTGGGCCCGGAAGCGTCGTCAGTAGCGTTTAGCCCACTCGGGCCCACCGATGTCAGTACTCTGTGAGCAGTGTCTATGGAGGTCGATGTCAGAGAATGGGTAGAGGCAAGTGGAGACGTCAGGCGCTCACTCGATTGGATCATACGCCGACGGACCTATCTCATCTTCGAACTCGCTGAGAGTCCCCAACGCTTCATCGTCCGCGTCATTTCCGCCATCTTCGTCCCAGATGTACGGAATAAGACTTCTGTGATCAGATTGAGTAAATATACGAGCTCATATAGCGCCAATAATGACTCACGGGGTGCGCTTGTCCATCGGAGAATTGTCCCCGTCCTCGCGTTCTGAGGAATTCATGGACATCGGCAGACATCTCGGTTTTGGAGTCCACAACGTGGCCTTCCCGTTCCCTCTTCTGGCTCAGATATTCTACATCGTCTCTTGCCACCTCCTCGACGATTCTACGGTGCTCTTCTTCGGCCTTCTTCCTCTCCTCCTCTTCCTTCGCCATGCGCTCCTTCGTCACCTCCTTGTGAACCTCTTCCTCAAAGTCGCTCTCGTCGCTCCTCGACGTCGACCTCACCGAACTGCGTAACCACGCTTCCGCCAGCGTCATACGGTATGACGGAGAGTGTTGCATCTGTTGTTCCTAGGCGCATAATTTCTCGCGTAGTCTGCTGAAACAATAGATCTAAAGATGAGAAAATTACGGTAGGTATGCAGACGAGGCAGACCACGCCTATTACTTACGTCGCGCCGTCAGTGCGCGCAAAAACGCAAGATGGGCGTCCCACGAAGGCTCTCGTGCAACACTGTGTAGCAGTAACATGTCTGATTGGAGTTCTCATTATTCTGCCATCTGTTGTACACGCAAATTGGCAGTCAAAATCGAGCGGCCCATCCGCGCCTTTACTTGAGGAGCCCGTACGTATCGCCATATTTGTCCAGTATCTTCTTGATCGGGTCCTCGCGCGGCTGCGTGAGCGTGACGATCAAGGCCACGACCGCGACGATGATGCCGATGCCCGCGAGCCCTTCGCCTGACGTCAGCTGTGCAGTCATCCTACCAGAGGGAAAGCACTCACAGATGCCGAGCGTGCCCGCGATAGCGGCGATCTGCGCCGCCCCCGCGAGGGACGCGACGATCTGCACGGAGAACGCGACGATGCCGAGCGCGGCGATGACGACCTGCACGCCCGAGAAGATCTTGTCCATCGGCCGGCCCTCCTCGAGCGCCTTCTTGAACTCGAACGCGCTCGCGACGAGCGTCGCCATCGACACGAAGAAGCCTGCGCGCGAGGGGGTCAGACGCTGCTTCATAACATGGTACAGGGTCACGCACCAAAGGCGAGTCCGATGCCCTTCGCGATACTGATAATCGGCTGTCAGTCATGGTACGGAGCCCGAACCTGCGCATCGACTCACTTGGCCCAGTTCCTGGTGAAGAACCCTTTGACCGCCGTCGCCGCCTTGCCAATGAAGTTGGGCACCTTGCTCCCAATCTTCGCGACGACCTTCGCGCCCCACGCCTTCGCCGCCTCCATCCACGCCGCCGCGCGCCCGGGCACGAGCTTCCCGATCGCCTTGCCCAGCCCGCGCGACATTTTCGCGGCGGCCTCGCTCTGCGCGAGCTTCGAGAGCGGCTTGCCAACGAGCGTCTTCACCTGGCGGCTCGCGTCCGCGAGCGACGCCCAGATGCTGACCTGCTCGGGCAGCGAGAGCGTGCCGGCGCCCTCGCCGAGCGTCTTCTGCAGGAAGAAGATGCCGGCGAAGACGACCGCGGCGCGCGCGGCCCAGCGGAAGACCGCGCGCCCGCGCGCCCACGCCGCCGGCCAGAAGCCGCGCTGCTCGTTGCGCGTCACGGCCGAGGAGAGCTCCGCGAGCGACGGCGCGCGCTTCAGCTGCTTCGCGTGGTCGTTCAGCCCCTCGACGAGCAGCTTCGCGAGCTCGGAGGTCGTGAGCTGGTCGCGCTCCTTGAGCAGGCGCTGCAGCTCGACGTACTCCTTCGTCTTCGTGATGTACGTCTTCGTCGCGTCGTTCTGCATGCCGTCGAGCTCCTCGAAGAACTGGAACGCATGGTCAGCTCAGCGTCGGCAGCGTTGCACGCCGCGCGCACCTTTATGATGTTGCTCTCGTGCTCGCCGCTCCACGGGATGCCGTCGAGCACCGCGAACGGCGCGACGCCGTGCAGCTGAGCGATGATCTCTGGGATCGTCGGGTCACCCTCCTCGAGCGTGCCCGCCTCATCCTCGAGGATCTGGAGCTTGATGTTCCAGTCGTACACGTCGTGTGCGATCTTCGAGTCGCCAGCCTTGACGCGCCCCGTGAGCTCGCGGATATGCAGGTCGCCCACTGGAGGCGCATATAGTCAGCGGTGCGCCTGGGAGCACGGCGAAACGCTGCTCACCGAGGTGCTTGGCGAAGATGCCATACCACTCCTTCGCGTGCGTCAGGTACACCTCGAACTCTTTCACAGCGCGGCGGTAGCCAAGCCGGTAGCACGCCTGCGCGACCTCACGGTACTGGCGCTGAATCTTCGTCTTCTCAGGCTCGCCCCAGCCCCACATCGCGACGTAGTCGCGCGCGCCCTGCTTGACCTCGGCCGTCTGCGCGCACGCGCGCACGAACGCCTTGCACTTGTCCTCGTTGATGCGGTCCTTCTGCGCCTGCGAGACGCCGGGCGTGTTCTTGAGGAAGCTGAACACGTTCACGAGCGCCGCGCGCGCGAGGTAGTCCGGGCCGAGCGCGGCGATACGCGTCTCGTCCGCGTCGAGCGTCTCCATGTCCGGTGAGAGCATCTTCATCACGTCCGCGGGCGCGCTGTTCAGGATGATCTGCGGGCGCGTCAGCACGAGATTAGGCAGGGTATCGGTGCACGTACGCGCGCGAAGATGCGGTCAGCCTCCTCCTGCGCCATGTCCTCCGTGACGGTGCGCGTCTCCCGCGTCGTCTTCCCGTCCGCGCCCTCGACCTCGACCTCGACGTCCTTCGTCGTCGACTTGAGGCTCGTGACGGCCATGAGCTGCGTGACGGTGCGGTCGCCGGGGCCGCGGGTCGGGCCGCGCGCGACGGTGCGCGCGCGGTCCTTGGACGCGCGCCAGGTCCCGCGCCACGCGTACGCCTTGTTCTTGTGGATGAGCGTG
Organism: Phanerochaete sordida; assembly: GCA_019973155.2. NCBI lineage: Eukaryota > Fungi > Basidiomycota > Agaricomycetes > Polyporales > Phanerochaetaceae > Phanerochaete > Phanerochaete sordida. The sequence goes on along the minus strand of BPQB01000012.1, from coordinate 243,298 downwards.
CCGGCGAAGGCCTGCTTGTCCTCCTCGACCTCGCTGTTGAGCGTGATGGTGAAGGTGTAGTCCTCCTTCTTGCTGTCGGCGTCGCCCTCCATCTTTACGAGCGTGGTCTGGCCGGGCGTGCTGTGGTCGAGCGTGGTCTCCGCGGACACGTCGACGTCGTTCACGAAGCACTGGTAGATGGTCAGGGCGCGACGAAGTTGAGTATTCGCGACGCTCATACCACGACGGGAGTGCCCGGGCTGTGCATCTCCATGCCCCACTCCAGAGAGTACCAGGGCGCCCAGTCGTCGTCGTCATCTTCGTCAGCGCCATCTTCGGTCTTCAAGCGACGCTCGGTCTTGAACTCTGTCATGTAGATCTTCTGGGTGTCCTTGTCCTTCTCGGAAGCAGCTCCGCCTCCGCTGCTCGACGTCATGGATGAGCCGCGATTAAACATTTTAGAGCAGCGATAACTCACATTGCGTTGAACATCATGAAGGGCGACGCAGCGCCCATGCCCATGGCAAGCGGGCCTGCATTCGAAGCGCTGTACAGCGTCAGCGGCTGTGGAAGGTACCGTTGAGGAAGACGACTTACAATGCGCTTGTCATGAGCGTAGAACCGTAGGCCGGTGGCCCCTCTCCGGGGCCAGGCAGCATGGGCGACGCGGTGACCAGGACGCACTCGCCATTGCAGCACGTCACGGTACCGATCGCCTCGCGGAGGTCGTCGGTGAAGCAGCTAGTTGTTGATGTCAGCGACGCGACAGCGAGTAAAGCGAGACGATGGCGTACAGGCGGCCCTCGCAAAGGTTAGCACCGGCGCAGCTCCAGGTGACGGTGTTGCTGAGGTCGTTCCACATGAGCTCCTTCTCTGCGACCTTCTCGGTGCCGACGCAGAGCGCCCTAGTCGTCGCGTCGTAGAGGACGTGGCCGACGGGGGCGACGGTCTTGTCCTCGACGTCGTCCGCGAAGACGTCGTCGTCGGACGACCGGAGCTCGAAGAGCTGCGTGCCGAGGCGGACGGGCAGGGGGATGGAGGTGTCAAAGACGTCGGCCATGTTGGATGCTGGGCTTGCGGTGCGGGCGCAGTCGCATTTATATGAAAAGAAGGTATGAGTCCTCTACGTTGTTCGGTATGTCGCTTGGTCGGAGAGTAAAGTGTAGTAGGGACGGATGTGCTGAAGTGGCGCTGCGTGATCCACTCGCGCGGGTTGCATCTGTCAACGTTAACCAACGTTCATGGTGGCGGCTCGACATGAGCCATTTGCAGCGAAAGGTTTCTGAGAGGATACTGACGTCGCGTCGATAGCTTCGACACGCGTCCTGGGGGCCTCTAGAAGATGTCGGATCTCCGGAGCTTTGCATCCGCCGACGATACATGCGGAGCGTCTTCAGTTTCGTCTGTCGGCACTGTCAGCAGCGGCCCAGTCCTGCGGCAGAGAAAAAAGCGGGGCTCACGTATTATGTGTACATCTATGTCCTTTGATGGTGAGCCCACGATGTCGCGCCGGCCAGGGGCACGATATTCATATATCCGCACCCGAGCGCCCTCGTTCTGAACGTCCAAGAGTCTCCTGTTGACCATACGAGGGTCGAAATGAGCTCTTTTTCCCAAACATACGATATAACGGTGCTCTCATCTCACGTCGGAAGGTCATGGCGTTCGTTTTCGGCATGTGAGCGCAGCGGGGCTGTAACAAACTGAAACAGGGAGATAAGTCGTCGCTGGTGACATCCAACTTCTTCGCGAACACACCTCATACATCGAGAACGTTCTCGAGAAGGAGAAACGTATATAATAGTGCGGGAGGGCTGCGTGAAAGCTTGCTGTGCATAGACATGTAAAACGAGACGAAGGCGACAGTGGTGGCTGGAATCCGGGCGCGCCTCCGAGGGCGTCCGCGCCTAGCGCCACGAGGGGAGCGCATCAGGCGCGACTGATGCGCCTTTCGCTGACGTATCTGGCCTGCGCGTCGCGCGGCTGTGACATGTTGAGTTCCGGGACCTGTGCCCGCCACTTCCCAGTCCTCTGCACTGCATCCTCTTCCAGCACAATGTGATCTGCTCATGGTCCTGTGCGGCGTCCCGGGGCTGCCGGGCCTCGCCAGTGGCACAGCGGGACGTTATAACACGATGACACAGCCCGGCGCGGCTCGCGCTTCTGCTTTGCCCTTTGGTGATCGCAATGTCGAGCAAATTGTGGGTACGTGTCCTCTTCAAGGCGCTCCCATAGCTCACGCCTTTGTTAGTCGTCTGCGCGATATGGGCGCCCTCAAACGCGCCCTTCCTAGGATCTCAGGACCCGGATCCGCGCATCCGCTCAGGCGCATCGCTGCTAGGCTGAGGGCGAGATTCGCAGGTAGCGGAAAGCAGAGGCACATACCAGGTACGTGGCGCATCATGCGAAACCACACAAGCGATCTTCATGAACGGCTCCAGGCTTTCCCATCGAGCGACTCCCCGAGGAACTCCTCGCAGAGGTGTTCTCGTGGGTCATCGCCTACTGCCGCCAGGCCGCCCTGTGGGACTCGTACTCTTTTGCCTTCTACGGCTTCGACGATGAGCACGCCTCCCATCCAGGCCAGTGTCCCGCCGCGCCGTACGCCTGGCTAAAGATCCGGCACGTCTGCCGCTACTGGCGGAAGGTCGCTTTGGCGCATCCGCGGCTCTCCACGACCATCTTCCTCACGCGCCCGGAGTGCGTCGAGGACATGCTGCGCAGAGCTGGCACGCTGCCGCTTGCGGTGTACGACCCCTCTGTGCGGTATATCGATACCCACTCGGACTCTGTCGCTGCTGCCCGCCTTATGGTCCTCGAACATATCGCGCGCATTCGCCATGGGACCTTCGCGTACACTGACAATCCAAACGCAATAGATTGGCCAGATTTCCTGACATCTCAAAGTCATAAGACATGCACCGCGCAATCGCTCGAGCTGCTGTCCATGGACGACGGATACCCCGCATACTCAACCCTCTCTACGATACATTTTCCTAACCTACGAAAGCTATCCTGCTTTTACTACGACGTCGTCGTGCCCGGCCAGCTGCTCGACGCCCCGCAGCTGCACACACTCCACCTAGTAAAGTGCACAACGCCCATCTCCGCGCCCGAGCTCCTGCGCCTCCTCGGCTCGCTCCCCGCCCTCACCTCCCTCTCCCTCATCCTCGTGCTCCTCGAAACCGAAGACTTACCGCACCTCGACTCCCTCTTCCGCCACGCCTCGCTCACAAGCAGAACGTGTGCGCTCCCACACCTCGCGCACCTCGCGCTCTGCACGTGCACCGCCGCCTCCGGCCTCTCCCTCCTCGCACACATCGCCCACCCCGCGCACACATCCCTCGACCTGCGCTTCTCCGAGCTCAGCACGGGTGCACACGCCGCCTGCGCGTGCGTACCCGCCGCGCTTGCCGCGACGTGCGCCGCGTGGGCCGCGCTCGAGGCGCCGTACGCGAGTGTCGCGGTCACGTGCCCCCGTCGCGCGGACGACGCGTTCTGGCTCGAACTCTGGCCTGCCCCCTCTCCATCTCCCACCCCCACTTCCCACCTGAGAACGCACGCCACGCGCCCCCACCCGTTCTTCCGCCTCGGCATCCACGCGCTGCACGCGCACTCACTGCTGTTCACGCACCTCCTGCGCTGCGTGCCGCACGCCGCGCACATCACGAGTGCGCGCCTGTGCACGCGACGCACGGGCTGGAGCGCGGGCAGCTGGGCGCGGATTTTGTGTGCGCTGCCCGCGCTCGAGCGGCTTGAGGTGCGGTGCGAGGTCGTCGGGCGCGGCGCGCTCGGCGGGCGTGTGCGCACGCTGGGGGATAAGCGGGCGGATAAGCAGGGGAATACGTGGGCGTGGGCGGACGCGCGCGCGGTGTGTCTCTCGCTGCGGGAGCTGCGCGTCGAGGCGGCGCGTGTGCCGCGCTGGCGGTGGCGTGCGGCGCGCGAGGTGCGTGATGCGGGTGGGTTGGCGGAGGTCGTGCGCGTGCTGCGGGCGCAGCGTGGAGATGAGTTGGACGTGGGGGTGGTCTATTGCTGAGCATGTCTTGCTGCTGCCGCCGTGACCAGCCTGTTTGCTTTGGACACACATTTATGCGTTGTATGGCTACGAGTCAACGGCGGCGAGATCTGATATCTGAGTGACGACGTTTTCCTGGCGTGTGCTGCAATAGTGACCGAGCACGTAAGTGAGCCTCTTTCACATTTCCCGCCGACAAGCCGCTGACGTACGGCCACGATTACAGCGTATGCCGCGGATTCGTGAGGTTCCTGCGCGCGGGCGCTGTGTCGCAGCTCGGGCGGAGAGCGCAGTCCATGTCGCGGCGACAGCGTCGTTCCGGGGGACGTTTGCCATATCGACAGAGCCGTGCCGGGGCTTCAGCTACCCGATCTCGAGCAGGCAATCTCAGGCCGTCTTCCGGCATGTCGAGCCTTTACATGGCTTTACACGTTACGTTTCCGGGGCTCTCGTGGCGCGGATCTCTCCGAAGGGCGCGGTCGCTGTTGGCGCCGTCTCTTTCTCGTTCCCTCCATGCATCGCTCCTCGGTCGCATTCCTGAAGGCCTGGATGCTGTGAGGCCTCCTTTGCCACAATATATCATATATTAGATGAATAACGTCGAGGCACGCAGAAAATGTTGCGACGCAATCGGGATACGCGAACGGCGAAGGCCACGCTGGAGATGCTGCTCTTCCTGTTGACGTGAGCCAACGTTATACATAGGCCTGTGGCAGCTTATGAGAGACATGATACCATTTCAGGTCATATTGAGCCGCTACGTCGAGTCGATAAGGCGACTCTCTGCACCACGACAGAAATACCCTCAAAATATTCCAGTCTCCGACCATGCAGCGTGTCAAACAGAACCGATGACAGCTCCATACACCCGTTGCTTACCAACATATAAGCCATGGCCCCGCGCTGCTCGCCCCGCACGCACCAATGATGGCAGACGTCTTCGACACTACGATCCCCTTGCCCCTCCGCCTCAGCACCCAGCTCTTTGAGCTCCGTTTGTCCGACGACGACATCTTCGCCGGCGACGTTGAGGACAAGACCGCGGCTCACGTCGGCCACGTCCTCTACGACGCGACGACGAAGGCGCTCTCCGTCAGCACCGAGAGGGTCGCCGAGAAGGAGCTCAAGTGGAACGACCTCAGCAACACCGTCACCTGGACGTGCGCCGGCGCCAGCCTGTGCGAGGGCCGCCTGTACGCCGCCTTCCTTCTTTGTTGAGTCCACTGGATTGCTGATGTGCACGACTAGCTGCTTCACCGACGACCTGCGCGAGGCCATCGGCACTGTCACGCGCCGCAATGGGGAATCCGTCGTTGTCACCGCGTCGCCCATGCCCACATATCCCAGAGAGGCTCCTCCAACATACAGAAGTGCAGTCGATCCCAATCCTCTGTACGCTCTACGCTCGCAATGACCTCGTGTAACCGCTGATCCTGTGTAGCGCCTCCAATACCCGGTTTCCATCCCGCGGGCTTGACTACTGCATCTCCCTACATGATGCTTAGTGCAATGTGAGTCGCCGCTTGAGCCGTAAAGTTAATCCCTGCTGACCGACGATCAACTGCAGCGGAGGCGAGGCTGCCTCTGAGAAGGACACGACCACCACCCAGAAGGTTTACATGACAGAGTTCAAGACCGAACGTCGCCTGAAGACCGAAGATGGCCAGGCCGGAAACAGCGGCTGGGTGCGCTGGGACTCATTGGAGTGGGGCATGGAGACGCAATCCCCTGGCACTCCTGTCGTGGTACGAGCGTCTCGACTACTGGGCTGCGTCGAGGTTTCACAGCATCCACCAGTGCTTCGTCGACGACGTCGACGTGTCGGCCTATACCACGCTCGCCCACAGTGACCCCGGCACCACGACGCTCGTGAAGACAGAGGGCGACGCCGGGAGCACGACGGCCGACTACACCTTCAGCATCACGCTGCCCAGCGAGGTCGAAGTGGAGAAGCAGACGTTCACCGGCACGCTCGTGCACGGCGGCGACACATACGAGTGGCGCGGCGCATGGCGCAGGGACAGAGAGCTCGAGCGCGCTGCCGCCGCCGCCGCCGTGAGCGGGGGACCCGGCGGCGGGACCGTCACGCAGCTCATGGCGGTCACAAGTCTGAAGTCGACGACGAAGGAGGTCGAGGTCGAGGTCGAGGGCAAGGACGGGAAGCCGCGCTTCGAGAGGCGCATCGTCACGGAGGACATGGCGCAGGAGGAGGCCGACCGCATCTTCGCACGCGTAGGTAGCCCAATATCCCACCTAGATTCGTACTGACGCACCCGCAGATCATCATGAGAAGCGCGCCCGCGGACGTGATGCAGATGCTCGCGCCAGACATGGCGAAGCTGGACCGCGAAGAGGCGAAGATCGCCGCGCTCGGCCCGGACTACCTCGCGCGCGCGGCACTCGTGAACGTGTTCAGCTTCCTCAAGAATACGGACGGCGTCTCGCAGGCGCAGAAGGACCGCATCAACGAGGACAAGTGCAAGGCGTTCGTGCGCGCGTGTGCTCAGACGTCCCCGGTCAAGGAAGGCGATCACGACTACGTCAAGATGTGGGGCTGGGAAGACAAGGAGAGGAACACGATCCAGAGCCAGTACCGCAGTGTTGCGCAGGCGTGCTACCGGCTCGGCTACCGTCGTGCCGTGAAGGAGTTCGAGGCGTTCCTCGTAGACGCGAAGGAGTGGTACGGCATCTTCGCCCGACATCTCAGTGAGCACCGCCGCGCTACGCCCACGCTTCTACTAACGCGACATGCATCCAGCGGGTGAACTTCACACGCGCGAGCTCACCGGACGTGTGAAAGTCGGAGACACGAAGGTCGCCCACGACGTGTACGACTGGCATAATAAGCTCCAGGTCCTTCAGGACGAGGCTGGAGAAATCAAGGAGGACGATCCGAAGATCGTTGACGTCGTCGCGCACCTGCACGGCATAGCGTCGATCTCTGTGTTCGACGGCATCCCGTGGAACAGCGAGCACGGTAGTAATATCATCAAGGTGTGCGCCGCCTGCGGCCCCATCCACGCTGGGCTGATCGCGCGTTGCAGTTCTTCGAAGACCTCGACGGGATCAAGAACAACGCGAAGCTCAGCTTCATCGCCAAGACCAAGGATTACATCGAGCTGCAGCGCCTGCTCAAAGAGCGCGAGGACCACGACAGTCTGACCGTCGCAGAGCTCGCGAAGCAGGTCGTCGAGGGCCTCAACGACCACGCGCGGCAGCTCACACGCACGCCCTCGCTCGCGGAGCTCTCCTCCGCCGTGACGCGCAACGAGCTGCGCGGCTTCTGGCCGAAGACGCTCGCGCGCAGCCGCACCGTCGCGCGCTGGATCGCGCGCGTTGCGGTCGTCTTCGCGGGCATCTATTTTCTGCAGCAGACTCTCGGCAACGGCGCTGAGACCTTCTCATTGGCCGAGCAGGTCAGCATCGTGGCGTCGCTTGCGGACGCGGGCATCCAGGCCGTGCGGCTCCTCGCTGTGCCGATCAGGTGGGTCGCGCAAACCGAATTCGCCGCGAAGGTCGCGGCGAAGGTCGCCGCGGTCGCCGTAAAGATGGTGAGAGGCCTCGGCAACGCACTCGGGAAGCTCGTCCCCGCGCGCGCCGTCGCGTGGATGGCGGCCGTGAGGGCGTGGATCAAGAGGGTCTTCGGGAAGGGCATCCCGGGCGTGGGCACCGCCGCGAAGGCGGTGAAGGGCTTCTTCACGCGGAACTGGGCCAAGTGCGTTGCCGTGCGAGCGTGGCCTCCGCACTGACTGACAGACTGCCGCCAGCATCGCGAAGGGCATCGGCCTCGTCTTCGGTGCGCGGCTCCCCGCACTCTGCACGCGCGCGGCGCGCTGACCGGCGCGCACAGGTTTCTTCGTCTCCGTCGCCGCGCTCGCCGCGAGCGCGTTCGAGTTCGCCGCGGCGCTGCGCGAGGGGCGGCCCGTGGAGGCGCTCTTCGCCGGCACGCAGCTCGTCGTCGCGGCACTCGGCGTGCTCGCGTTCGCCGTGCAGATCGTCGCGTCCCTCGCGGGTGCGACACAGATCGCCGCCATCGCGGGCACGCTCGGCATCTGTGAGTCCTGCACGCTCGACGCGGAGGTGCTGTGCCGGTAGCTGACGGTGTGGCGCAGGCCTCGCGGCCATCGGTATCGTCGTCGCGGCGATCGCGTTCGTGGTGTCGCTCAGCCAGCCGCGCGAGGACCCGATCAAGAGGATACTCGATACGCATGGGGGGACGTACGGGCTGCTCAAGTGATGCGCCTGGACGCCGCGGCGCGTGGCGCGGCAGTGCACTGGGCGCGCGAGCATGGAACTGCATGTATAATAGACAACAGAACAGCAAACCTTCGGAAGAGTCGCTGCATTTCGACGGGTGCATGGCTGCCACTCCGAGATGCAAATCCAACTCGCTGGAGCTGGAGCGTGAAACGTGAGAGGGCGGACCCCGGGGACCCTTCAGCGCAACCGCTGGCAGCGCCGACATAGCCTAAACCTTTCCATTTCGCGCTGTCACAATACGTGTACTGCCGCAGGTCCTCGTGACCTCGTAGCGGCTCGCTTGATCCCGTCGTGAGCCTCATGATCCTCACGGTACTGGGCGTGCCAGTCTTCTCGGGCTCGTATCGTTCCCAGCTCCACACCTTAACGGAGTCGCGCGCACCCTTTTGGACCTCGGCGGTCTTCGCGCACGCGAAAGCGAACGTCTGGGAATTATTGTCATTGGTGCAGATTTCAGAGACGGTGCCGAGACCGCTGCGCCCTTCGGAGGGTGCTAGGCGTATGGCCATACAACACACAAACGCGCTCCGAACGCCATCGCTGCTTGCCACGGCAGCAGCAAGACACACTCAACAATAGACCACCTCCACGTCCAACCCCTCCCCATGCAGCACCCTCAGCACACACACAAGCCCCGCCAACCCACCCGCATCCCGCACCTCGCGCACCGCGCGCCAGCGCCACCTCGGCACCCGCGTCGCCTCGACGCGCAGCTCCCGCAGCCTCGGGCACACCGCGCGCGCGTCCGCCCACGCCCACTTGTCCATCCGCTTATCCGCCCGCCTATCCGCCCGCTTGCCAGCACGCCCGACGACCTCACACGCCACCTCGAGCCGCTCGAGCGCAGGCAGCGCACACAAAACGCGCGCCCAGCTGCCCACGCTCCAGCCCGCGCGGCGCGTGGCCAGGCGCGCGCTCGTGAGCGCGTGTGCGTGCGGGAGCGCGCGCAGGAGGTGTGTGAAGAGCTGCGGGTGTGCGTGGAGCGCGTGGATGGCGAGGCGGAGGAACGGGCGCGGCGAGGAGTGGGGTGCTGGAGGTGAGGAGGAGGAGGGGGATGGGGAGGCGGGCCAGAGCTCGAGCCAGAACGCACCCTCGGGCGAGCGCGGACACGTGACCGCGACGCGCGCGTACGGCGGCGGCAGGGCCGCCCAGCGCGCGAGCGTCGCGGCGAGCACGGCGCGCACGCAGGCGCAGGACGCGTGTGCGCCGGTGCTGAGCTCGGAGAAGCGCAGGTCGAGGGATGTGTGCGCCGGGTGGGCGAGTTGGAGGAGGAGGGAGAGGCCGGAGGCGGCGGAGCGCGTGCAGAGCGCGAGGTGCCGCAGGGCAGGGAGGTGTGTGTGGGGCGCGGGGGGCGCGGAGGAGAGGTGCGGGAAGTCTTCGGATTCGAGGAGCACGAGGATGAGGGCGAGGGAGGTGAGCGTGGGGAGCGAGCCGAGGAGGCGCAGGAGCTCGGGCGCGGCGATGGGCGTTGTGCAGTTCACGAGGTGGAGCGTGCGCAGCTGCGGGGCGTTGAGGAGCTGGCCGGGAGCAACGGCGTCGTAGTAGAAGCAGGAGAGCTTCCGGAGGTGCGGGAAGTGGACGTTGGAGAGGGATGAGTACGGAAGATAGACGTCGTCCATGGACAGCAGCTCGAGCGACTGCGCGTTGCAGGTGTTGTTGTGTCGAGGTGTCAGAGACGCGCTCCAGTCTATGGCGGTTGGGTCGTCGGTGTACGCGAATGTGCCATGGCGAATGCGGGCGACGTGTTCCAGGACCATGAGGCGAGCAGCGGCAACGCCTTCTGAGTGGGTGTCGATGTACTGCACAGAGGGGTCGTACACCTCAAGCGGCAGCGTACCGGCTCTGCGCAGCATGTCCTCGACGCACTCCGGGCGTGTGAGGAATATCGTTGTGGAGAGCCGCGGGTGCGCCAAAGCGACCTTCCGCCAGTACCGGCAGACATGCCGGATCTTCAGCCAGGCGTACGGCGCGGAGGAGCACCCGCCAGGATGGGAGGTGTGCTCGTCGTCGAAGCCGTAGAATGCAAAGGAGTACGAGTCCCACAACGCAGCCTGGCGGCAGTAGGCGATGACCCACGAGAACACTTTTGCGAGGAGTTCTTCTGGGAGTCGCTCGATAGGAAAGCCTAGAACTGCTCGTGAGAATGATCCACGGAGGCCAGCATATCGACCGCGTACTCGCTGTGCGTGTTCTCCTCCCGCTGCCTGCAACCCTCGCCCTCACTCTAGCAGCGATGCGCCTCAGCGGATGCCACGCCGAACCAGGTCCAGCGATCCTAGGAAGAGCGCGTTCGAGGCCGCCCATATCGCGGAGATGACTATTACAGGCTGTGAGTCGTGTTAAGGCTTTAAAGGGGACAAATACCGACAATTTGCTCGACATTGCAGGTAGGATGGGGCAGAGCAGAAGCGCAAGCCGCGCCGGGCTGTGGCATCGCGTTATAACGCCCCGCTGTGCCACCGACGGGGCCGGCAGCCCCGGGACGCTGCACAGGACCGTGGACAGATCACATTTGCTGGAAGAGGATGCGGTGCAGGGACTGGGAAGTAGCGGGCACAGGACCCGGAACTCGACATGTCACAGCCGCGGCGCACGCTCGATACGGTACCAGGGCGCGTCAGTCGCGCCTGATGCGCCGTCCTCGTGGCGTTAGGCGCGGGTGCCCTCGGAAGCGTGCTGGGGGCCGGGTTCCAACCACGGCCGGGTCACCTTGTTCTCGTGGTACATGGCCATCCCGCAAGCTTTCGCACAATATCCTCCGAGACACTAGATGATATCTACCCCTGTAAGCCACCAGCTCGAGCTTGTATGTCCTTATTCACGTACGCCGATGACTCGGCCGGAAGGCGCGCTTGTCGACAGGTTCTGTGCGCGTAGTACCAGCCGAGGAAGCCCGCGTGCGGGACCACTCGTACTTGCAGCGTGGGCTTTCGATCTCGACCATGCTGAGCCAGACAGCGCGGGGCGGACGAGGGGCGGGCACGCTGACCCAGTCGTACCAGGACGCCTGCGTGTCGCGCGGGTATCGGAACGCACGCGCCGCCTGCCGCTCGCTGCGCACTCCGAGGGCCGGTGAATGGTTAATTTGGAGCACAGTGGATGGCATTTTGATCTCCGTGCATGCAGCATGGGTGCTCTTGACGGTGTCGATGGGAACGAGACCGCCCGTTCGCGGATATATGAATATTGTACACCTGCTTGGCGCGGCATCGCGAGCTAAGCATGGCAGGTGACTATTGGAGGTGATCGTAAGTAGGCCTTAAATACTGCTGTTTCACGCCTCCATACTGAGCCACTCTTGACAGGCAAGATTGGCGGCGATTCACATCTATTATCGGTACAGACGAACCTGTGGAGATCCGACCCCTTCTAGAGCCTCCCTAGGCGCATGTCGAAGCTTTAGCTCGACGTGAGTATGTTCTTAGAAACATTTCGTTGTAAACGGCTCATGTCGAGCTACTACCGAAAATATTGGCAGATGCAGCCTGCGCGAGTAGATCATGCAGCGCCACTTCAGCACAGCCCCTGTTTTGGTTTACTCTATGGCAGGGCGATATACCGAACAACATCGAACACACTCGCTTCGTCCGCGTATAACTGCTGCTGCACCGCCGCGCAGATTTAGCACGCAATATGCCTGACGTTTTCGACACATCCACCCCCCACCCCACCCCTCCGCCTCAGCGACGGTGACCGTCACTTGGACGTTCGACAGCGCGAAGCTGTGCGAGGGCCGCCTGTACGCTGCCGTTTTCGTCCGTTCTATGTCGTCATTGACGTGTGCATCCAGCTGCTTCACTGACCATCTGCGCGAGACCATCGGCACTGTGACGGGCCGCAATGGCGAGTGCGCTCTTGTTTCCGTGTCGTTCTTGCTCTCGGGGCCTGGAAAGGCTCCGCCCGGCTATGGCAGCGCGCTGATGACCAATGCTTTGTACGTGCTCAGCTCTTTCGGTGCCTTCGCAGCCTCACCGTAGCTGTACAGCGCATCGAACGTAGGCCCTCTTACCATGAGCATAGGTGCCAAGTCGCCGTTCATGACGTTCAACGTTCGCTGTGCTCTATGGTATTCCATGGAGTGGAGAGTATGAGAGCAACATCATCAAGCTACGCGCCGCCTGCGGTTCCATCTACATCGAGGTGACCGAGCTGTGCAGTTCCTCGAGGAGCTCGGCGGGATCCATAACGGCACACAAGATAATCTCATCCCCAAGACGAAGGAGTACATCGAGCTGCAGAAGCTCCCCAAAGAAGTCGAGTACCTGGTCCGGCAGACCACCGCGGAATTCGGGAAGCGGCTGGTCGAGGGACTCAAGGAACACGCCCAGCATCTGCAGCGCACGCCCCTGCTCGCATAGCTCTCCTCGGCCGGGACGCGACGAGAAGCGCGGCGTCCGGCCGAAGGCGTGAGCGCGCGGGTGCGCGGTCTCCCGCTGGGCCGCGCGCGCCGCGGTCGTCTTCGCCGGCATCTTCCTCGTGCTGAAGACGCTCGGCGAGCGAGCCCGCACGCTCTCGCTGCCCGAGCAGCTCAGCATCTGGGCGTCGCTTGCGGACGCGAGCCGCCAGGTGAAGACGCTCGTCGGCAAGCCGCTCTCGAAGCTCGCGCAGAGCGAAGCCGCCACGAAGATGTCGTGCGGCCTGGGCAAGGCGATCAGGAATATCGTCCCCGCGCGCGTCCCCGCGTGTATGGCCGCCGCCAAGGCGTGGGGCGCAAGGGTCCTTGCGACGATTGGGGGGAGGGTACCCGGTTTCATGGGCACTGCGGCGAAGGCGTTCCAGGGGTTTTTCACCCGGAACTGGGCCAAGTGAGTGGTTCTCTGGCTCCAGTGTCTCCTATCATTCATGTCGATTCTCAGCATCGCGATGGGCATCGTCTCACCTTCGGTATGCCTTCCTCCGCACTCGTGGATACTCGCGTTTGACCGACCGGTGCGCACAGGCGTCTTCGTGGCGATGGCGACGCTCGTCGCGGGCGCGTTCGAGTTCAAGGAGGCGCTCGAGAAAGAGCGGCCGATGGACAAGATATTCGCTGGCACTCAATCACTCATTGCGGCGCTGGGCATCGTCGCGTTCTCTGTGCAGATCGTTCGCGTTCCTCGCGAGAGCGGCGAAGACCGCCGCCATCGCGGGCGCGCTTGGCATCTGTGAGTGTACTCTCCCATTTGGAGTGACCGCGCCGCTGACGTCGCGCGAAGGGCCCGCGGGCATCGTTATCATCGTCGCGGTCGTCGCGGTGATAGTCACACTCACGGAGCCCCGCCAAGACCCAATCAGGAAGACACTCAACAAATATGGGGGGATACGTATAAGCTGCTCAAGTAGTGCGCCTGGACACCACGCCAGACAACGTTCGTCGGTGCATGCGGTACGTGATTATGGCATTGTACATGTATTATACACTGCAGAAATGGCTAGCGGAGGAACGAGAACTCAGACGAATCGCACCACTGCTTCATAGATGCGTGAACATCACTACATCTGGACAGACTCAGCGGAACGTCGGCACGCCGATACCCCACACTGCATCCGTAAACGCATCAATCAAACTGAGGCTGTACAATGCTAATATAGCTGCGCTACCATCCCAGAACTTTCTTCCTCCTCCCACCGGGCGCACATTTCTCATTTGCGCGCCATGCGTGCCATCCGTACTCTTAAAAATACTCTTCAGAACTCCATGAGGCTCAGAAAGCAGATGCTCCCCACTGCGCCCACTGGGTCTAGCAACGACTACTACGAGTCCATATTTGGATACATGAGGGAGCCGCTGGGTGCAGGTGAGCTGCAACGGCTTGTGAATGGCGGTATTACGATGACTTACCATGCCCAGATGCCGCCCCTTCGCAGTTCCGAATTAATGACCTACCACCCGAGCTCCTCGCCGAGGTCTTCTACTCCTACATTCTACTCGTCCGAGTCTCCCGCCAGCACTCCGCTTTCGTGGGCAGCTTGCCAACGCCTTACTCATGGCTCGTCGTCCGGCACGTCTGCCGCGCATGGCGCGCAGTCGCGCTCGCGTACCCGAAGCTCTCGAGCCACATCTACCTCCTCCGGCGCGAGTGCGTGCAGTACATGCTGCGCACGTCGGGCGCCGGGCCGCTGTACGTGTACGGGGGGCGCATCGGCCACTTGATGATAGACATGGCGGAGTATAATCTGATGCAGCAGGAGGTCTTCGGCCATCTGGAGAGGATTGCATGGGTATACAGCGAGCTGTACACGGCGGCCGTGGACAGCCTGAACCCTCCTGGACAAGTAAAGACGTCAACGTTGCGCGGTTTGGTGCTCAAGCATGGTGGTGCTCGCCCGCCGGATCGTAATGCGCTGATACTGCAACTGTCCCCTGGGTTCACCTTATACCACCTAGAGGAGTTCCATGGCCGAGCTGAAGATCTTCACCTGTTTTCTTCAATCATTCCGGCTACGCTTCGCGTTCTCACCATACATAACTGCTTCCCGGAGGACGCGCTAAACGAATTCTTGACACTTTTGGAGACGCTGTGCTCCCTCGAGGAGCTCACCCTGGACAGTCCCGATCTCATGATCAATTACTACCCTCCGAGCGCAGAGCATCTACGGCTGTACCCAGGAGACAATCTGGTCGCGCTGAACCATTTGGCCCGGCTGTCCATAGTAGGTCAATACCAACCGGGATTCCACCTGCTCCGCAGGCTCGTTCTCCCGTCCACCGCCGCAGTGCGCCAGTCCTTCTACGGCGTGTTTCACTACCAGCCCTCTTACCTCCCTCCTGACCCCTTCCTCACTACCCTCCTCGGCGTAGAGAGCATCCCACCGCAGTCGATGGTCCTCGGCACGATGCTGCACGACACAATCATCCTGTATTTCTGGAACGAGCGCCTGTCGCTCGAGGAACTCCGCATCCAGGCGCACATTCGCGACGGGCGATCGGCGCGCTTCGCCTTGAAAACATCGAGAACATCAATGGCGTTCGCAGACGACCTCCTGCAGCGGCTGCCGCTCGGCAGCGTGCGTGTCGCGTACCTCTTCGAGGACGGTCCGCGGCCCAAGCCCTTCCCGTGGCTCGCGGTGCTCCCGCATCTCGTGGCGCTCGAGGAGCTCTGCATCGACTGTGCGCCGGCGGGTTATGCAGACAGGCGGTGGATCGAGCGGCGAGACGCGGCGGACAGCTCGCTGCTTCCTTCGCTGGTGTCCGTGCTGCTGCGCGATCGGGGGCTGTTGATGCGGCGCGATCCAGAGCTGTGCATCGCAGAGGCGGCTCTGGCACCGGAGAGGGTCGTGTCGCACCTCAGCGTAACTGCCCACCGCCTAAGAACGGAGACGGAGATGTTTGCGGGAGGCCGTCCGATCTCTGTCGATGCGTTCTAGGCTGTATTTATACAAGCTATGTAAATACAGGAGTCAAGTAATGTAAAAAAGAGGTCACAGATGATGCATCAGCACGATAGCATGCGAGCACGTCCAGCGTGCTCTACACAGCATACGGAAAACTCAGGCCGCCCTACTGGAGGATGGATCGCGGATAGGAAGGAGATCGTTGTGCAGGTCAGGTATGAAGCTGTGGCGGATGGTCATGTTGTCGGCGGACGTCCACTCTCCGACGTAGACCTTGTACGATTTCCCCTACGCGTAGCGACGACGTCAGCAAGGAGCGGCGACAGCTGCAGCTAGGTGTAGGGAGAGGGTGCGTACGTTGATTTTCTCGATGTCACCGTCGTTCAACAACTTGACAACGATTTGTTTGCCCGGGAGGCAGCCGAGGGCTTCGTCACCGCGCTATCGAAGGCTATGAGCGACTGCACCGCGGGGTACCAGCGCAAAGGCGGACGCACCTTCCAGTTCTTGGGGGCCATGATCTTCGATTGGGTTTGCAGAGGAGGGACGAAGGGATGTAAGGAACTCGGAGGATAAGGTAAGAGGACGCACACGTACCAGTATATATACCTGCACATCCCATTGTGCAAAGTCGCGCTTTCGCGCTCTGCAAAGGTTGCCAGTGGCCACGGCCACCGAGCAGACTGGCAATACTGCACGTCGTTGTTAGCCGGGAAATAAACACGGTGATGTCTTACACGCGCCTTTCATTCAGCAAACACGTTCGGCTAGCGACATTAAATTCTCGATTTTGATGTGGCGTTCCTTTGACCTTTGAGATATTGGCCTGCCCATAAGCGAGCGTCATAGTCTCAGCGGACAATGGCACGCTTTGGGTCACCCATCCGCGTGGCCGCAAGACGTCGCTATGGAGACACGAGATGTCAAGATGTCGTGACTCGTGCATGGTTTTGGCGGCCACACTGACGTGAGGGTGCCATTGCGCCATGCAAAGCTCCTCCGAGTCTTTACCAGATCAACATGGCGCCGAGAAATTCGCTGCACTTCGAGGAAAAGGTCATGTAGTCTGAGATCTGCTCAGAATAACGCAGTCTTAATTCTTCAGAAAGCTCATGCGAGGATTAGAGGACGACCATACCACCCGACGAACGCCTTCGCGATGATGGTTGGGGTAAAGAAGGAAGTGCACGTGGCGTTGAAACGCCACGAAGCTGCATCTCACGGCGCTCCGGGATAAAGCGGCCGAAACCTTGCCGACGCCCACGACGACGACTCGCACGAGCGGGCAGCGCTTCTCGAGTCTCACGGTTCGCTTTGCATCTGACTCTCGTCTTGCTTTGCGTTGTCCAACTTTCCAGGATGTCTCCGTTGTCAAAATTGCGCTCGAAATTGGACTCGAAGGCACCGAACCCGCGCAGCCGTTCAACCAACCATGAGCACGTCAGACCACCAAACTATACCCGAATGTTTGGCGAGCTCAGGTGGAAAGGCGACACTGGTGAGTCTACCACCCGACCCGCTACAGTCTATACAACAGGCTCACACAGCCCCAGGCACACCACAGCGCGCGTTTCCGATTAGTCGCTTGCCACCTGAGCTCCTCGCAGAGGTCTTCTACTGGCACATCCTCACTGTCTACGCGACGGACTACTCCTCCCACACATCACCATCAGCGTACTGCTGGCTCGTCATTCGCCACGTCTGCCACGCCTGGCGCGCCGTCGCGCTCGGCTTCCCGAAGCTCTCGAGCCACATTGCACCCATTCGCCCCAGGTGCGTGCGCGACCTCCTGGCGCGCTCCGGCGGCGTCCCACTGTATATTTACGAGCGGCAAACGACCGCGTCCGGGGCTGCGGAGGAGGCGCGGCGGCTCGTCCTCGCGCACTTCGACCGCATCGTTTACATGGAGCTCAGCTCGTTCGACGTGCTCCTCGGCCTCACCCCGCCGAGCTCGCCGGTAGACCCTCCGATTCCCCGCACGGTGTCGCCGATGCGCACGCTTGCGTTCCGCGGGCTCTCCTCGCAGTTCTCGGCCGTCGCCCCGGTGTGCGGGCTCTACGACTTCCCGCAGCTCGAGGTGCTCAACTGGCGCTGGCGCGGCCTCGCGGCAGCACAGCACCTGCTCGTCCCGAGCCTGCGCTCGCTGAGCCTCTCGTCGTGCCTCCAGCCGCTCGAGATCGACGACTTCCTCGGCCTTCTCCGCCGCCTCGACGCACTCGAGGCGCTGGAGCTGCGCGACCTCTTCAAGGAACGCGCGGACGACCCCGCCGCCGCCGTCGCCACGGAAATCGCTGCCGGCGCTGTGCACCTCCCACACCTGCGCACGCTGACCATCGAAGACAACCACGGCAGCGTGCTCGCACATGTCCTTGGGCACCTCGCCATCCCCGCCACGGCCGCCGTGTCCCTCTCAACGCGCACCGTCCCCGCGGACCCCGCGCTCCTCGCCGCCATCGCGCACAATGCCACCGCACACCTCCACGGCGCGCCCGCGCCCATCCAAGCGCTCACCGTCGCACAGATGTCCCGCTGGGACCCCGCAGCGGTCAGGCTGGACGTGCGCGCATGGCCCGCGCCGCTCCCGCTCGACGCGCTCTGGGCGTGCCACGGCGGCGTGTGCCCCGCGCCCGCGCACTTTTCATTCACGTGTAACGCGGCGAGTGCCCCCTTCGTCGAGGCGCTCCTCGCGGAGATGCCGCTCGGCGGCGTGCGCAGCGCGCTCCTCGCGGAGCCGTTCGTGCGCGGGTGTGTGCGCTGGGGCGACGTGCTCGGGCGTCTGGAGGGTGTAAGGGACCTCGGGCTGTCGTATGACACGTGTGCGGCGACGCACACGCAAGTCACCGAGGAGGTGATGACAGACGGCATTGGCGAGGGGCGGTTCCCGCGGCTACAAAGCCTGCGCCGCTGGGAGGACAAGTACGGCGGGTCGTGGTCGCTCAACCGGGAACGCGTGCCGTCGGAGCTGCAGCGGCTTGCGCACCGCCTTGACGCGCGCATCACCGAGTCCAAGAGCCTGAACCAGCTCACGTATTCTCAAGACAGAGAGGAGAGCGAGGAGATCCCTGGCGCAGAGCCCCGTGGCGAAGACACGACGCAAGCAGGTGCCGCACACCTCCTAGACAAGCCGACAATCGTCGTGAAAAATTCTGCCATGATAGAACCTGCGGAATCTTCGGCGAGCAAGCCGAAGGTCGGGAAATGGATTGCTAGACGCATCGCACGGGTTCATAACTTGGTCGGCCGCTCGACATGAGTTGTGGAGAAGCACAGATCACGGACGCTCTTGGTCATTTCTTTCTCTTTGTCTTTTCATCTTGCTTCTGTATACTCATCACCCAGACTCAGACGGACGGTCGTATATATTACATACCCGAGGACTTTGCACGGCATAGGGCCACCCTGTATACCACTGCTACGACATGTGCAAATGTGCTAGACGAACGTATCCCACAAGGGGCGCGAGGTAGCTCTCTCGGATGAGTCGATTACATCAACGTTTGAAGAGATTTTCAGCGGCCATCCGGAGAGCAGCCTCTCATATCGTTGATTTTGTATGGTTCTGGACCATACAAGACTCGCCCTCAGTCGCTAACCTCGCCAGTATGCCGAATACTGAGTTGCTACGTGAGACGCGAGAGCTTCCGCCAATCGGCACCGGCGTGCCGACAACTCCGACACAGCCCCCGACTGAATACCACGCACCTGACGCAGGCCGTCTCTCCCATCCTGCTACGGGCAAAGATCCCGAAATATCTGTGTCAAGGTGCGCACTAACCATTTCCGCACGACTTGTAGCGATTTCTGGGTCAGCTACTAAAATATACTGCAGGCAAATCGGGCTCGCTCTCCAGGCCAAACACATCAGCTCGAAACCTGGCCGCGATTCGCAACATGGCATCCGAAGGTACGTAGCGTCGACTTGAGCATCTTGCATACTGAGCTCACATGCGAATAATGGCTGGTGTGCATCGTCTTCGGTCGGGAAGACGCGTCCTGCCCCATCAATTGTCTTCCAACAGAGGTGCTCGCTGAAGTGTTCCATTGGTGCATCCTGCACGTACGCGCTGCTGTCGATGGAACATCCTCGCACCTCGCGCCTCCTGCGCCGTACTCCTGGCTGTCTGTCCGGGCCGTCTGTCGCCACTGGCGCGCAGTCGCCCTATCATACCCGACGCTCTCGACGCACATCTGGCTCACACGCGTCAGTTGCGTCGATAGCATTATCAAGCTCTCCGGACATTTGCCCTTGCATGTCTACGCCATCGACAGAGCGCCATCGGAGCTTCACGAAGAGGATGCGGAGCTCCTTGGCCTCGTCCTGCGCGTCTCCCAGCGCATCGCCCATGCAAAGTTTACCCTTTCCAAGGACACCATCGATCTGCTCTTCTCACTGGGCCAAGACGCCTTCCCTCATCTCAGCTCTCTGTCTTTCCACGTTGCCGAATTCTGGTCCCCATCCGAGCTGCTCTTCCCCAACATCGCTTTCCCGGCCCTGCGCAAGCTGGAGTGCCAGAATCTGTTTCTTGTCCGTTCCCTCTCTACCATCACATCGCCCCGCCTCCACAGCTTGCGTCTCGTCGGTTGTCAGACGACGCTCAAGGGCCAGCTGCTTCCTTTGCTCCAACAGCTGCCTGGGCTCGAGGAACTCGTCCTGAAGCGCGCCTTGCATGATTACAGCCAAACGCTTGAAGTTCACGAGATTCTCATCCTACCACCGAACCCTCTACAAATGGCCGCTCTGCCTCATCTCAAGCTACTGCACATCGACGAAGACTCAGGAGACCTCGTTGTGATGCTGATCAAATACCTCTCCTTCCCTCGCTCCGCGTCGATGAGGCTCAAAGCCCACTGGTTTTCACACTTTCAGCTCCCGTCGGCGACGTACCTTTCCGTACTTCTAGTCGGCCTCGTGGAAGCGGCGCCTCAGACCCTCCTCGTGTCCTGCGACCCCGAGCGCTTCACACTCAGCCTCTGGGACGCGCGCCTCCCCGCGAGCGACGCCCCCACGCCTCGCGTCGTGCCACCGCGTTTCAGCTGCACATACGACTCCCCGCCCGCTCCGTTCGTCGCCGATGTCATTTCCGCCCTTCCTCTGCGCCACATCTCCAGCGCGTACCTCGACGAGCGTCCCGTGGCACACTGGTCTGCACCGCATTGGGCGTCGCTCCTCGCGCGTACGCCAGCCCTCGAAGAGCTCTCGCTGCGCTACGAGACATTCGACGTGGTCTCGCCTGGCGCGGCGCCTTACCGCGCCCCTCCGATTGTGCCCCCTCGTCTGCCGAACCTGAAGCGAGTGGAGATATGCGAGATGTACCATCGCAGCTCGGCGCGCGCAGATTTTGAATCGAACACCGCGCACCTTGGTGTCATCGCTGCCGCACTCCAGTCGCACGCCGGCGTCGATTTGAGCAAGCGAAGGGAAAACTTCCACGGAGCACAGACGTGCCGGTGCGTCGTGCAGGGCGAGTCGAGAACTTTCGGCGATCCCACGCCACGTGCTGCGCGTGCTGCCCAAGGCGCAGGGTGGAAGGGGGCCGTAAAGGAATACGTAGCTCGTCTATCCAGCTTGTTCAAATGAGCTATAGCTTCCAGTGATATAACACGCTCGTACTCGGCGTGATCGCCTTGTCTTACGTTCGGTCTTCCGCCTTTCATGCCAGTCGTACCAGAACACATTTACTCAATATCTCCAATCTCCTCAGGCCTTTCCTGTCTCTCGCAAATGTAACAGCAGTGGCTCCGCATTGCTGAGAAATACCGATAGAACGCTTCTCATCCGCGCAGGATCCTGCGATATTCCGCGAACACCCGAAAGGTACGGAAACGATATTCGCCAAATCGTATGGATTGATGCACGACCCTATGAACCCAAAGGCTCTGTAACACTGGTTACACGGTTTCATCCCCAAATTCATCATCTCACCCCTTCCTTCTCAGTTACCTGTCATGGAGTCTGGTGTTCGTATGTTCACTAGTGTAATCGGTCAGCACAGAGATCGAGGAATATAGCTATCGCACCGCTCAAGCAGGCATCACCATGCATTCTCGAGTATCAGTACATGCGCAAGTGTCAGATGCAGAATATCCAGTCGTAATACAATAGCGGCGTGATTGATACTGTCGTGTTGACGGACCGGGCATAAACTCTGTTGAGCTCTCTCTTTGGAAAGTAGATCAGTGCGATAAAATTTCCAGATAGTATCATATCTTCATAGCACCTGTTATGCTGCCAGTGGTAATTACACGTAGCCGATACATCCCGGAACGGTCACTCGATGGCGCTGATCCGACCTGTTCGTGTTGTTACTTAGAAGCAATCGCTGTATGGCGTAGATACAATCTGATTATCTACGGTCATTTCTGTATGCAGCTCATCATAATGGAAGATGTTGAAGGACATACGCAGTGGCACTTGGCGTGATACCGCATTCTTCCTGGCTCATTAAGGCGAACATCACAATGAAAGCAACGAGCATACAAATGACATCCTGCAGCACCATCTCGAGTACGTCAGGACCCTATCAAACGGGCTGTACTACCCGCTCCCCGATTCCAACCTCGCTCTCGTACAACGGCGGTGCTGTCTCGGGTGCGACGCTGCTTCCACCGAGCTCCGACCTCGGATACCCTTGTGGGCCATCCTCAGGCGCAAGCAGATCCGTGCGCGCCGCGGGGAGCATCGCGTCAACGGAGAAACGGGACGTGGAGGGTCCCGTTTGCTCTACCCGCGCCCCTTTTTCCGCGGCTCGTGGCGCTCCAGCGCCCGTCTGGGCGTGCGCTGGCGCACCAGGAGGCAGATAAACGGAGGCGTAGCTCGGTGCTGGGTCCGAGTACGCGGGAGCCATAATGCGCACCGCAGTGTATAGGTCTGTCGGTTGGGGATGTATGTTTGTCGTGTGAAACGGTGCCTCTATGGCCAGCGAGGCTGCGGTCTGCGCCCGGTGCCTGCGCCGCCTCGATAGACAAACAAGGAGCGAGAGCGCAAGCACACCAAATGCGGCGGCAGCTGCGATGATGGCGGTGCGTGCAGTGTTGCTAAGACCGTGACCTCTAACAGATACAGAGACGGAGTCGGAGAGAGTCGGCGCCGCAGCTGATGTCGACGTGGTGTGTTGGCTTCCAGATAATGTCGGAGTCGAGTCTGACAGGATAGCTCAGATCCTTGTGAAAACGTATGAGCATGAAGTCAAAGTACCTGCAGACGCGCCGGGAATACTCGTCGAAAAACTGACAACTGGAACCGAAGCACCGCTGGTATCATCACTGATTCTGCGGGTCAGGTAAAGTCAAGGCCTATTCGATACGGATATGCATACGTAGAGTACACCAGGTAGTCGAGCAAAGTGAGGCTAATGGGTCCGCCAATTTGTCCATTCTGGATCTGCAATACGTGAGACGCTTGGCCGAGACCTTCTGCTTTGAAGAGGAGTTGATTGTAGGTGTAGGCGTCCCCAGTAGAATTCGGGGTGAACTTGTAATTCCCCAGTCGCGTGCCGTCGATGTAGAACACAGTGTCTGCTTCGCTCACGGGGTTAGTTGTCGACTGCGACTGGATGCCGTATACGTAGATTGCGGACCCTGCGAGTATCAACATCAGCAGAGGACTGCAGACGGGCAAAAAAGCCCTACCGGTGAAGTCGAACGTCGCGTTCTGGGGGATGGTGCGCGTTGGACTGGAAGGATCATACGTGATATCGCTCCAGGTACCGCCATGCGCCTGCTTCGGATCCGGTTTCGCCTCGCAGCCCGGGCAGTTCTGCCCAATAATCCAAGGGGGATTGAAGGAAAAACCGTACTTGGATGTGGGATCAGCGCCTTGGTCGTCCACGGTGACGTTGACGAGTGCTGCGAAGGCAAGATTACGCCTGTGTATAATCAGCGAAGTAATGAGCATAAGCCACAGAGTCGACATCGCGCTGCGCATTGCCGGTGGTCGGATGTCGGGGAGGAGGGAAAGAGACGATAGGACTTTGCAGCAGGCAATGCAGCAGGATACGGTCTTTTGTGTGTGCTGCAACCCCTCTCATCCGCAGAGATATCATTAGCAAGACGACCCGAATAAAGCGACGCCATCGCCGCACACGAGTAGACTCACTATTTGAGTCGTCGCGGACAGTCGAATTTCACTGCAATCACTGTTTGATTGATGACGGTGTGCTATCAGGTCCAAATGAAAGTCAGAATATCTATTCACGCGCAGCTGATAGCTTACTAAGGGCATACAACGCTCCTTTTAAACAGCCCCGGTAGAGGCCTGATATAGATATCGGAGCGGATCGAGTAAAGATATGGACGAAGATAGGACGTCACCCCGAAGTTTCCCATGTGTCCGTGCATCATGTCTTTGGGAGGGCTTCTTCGAGATCCTACTTTCAGACTCATGCACGCTGGCGAGATTCCACTATCACTCGTACCAGCCGTTTTTGCTTTAGGCACTGGCATGCCAGACGATAGGTGGAAATCTGTGGCCATGTCGACGCGTTCTGTGTTGGAAGCAAAGGGTGAACATGGCAAGAGCTTATCTGAGGCAGTAAGCGTGTTCTGAATGCCTGTAGATTGTGGCGGATTGAGGGTGACTGTAGCGCGACATGAGGGACAGATTATGATTGTGGGCAAGGGCATGTTGAAGGTGACTGCGGCAAGATACCGGTCACAGCTCCTGCTGTAGCTTGTGCCGGAGGAGCCTGAAACCACCTGAAGCCTGCGAAGGAGGGGAGCGAATATTCCTGGGAGTGCGCATGGTTGTAGGCAGGGCGTCGCGCGTCAGTGCCGCAGAGTGGCTCTCACCATTATCTAACGCTGTGGACGCAGACACTCCCGCCATCGGATCGTCCATTTATGTATGTACATACGATACTATCGGGTTGCGTCCTCTTCGGACCTATAGGTGGGCGGCGCAGTTGCTCCATAAATGCTGCTGCCACTTTCCAGGAGAGCAGCGCTGGCTGAAAACGCGTGAAATGCTTCCATTCGTGCTCTGATGCCTGTACCTCCCACCCGCAGACTACGGCTCGAGACTGCAGGAGACATGCTGGGCGCCGGGACGTCCCCCATATTCCCTGGCCTATATAGCGCTGTATTAGTGGAATTGTCAAGGACGGCAGTACATGGCATCACGTACTGGTATGTTGCGGCGTTATCCGCATCTGATACTGGCTGCCGGCCATGGAAGTCACTGATTCCTTGGAATCCTTCTCGACGAGTACTGTCGATGATGCTCAGACTATAGATAGAGTCGGCATCGGTAAGGCAAACGCTTCGAAGCCGACCACGAAAGCGGCGACGATGGGCTCTGTAAATCAGCACCAGCACGATCGCAAAAATGACTGGAACAACAGTGGCTATAACAACTACAGTGGTGCGCACCGGGGGAGATTGTTTTCTTGTCGTTGGCGTGGCGGTAATGTTTAGCGTGGTCGACGTTTCTGTCCGGGAAGAGGAAGGCGCTGACTGTTCAGTCGCACTGGATGGCGCGGCCGGACTCCGGAGAGCAGTCGAAGTGCTTGTTTCAGCATCTTCGTCCCTGTGATGCATTTATTATCTGTTCGTTTGGACAAAGATCTGCAGGGGCACTTTGTATACACGAGATAATCTAGAAGTACGTTGCTCATAATATTCTTGACGTTGCCGTTTTGGAGTATCCACGTGTGTGGAATATTTTGCAGGCCCTCTGCCTTGAAATACAGCTGATTGTAGCTGTACTTGAAGTCTCTTGTGGCAGGAATAGAGTAACGCCCGGCGCTCTGCCCGTCGAGAAAGAACGCGAGGTCGATGCCGACCGCGCCGCTGACCATGCCGTAGGCGTAGATCGCGGTGCCTCCATGGTCATCGGAGTCAGCACATATATTTCACGCTCTACAGAGGTGCGCACCAGTAAAGCTGAAGGTCGCATTGCGCATAAATTCAAGCGGATTGCTGTCGCTGTAAGATGTGTCATGCCAAGTCCCGTCGTAGGCCAAGGTTGCATCGGGCTTGGATGAGCAGTTCGAGCAATTCGGGCCAATGGCCCACTCTGCCTCGTAGGCGATGCTTGTGCCGGTCGTCGGATCGATGCCCTGGTCGTCTACGGTAATGTTCCCCGAGAGTACGGGGACAATTGCGGCTAGTATAAACCAAAATAGGGAATAGTGAGGCATGAAGAGCATGGCTCTGGTTTTGAGGAGCGGGGCGGCTGAATGAGATCCTGAGTGGACGTGGCTTGCATTCTGCTTTTGTTCTCTGTAGCGGTCGCCGTCAATTTGACAGACATTATCGGGCTGTACCATGAACGACATAGCAGAGTATGTAGGTGGGAGATCTCATCTGAAACGGCAGAATAGAGTCGAGCTACGGCGGTAAGTGCCATATCATCTCGGCTCTGATTCAAGGAAATAAGCAGCGCGTAAATCAGAGATTGAGGATATGAAGATGCACTGGCTGGAACACCCAGTGTAGTGATCGTATCCAGCCTATCGCGGCCCATGACGGATTCTGTGCTGGACAGATTGATGTTCCGAGATATCATGAGGCTACAGCAGGGGTGTGCAAGATGGGCACTCCGTGCAGAACCTCCATATAGTAGCAACTCGCAGCATGTGAATGACAAATCGCCTTGCTTCTTGCTTGCCACTGCCAGCTGATATACTCGACGTGAATGGCCAACGTCAAAATCCTCCTCAGCAGCCGTTGCGACCACAAAGACTCGTCGGCGGTTGGCGGCCGCAGCGCTCCTACCACCCTCGTCTCAGGAGCACGCCTCGCCGGCAACACGTTCAATACGGGAAAACACGGTCTACATTGGACAGCCCGCGAGTCGAATCCCACCTTCCTGGCCCTCGTTCCTCGAGCCTTCGTGTCCCCTGTCTAAATCTTCGCGCGGGCCGCAAGCGCACGCGCTATGTTTCCGAGCACGACGACGAGCCCTGTGTAGTCTTCTGGGCTTGCGCACGCGCCGCGCCTTTCGCCCATGTCGGGATGCTGAAGGCGTGGGTACAAACCGCGGGCGCCGACATCGCGACCAGCGCCCAGCACCGCAGCCGACGCCGAAAGCCTGGGCGGATGGCCTCTTCGCATCACAGCGGCACAGACACTGGTCTGAATCTTGGGCACCTCGGTGCTGAGTGCTGAGCGCGCTGCGCCAGCAGAGCATGCGCGAAGGTCGCGAGGTCCGACGGGCGCATGCGCGAGGCCACGGCGCGCCGGTGGAGCAGATTGACGACGGCGAGCGCGGGGAGCAGCGTCTGCTGCAGCGCGGCGACTTCGCTCTTCGCCTGCGCATAGCTCTCCGAGGCGGGGTCTGCTTTGCGCGACAGGTCACACTGCACGGAGAGCTCTTCGAGCGCTGGGAGCCGCGGGAGGAGGGCGCGCCAGCGGAGCGTAGTCATGCCCATTTCTTCGAGGTGGGCGACGCGGAGGCGGGAGAGCGGGAGATGCTGACAGAGCTCGAGCAAAAAGCTGGGTGGCACGGCGTTCACGACAAGTTCATAGGACGCATCGTCCTCCTTCCAGGAGGTGACGTCCTGAATCGACAGACGGTCGTCCCAGAACAGCACCCGCGTCGCGATGGCCCGCCCGGACGATAGCAGCATAGTTTTCGGAGGAGTGCTGTTCGGGGACCCGTACCTGGCCAGCAGAATCTCGGCGGTGTGCTCGGGGATGGATTCTGAGGTGAGGAGTCCTGGGAAGTTCTGTTTGACGACTGCAGACTCGAGATACACGATCCGCCGGAGGATGTAGCATCCAGTTGCAAGACAGCTGTCCCGAACCCGCAGCGTAGTGAGTCGGCTAAGCTTTGCAAGCGGTCCAACGGCTTGCGACGGCGATAAGCCTTGCGGAGGTGCGTCTTGACGAAGGTCGAGCAGGTCGTCAACTGCTAGACTTTCCAGCTGAGGCAGGCTGTTGAGAAGAGCGATGAAGTCGTCGAGCTGATCTGACCCGACAGTGCGCGACAGGGAAAGGCTGCGCAGCCCGGGCGGAACGAGCGCTCGATATAAATGCAGAGGGAAAGACGTGCTCTTGAACTCCTGCAAGCGGGGAAAGGAGTAATCCGAGAATAATACGAACGGGCGACTGATGGAGCGGCACTGGACCGTCAGGTTCCTCATGGGGGACTCCGTGATCTCTCCTTGCCGCGGCACCACCGGAATCTCTGGCGTTCCTGAATCGTCGTCTGGATTGAGCAGCATGATCTGCGCGAATACTGTACGATGCAGGTGTTCGAGCACCCTCCGCTGTGTTTCGACGCGGTTCGGTGGCATCTGTGCGGGATTAGCGTAGATATGTAGGAGTGATGCGCCAGATTGCTCGAGCATTGTCTGTACGCATTCGGAGTTGTTGGAGATGTAGATGTATGAGGAGAGATGAGGGTAGCCGAGGGCGACGGCGCGCCACGCTCGACAGACATGCCGGATCGCGAGCCACGCGTATGGGGTGGGCTGGTCTCGATATTGACTCCGAGCAGCGTGGACGTACAGGATGCACCAATGGAACACCTCTGCGAGGAGCTCAGGCGGCAGGTCCTGGATTCGAAAGTGGTGGTGGTCGACTGCACAGATGATGTATATGAGTGCTGGACAAAGTGAGCACTTGCAGCCGCAATTTACCATCGCTCCCGTGTCCAGTGGGTTGCAAAGCACCAAAAATGAACCCATAGTCCGGCTCAGCGGCCATGGTAGAGATATCCGAGCTTGCGTGGCGTGTGTGGTGTAGCGAGCCCTTCGGTCTGTGGTCGCCGCGGAAAAGCGTCAAACGCTCACTATGTAGTACACGAGAGCCGGCGCCGATGTAAGCGCTCTTCAGCTAGCTATAGCTATTCACTGCATTGTTCGATTTGGGGTGTTACATTCGAGACACACCACATACTGGATAGAGTACTGGTCTACGACATGGCACAGTCTCAGCGTCGGCTTCACCGACCGTCCTGCCTGCGTAGACTGATGAACCGACACAGCACCGACCGCCGCGTCCCAGTCCGCGGCTGCAGCAGCGGACTCCCAGGCGTTCCAGGTGCACGAAATCCTCATCTTACCTCCAAACCCGCTACAAATGGCCGCTCTGCCTCATCTCAAGTTCCTGCACATCGACGAAGACTCGGAGACGTTCTTGTAATGCTTCGGATAGAATACCTCGCCCACACCCCGCCCAGCGCTACTCCCACGCCACAACCGTCTCCCCCACATTCAAATCCACGCCCAACCCACTCACGACGAGCCTCTGCAGCCCCTCCTCATACCTCCACTCCACACTCCTCCCCCCAACACTCACACGTGTCGGCCGCGCCGCCCCAAGCACCGTCACGCTCTCCACCTTCGGCCCCACGACATACGCCCCCTCGCTCGCGATGACAACCCTGCCCCTGCCCGCGGTAAACCGCACATCGCGGCACGCCGTCGGCGGCGCGCTCACGCCGTCGTCGAGGTACGCGCTCCCGTCCGCGCGCCCGTCCGCGGTGAGCGCCACGAGCAGCGTGTACGGGCTGCGCCGCGTCGCGGCGATGGTGTACCCCGGGCGCGCGTGCAGCAGGATGGCGGCGCCGGAGCGCACGTGCACGGGGACGTGGCCGAGCGGCGCCGCGAGGGTTGTTGGTCCGCTGGAGGAGGTGTTCAGGACTGCGTGCGTGTGCCAGTCGCGCCAGATCGTGCGGCCGTTACCAGGGAATATGCCTGTCGTGGTGTCAGCGGGGGTGCTATCGCGTGGGGTGAGGGACGCACCGTCGACCGTGGAGACGTTCGGCGCGAGCACGGGCGTGACGAGCAGGTCGCGGCCGACGAGGAACTGCGCGTCGACGCCAAAGAGCGCGGGCTCGTCGGGGAACTCGTACCACAGCGCGCGCAGCGGCGGCGTGCCGTGCCGCGACGCGTTCGCGAACAGCGTGTACTGCACCCGCCCGTCAGCACCGCACGCGCACCACAGCACACACGGCACACGCACCCAATACGGCAGGAGCGCATACCTAATCGCAAGTGCGGTGCGACTCGCACTCGCAACGCTCTCCCAGCGGTACGGCTCCTGGGGGCGCGCGCCCTGCTCGTTGTGGTTCCGATAAAACGGCGTCCACGCGCCGACGCCCATCCAGCGCGCACAGAGCTCCTCGCCGCTGTTGCCATTGAACCCGCACGTGTCCGCGCCGACAAAGGGCACCTGGAACACCGTGAACTGCAGCACGCCCTGCACACTTGCGCGCAGGTACTGCCAGCGGCTGAAGTTGTCGCCGAGCCAGTGCCCGCTCCAGCGCCCGGCCGAGGGGAAGGTGCTCCGCGCGATGAGGAACGGGCGCTGGTGCGGGTGGAGGGCGCGCAGGGCGAGGTGCGTCGCGCGCTCCTCCATGAGCCCCCACAGGTTGTGCACGTCGAGCTCGGCGTACCCGCCTGCGTGCGTCGCGTTCGTCGCGAGCGCGTGCAGCGAGAGGCGGCCGTTCCCGTTGTGGATCGCGTACGGCGGCGTGTTGAGGTCGACGTCCGGCTGCGCGCCCGCGCCGACGCCGCGCCGCGCGAGCGCGGAGGTGGAGTTGACGCCGTAGGTCAGCGTGCCGTTGACGGTGATGTTGCCGCTCGAGCCGAAGACGGTTGCGTTGTACCTGCGCACGGTCAGCACAAGCAAGCTGGCGCTGGCGCAGTAACACGCACCCCTCAGGCCAGTCGGTGACCTCACCACCCGGCGTGCCAGGCAAGAAAAACGGCACGCTCGTATTCGACAGGTCCGCGCCCGTCCCGCACGAGCCATCGCAAAAACTCGACGCCTCGTTCATATCCAGCCAGAGCCCGCTAAACTCGACGCCGCCCGCGCTCCAGTTCGCGAGCGCCTGCGTCCAGTACTGCTGTGTGTTGGGCGCGAACCAGTCCGGGAAGACGGTGTAGCCCGGCCAGACCTGCCCGATGTATTCGCTGCCGTCCGGGTTCTTGATGAAGACGTCGCTGCGGGGGTGGTTAGGAGGGGGGGGGGAGGGAGGGGGGGGGCTTACAGCTCGACGCCGCGCGTGTAGGGGTTGTACTGTCAAGGGGTTCAGAGCAGGTCGCGTGCAAGGACAGTAGACACTCACGATGTCGGTGTCGTTGACCTGCTTCGCAATAGCAGCGTCGACGATCGGGATGTAGTGCTGATCGTTCGCGGCCTGCACACACGCATCAGCGGCGCAGCCACAGCAGCCCGCACGGACGCACCAGCTCGCGGATGAACGCGCGCATCTCCTCCGGCGGGAACGACACGGGGTCGGCCGTGAAGTCGCGCACCGCATGGTACAGGTTGATATCGTTCCACATCACTACGCGCCGTCAACACCCTACCCTCCCCCACAAAACTCAACGCACCTTCAAGCGGGATATCCGCCTCGCGCATCCGCACCACCTGCTCCCTTGTCTCGTTGATATTAAAGTAACCCCAGCGACAGAGGTGGAACCCGAACGCCCACGCAGGCTGCCACGTGGGAAGCCCGACGAGCGCGCCGTACTGCTCGACGACGGCCGCCGCGCTGGGCCCCGCGAAGAAGTAGAGGTCGAGCGTGCCGCCGAGCAGGCGGTACTCGACGAGCGACACGGGCGAGGATGGCGGCGTGAGCAGCAGGATGTCCGCGCCGGCGGCGCTGCGGGGGGGTTAGCTTGGGGAGGAGGGGAGGGAGGGGGGAGGGGGGACGTGCTTGAAGAGGAAGACGCCGTGCGTCTGCGCGCGGTGTGTTGTTTCGTTGTAGCGGTGCTCGAGGTAGACCGAGTGCGAGCCGTACCTGCACGCCCGCGTCAGTGAAGCCCAGGTCCAGCAGCCACGGCGCGTCATACAAGTTCTGGTCGACCGGGTCCGCGATGTCGCGCGCCCACATCGTCTGTATCGTCCCCGGGCCGTCGACACCCACCTCGCGGCGGAAGCCGCTGCTCGCGACGGCCTCGCCGAGCCCGTACACGTTCGCGCCGCGCGGGAGCGCAGACGTGAGCTGCAGGTACTGGTCCTCGAACACGAGCGGGAAGCCGTCGAGCGCGGTCGAGCTGTCGGCCGGGATGACGGGCGCGAGGGGCGTGCGCGGGAGCGACGCGGGGCGCGTGTCGAAGAGCGGCGCGCCGCCGGGGTCGGAGCGCCGCGTGATCCAGAACGCGAACGGGGCGGGCGTGTGGTGGAAGAGCAGGTCGGAGGTGTTGGCGTGTGAGGTGGTCGGCGGGTCTGGGAGCTCGATGACGGAGCGCGGGATCGTGAATTGGGAGTTGGCGGTGTCGAAGATGTTCACGTGCAGCCTGGCACATGCGCGCGTCAGCGCGCGGGACCCAGGAGATGGAGGATGGCGTCACCTCGTGTCGGAGTCGTACGTGACTTCGAGGGTCAGGTTCGCGACGTCGCGCCCGAACGCGTTGCAGGCGGGGCCGGCGAGGGTGAGCTGCGCGGTCAGGCCCGTCTTCGTCTCGTGCAGCGCGCTGAGGGCGTAGCCTGCGGGCCGTCAGATGCGCAGAACGGCGCGTGCGTGGGTGTATGCGCCGCACCTGGGCAGCTCGAGACGTTCAGCGAAAGCTCCGACGCTCTCTCGGCAAACTGGTGTGGGAGCACGTTTCGTTGGAGCCGCGACGGCTCGCGCGCGAGCGCGAGCGCAGGCAGGAGGAGGCCCGCGAGCAGTGGGCGCAACATGCTGGGCAGGACGCGCGGCGAGGACGCTCAGAAGGCGACGCCCGCGCCCGAGGTGGGCCCGCGCGCTTTATATCGCTCCTCCAGCGGTGACGCATCGGGGTGATGGGCCCTGCGCGACGCCCGCTCGCCGCGTTCTGCATGCGGCCTGCCTCTTCTGCCATCACGCACGCGGTCACGCTGGCGCGGTGCGTCGAAGCACGCCGTGCTTCGCTGCTTCTCCGCGTGCCAGCCGTCCGCGTGATCACGCCGCAGGCGCCCGGTGCGCGCGACCGAGGATGGGGCGCGTGCAAGCTGAGGCGGGGGGTTGCGTGCGATGGGATAGTGCGGCCAGGCCTGCCCGGAGCATCAAGTCGGCTCGAGGACAACAGAGGGCTCGGAGGATGGGGCTTGGCGTCTGCGCGCCCCGCGGCAGTTACAAGCACGCACGATCTCTCGGCGCTCAGCGTGCATCGCAAAGGTGGGATCATCGGCATCACGCCCACCAGCGCAGGGTCACGAGGCGCAGCAGCGGGGCGCTCTGCGCGGACACGAAAAGGCAAGGACGGCGAGAAGTAAGGAAGGGAAGGGAAAGATGGATTTTTGGGATGCTGATAGGCTTTGGCGCTGTCACCAATACGTGGAGAAGCGGGTGACTTGACGTCAGCGGGGAGCAGCTGGGATGCCGAGGCCGGCCAGACCAAAAGCTTGACGAACGTGGTGGGCCCCTGCGGCGCCGGTTCGTTCGCCAGGCGTCGACGTGCGCGTGAAGGTAGAATATTGGCTCTAGGCGGACAGCGACGTCTTGGGGGGTTTTGAATCGCATTCATGTGAATGTAGCCCAGGCTGCGACCTGCGAGCAAAGGCCTCACCGCGTCAGCTGCAACAGCTCGCAGAACATTGCGTTGCACTTGAGAGAACCTCTGGACGGCTCGCGAGCATAGTGACCGACAACACTCGACCAGCTCTCGAGCGCAACCAGGGAACCTAGTCCAGCAGCCTGTCAGGCTTCGGCAGCAATACCAGTGACTGCAATGACGGCAAGGGTCTGACATGTAGGCAGGCTGGACGGGAAGGCTGGCGCAGACCGCTGGGGCAGGACGCGTCCTGCAAAATTCAAACGGGCCGGGCCGTCCACGTGGCCGGCTTCGTGGCGCGGGGGCTGCCGGATGCAAGTTTAGCGCCCTAACGCCCAGCCTTTTCACCTCCGCGTCCACCATCAGGCCTCAGGCCTCAGGGTTCTATTTTTGCCCTAGGCCTGTGCATCTCACGTCGACACTGCTCCGGCCGTTTTGCCGTAAGACCTTGGCTGAAAGCTTGCGCGACAAGCCGCACGGAGATCCCCTCCGTCTGGCCGCGCCTCTGGCGCAGTTCGTTGCTACTTCGCACGCTGGCCTGATCCAGGGCTCTTCTGAAACGATATTCTGCGCTTCGGGAAGCGCCGCGTCCCGCCGGTTTGCCCAAAGGAAGCGTGCGCTGGCTGTGACACGCGCAGCGGCTATGTCCCTCTTGGGCCGCTACCGGTAGCCATTCAGTCGCGCGTCGACGTGACAACGACGACCCGCGACGGGGCACAGGTTGTCCTGAACCACCACCTTGCCAGCCCTACGGACGTCGTCAACGCTTCTTCGCACCTTTTTCCCCCGCTTTGCTATGGCCATCCTGTCGAGACCTGCTCCGGGAGGCGCAGTCGGTGGATCGCAAAGTCACAGTCGCGGCGGGAGTGCCGTCATGAAACGGTGGAAGTCGATGACTACGATGAAGAACGCAGCACACCGGTCAGAAAGTGCCATACACAATGCCGGTACGGGCCTTTCGTGTAGACCACTGTGGGTGTCGCTGATGATTTTTAGGGCTTCCTATCTCGCGGCTTCCTGGCGAAGTCATTGAGCAGATATTCTCCTGGTACATCCTCGGCGTCTGCACAGCCGTAGAAGAACACTCGTACTGGTCCGTAAGCGTCACCAAGGCGGAAGCCACCCAGCACTACCCACGCTGTCCCAGGCCCTACTCCTGGCTCTTCATCCGCCACGTCTGCCAGGCCTGGCGCCAAGTCGCCCTGACGTACCCAGAGCTCTCTACTCACATCTGCTTGACCAGACCAGACTGCGTCGAAGAGCTCCTCGGCAGGGCTGGTACGCTGCCTTTGCATGTGTACGATCCCAGCCTAGATTACATGCGCCTCCACTATGCCCTCGTGATGCGCTGCCGCGACCTTGTGCGCCCGCACGCGAGCCGGATCCACCGCGGCGTCCTGCTCGCAGCGAACGGAGCCATTGATATCATGCCATCACAGTACGACGATAACGCAGAGCGCGGGGAGCCCATGGACATCACATCTCTGCTGACACCGCGCCCCGACCTCGGCGGCCCCTCCCTCCTCCGTCTCGAAGACCTGACACCCTCCTCCCAATCCCTCTCACGCACGCCTTCCACGTTCTCGTCTCTGCACCTGCGCCGGCTCGCGCTTGTCCAGCGCACCTACATGCCGCCGCCCACGGGCGACCTCCTCGCGCTCCTCGCGCCCTTCGCCCGCCTCGAGGTGCTCGAACTCCGCGGCGTTCTGCCGCGCGACGCAGGCAGCTTCGCGCATCTCGCGGAGCACAATCGCCCCAATGGTGCCCCTGCCCCCACCCTCGCGCTCCCGCACCTACGCGTCCTGCGCATCGCCGCGCCCACCGCAGCGGCGGCGCTCCACTTCACAAGCCGTATGGCGCACCCACCGGACACAACGCTCGACCTCGCCGTCGAAGACCTCACCGCATACCCACACGCCGACTGCGCGTGCATGCCCGCGCTCGCCCGGCACGCCGCCGACACACTCACCCGCGGCGGCGCCGCGCCGCTCCTCTCCCTGCGCATCGCCGTCGACGGCGCGCACGGGCTCGACCTCTGCCTGTGGACGCACGCGCTTGCGCCCGCCGCACTGCGACTGCCACCCGACGCCGCGCCGCCGCAGCTCCGGCTCTCCGTGCAGCACTGCGACGACACGAAGCGCGCGTTCGCCGCACTCGTGCGTGCGCTCCCCCTCGCGCACGTCGCCGCAGCCGCGCTCCTCGACCGCGCGCCGCGCGCTGGCGCCGTGCAGTGGGCGCCGCTCCTCCGCGCGCTGCCCGCCCTCGGCGTGCTCACGGTCGACGCGCACTCGTTCAGCGTTCCTTCCGGCGTCGGCCAGGCACTTGGCGGCGCGCGCGATGTCGATGCGCGCGGGCTGTGCCCGGCGCTGCGCGACCTCGATGTCCGCGAATCCCGCGGCGCGCGCGCGTGCTCCGAGGACTACGCCGGGCTCGTCGTCACGCTCGCGGACGTCGCCCGCGCGCTCGCCGCGCGCGCCGTGCCTGGCGGTGCGCTGCGTGCCGTCGTGAAGGCGCGCGCGCTGTCGGACCCGCTTGGGAGCCGGGAGGGCGGCGAGGACGAGGGCTGGAGGGACGAGTGGGAGGATGGTGCGGGGCGTTTTGCGGGACGGAGAGTGGAGCCGCTCGCCCGTGTGGTGATCCCGCTGGGGCAGACTCCTGCAGCGGCAGCAGCTCCGCTTGCGCCTGTGCCACCGCTGCCGCCTCCGCTGCAGCCGCAGTCGCGGACTGGGTCGCGGCGGTCGGTGCTGCGCCGGTTCATGAGTCTACGCAGGCGGGACGGGCGGTGAAGACGACGCTAAGACTGTACCGTGTCGTGAGCCAGCAATCTATCCAGTATGCGGTGTGTTTCGAGTGTAATGCCTCAGAGTGAATACAGCGGCGAATGGCCAGACCGTCAGCTGCAGAGCGCCCACACCAGCGCCGGCTCTCGTGTAAGCGCCATACGCTTTTCAGTCCGTGACGACGACAGACCGAAAGTTTCGCTACGCCACGAACGCTACGCAAGCAAGGATATGCCTGGCATGACTGCGGAGCCGGACTATGGGTACATATTCGGGGCTTTGCTGCACCCTGGCAAGGTTAGCGATGGTAAACGGTGGCTACTCTTATTCTCAACTTGCCCTGTGCTTACATCTCTGTAGCCAATCACGGTCGCTTTCGAATCCAGGATCTGCCGCCTGAGCTCCTCGCAGAGGTGTTCCATTGGTACATCCTCTTCGTCTACGCCGCGCGAAGTCGATATCGAGACCGGCCGACCCCGTACGCATGGCTCGTGATCCGGCATGTCTGTCGTGCATGGCGCGCCGTCGCCCTCGGCTACCCTCATCTTTCCTCGTACATCTACATCTCCGACAACTCCGAATGCGTACAGACAATGCTCGAGCAATCCGTCACAGCACTCCTACATATCTACGCCGATCCTTCGCAGGTGCCACTGAACCGCGTCGAAACACAGCGGAGGGTGCTCGAACACCTGGACCGCATAGTATTCGCGCAGATTGCGCTGCTCCGCCCGGACGACGATTCGAAGGCGCCGGAGATTCCGGTGGCGCCACGGGAAGGGAACAGAAGCAAGGAGTGTCCTATGAGGAACCTGACGGTCCAGTGCCGCTCCATCAGTCGCCCGTTCGTATTGTTCTCGGATTACTCCTTTCCCCGCTTGCAGGAGTTCAAGAGCACGTCCTTCCCTCTGCCTTCATATCGAGCGCTCTTTCCGTCCGGGCTGCGTAGCCTTTCCCTGTCGCGCACTGTCGCGTCACATCAGCTCGACGACTTCGTCGCACTTCTCAGCAGCCTCTCTCAGCTGGAAAGTCTAGCAGTTGACGACCTGCTCGACCTTCGTCAAGATGGATCTCTACCACGCTTCTCGCCGTCGCGAGCCCTTGGACCGATTGCCAAACTTGGCCGACTCACTACGGTGCAGATTCGGGACAGCTGCCTTACAACTGGATGCTATATCCTACAGCGAATCATGTACCCCGGGTCTGCAGTCGTCAAACAGAACTTCCCAGGAGTCCTCCCTACAGAATCCGTTTCCGAGCACGTCTTCGAGATTCTGCTGGCCAGGTTCAGGTCCCCGGACAGTACGCCTCCACAAACTATGCTGCTATCGTCATGGCGATCCACTGCGACGCGAGTGCTGTTCTGGGACGACCGCCTGTCGATTCAGGACGTCAACTCCTGGAAGGAGGACGACGCGTCCTATGAACTGGTCGTGGACGCCGTGCCATTCAGCTTCCTGCTCGACTTCTCCCACCATCTCCCGCTCTCCAGCGTCCGCGCCGCCCGCCTCGAAGAACTGGGCACGAACACGCTCCCCTGGCGCGCCCTCCTCCCGCGTCTCACAGCACTCGAAGAGCTCTCCGTGCAGTGCGACACGTCGCGCAAGGCAGACCCCGCCTCGGAGAGCCACGCGCACGCGGAGCGCGAGGTCGGCGCGCTGCAGCAGACGCTGCTCCCCGCGCTCGCCGCCGTCAATCTGCAACACCGGCGCGGTGTGGTGTCGCGCACGGGCCCGTCGGACCTCGCAACCTTCGCGCATGTCCTGCTGATGCAGCGCGCCCAGCAAATGGCAACGGCGCTCACGAGATACAGGACGGTAACTGTGCCGCTGTGAGGCATGGAGGCCATCCGCCCAGGCCTTCGATGTCGGCTGCGGTGCTTGGACTCCTGGCGCTGGTCGCGATGTCGGCACACGCGATCTGTATCCACGCCTTCAGCATCCCGACGTGTGCGAAGGCGCGCGCGCAAGGCCAGAAGATTACTTAGGGCTGGTCGTCGTGCTCGAGGATATCGAGCGTGCGCTCGCGTACCACGCAAAAACTGAGAGCACTGGTACGACGACTCGAAGGATGAGGGCCAGGATGGTAGGATGTGCCTCGCGCGCTGGGCAGTGGGGACCGTGCTGTGCTGCCGGCGAGGCAGCATCCTCGATTTGTCATACACTTACGGCGAGATCCTATGCTCTCACACATACTTAATCAATATACTTACATGTCCGCGAGACTGCGCTACAGAAACGATGGTGGTGATGAAGATTGCAGCCGTAGCGTAGGTCTGAGAGTTGGCGCTCCTCGGAACTGAACTTCGATTTCCCAATCGGGACACTCGTGCAACAGCGCCTAATTATTTCAACGATTTTTCCAGTTGCCCGTGGACTTCCCGCTTGCGTTCATCGACCGTGGACTACAGGTCTGTCTCTGGTTCCGCTATGTTATGAATGTGGTACTCCTCGTGATATCTAATCCATATGAAGCTTGTAGTCGTAGTCGTTGTTCGCATTCGCAAATGCCATCGATTTTCGAGTTCCCGACAAGCCTTCCCTCGACCCCGAACCCGTTCATCTGCTAGCGAAATCTTGGTCTCGCTTTCGCGAACTCTTTTGCGGCGTAAAAATGCTGTGCAGCATCTACGGTCCGTCTGTCAAAGCGAATCAAGATTTCGCAGTGGCAGATGCAACCAGGCAGACAACTTGATGCGTGAAAGATGCGTGGAGCAGAAAACAGATCTGCTCGTCGAGCGCCTGCCGAGACGTTCGGCTGCTATCGTTGTCTTGTAAAGGTGTCCTCGCTCTTTCAGAGCACTTTGGGGACATGACTGCCAGCGTCAACGTGGAGACAATGTACGATGCGTCGCTGGTCGAGAAGGGGACGCGTAGCGCGAGGTGAGAGCCAGTTCCCGTTCAGTCGATATGCTCAGAACTTGATATCATTCCAGTTTGCAACAAAGATGAGTTGAAAGGTAAGGAAATGCCGAAGACGTATATGCGAGTACGGTCACTGCATGAGAAGAGGACCTTTGGTACCCGCTATATATCTCCATCCTCCACCCATCGCAGGCTCATTCGCATCTCGTTCTTTTTCCCTTCCCCTTCCCTCTCCCGCTTCTTTTCGAGAAGAACTCCTTCACCGTCTTTCGACTCCCGGACGTCGATCGTCCCTGCGCCGAACATACACCACGCTTCAA
Organism: Phanerochaete sordida; assembly: GCA_019973155.2. Taxonomy (NCBI): domain Eukaryota; kingdom Fungi; phylum Basidiomycota; class Agaricomycetes; order Polyporales; family Phanerochaetaceae; genus Phanerochaete; species Phanerochaete sordida. The sequence continues at coordinate 204,355 of BPQB01000012.1, read as the reverse complement.
ATGTCGTCCTTCGGCACCCGGAAGCGCTCCTCCGGCCTCGACTTCTCCGATGGCAAGGTGTCTGCGCTAGAGCAGCACCCGGATTTGAGCGACATTGCTCTCGCCAGCAACCAACCAAGCCATTTGCAGCGCAACAAGACCGAGCGCCGACGGCTCCAGGGGTTGCAGCGATCCAGCACGGCCAGCACGTACCAGCCGATCGAGCCTTACCGCCCGAGTACCCTGGGCGAGAAATGGGAACTGTGGATGATCAATGAGGGAGGCCGGCGGATAGTCTTCTTCGTCTGGATCTTTCTGCACATTCTCGTGGCTGTCTTCGGCATGCTGCACTATTCGCTGAAGGACAACCTGACGCAAGCGCGTGCCAGCTTCGGCGTCACATTCGGTGCGTGCCCAGCTTACAATCCGATGCGCCATGCTCACAGTCGCGCGTCCAGCGATCGCGCGTGTGGCGGCGCTCGTGCTGCACGTCGACGTGATCTACATCCTGCTGCCCGTCTGCCGCAACTTCATCACGCTGTGCCGGCGCACGCCGCTGAACCACTACATCCCGTTCGACAAGAACATTACGTTCCACAAGGCGACGGGCTGGTCCATCGCCTTCTGGTCGTTCGTGCACATCGCCGCGCACATGGTGAACTTCACGAAGCTCGCGCTCACGGACAAGAACGCGAAGAACGCGGGCGACATCGTCGTCGCGTTCCTCGGCGCGAACTTCACGACGGGCCCCGGCGCCACTGGCTGGGTCATGACCGCCGCGCTCGGCGCGATGGTATGGACTGCCATCGAGAAGAAGCGGCGCGCGCACTTCGAGACGTTCTGGTACACGCACCACCTCTTCATTGTGTTCTTTTTCTTCTGGCAGCTGCACGGCATGTTCTGCATGATCCGGCCCGATCGCCCGCCGTACTGCTCGTCTAACACCATCGGCGTCTTCTGGGTGTGTGCTGCCTTGGGATAGTGGTGTCGTAATGCGTGGACTGACACGAATCTCGTACGCAGCGCTACTGGCTTGTCGGCGGTGTCATCTGGATCTTCGAGCGCGTGCTCCGCGAGGTGCGCTCGCGCCACCGGACCTTCATCCACAAGGTCATCCAGCACCCGTCGAACGTCATGGAGCTGCAGATAAAGAAGGAGAGGACCACGACACGCGCGGGCCAGTACATTTTCCTCTCGTGCCCGGAGATCTCGTACTTCCAGTGGCACCCGTTTACACTTACGAGGTACGTGAGACGCGATCTCTCAAGCAGCACACCCTGACGCGCAGAGCAGTGCCCCCGAGGAAGACTATATCTCGGTCCACATCCGTGTGGTCGGAGACTTCACGGGGGCGCTCGCTAAGGCGGTTGGATGCGATTTCGACAAGAAGGACAAGGGCGAGAAGGCTGGCGAAAGCAAGGTGGTCGGCACCGCTGCGAACCCTCCGCTGAATCGTGTCCTGCCTCGCGTCATGGTCGACGGTCCGTTCGGCAGCGCCAGCGAGGACTTCCTAAACTACGAGACCGTCCTGCTTGTGGGCGCCGGTATCGGTGTCACTCCGTTCGCCTCGTGAGTATCCGGCCCACATCAGCCCTTCGAACATCGCTGAACTCTCCCGCAGTATCCTGAAATCGATTTGGTACCGCATGAACAGCTTCAGCAGCGCGAAGCCGACGCGGCTGCTCAAAGTGTACTTCACGTGGGTCATACGCGACTTCGGCAGCGCAGAGTGGTTCCACTCGCTGCTGCACGCGCTCGAGGAGCAGGACACGCAGGGGCGCATCGAGATCAACATCTACCTCACCGCGCGCATCAGGCAGGACGATATGGCGAACATCATCGTGCAAGACGTCGGCGCGGAGACAGACGCGATCACCGCGCTGCGCGCGCCGACGCACTTCGGGCGCCCGAACTGGGACCGCGTCTTCGCATCGATCGCGGAGAAGCATCCGGAGACGGACGTCGGCGTGGTGAGTGTGGCATGGTGTTTGCGGGTTGAGCTAGCGCTGATTGTTCGCTGCACAGTTTTTCTGTGGCCCGGCGGTCCTCTCGCGGCAGCTGCACACCATGAGTAACAAGTACTCGAACCCGAATGGCACGCGGTTTTTCTTTGGGAAGGGTGCGCCATCTCATGCTGTCTGCTGGGCTCGCCATACTGATGTGTATCTTTTCTCTTCTGACAGAGAATTTCTGAGCTGTATTTCAGGCGCACAGCAGCGATTCTTACGCCTGCTGTGCACGCGGGTAAGAATGTCGCGTCGAGCCGAGGACTTGTGCATGTATGTCGATGTGCGAACACAGTGGAGCCGCCTCATTGCGAGGCAAATACAGTGGTACTGTATATCAACATATTTGACTTTGTTGAAGAACAGTCTTGTTTCATCCTAGCGCAGCTTCGATGCTGCCGCTTGCGGCTATGTTTGCCGTGAAAAGCACGAGTTTGGGGCGTCATGAGGCTCTTGGGGGGAGCGGTTCGCGTGGCGCAAGAACACGCTCACGCGACTGACAGAACTCTACGCAGATCACAGGATCGCCATATGTCGCGTTTACAAGTGCGCGCGTCAAGGGCACGGTCAAAGCACGGAACGGGATCCAAAGCGCGCCTTTGTCCGTCGCGTTTCTCAGCCGCGGGGCGTCCGCTAATGGACAAGCCACAAAGATATCAACGCTCAAAAGGGAGGCCACGCGAATATATTCGATGTCGCTAGCCGAGCGTATTGACCTCTTCAAGGGTGCGTGTCATATAGCAATTAATATCCCGGCTGCCCAAGACGTGGGGCATTGCCAGGCTACTTGGTGGCCAGCGCACTTGGCAACCTTTGCAGACTATGAAAGCGCGACATTATACAGCGGATTGTGCAAGTATATATATATTGCTCATCATGCGTCTCATTTCACCATCCTTCAAGTCCCTCGCAGCTCTCTCCCGCTTCTCCACATACTCAACCGAGAACCATGGCTCCTTACATCTTCAAGGTGCGCGCGCACATGCGCCACAGGGTGTTCGCCGCTAACTATCTTCACCAGCTCGGCCAGAAGGTCACCGGCTGCGTCCTCGACAAGCGGATTGAAGTCATACTCATCAAAGTAGACCAGATCGAGACGATTAATGTACGCATGCTTCTCTTCCGTTGCTGCCTGTTCCTGACTTCGTCGTAGCGCAAACCATACAAGGCTCATGTCGGAGAGTGGGTTACCGCTGACGGCATCACGATCCGCCACACCTTCGTCCCGGAGCTGTACAACGATTTACTCCCGTGATTCAGTTAGTAGCGTCATGTGTATGAGTGGAAGCACGCTGGACGTGCTTGAAGGCTCCGCTGCTACGGTGCCTCCACAAACGAGCCTTTCACTGCTTGCATAGATTTTCCGTTGTATTTATATCCTTGTATGAAGGTGGTATAGTGTCATAAAGATTCATCCAATCTCACCATCACTGTATCTGCTCCAGGAGTCATGAGTAAATGTTAGGGCGTGGGTCAAACTTCGTGATAAATGTCCACACGTTGAACGTCGCATTATGGCGAATGCCAAAATGGATCGGAGCGTGCTAGGACAATACAGGTCCGTAATCCCCTTATAGCCAATATCCTTTCACGATCTATAAAAATAAAATTAAATGAGCTCCGTCTGCTAAGTGGCTCAACTTGAGCTCTGTAGTTGTGGCCACACGTGGCGGCATCTTTCGCAGCGCCAGGCTTGGCGACTTTCTCGACGAATTTCGCCACAACGCCTCGGCAAGACTTGGTATGGCGCTCAAGTTTGGCCATATTCGATTGTGGTCCCGACGGTGACTTGCCTTCGACGTTGACCTGCACGGTGGATGCACGGGACATAGATGCAAGTGTCATCGCCATCTTGCACGTAATGCGTACTTGCGAAAGTACGCTGGAGGTTGCTCAGGCGACCAGGAACGTCGTGAGCAAAGCTTGGACAAAGCCTGCCTTCACGTGCTGGTTTGCTTCCGTGTGGCCACATATTACAATAAGGCCATCACCCGAATGTGAGTATTTCTTTGGGCATGTCAAAACCCGCGATCGTGTCGTTAACCAACGATAGCGAGGCACAGGGCGTGTCAGTCGCGTCTGCTTTGCCGACAAGGCTTGAATGCGCGTGTGCAATGAGAGCCTCACTCTCGCACATGCTTTGAACCGCGGTGCGTTTGGGGAGCATTTGGAATCCTGTCTGTCCTGTCGCACCGTCTGAGCCACTCTGCAGAAATCTCCTCCAGGGTCGAGCACGCTGGCCACAAAGCCCTTTGTCGCCTCTCGCGTATATAGTAGCCCGCATGCCCTCGACCCCAGCTCCTCATCATAGCTCCGCCGCGGCGCAGCCGTTTCAAGTCGACGATGGAGCACTGGCACTGCGGCTACCACTATGACGCCGCCGCAGACCGCCTCGCGCATCCAGAGGCCTTCGACTACACAGTCGAAGAGATACACTTGCCGCTCCCGGCGCAGTTCTACGTGCGCTCTGATTCCCTCCCTTCCGCATACTTTGCTGATCCGTTCCGCAGCAAGGCGAGCGCGCGATCGTGTGGTACGGCACGAAGTGGGTGGACGGGACCGTGCTCGACAACGGCGAGCGCGACGTGCGTGTCTCCTCCTCCCGCCTTGCCGCCCATACTGACCGCCACTGCAGCAGCACGGCACGCTTGAGTACCGCGTGCGCCTCGTCGTGTCCGACGGACTCGTCGTCCGCAAGTGCTTCAACCCGACGAAGAGCGGGCACATGAAGAAGTACGTGCGCGACGTCGAGGTCGAGCTGCGCTGTCGGCGGCAGTGGCACGTCGTGCGCCCACGCGGCGCGGTGCCGTATGCGCTGGATGGGGAGTGGCCGCGTGAATGGGGACCGTGCCCGGGATCGGAGGAGTGATGCTGGACATCGTGGGCGTGCGAGTTATTTATGCGGCTCGGTATATGCGTCACGCTCTTTGCAATTTTATCTGCGATTATGATCAGCTGAACGGCGTGCAGCTCGCAAAGGATTCCGTGGGCATGTCCTACATTGATTTGGTGTCCATCGCCCCGCACCGCGGCAACCCTCCACAATCCGCGCGCGCCATCGCCCGATCATCGGTCGCACAAATGTCCTAAACACTATCCCCGCTCTTGTTCTCTGCCAAGCGCACCAGAGAACATCTCCAGACTCTGGCTGCTGCGACGCGACCCCGCGTCCGTGTCTGGCGTAGCATTTTGGCTGCAGACCTCCTAGCCCGCTCGTCATCTACGCAAGATACTGTCTCTGCACGTGGTGCTCTCAGCGGAGCGTCCTTGGCGGATGTACTGGCGAGCAGCTGCGCGATCACTTTGAAATCGCGGAGATGCTGCGCACAGCTAATGAGCGACACGCTGATATCACAGTCAGGCCCTGGCCAACTACTGGTCACGGATTTGCCTCGCTGGTCGTGAACGCTACTATTCAAATATGTACACATCGTGCCTACGGGTAAGCGCGATGCATCGATGGAAATGTCGATCACGGTAGATGAATATCGAACTTCCATGTCGTGATATAACCTCAATGTATATTCCTAGAGCTATGAATTGAGTGCATACATGCATATTCCACACCCTGGAGTGAGTGTCGAAGAAAACGGAAGAGAGCAACAATGCGGAGATTTTTTTTCTGGCCTTGGGAAATTTTGAGGGTATAAATAGTCCACAGGATGTCGTTATCAGCGACTCGTCCGCTTGAGAATCGCCGAAACCCTCGAAACACCTCCCGAAAGCCAGCGTTTGGCTTGAACTTGTGGGTACTCCGCAATGTCCACTGGGCCTTGTGTATTCCCAAGGGCGTCGACGACCTGCGCATCGAGCTCTATGGCCTTTCCGCCTGTCTCTCCACTCTGCTCCTGCTTTGATAACCGCGCCGTCAGAGCACGCGCGACGTGCGCCAGCGTTATGCGATCCTTCGGAGCCTTCTTGAGCGCAAAATAACGATCCACCTGTCGCGTTTCGCGTACGCAGAGCGTGTTCAGCCGCGGACACAGCCCATTCGCGCTGAACGCAGGCGGCGGCCCACGCCGCGGTTCTTCTTCGACCGCCTCGTAGTACACCGTAAGCTCTTCAGCTGCCTCCAGCCTCTCCATCAACTTCTCCCACCGGATCACATCCCAGAGCGCTGCTGAGTCCACCAAAAGCGCGTGCGTGACGCCGCCGAGCGGCAGCGCCGCGAGGAGCCCGCCGAGGAACGCCTCCTGATCGCTCTGGAAGCTGATCTGGAAGAACGTGCTGTCGCGCGGCGCGTCGCACAGTGCGGCCTTGTCGCGCGCCGTGCACCAGAGGTTGACGATGCTGTACGCGTTCATGTGCCCGCGGCCCGTCGCGACGCGGAGGGCCCGCGGCGGCCCGGGTAGGGTGTTCCACGCGGCGACGGCCTGCGTCAGGAGTTGTACATAGCATGCTCGGTCGCGCTGCTCCATGTGCCAGTTCGCGAGGGAGCGGAAGTTGAGGCGGAGGGACGTCGACGCAGGGTGTGCGATGCTGCGCAGGAAGGGGATGCCGGCGGACGCGCAGGACTGGGTGATCGTGAGGGCGCGGAGGTGTGGAAGGTCGATAGTGTTCTGAAGTCCGGGAAGGTACGTGTCCCTAATGGTTTCCATGTCCTCTTCGCCTGCTATCATGTCGCAGAGGACCAGTTCTTCGAGATGCTTCATGGGCTCTAGGATCGATCGCAATTCCTTTGCTGGGATAGGCTCACATTGCATCAGACGTAAAATTCGGAGACTTGCCACCAGCATTGGTCGCACAGTGCGCATAGCGGCATTTGTGACGGTGAGCTGCGTGAGGTTCGGGAACGTGAGGTTCGATATCCATGTATGGGCGCGATCGCCTCCGGCCTTTTGGATTTCAATCTCGAGAGATATCGCGGTGGACGCGCCGTTCTTTGGCAGAAGGGACTCCGGGACATTCATAGTATCCATTAGCATGAGGCTCCCGGAGACAATACGGAAAAATTGGGGCAGAACGAGGCGACATGAGGCGGCCACGTCGTCCCTGCGTGCCCGCTCGTACATCGAGTTGGCCTGGTAGATGTGTAGAGGCAGCGTCCCAGAACGATCAAGGAGGTCCTTCACACAGCCAGGGCGGGTGATGAAGATGTGGGTGGAGAGCTCGGGGAATGTCAACGCGATGTGCCGCCAAGCTTTGCAGATGCGACGGATGATGAGCCATGAATACGGAGATGGAGGTGGTGTAAAGCGATATGCGACGTGCGGGCATGTGTAGTCATCCTTTGAAGGGTAAAGCTTGCGCTCGGCGGCATGACATACATCGAGAATGATCCAATATTGAATTTCTGCCACCATCTCGGGAGGCAGCGTCGATATTGGTGGCATGGCGAGATCAGAGACTACCTAGGAGAAGAATCAACAAGTGTTCACAAGCATCTGGCGACACTGACCATTGTGGTGCTGATTGGACGGTAGAGCAAACGAGAGCTTTGAGGCACAGCTGGAGCAGCTCATATGCTCTGTTACTTAGGCTACAGCTACACTCAATGGCTAACAATATGCTCACTGTGTATTTGGTACTTTCGTCAGCAAGAGGGTCGAGTATCGAGGTTGTAGTTGGGGTTGAGCGCAGAGGGACAAAGATGCAGAGGGTGCCATACGCATCACATGTACTCCCACGCTGTCAGGCTGCGGCGCGAAATGGAGCTTGAGTATATCCCATGCGGCGGCGCCGAGTAAATGCCGCGCACGTGGAGTTTGAGTTCGCGGTGACAGTACAAAAGGATGGAGCGGCGATTGAGCCGTGTACGGGCAACACGAGATCGTCGGATCCATGGCGACTTGAATGCCGTCGCGCACGAAGATTCAAGGTCGCCTTGGAGAAGTCGTTCTTTAGTCCCAAGATCTCAAGACTGCTGCGGTTGCGGGCATGAATTGCCCAAACGTCACGCTACCGGTGGATGCAGGGGCAGGTGGGACAGGCATGGTAGCCTTGCACGATACGCCAGGCGGAGCTTGCAGATAGCGGCCACGCGTCGGCCGTGTCGAATTCTCTCGGACGATAGGCCCTACGCGTGTCATCTGCGCGCCAATTTATCCTGTGAACACGTGCGAAGTCGTCATTGAGGTAATTCGGCCTTGGGTATACGCGCGAAAGAACGCACAGCGATGTATTCTGAGGCCAGCGCGCGTTAGAGTAGACGTCTTGTGAGCGAAGAATGAACGCACGATGCTTATTGTCCAAGTCATATTAGAGCCCACCCCGCACTTACTACTTTTTTCGATCTTTCTTCAGTAATGCCGCTAATTGCACCACATTAATTGTTAATGGCGTATTTCTGGCCGCCGAGGCTGTAATATCAGTACTCCTTACCACGAGAAACCCTTCTCATCTCTACACTCACCAAGGGCTTGCCTGCTACAGCGACGCACCTAGCACCTCGTAGCACTTGTCTGTCGAGAGCCAGGACAGGATACCTCCATGCCGTGATGGTAACTCTTGTGCGCTTCCTCTCTCTTACCTTGGTATAACGACAACTCTCCTGGATGCGCTTTGTATCCCCGTCTGGGGTGCGCATGCGCGTCGACAGCCCTGACGCGGGCGGAACGCTCTTGCAGGGCTAGCGTGCACAGAGCAGCGCGGGGATAAGCGAAGCGTGTCAGGGCTGAGCGCTCTACAAAAGCTACGCTTGTGATGCAGAGCGGATGTGACACGGAGATGGGCCTTCAAATGAACGACGCAGGCGCGCCGTACGGGGCGCAACAAAGCTGCGCTCCGTTCAAGGTCTCGGATGGGCCGCACATCCAAGAAATGAACTCGCTCGTGCCGGCTTCCATGCAAAGAGCGGCGTCAACGCCGAGGCATTTGCGGAGGCCTCTAAGGTGCAGAGTCAGGTGCGCGGCTGAAGGAAAGAGCTTGCGCGTGCGATGAGCGCCCTCTGCGTTCGTTGACCCTGTGATCTCGCGTTAGCCAAAGCTCCGAACGAGATAGGACAGTTGCGCAATAGCGATTGCATATATGCTAATCCGGCCTGGGAGTATGGCATAGAAAGAGATGGGGAGCAGAATGTGTCCAGTACTCAGCCTATGCGTCCAGGACGCGCCAGTGGAAGACGGCAAGAAACTCTGGCGGGAGCAAGACATGTTATACGTCAAAGTACAAGGGTATTGTAGGTTAGAAAAGCTTGACAGACCTTGTGTCAAAGCATCTACCGTCCATGATGGATCGTCAAAATCTGTTCTGAGAATCGCCTTCCGCCCTGAGGAGGCTGGGGTCAGGAGCTGTGCGCAGACTCAAGATCTAGCGTTAGTAGACTAAGCTGCGCCACATTTAAAGCTGAAGCTGCGTCGTCGCTGAAAGAACCCATCTTCGTCATGGAACGACGAGAGAAACAGCGTCGCAGCTTGCGCGGCCTGTGTCTGCTGATGTCAACTTCCACGTCACGTGGATATTTTATCGCAAGTGTCCCTCGGTGGCCCTCCGATGAGCTTCAAGCTTTTATACCTTCATGCTCGAGTCTATGTTGACGTATACTACCACATACATAATTTCTACAAGTCGAATTCGTCTTCCTCAACTTGAATTGACTCGACTGCGACAGGACGACCGCTTCCAAACTCCTCCGTCCGCGTTTGCAGACGATGCGCAATTATGCGCAGAGACGAAAAGAGGTTCTCTGACCCACGGCCGGCAATTTTCGTGCGTCTCGGACGGCACAACACCACAGATTTTAGCGCGGGAAACATCAGGGTAAGGTCGCTAAGGTTCCTTTCTTCGCTGTCTTCGACCGACGTCTCGTCCATTTGCCTCGGCGCATCGCACTCCACGGAGAGCTCTTCCAGCGCGCTGAGCTGCGGGAGCACGACGTGCCATGGGAAGCGTGCGAGCAGCCAGCAGCCCTCTTCAAGATGCGCGGCGCGAACGGACCCAAATGGCAGGCACCGAAGGAACTCCTCGACGAACGACGGTGACGTGTTCCACTTTGTGAAGATGAATCGTGGGGAGCGGTCGTTCAGCAGTTTCGCCTGCGCGCGAAGCGTGTGCAGCGGGATATATTCGTCCCAGAGGTGCAGTGTGAGCGTCTCGAAACCGTTCGTACGAATGGCTAGAGATTGTGGGGCGGGGCTGTCGGCGCTGCGGAAGGTCGCGAGGAACGGGGTGGGAGGGAGGTACGGCGGGTCTTTCGCGTGGCTGTCGTAGATCTGGTGGACTTTCGCGGTAGGCGGGAGGGCGAGGCGGTGGAGGAGGTTATACCCGACCTCGTATGCCGAACCGCGTATGAAGAGCTGGGTCAAATGCTTCAGCGTGACCGCCGTGCCGCGTGGACGGAGCCTCAGCACCTCCGGAGGTGGATCCTCGTGCCAGTACGATAGGTTGCGCACAGTGAGCTCCTCGAGGCGGCAAAGGGTGTCGAGCAGCGCTACGAATTCGTTCAGGGTGTCCTTCGGGAAACAGTAGTCTATCGTTAAGACGCGCAGCGTCGCCGGAATGATGGAGGAAAACAGGTATAGGCCCGGGGCTCGGCCGTGGAACTCCTCCAAGTGCGGAAAGGTGAACCCAGACCACAACGGAGGTACCAGCTCCGCGTGGGCCGCATTTTGACGAGGGGTCTCGAGCGACAAGCTGCGCAACATCGACGTCTTCACCTTCCCGGGCGGGCCCAGGTCGAGCACGGACGTCGTGCGCAGTTCGACGCGCGCCCACACGATACGCTCGAGATGGCCAAAAACCTCGCGCTGCATCGCGACGCGCGCCGGCACGTCGGTGGCCGACACGCCGTCGTACCACTCGTACACGCGAATCGGCGCCGAACCCGACGTGCGCAGCATGGCCTGCACGCACTCGAGCCGGAAGAGGTGGATGTGGCTCGAGAGTCGGGGGTACGCGAGTGCGACGGCGCGCCAGGCGCGGCAGACGTGCCGGATGACGAACCACGAGTATGGTGCGGGCGAGCGGGGTGAGTAGTCACGGTAAGTGATGAGGAGGATGTAGGAGTAGAAGACCTCGGCCAGGAGCTCGGGTGGGAGGTCGTTGATTCGGAATTGTGAAGGGGTGGCATCTGATGATAAGTGGTTAGCTCTCGTTGGGACACGATGCAACGTCGGTGCGACCCACCTGGACTCAGCTTCGCCCTCAGATCCCCGAATATGGAGCTATAGTATTCCTCGTTGGGACCAGCGAATGCGTCAGGTAGATCGTACTTTCCGGAGCCATCTCTCGAAGCCTTGCGGCGTAGACAGCTGCGAAGCAAACGAAGCGCATGCATGCCGTTGAAAGGCGACTTGTGCTGTCGGAGGGTGGACGAGGGACAAAATCCGAGATAGCAGCACAGCCACAATATCCTTGCACAGCCTCCGATCTTCTGATGCGCCTCTCGGGCGCAGTACGGAACATCGCGCCGAATGTTGCGAGCGCGGCGAGTATATTCAGCGTATGGATTGTCTTAGGCTGTTCACAAAAGTCGCGCCTTGGCTGAGGGGGGTCGTGGGAACGCAATTTGGCCGTGATTTCGCCTGCCGGCTGGGCCTGAAAGATGGCGCTTAGACCCCCCTCAGCCAAGGCGCAACCTTTGTGACTAGATCAGGATTGTCTCGGTAATATTTGAGCTTCAAGTCCGAAGCTTCCAAAGTTTAAGACTGATTTCTTTGCACTAGCATAAGTGACCACGACACCTACATGATTTGCTACTAGTCAGATTCGTCGTCCTCCAACACGGCAACTGCCTGAACGGAGACCGAAAGACCTCCTCTAAACTCGTCTGTCCGCGTCCGCAGGCGGTCCGCCATGACGCGCAGCAACGAGACGAAGTTCCTTGAGCCATGGCCAGCGCCGGCCCTGCGTGTCGAGTGGCAGAGCAGCACGGACTCCAGCGCGGGAAACATTCGAGCGGCGTCCGCGAGGTTACTTGCCTCGCCACTTTCGATGTACGCCTCGTCCACTTGCCTCGGCACCTCGCACTCGACGCTCAGCTCCTCAAGCGCGACAAATTGAGCGAGCACGGCGTGCCATGGGAAGGGCACAAGCTGCCAGCGGCCCTCTTCAAGATGCGCGACGCGGACGGCGCCGAGGGGCACGCGCTGCAGGAGCTCCTCGACAAATGCGACGCTCGCGCTGCACTTCGTGAAGGCGAATCGGGCTGAGCGGTCATTCGGCGATTTTGCCCGTGCGCGCAGCTCGTGCAGCGGGAGGGGCGTGTCCCAGAGGTGCAGTGTGAGCGTCTCGAAGCCATCCGTGCGCACGAGGAGCGACTGCGGCGCGGGACTGTTGGCGCCGCCGAGGGTCGCGAGAAACGGGGAGGGCGGAAGGAAAGGGGGGTCCCGCATATTCATGTCGTAGATCTGGTGCACCTGCGCGGTGGTCGGGAGGATAAGGCGTTGGAGGAGATTGCGGCCGACCTCGTAAGTGTCGCCGCTGATGGAGATTCGCGTCAGACGCTGTAGCGTGGCCGTTGTGCCGCATGGATGGAGTCTCCGGACCTCTGGAAGCAGTTGTTCGGGCCAGTACGTTAGGTTACTCGCAGTAAGCTCTTCGAGGCGGGACAAAGTACCGAGCATAGCCACCAACTCAGTAAGTGTGTCCTTTGGAAAACAGTAATCGATCGTCAGAACGCGCAGCGTCGTCGGGATGATCGGGGAAAACAGGTAGATGTCCATGGCTCGCCCGTGGAACTCATCGAGACGCGGAAAGGTAAAACCAGGCCACAGCGGAGGCACTAGCTCCGCGCGATCTGCGTCCTGATGAGGGATCTCGAGTACCAAGCTACGCAACGCCGACGACTTCACCTGCCCGGGTGGGCCTAGGTCGAGTACGGCGGTCGTACGCAGGTCGGCGCGCGCTGAGACGATGCGCTCAAGATGACCGAAGACATCGCGCTGCATCGCAACGCGTGTCACGATCCCGCTAGGCGATACGCTCCGGTACTGTTCATACACGTGCAGCGGCGCCGCACCCGACGTGCGCAGCATGTGCTGCACGCATTCGGGCCGGAGGAGGTGGATGTGGCTAGAGAGCTTTGGGTGCGCGAGTGCAACGGCGCGCCAAGCGCGGCAGACATGCCGGATGACGATCCACGAGTAAGGGGCGGGTGAGGTGGATGAGGGTTTGCGGTGAACGACGAGGAGGATGTAGGAGTAGAAGACCTCGGCCAGGAGCTCGGGCGGTAGGTCGTTGATCACAAACTGGGAGGGAATGAAGTCTGGCTGATGTCAGTCATCGTTGGAGTGCAATGCAAAAGTTGATGTCGCTCACCTGGGCTTAGCCGTTCTCGCATGTCTCCAAATATGCGTTGATAGTAGACTTCGCTGAGCTCCGCGAATGCGCAGGGTGGATCATACTTCTCCGGACTATTTCTCAAATCCCTGCGCCCCAGACAGCTGCGAAGCGCACTTGAAAGAGCACACGCATGGTGAACGCAAGCGGGTTGTGCTCCCGGAGGGTGGCCGAAGGAGAGGACCTGCGAGTGAAGCACAACCATAATATCGTTGCACAGCCTCAGGTCCTATGATGGCGCTCCGCGAACACAATACGGGACATCGTGCCGAAGTTCCGCTGTCCTACGCTGTTTTCAGCGGCGGCGGCATTGAAGGCTTTGCTGGTCTGAACGCGAATGCGCGAGTTCAATTCAAGGCCCAGAATCGACAGACGTGAAACCCAATGCGTCTACTGCTCGCGCGCACGGAGCTCCGACTGCGTATTTACAGCTTCGCCCCAGGAAACTTGCCGAGATTGGGAAATATGGCTGGCTTCCGCTCCAATGCGCCCTTCAGTGCGGCGGATTTGTCCTGCAGCAGTATTGTTAGACGACATAGCGATTGCGTAGACGAATTTCATACCGGGCTCTGAAGCATCGCACCATTCCAGACGGCCACGTAGTTCAAGTTGCTTTGTACGCTATCGCGACACAAACGTCAGCCCCAGACCTGAGTGTGAATAGCTAGCTGCTCACGTATGGTCCCGAGAATGCAGTAGCACCCGCTTCGTTCCTAGTACCGCGATTGGGGACTTCTGTGCGATGAGCGTCGCAGTGTCGAGCGCCGCAGCCACCACCTCGTCGCGGCCGCCTGACACGATCCTCGAGACGAGCCCCATCCGTAGTGCCTCCGCCGCGCCGAACTCCCGCGCAGTGAACGCGAGCTCGCGCACCGCGCTCCGGCTGCCTGCAACCTTAGGCAGGCGCGCGAGTGTGCCGAGGCCCGCCGCCAGGCCGATGTCGACTTCCTGCATCCGCCATCAGCACTACCCAAGGGGCAGATAGAAAGTATCTGGGGACGGCGCACCTTGACGGAGAAGCGCACGTCCGCGGCGGCATAACACACGTCGCACGCTGAGGCAATGTCGATGGCGAGCCCATATGCCACTCCATGTACCGCAACGATGACGGGCACAGGGCAGCGCTCCGCGGCGCCGACGGCGCGCTGAGAGTGCGCGATCCACTGGCGAGTCTGCTGCGCGCGGCGGCCTGGGTCCGCGTCGAAGGCGTGGGTGCTGTCCATGCCGGTGACTACTGCCGAGTTAGCCTGATTCATCGGGGTAGAGCTAAACGCCGCGCACAGTCTATACCTGCCGAGAAAAGCTTGGGGAGCGAGGAGGCGAGCACGACGGCGCGCACGCTGGGGTCGGTGCTGATCTTGTCGAAGACGAGATCGAATTCGGTCCAGCACCTGCAGAGCTGTCAGTAGCAATAGTAAGTCTGTCGAGATAGGTGCGCACGCTTCGTGAAAGGCGTTGACAGGGGCTCTGCGGAGATACATAGGTTCAAACTTGTCATTTGGAACATTCGACGCTTCAACATACCTAACGATTTCGACGAGCAGAACATGCGGCTCTGGCTCAGAAACCTTCATCCACCTCGTCGACAGATCATTCCTATCCGTCATTGTTTCGTCGACACAGTGCGTTATTCACCTCGGCAAGTGGGAGTCGGATGTCAACAGTAGCTTGCGCCCCACGGTGTTGGCTGGCACGTGTTTGAGTACTATACCATCGGCCTCGGTCAACGTAGGGAAAATGTGCGCCGAGGCATGCTGGTGCGAAGGGGCTCTGTGTGGGTCATATCGCGGGAGAAACTTGGGTTTGAGGTCGCGACGTGAGTGTAGGTTGCCAAATTGCAAAGCTTTCGGCGGGCACATGCATCAGAATGTGTCGGAGCTGTGTCGGAGCCGCAGACGCATATTAAGCGCCGAGGGATTTGACTGCGCTCATGGGTTCCCGGGGTCCGCGGACCTAGTCTGACCTTGCTTCCCATGTCGCTCTCGGCATCGTTTCGCTGTGAACACCAGTCTGCTGGGCAGGCTTTGTCATACGTATCCTTGCAGCCTTCAGCGTTACCTCTCGCACCTCCAAGGATGCTCTTTGTCGATCCGAACAGCCCAGATGTGGGCATGTCTTCGACAAAACTCTCGTCCCAGGATATTGTTTACACTACTTACACGCTTCTTGTAGCCCTCGCAGAAACTAGATTGGCGCTCTGGTATACACGGCGGGCGGCCACAAGACCAGGCGGATTGCTATGGTACCCGCGCCTACGCTCCGAAATCCTGCTATGCCGCGAGCGGGCCGAGGCGGGCGGCTTCCCTAAAAAGGTCCGCGTCGGGGACATGGCGCTCGATACCCTGAGCGGACTTGCTTTGTTCGGAACCGGCAGCATGGTTCGTGTTCGCCGTGGCAACGAGCTCATTCGGCAGCTCGACGCTTGGCCTTCTCCCCCATCCTCCCACTTGCGCGGGATTGAGCATTGTACTCGCCCCTTCAGACCCGCCCCAGGCCATGCGTTTGGCCATGGCGGTCCTGGTGCCACCCTCTCCGGACACGGCTATCACACGAACACCCAGACACGCTCGCACAGGAAGCGCCGTCGTGAGGAGATGGGTATCCTTCACAGTGGGAAAGCAGCGGGAGGCGAGATCTGCACACAATGCGGGTGCGCTGATGTTCGTTTTGTCCGGGATCTTATGATATTGATGTTGTGGCTTAGAGCTGCCTATCGCCCGGCTTCCTGGAGAGGTGCTCGCGGAGATCTTCACCTGGCACATCGTCGACGTATGCACGACCACAGAGGACCACTCGTACGACTCCCTACGCGCGGCGAAGCGTCAAGCTGTCGACTTGCCTCGATACAGGCCGGCGCCATATTCCTGGCTGTACATCCGACACATCTGCCGCGCCTGGAGACAGATCGCGCTCACATATCAAGAGCTGTCTACGCACATCTGCCTGTCGATCCCTTCCTGTGTCAAGGAGCTTCTCGGTAGATCCGGGGCGCTTCCATTGCACGTATACGACCCCAGCCCACACTACATGGGCACTCACGAACGCCGCGTTCGGAAGTGCTACGAACTCATCCTTCGGCATGCAAGCCGCATCCTGCGTGGAACCTTGCTCGCCCCCAATGGAGCTATTGAATTCATGCCTCCTGGCGCGGGCTGCGACGTCGGTCCTGGAACGCTTCTGGATGTTACAGCCCTGTTGAGGCCCCCCTCCCACCTGTTCACCATTCGCCCTTTCCTTCATCTTCCAATGGCATCCACTGGTCAGGTCGAAGCTTCGCCCGCATCGTCCACACTCCAAGCGCTACACGTGCGGCGATTCAAGCTTATCGGCCACAGCCTCTACGACCGCGTGCCCGAGGACTTTGCCGAGGAGCTGAGGCATTTTCGAAACCTCGAGGAGCTTGTGCTCGGAGACGTTGTTGGCGGAGATATACCAAGTTGGACCCACTTTACGCATCAAGACATACCCGCCATACATGGCGAGCAGGGGATCACACTCCCTCGCTTGCGAAGCATTCGCCTGACTGCACGCAGTGCAGGCGCGGGGCTATACTTCCTCAGCCGCATCGACCATCCTCCTTCCACAGCCCTTGACATAGCTTTCACGGATCTCAAGCCCCCTCTGCACTCCGATTGTCACTGCATCGAGTCCATGATCTGCTGGACCATCCGGGGACTGACGTGCAACGATACCACGCCCATCCAGTCGTTACACCTCTCCGTCTGCCACGACCGACGCGGCCTCGACCTACGCCTTTGGAAGGCCTACCAGCCACTCGCCGCGCTACGCACGCCCTCCCGCGCGGCGCAGCCATCCTTACGCTTCTCGCTGAAGGCCTGCAGCAACACGGCGCCGGCGTTCACCTCGCTCGTGCAGCGTCTCCCACTGGACAGCGTCCGGTCCGCGGTGCTCGTCGACCGTGCCGCCGGGGAGGAGGTAGTCGGCTGGGAAGCGCTCCTCAGCGCGCTCCCTGCGCTGGAGGAGCTCGCGCTCGACTACCACGTCCTCGCATCGCCAGGCGCACCGCACCACACCCTCGAGCCGCGCGACGCCCACGCGCTATGCCCCGCCCTCCGCACCCTTGACGTACTCGAGACGGCCGGCGCCGCTGCGTATGAGTCGCAGTGCGTCAAAGCGGGGCTGTGTCCCGCTGTCACGCTCGCGCACGTCGGCCGTGGCCTCGTCGCGCGCGGTGTGCCGGGCGCGGGCATGCGCGTCGGCGCCGCGGCGGTCGACTATGTGCGCGAGGTCGACTTTGGCGATAGCGATGCGGAGTCGTTCGTGGGTGTCTGTGTTGATGGTCCGTCGGGTAATGTGTATACTTCTCAGTGGCTGCCTGGGACCCCCGCGCCGGCTACACAGCAAGCCTCAGGTTCCTCCATTGGCAGATTCATGAGCCGGCGCGGGCGTCATGGGCCTTAAATAATACAGACGAGTTGGTTCGTCGGCGAGGACTTCATGCTGTCGTTGTCATGATGTGTCTTGACTTCCTGAAGATCACGGCTAGCAGCTCTTCAGCTCCCTCCGTGCCGGTTGCTCTTTTCTTTTTAGAGTATTGAACGTCGTTCATCCTTCGATCTCATCCCACCTTTCATATCATGCACAGTACCCGCCTTTTCATTTTCTGCCTTTGTCCTCATTTTCTGTCTACCGAGTATGACCATGTACATCTTGTGTTGCGTACGAACGTCTTTTCAATGGATTCACGCGACCACGTGTCCTGCGCGCAGCAGGCTTGGAACGTTGTACTTCTGGGTGCACGATTTCCTCCCGCGTGCCTCTATAGACTGAGTTCTTTTAGTCATACATAAGTTCATCGACCTGTATAGAAAATGTGAATATACCCGAACGGAACAGGGAGTAGTAAATATAGTATACAGGATCAAGGGGAAATGTTGTACGCTGGTACATCATGTATGGAAAGAAATAAATCATTACAGGCAGCGTGTCAGACACCTAGGAGGCCAACGGTTGCGGAAACCATTGCCACGCCCTCGGCAATCCAGCTCCTAGCTGTCTGCCAGATCGAGTCCGAGAGAACGTGTCCGTCCTTTTCAGCTCCAGTCTCATCAACTATGTGTGCAACAATGGTCGCTCCCTCGCCTCTGCCTTGTTCTTTAAGCCTAGCCGCAAGGATGCGTGCAATATGCGTAAGGGTGCGGCTGTCTCTTTCTGCCGTCGATAGCCCCAAATTCTCCTGGTGTGTAATGATCTCATGGAGATTGATATTCCGTAGATGTAAGCAGAGCGTCTCTATGCTTTGGTTGGCTTGCCATAAATGCTGTTTCGCATCACCCGCATATTCACAAAATATCGCAAGATCTTCCACTGATAAGAGGCATGCTATCAGCGTTTCCCATTGAGCAGCGCTCCACAGCGACGCCGAGTCGACGAGAAGAGCGGCCGTTATATTCGAAAGGGGCAGATAAGGCAGTAGGCTGGTTATGAATGCCTTCTGGTCTGACTGGAATGAGAGGTGGAAGAATGGATCATCCTTAGACGATGTATGCAGTTCAGTCAAGGGCAGCTTCACGTGCCAAAGGCTGACAGTCGTGTTGGAGGCAATCAGCCCTTTATCAGTGCAAACGCGCAGTGATTGCACTGTGAATTCTTCGAGCTGCTTCCAGGCTTGGATGGACTGTGCTAGTAGCTGCAGCAGACATTCTAAATCGTGATCGCCCACGTTCCTGCTTGAGAGTCTTTGAAAATTGAGGTGAACGGCGGTTTGTGCTGGGTGTACCAGGCCTCGGAAAAGCAAAATCCCCTTGGATGCACATAACTCTGTGATGCTGAGCAATCTCAATTTGGGGAGTTTCACTTTCTCTTGCAAGTCTAGTGTAGAATTATTGCGAATGGAACTCCAGTCTTCGTCCCCTTCAATGGTATTGCTAATGACCAATTCCTCTAGCTGCTGCAGAGGGCTTAAGATGTGGTATAGATTGCTTGCAGAGATTCCTTCGCATTGTACGAGCCGCAAAATCCTAAGGCTTGATGTCAACATCGGGTAAAGCGAGCTCAGTTCCGCCCCTCGTGCGCCGAATGTTGTAAGATTTGGAAAGGTAAACTGGAATGCTGGTATTGAGGCTTGAAATCCAGATCCTTGATATTCGACTTCCATAGATGTGGCTTTAGATATGCCATGTATGGGAGAGGAAGATTTTGGCATAACCGTGGCTTCGGATAGCACGAGGCTTCCAGAGACGATGCGGTCAAAATGCGCCAGGACAAGTCTGCACGAGGCCGCAACTTCATCTCTGCGTGCACGCTCGTACATTGAGCTTGCCTGATATATATGCAGAGGCAGATTCTTCGAGCGGCTTAGCAGATCTGCGACACAGCTAGGGCGAGTGATGAGGATGTGTGTTGAGAGCTCTGGAAAGGTAAGAGCGATCTGGCGCCACGAGTGGCAGATGTGCCGAACGACCAACCATGAATATGGTGACGGAGGTGGCGAGAACCGATATGGGACCCCAGGGCACACGTATGTTCCAGTTTTAGGGTAACGTATGCGCCCCGCAGCGTTGCACACGGACAGGATTACCCAGAGAAAGATTTCTGCGACTAGCTCCGTGGGTAGCCTCGATATCGGTACTTTTCTGTTAGTAGAACTGACGGTGCTCTGGACCTACGATCAGGGAGAATATATGCCACAACAACATTTACAGCGCACCAGTTCAACGATCATAGTGTCTCGACTTTGAAAACTTTGAAACGATAGAAAGGATGCCTAAGATATGTCCACTCAGGCAGGCTTCTGTGTTTTGCCTATATCATACAATGATCGCAGTTGTGCAACGGAGGGATCACGCCAGTGGACCGGTGGATAACGCCGTAGGGGATTAAGACAACGATGGGGTGAAAGAGGGAGCTGCTTTGCGATCGGCCCTGCTGTGTCCGAGCCTTATGTACCCACAGACACGCCGTTTCCACATGACCGGCACCTTCCATTTCACCGACGGTCCGGAACTAGGGTCTCCAATGCCACGTATTTCCCTGCCAGTATCACCGCATCGAACCTTCTCTCGCGCGGGATATGCGGGACCAGAAGTGGACAACGTTACGTCGACATCCTAGGACCTCAGAAGCCCGCAGATTAATCAGCAAGACTCAGTGCACACGATTTTACTGCGAGCTGAAGCTTTACTGTGTTAGTACTGCTTCCCTCTACACAATCGCATGTAAAATGCGAAGCAATGTTGGCGTTCAATTCCAGCGCGCCACGCTGACGACACAAGCAATTGACAGCTTCTGGGCGCCCCTTCTGGACGGAACTTAACTTACGACAAGGGTTCGATCACACCGGACGCAGGCACGAGGACATCAGGCGCTGCAGCACCGTGCTCTCTATGCTCATTTGATACCAGTGCGACAGCCGACTCGCTATGTACCCCTCGACCACGATTCTCCATCTAACGCCCATCGCTGCATGCCTCCGTGTTTCGCACCACATCATCCCAAATCCTCGACTCGCTCTGTCCGCCACACAGACACTCTCGCCCCTCATGAAGGTCCTCTCGTCTCTTCTTCACATCGATGCCGGCATGCGACTGCAGGGCTGCAGCGACGACTCCGAGGTGCGCGACGGTTGGATCGAAATTCGGGATTGCTGCGCTGCGATGCTGCATTTCACATATCTCCACGCTTTTCAGACATGAAAGCCCGAGAAGCTGCGTCGGCGGTACTCGATAGCGCGCCCCGCTGGGCAATACCGAATCGAACACCTCGTAGCATAGCGAGAGCACCTGTAGGGCAGGCGTGCGTGCGAGGAGGGACGCCCAGTCTGGCACATACCACAGTCCCACGAATCGCTCGACGAGGTACGCACTTGAGATGTGGTGTAGAGGAAGGGAGGAAATGAGATCGGTGATGAATGGAGCAGGTGGGGAGTTGAGTGCGCAGCTGAAACGCGGTGGCACGACACGAGGCTTGAGAGCGTCGCCCGCGGAAAGACAGGCATCCCAAAGGCTGATTGTGAGGCTTCCGGTGTCGCAGGATACGAGTAGGGTCTGAGGCGTTGCTTCCGCGAGGCCGACGAGAAGCACGGACAGGTACGTCGCCGACAAGCGATCGAAGTGTGAGAAGTGATGGATTTGGAGCGTCACCGACGCCGAGCGTGGAAATGAGAGGTACTTGATGAACATCACAACGAGGTCTCCCCAGTCCTCGTCAATGCGAAGGACCTTGAGATGAGGAAGAGCGGCCGTATGCAGCGGGTCGGGTGGTGACGTCAAGATGTCTACCATATGCCGCTCCAGGGCGTAATTATGCAAGGCGCGCTCCAGTACGAGCTCTTCGAGCCCGGGCAATTGTCGAAGCAACGGCAGCATTTGTTCTTTAAGAGTGGTCTCGCAGTCGATGAGACGCAGGCTGCGGAGAAGAGGGGACGTGATGGTAGAGAGAGAGATGACGCGGAATAGATTATGGCACTCGAGCTCGCGCAGAGCCGGAAAGTCGGTGTCAGGAAAGAGCAACTCGGGCGGGGCCCAGAACATGGCACTATGGATGGAAAGGGAGACGAGCCGAGGAAATGCGTCTTTGCCTTGCGAGAAGAGCAGATCGATGGTGTTCTGGGAAAGCGAGAATTTCGCATGGGCGATGCGTTGGGAGACGCGCAGCACAACGTCGAGGGGCGCCGCGTCCTCGTCGGAGTCTATCCGCGCTCTTTCAATGGCATACACGTGCAAAGGCAAGTTGCCGGAAAAATTGACCATGTCGCTGACACAACTCGCTCGTGTGAGCCAGATGTGCATCGAAAGCGTCGGGTACGATAGGCAAACTGCACGCCAGTAGCGGCAGACAGCCCGAAGAGATAGCCAGGAGTAAGGTGGGAGACGGGCCGAGTACCGAAATCGTTCAGATAGTGCAGCGTGTACGTGCAGGATGCCCCAGTAGAATACTTCAGCGAGTACCTCTGATGGAAGACGGTTGATGGCGCAGGTCGCATCTTCATGACCGGACACGAAGTATCCTGGCGATCTTTCGCACGTTAAAGACGTATGCAGAGAGACTAACGATGACTACACGTACCCTTGGTCGGTAGGTAGCTCACAGGCGGAGAATTATAGCCAGGCATCGACATGATGATGCGTCCGGCCTGCAAAGCGGATCCCGATTTGACTGGAGATTCGTTCCAGTATCTTATCAGCGAAACGCTACGAGACTTGCGAGGCAGCGAAATGCGTACCTCAATACCGATATCTAGCGATCTTTGCTGACGACGAGATGACGGAGATGGAGAGACCGTGGCAGCGTCACGTATACGGCATACAGTCGGGGGCTGTGTCGGAGTTGTCGGCGCACCAATTAATGCCGAGTGGCGGAAGCTCTCGCGGCTCACGCAGAAAATACACGCTGGATGCGAGTTGCTCCTGATTGGGTCGTACAAGTACAAGTATATAGTAGGTTTTGAACATTTTCTTTCGTGTCAATCGTGAGTCGCTTCCGGAATGCGTTCTGCCAAACCCGCATCCCTCCTGTATCCCATCATTTCATACAATGAGAGTAGCAGTAGCAGCGATCCCCGTGCTCAGACGCGGACGATGAGCCAGAGCTGCTTGCTGTCGGTAGTGGCGGCGCCGCTGCCCGAAGCCCCAACGATCTTGGGGTAGTTCGTCACGCTGCTGCACAGTGCACGTCAGCGCGGCACGGATGAGCTCGACGATCGTCTGTTGACACATACCCAGACCCCAGGCTCGCGTAGGCTGTGCGTGCAGCGATGTTAGTACCCATTATATGTCATCGCAAGGGCGACCTACTGCCGGTATCCACATTCTGGATGCTATGAAGCGGAGCAAAGTGTCAGCGAGGGACATATACCGACGGCTCAGGACGTACACGTAGGCGGTCTTGTTGCTGTTACGATAGATCTTCCATTTCTGGTTGCTGTTATTAGTCTCTGCGTTGCAAACGACGTCGCCAGTGGCGGCTGCAGGGGTCCTAACGTGAGCATGGCATAGAAGCATTGGACATCAGAACGACGCACAGGACAGCTCCAAGTGGCTGCGGACGGCGCTCTCGATGCGGTAGTGGTCGCTGCGCTCAGAGATGACCCAGAGCTGAGCGGGGACCCAGGTGTCTGTCGGCTCGCGCTTCACAAAGCCTTGCACCGTCGTGTCTGGGTTGAACGTGTTAGGTCAGCGGTGAGAACAATTAGTCTTGGACGCATAAATGCTCGCCCTTCGCGTTGGAAGCTACGAGTTCATGGATATCAGATAGTGCTCAATCACACCAAAATCTGCGGCTCGCACCGTTGAGCAGATCCATCACCTCGCCGGTGCCAATGTTCTGGATGAAATCTAGGTAGGTGACGAGTCAGTGGTATGCCAGAGACGCGAGCCGAAACATGCGCACAGACACCGTCCTGAACTTTCTCGGAGGCCATTTCGAATGAATGTCAGTGGGGAGGGAGGTAGGTGCGCTTGGTCTGGAGAATACAGAGGCGTGCAGACTGGCTTATATAGGCGGACTCTGCAGGGATCAGCATCTCGCTTGGGCTGGGAACATACTGAATAAGACACGCATGGAACGCAGACGCCTTCGAGCCTAGATGAAATTAGATGCGCTTTGGGTCACCGTGAGGACCTTTGTGAGTCGCCTCGGGACGCTGGAATGGACTGGAATCAAAGGGCTAAGCACGACAGCGGGGCACATGAGCCCTTGAACGACCCGTCTAACTCACCTGCAGCAGGAGCCCGCGCGGTCGGCTTCCCATGCCTGACATCCTTGCATAGCTGACCGCGGTCAGCAGCAGATGCCCATTGCGCTGGTGTCTGCGAGCACTGCTGAGCTAGAAACCGCCGGTATGCAGTTGGAAAGTCGACACTCGGCCGTACTCCTGAGTGTGCGCAGGCGAAGGTACCGTCAAATTGTCAGCGATTTTCAAGCGCGGTATAGCAGCGGTCAGGCAGCGGCTCGTCACGCGCCGCTCGAACTGGACCTTGCGAGTCCACCCCATGGTCAGACGAGACTTAGACAGAAGCGCGGGTATGTTACCCGCGTAGGGCTATTGCCAGGATGTCAGCTCGCGGTGACGAGTAGGCTCAGCAAGCACTCACGTGTGTCATCCTCTGTCAAGAAGCTTGGAAAGGGTCCTGGAAAGGGTTCCTGACAGCTCAAGCGGGCGGACATAATGCTGTTCAGTTGAGACAGACTTGTCTCACGCCTGTGTGCCTTAGCAGCTGTCAGCTGCGCCATCTGATCTGCGAGGCAATGGTGTGAGCCATGCATGGAAGTCCATAATAGCTCCAAAGATGCTGGGTACGAGACCCGCCTGTCAGTGTGTGCGAGGAATGCGCACGCCTAGCGTGCGCTCACAAATCAGCAGAGTCTGTGACAAGGAAAAGACACCGTCCAAACGTCCAAACGGCGCATGCGTATTTGTGACAAAGTGTGACGATTTCCGCAAACCATGAAGGATGATCGTCGCTTCTCGGTGCTGCGAGCGCACTGACGCAGTCACGCCGCGAAGGTGCAACACGCGGGGGCCGCCGGGATTCGCGGAAGACACATCGCCGAGGAGCCTTCGCTGAGCAAAGCGCCGCCCCTGCGCCTTTCGCCGCTGCTCATGCCCCATGCACAATATGTTAGGCCACTGCAACTATGACCGGCAGGCTCGATGCCAGCTAGCCCTGGTGAGGCGCAGACGTCGCTGGGATCGCTACGCAAGGGCGTGCATGTCCGAGCCACGCGTGCTAGCGCCACCACGCCGCAGCGACGATGCACGTTGGCCGAATGTGCTAGCAATAGCGCGGTGGAGGCTGCACGGCGCACAGGCTACTCTCCACAATCACGTCTGGAGGGTGTTATAAGTCAGAAATCAGCTGGAATGGGGCTCGTATGCTGGCTCGGGATCCAAGTACGCATCAGCGATCTATTCCCAGCACATCGTGAGCCAAACGTCCACATCAAAAGGCCGCGGCAGACGTGCGGCGGTGCTGCTATCTTGACTGTGCAGAGTCTCAAGCGCAACTGACTCCCGGGCGCAACTGTTGAGCAACTGGGCTAGGGTTTCAAGAAGACTCACCCCGCATGAAGCAATGAAAGTCAGTTCCGAGCGTATGATGATGTCTCCATCACTCTCGAACAGCAGAGGTCGAGATGGTGGAGCTGTGTCGCGGAATGTGAAGCGACTGCCGCGGTGTTGAGACCTAAGACAAAGCCAGAAGTGTCGGACTAAAGGCGGGTAAATAGTGAGCAAAATCCCACAGTGGACTGGATTCCCTACCATTTGTGGAGCAGTCTGGCACCATGGCGACGGCGGCGCGACGGCGCGTTTTGCTCAAAATATGCTTACGTACAACAACGCGCCATACACAGCATAATTATGCGCCAATAACTATATTCCCATGAAAAATGTTAGGGGTTTTGATACATATTCTGCCATATTTGGTATGTGGTCCCAGCCCGCAGACGCCTGAGTCGCCTTCGCTCCCGACGACGTCTTGGGCGGAACCGCAAGCCCACGCTCCCGCCACTTGGATGACTCAAGGTGACTGCAGCCGGCGCGGCAATCGCAGCCTCTGTGGACATGCGCCTCCGCAAGCACCGCTATGCGGACATATTCCTTAGGTTGGCCAAAGTATATAAGGATGCTGCGCCCCTGGAGTCCTCGACAGCTCAGCAGAGACATCACCTCTACCGTTGCTACCTTCACAAGAATTGTTCACCATGGTGTACGCCAATTTTTATCCTCACAATCATCAGAAGAGTGGCTGACCTAACCGGGCGAATAGCAACTTTACCGTAGGCAAGTAACGGACAGTATTGAACCTATCGTCGCGGCTAACCTGCTCTCCGACATGCAGCCCAAGTCAGACAGCTCATGGACAAACCGACTAACATCAGAAACATGAGTGTTATCGCTCATGGTAAGGTCCTCTGCTGCACCCGCTGATTTGTCAGCTGACGGCATTCTGGGCAGTCGACCACGGCAAGTCTACCCTCACCGATTCCCTGGTGTCCAAGGCGGGCATCATCGCGTCGGCTAAGGCAGGCGAGACGCGTTTCACCGACACTCGCGAAGACGAGAAAGAACGAGGCATTACCATCAAGTCTACCGCCATCTCGATGTACTTCGAGGTCGACAAAGAGGACGTCAACGCGATCAAGCAGAAGACTGACGGTGCGTGTTCGTGTCTAACCACGGAAGGCTGCGCCTGACTCTTCGCTGGGCCAGGCAACGAGTTTCTGATCAACCTCATTGACTCCCCCGGACACGTCGACTTCTCGTCTGAGGTCACCGCCGCGCTCCGTGTCACCGACGGTGCTCTCGTCGTCGTCGACTGCGTCGAGGGCGTCTGCGTCCAGACGGAGACCGTCCTGCGCCAGGCTCTGACCGAGCGCATCAAGCCCGTCGTCGTCATCAATAAGGTCGACCGTGCCTTCCTCGAGCTCCAAGTTGCGAAAGAAGAGCTCTACCAGTCCTTCACGAGGACCATCGAGGACGTCAACGTCATCATCTCCACTTACCATGACGCCGTCCTCGGTGACGTCCAGGTCTACCCCGACAGGGGCACCGTCGCCTTCGCCTCCGGCCTGCACGGCTGGGCATTCACTCTTCGCAACTTTGCCAGGCGCTACGGAAAGAGGTTCGGTATTGACGAGGAGAAGATCATGTCCAAGCTCTGGGGCGACAACTTCTTCAACTCGGCGACTCGCAAGTGGTCCACTAAGTCCACCGACGCCGACGGCAAGCCGCTCGAGCGCGCCTTCAACATGTTCGTCCTCGACCCGATCTTCAAGATCTTCGACGCCGTCATGAACAACAAGAAGGACGCCGTCACGCTCATGCTCGACAAGCTCGACATCAAGCTCGCGGGCGCCGAGCGCGAGCTCGAGGGCAAGGCGCTGCTTAAGGTCGTCATGCGCAAGTTCCTGCCCGCGGGCGACTCGCTGCTCGAGATGATCGTGCTGCACCTGCCGTCGCCGGCGGCCGCGCAGCAGTATCGCGCGGAGACGCTCTACGAGGGCCCGCTCGACGACGAGACCGCGCTCGGGATCCGCGCGTGCGACCCCGCGGGCCCGCTTTGCCTGTACGTCTCGAAGATGGTGCCGACGAGCGAGCGCGGCCGCTTCTTCGCGTTCGGGCGCGTCTTCTCGGGCACCGTGCACGGCGGCCAGCGCGTGCGCATCCAGGGCCCGAACTACGTGCCCGGGCGGCGCGAGGACCTCTACGTGAAGGCGGTCCAGCGCACCGTGCTCATGATGGGCCGCGCCGTCGAGCCGATCGCGGACTGCCCCGCGGGCAACATTGTCGGCCTCGTCGGCATCGACCAGTTCCTGCTCAAGAGCGGCACGCTCACGACGTCCGAGACCGCGCACAACATGAAGGTCATGAAGTTCTCCGTCTCGCCCGTCGTCCAGGTCGCGGTCGAGGTCAAGAACGCGGCGGACCTGCCGAAGCTCGTCGAGGGCCTGAAGCGGCTGTCGAAGTCGGACCCGTGCGTGCAAGCGTTCACGTCTCCGGCGGGCGAGCACATCGTCGCAGGACCTGGAGAGCTTCACCTCGAGATATGTCTGAAGGTATGTTCCGCCGCATTGAACACGCTTGCCTGCGCTGACATGGTATGCAGGATCTCGAGGAGGACCACGCCGGCGTCCCGCTCAAGATCTCGGAGCCTGTCGTCGGCTATCGCGAGACGGTGAAGGCGTCGTCGTCCATCGTCGCGCTCTCGAAGTCGCAGAACAAGCACAACCGGCTGTACGCGAGCGCGTCGCCGCTCGGCGACGAGCTCACACAGGCGATCGAGGCAGGGCGCGTGAGCGCGCGCGACGACTTCAAGGCGCGCGCACGCGTGCTCGCGGACGAGTACGGCTGGGACGTGACCGACGCGCGCAAGATCTGGTGCTTCGGGCCCGACACGACGGGCGCGAACCTGCTCGTCGACGCGACGAAGGGCGTGCAGTACATGAACGAGATCAAGGACTCGTGCGTCGCGGCGTTCCAGGAGTCGACCCAGGCCGGCGTGCTCGCGGGCGAGGCGCTGCGCGGCGTGCGCTTCAATGTGCTCGATGCGACGGTACGCCACCACAATTCGTCCTCTAGGCCTCTGCTGACACCCCACAGCTGCACACGGACGCGATCCACCGCGGCGGCGGGCAGATCATCCAGGCGGCGCGGCGCGTGTGCCACGCGGCGCACCTGCTCGCGGACCCGGGGCTGCAGGAGCCGGTGTACCTCGTCGAGATCCAGTGCCCCGAGGGCGCGATCGGCGGGATCTACTCCGTGCTGAACCGGCGGCGCGGGCAGGTCGTCAGCGAGGAGCAGCGCGCGGGCACGCCGATGTTCACCGTGAAGGCGTTCCTGCCCGTCATGGAGTCCTTCGGCTTCAACACCGACCTCCGCGCGGCGACGTCGGGGCAGGCGTTCCCGCAGATGGTGTTCGACCACTGGGAGCTCATGAACGGATGTGAGTGCGCGTGCGATATGCGGAGAGTGTAGCGTCTGACGTCGTGGTGCAGCGCCCCTCGAGAAGGACTCGAAGCTCGAGGCCGTCGTCAAGGCGATCCGGACACGGAAGGGCATGAGTCCCGAGATCCCTCCCCTCGACCATTTCCACGACAAGCTCTGAGGCTCCGGAAGCCCTCGCATTATCGTGCCTCTCGCGTTCGTCCCATGGATCTAACCAATATCAGCGCGCACGTCGTTGACCGTCGTGAGACGTCCCACCTCGGGTATCCTCGCTTCTGCCGGCAGTAAGCCTGGTACGTTCTTTCCTTGGCATGTCTGCACTGTTCGCTCACACACCAACAGGGCCAGTCATTATCTATCTTATATTTATTTTCCCCTGTGGTTGTCTCGATGTCATTATTCTGCCTGCATATCGATGAATAGATGTGGTCGAGACGTAAACACGCGTTCTGAGCAATGGTGCCCACACGATGAGGACGACCCGCGATCCTGAGCCTGTGCACGGGAGGACGCATAAGCGGTCACCTTTACAAGCTCTTCAACTTAAGTTATCGAATTAAATATCCAGCACTTCAAAAACGCTTTTGCACTCTGCAAAGCAGGAATCGCACCACGCGACGCTACGCTGGTTGAGACAATAAACAATTTGACGAGGCCTGGTTCGCCAATGTTCAATGTGCGCAGTCGCGAGTCACGATACCGTGAGCACGTCAACCTGTAATAGACGCCTGGAGGGGCTTTGCATCTTGTTAATTGTTAAGTCCTGCCATCATCTCTGGCTCCTTGAACGTATTCCTCACAGCTGCTACTAGACTGCATGCATCCTATACACGTCATCTGGAATTCTCTAAGACGCAGGACAAAGCAATATTTTGTCAAGGACCACAGTCGTGTCAACGGCGATCGTCCTCGCAGCGACGATGCTATTCCCTTTGCCCATGCCCCAACCTCCGTGATTAGGCAAGCTACTCGTGGTATGCTGATCTAGCATCTCTATGGCGATCTCCAGCTGACTGGTTCCACATAGAATCTAGTCCTGATCGCATCCCGGACTATGAAGTTATTTTTGCGTCTCTGAGACAGCCGCATGCATCTGGTACGCTGCGTCGCGTCAGTTCCCACTATAGCACTTAACTTGCTGTCCCTTACACAGAGACATGTCCTTCTCATTTCCGCATCCACGACCTGCCCGAAGAGCTTCTCGCAGAGGTCTTCCTCGCGTACATCCTCATGGTCTACGACGCACTCCACCACAATAGTCCCCCACGGCCATACGCATGGCTCGTCGTGCGGCACGTATGCCGTGTGTGGCGAGCTGTTGCGCTCTCGTATCCCCATCTCTCCAGCTACATTCACATCTGGACGCCCGAGTGCGTGCGGGACATGCTGCGCACTTCCGGGGCAAGCCCGCTGCACATCTACGATGTCTCGCGCCGGTTTGACGCATGGCGGGAGGAAGCACAACGCGAGATCTTCGGCCACATGGACAGGATCATTCGACTGGAGGTCAGACTGGCGTTTCACGCAGGATCGCTCGGCGCGCAGCAGACGGCTAGCAGTCCTTCCGAACGCTCGATGGTATCCTCGGTGGAGACTTTTCTGCTTCGAGAGACCCCGCCTGGGTACTATACCAGTCCCCTCTGGCCAGAATTCTCCTTTCCTCGTATGCAGGAGTTCAGCGGCAGAGCCTCTGACATGCATTTGTTCATCCCGCTTATACCATCCACCCTACAACATCTAACGCTTTCCGACGGTTTCTCCATATGCACTGAGAATGCCTTTATTGCTCTGCTGTCAAATCTTCCCCAGCTCTCAGAACTCAACGTCTTGAATCTGTCTGTTCTCGAGAATCCGCCAGCCGAAATACAGAGGATCCTCCACGTCCCCTCCTGTAAAATCGCCACATTGGCGCATCTATCGCAGCTCGTCATAGCGGGCCATGGCTATGATGTTGGGGCAAACCTTCTCAAAAGGCTCGTCTATCCTCCGTCGACCGTGGTCCGACAGACCTATAACTTTCAGCTGCCACGCCACTCATCGTATACCCCGCAGATCTTTGATACCTTCCTAGCTAAATTCAGCGCACCAGACGTCCTGTTTCCTCAATCGCTCTCCATATCTTCCTCAGGGTCAAATACACTAGAGGTCCACCTCTGGACGGAGCGGCTGTCGCTCGATGACCTACGATACGAGGCGAGCCATGGCAGGTCTTCCTGCTTTACCTTCACCATGAAGTACGCACCACGAAGCGCCTTTCTCGACGACTTTCTGCGTCATCTGCCCCTCGCCAACGTGCGCGTCGCGCAGCTTCAGGAGCTCTCCCCCGCCCGGCTCTCGTGGGGCGAGGTGCTACCGCTCCTCCTGGCCGTCGAGGAGGTCTGCATCGAAGCCGAGCCGCCGAGCAGCGCTGACGAGCCGTGGCTCGCAGATGCAGATGTGATTCTCGGCAGGCCTGGATCGATTTTCCCTTCGCTCGTGGCCGCGACGATTTCCTATCCGGCCAGCCCTCGAGGCCCGGCGAGATGCGAAAGTAACCTCTCTGCACTGCGCATCCTTGCGTATCATCTGCGCACGCAGCCCGAGTCATTCGCGCAGGGCCGGCCGGTCGCCGTACAGACCATACCAGAAGATTATCGGGAGGCGATGTCGCAACCGAAAGGCGCGGCTCTACCGATGATTCACAGTGTCTAGAAGGCCTTGTTATTGTCAATGATAGCAACATGCAGGCTGAAGTGAAGACAATTATACAACGAAACCTGCAACGTTCACCAGTTGTTTCCCACCGCCGGTCAACCTCGGCAAACCGCCCACTCGAAAGCTTCAGGCCAGTGTTCATCGTCTGGTGGAACGTGATGATAGAGCATCATGGGGGTAGATTTTCGTGCTCTTGGTATACAACGCGAGATCATTGTTCTGCAATTGTGGCATATCCTAAAATGTTTTCGAGCGCCTTGCCATGACCCCAAGACGCGCCTATCGAAGCGCATGCTCGTCTGGAAGATCGTTCGCACGGCGACGCACACCCTACGCTAGCTGCCTCACAGGGAGCTTCGCCAGCTCCCCACAACGCACCTTTGCAGCTGTCCATGGGCATCATCAACCTGCCTATATCATTGCGATGATCGAGGCCTGCGTATCCTGGTTATGGATCATTGTCTCTGAGGTTCCTTGTAAGTGTCGTCGGATTTGTCCGTCAGTCTTGCGCCTAGGTCTAAGCTTCGTGTGCAGGTTGTGGCCGTCCAAGAAGAGCGTATCCTGAGGCAAACGAAAGGGACCCCTTGCTAGGATCCCACAGGACGTCTATTCCACGATACGTACGTGTATCATCGGTACTGTTTTGATAACGCGTTAAAGCCACCCACGCGCCATTCAGTCGTCCGTATCCCGCCTGCCTTCGTCTGCTGCGCCGAAATCCTCGGACATCGCACAGCAAAAGCGAAACTTCGCTTTTGAGGAGTTGTCCGCGGTAGTCGTCGGACACGATTTCCCTTGGGGTGCGCCTAGCATGGACACGGGGCTCGATCAAATATACCTCTCGAGACAGAAGCTTATGGGAGCACTATCTGTCGACGAACGCGCCTACGGCACAGACATACAAGAGCGTCGACGAAACATCTGGGGTGTTACGCAGATCGCACGATCAGGCGTAGTCAACGATACCAGACTATTCCGGTCTCCGCTTCGTGGAAACGCTTTCACAATTCGACCAACAATCCGCTCCCGCATCCCCCTGCAATGGGTTCACGTCGCCCCAGGGGTGATCTCGCATTCGCTCGCCGACCTACCTTGTGCCAGCATGCCCAGTGAAGTCCTGCTTCACCACTTGAACGACATCCTTGGAACATCGCACAAGCTTACCACGGACGGCATGCGCAGTCTCCTGAAGGAGATCCGTGCGACGTCGCATGACTTCGGAGAGGCGTACGGCAAAGTTCGGCAATGGTGGACTATCCCGCACCTCGACGGCGTGCACGGTTTGGTCTATTACACCTCTCTGTACAGGCGTGAGGCAACACGCGAGGCGCGTCGCCGACATGCTGTCGAGAGCTCGAGCCTGTCCTCTTCATACATGCCGCCGCGGCGCATTTGGGACCTACACAGCAACCGTGTCGTGCCGCTCGGCGTCATCCTTGGCGACGACTACGGCGACACGTTTGACGTACTACCAGATCAGCTCTGGACCATATCACACAGCTGGGTCGCAGACGCAGAGCGCAAGATGGTTTGGACTACGATCAACAACAAGCGATGGCCAGTGCCGATACCCCGCGCAACAAGTCTCGAGCACATTCGTGTCGAGCTGCTGAACATGGGCGCCGAGTACGTCTGGCTCGACGTTCTATGCCTCAGGCAGCAGGGCCGCGAAGAGGACGAGGATCGTCGAATCGAGGAGTGGAAGATTGACGTGCCCACGATCGGCTACATCTACCGGGGAAATCCGCGCAGTCGTCCCTGCGTCACGTACTTCAACGGTCTTGGACTCCCGCTGACCACCGGATTGAGCGCACTGTCCTCTGACAGGCACTGGTTCAACCGCGTATGGACCCTTCAAGAGTCTTTGACGACATGGCTCCCCGGAGGTCTAACTGGAGAGGCGCTACCGGCGGGAACGGAATTCTTCTCGCGCCTCGAGGGCCTTGCTCGGCTCGTCGCCGTTGAGGATCAAAACGACCATCTGGTCTCGGAGCTCATCCGTCGTCACTGTGCCAAGGAGCTGGACAGGATAGCCGGCCTCACATACTGCTTCCGCTGCCCTACCCTTACTCTGTACGACGAGACTGCCTCCGTAGAACAGGCGTGGCGATCCCTGCTCAAACATGCAACATCTTCCGTGTGGCGCCACAGCATCTTCCTGCGCTACGCAGCGGACACCCCATTCGCTCTGTTTCCTTCATGGAAGACATATAGCGTCGGGGATCCCATCTTGTCCCCCATGACGGGCTGTAGTTCGTCGGAGCTGGACATCTCACATGTCTATGCTTGTAACATGGAGCAGTTGCACCACCGGGGGTACCATTTCCTCTCAGAAACGTGCAAAATCTCGAGTCTTAGTCCTCGCACTGCCGACGACGGTTTGAGTCCAGCGACGCTCCGGCTGCATTTTCCTAGCAAATCGCGGTCTGTCGTTGTCACTCCGGTGGATATTCACGGCGCGCTTCTCTCCACTGCTTTCTACCGGATCGTCCGCATTTGCAGCATTCCGTACCAATTCTGGGTAATCGTCGAAGACGTGTCCGAGCCGCTGCCCCACTCCTTTGATCAACAACGCAAGCTTCCGACGGTCTCTGCTCGCCCCGTGATCAAATGGGCCGTGCTGCAAATTTCTGAGCACGACGAGGATAGGCTGTCAGCTTTCGTGACCGATGATCAGGAGGTCGTGTATCTGTCCGAGGCAGAATCGCTAAAGAAGACGAAGCACGGGCGGAAATATTTACAGATGTTCCAGCACATGAAAGAGACCGGTAGGACTTACATGTCACGGTTTGCATAATCACGCTATCATGCTGGTGTATGTACACCATCATCAAGCCTATATCAATACAAGGCAAATGGATGATGCGTGAATGGACTTCGCGCAGGTGCCAGGCGTAAATCGGACGTGGTGGAAGCGGGAAAGCATGACATCGAATCCCGTCACGGGAAGAATTTATTGCCCTCGGCGGCTGTGCGCCACGAAGGCTTTGGTGAGCGCCCAAAGGCGACAGGCTCGATTTGGGCCCGACGGCCCCTGACGGTCCTTTCACCATCTTCGTCGTCGACATCTCGTCGGAAAACAGTCATATGATGACAGAATATTGGTCGACTGGTCTGACCTTTCGACGACGCCAACGTCGAGCAGCCCGGTGCCGGCCAGCGTCGTAAACACGTGCCAGCCGGCGCCCGGCGTACGAGAGCAGCGCGGTGACGACTGGCTTGCTCCCGACCACTGTGCGGGGGATAGAAGGGCTTTCCGCAATGGTTGAACGAAAGGATCTGACTGGCAAGTTCATCAAAGTCTCAGAGCCAGAGCCTCATGTGCTCCTGGTTGAGCTGTCGCGGTGCGCCCTGCGTCCGAGCCATGACGACGCGACGAACGAGTACTCACCTCATCTCGCAGGGGCCCGGTTAACGCCTTTCACGAACCGTGAGCTTGAGATACCCTTGCTTGGCATGTATGGTGCTCAGCTCGGGTTCTCTTCAGCTTCTGGCGAGAGTTTGGGCGGGTCTTCAATGACATCAGCAACGACCCTAGCGTTCGCGCTGTCGTCCTCGCCTCCTCCCTTCCAAAGCTATTTTCAGGAGGACTCGACTGTAAGCTGTCATCCTTATCCTACACTTACACCTCAAGGCTAAGTACTGGCTAGTTGGTGGAATGAGCTCTCTAGACGCGTTCGACAAGGATCCAGGCCGGAAGGCCCTGCAGATCCGCGAACAAATCGCCCAGTTCCAGGACGCAATTGCGGCTCCCGAGCGGTGCCCGGTACCGGTTGTTGCCGCAATACATGGTGTCGCGTATGGCCTTGCCATCGACATCGTGTCCGCTTGTGACGTGCGCTACGCGGCGGAGAACGTCCGGTTTTCGGTCAAGGTGAGAGGACGCTCCCACCCTGCAGTCGCGCGACCATGCGTCTCAGATTCTGACTGAAGAGCCTCCCAGGAAGTTGATATTGGTCTCGCAGCAGATATCGGCACGCTGGCGCGGCTGCCCAAGATCACGGGGAACCAGAGTTTCGTGCGCGAGCTCGCGTTCACGGGACGCGACTTCACTGCTGCTGAAGCGCTGCAAATGGGGCTCGTCTCGAAGGTGGTATCTGGCGGGCGCGACCAGGTCGTCGCTGCTGCGCTTCAAACCGCGAAGCTCATTGCGAGCAAGTCGCCGATAGCGGTGTTGGGGACGAAGCGTGTGCTGCTGCACGCTAGAGACAACACGTACGGTTCATACGCTCTACAAGCAGCTGACCATCTAACCGTCCGCTTAGTGTTCAAAGCAACTTGGAGTACGTCGCGACTTGGAATAGCGCAATGCTGCAGAGCTCGGTAAGTCCAGGGTTCTCTCTGTCATTTCTGATGTCATAGTCTGATATTGTATAGGACACACCCTCTGCGCTCAAGGGTGCGATGGAGAAGAAACCGGCGACTTTCCCCAACCTCGGCAAGCCGCCGACTGCAAAGCTCTGACCACATGTTTGTCGGCAGCTGTCACTTTTCTAGCACGCGGTGGATGCAGTCTAGACGTCAAACACGCGAGAGATTACAGTGCTACTGCGCTTTCTGTATAGAACACGCGTAGGCAAAACCCTGAATGCAGTTTGCGCCTGGAGGAGGCATGACATCCTCGTGCTGGGTGCGGACATTAACGAGCGATACGGCCACGATCCGACAGCTGATCATGAAACGCTGTGTCCGTGCAGGCTGGGCTGAGGTGGACTGGTTCATTCCATAGCTTGTGTGTCAGGTCGTAGTAGGAAACCTTGTGCGGTAGACGTATATAAATCAGGAGCCCTGGGATGTGCGTCTCAGACGGGTCGGAGCTGCCCAGCGACTAGCAACGCCTGCGGCCGCAAGAAGGCGCATGCGGCGAATTGGCCGCGTTTGAGAGAGCGAGGATTGTGCAGGACGCTGCGGGAGCAGGAATGCAGGGGCGTTGTGAACGTGGTCAGAGTCTGAGTACTGAGTGGCAGCTCCGTCGCGCGCGTCCCAATCTTGACTTGCAACGACGATCACGACTGCGACGACCCCTCCCTCGACGACGATGTCGAGCTCGAACAAGACATCCAAACACTCACCGTCGGCATCCTCCCCGCCGTCGACACCTCACAGCTCGAAGCTGCCCAAGTTCCTGCAGAAACAGCGCGATCGCTCAAAGTCTGTGGTCGAGTCTTCACACAGCGCGGGCAGCTCTTCATCCTCCATCTCTGAGCTTTCACGGACGCAGACCAACACACGCAGTTCCATAATACGCAAGTCTAGCCGAAAAAGCGGTCCCGCATCGCCCAGGGACAGTGTAGATAGGCGGCAAGATACCCCACCAAGCGATAGTCCAGACGTCGAGCAGGTCGACGCTGAAGCACGACCCAGCCAAGACGGTGGCGAGGAGACCCCTGTGATCGTCGAGCCTGTCGCCATCCCCCGTACACGCTCGCGCTCAGACCGGCCGCTGTCGGAGAACTACCCTGCCGCGTACTACCCCTCGTCGTCGGGCACGCGGCTCACGGACCTGCCGAGCCGGCTCTCGGGCTGGTTCTCGCACACGTTCAGCACGTCCACCACGGACCTCTCGCTTCCGCAGCTCCTCCAACAACAGCACGTCGCGGCCGGCGCGGGTGCAGGCTCACCGAAGGGTAAGGGCTCTGCGCTCCTCACTGCCGCGAAGCACGGCAAGGGCCACCTCGACAAGGCCATGCGGTACCTCCTCGACAGCGACGCCGTCCCCGACAAGTGCGGCGACTCCATCTGGCTCCTCGGCGTCGAGCACCCTGGGTACGACCCTAGCTCCAGCCCGGCGCCCTCAGTCGGTCGCCGCAGTTCGGTCGAGTCGCGCCATCCGCCGTCGGCGCGCAATTCGCTTTCGTCATCGCCCACGTCCGCCATGCTTGGTGCAGACCCCTCGCTATCACAGTCACAGCCTGCGTCGTCCAAGGACCCAGGACGGCATTGGCCCCCTGTCTTCTATTCGGATTTCACGTCTCGGATATGGCTCACCTACCGCTCGCAGTTCCTGCCGATCCGCGACATTTCGTTAGACGAGCTCAACATGGGGCCACCAGAGTCGGCGGCGCTTAGCGCAAGTCCTCAGCCAAAGAAGTGGAACTGGCCGCTGGGAGGGGAGAAGTGTTGGTCGAGCGACGCAGGGTGGGGCTGCATGCTGCGGACGGGACAGTCGTTGCTGGCCAACGCACTGATCCATGTACATCTGGGCAGAGGTGCGTGGTTATCATATCTCGCGATACATGCTGCTTAACCCTTCGGATCGTCTGCAGATTGGCGCAAACCCCCACATCCAGTGTACACGTCAGACTACGCGACCTACGTGCAGATCATCACCTGGTTCCTCGACGACCCCTCGCCGTTATGTCCCTTCAGCGTGCACCGGATGGCATTGGTAGGCAAGCAGCTTGGAGTGAAGGTCGGGCAGTGGTTTGGGCCGAGCACAGCGGCCGGTGCTATTAAGTGCGTGGTCCCTTCATAGCTTCCGAAGCTAGCTGACCGTCCACCAGGACGCTGGTGCACGCTTTCCCCGAAGCCGGTCTCGGCATTCATGTTGCCGCAGATGGAGGAACGATCTATGAATCTGAAGTCTTCGCTGCGTCGCATAGCGGCATCGGCTCGCCACGCCGACACACTCGTCGTGTCTGGGGTGACCGTGCAGTGTTAATTCTGATTGGCCATCGCCTCGGGATCGACGGTGTCAATCCGATCTACTACGATACCCTGAAGGTACGCCCAAATGCTTTCGCTCTGTTTGGCAACTGATTTCGTCTGCCAGACCCTTTATACTTGGCCGCAGTCTGTTGGAATCGCTGGTGGGCGCCCGTCATCGTCCTACTACTTTGTTGGCTCTCAGGCAGACAACCTGTTCTATCTTGACCCTCACCATGCTCGTCCCGCTATCCCTCTTCGCCCACCACCTCCAGCCGAACAGCCATCCCCTATCATCTCGCCTACTGCGTCAAGACATAGCTCTACTTCCCCAGAACCTCAATCCCCTTCAGATCATGGCTCTCCTCGCTCCCCTACCAAGCATATCCGTGCCCCGACATCACCAATATCTATCCGTTCCGGCTCCTCGTTCTCGCGCGTCACAGCTCCGTCCCCACTCCAGCACCAAATCTCAACATCGTCGAGTACAACTGCAGCGTCGTACGTGACAACAACATCACACACACATTCATCGGGCTCTCACGCACGCTGGCGGACGTCGAGCGCCGTAGAGGGCGACTCGGAAATGGACTCACGGGAGCTTGGCATTGAAACCGAAGACCTTGACCCCTTGCAGCGGCACTACTGCCTTGCCTACTCAGCGACGGAGCTCAAGACGTTCCACTGCGATCGTGTCAGGAAGATGCCCCTCTCAGGTCTCGATCCCAGCATGCTCATCGGATTCTTGGTCAAAGATGAGGCTGAGTGGCAGGACCTCAAGTCTCGCATCACTGAGGTGCGTATCGTGCATTCACTGTCGACTTCAGTAAATGTGCTCAGCCGTCCGTAGCTGAACAGCAGGTCGAAGGCACCGGTTCTTCATCTGCAGGACGAGCCGCCAAACTGGAACTCAGACTCGGAAATGGGTCTCGAGAGCATCTCGGAGCCCGACTTCGACCTTCCAGACGAGGATGACGAGTTCGCGGATGCCGAGGATCGCATGCGCGAGGGCTCTGCGTCGCCCGACACCAGTGTGCCAAGCACCAGCTCCAAGTCTCCTGAAGAGGACGATACGGAGGATGATCCGGTTGACCCGATAACTCCTGGCCC
The DNA here is from genome assembly GCA_019973155.2 of Phanerochaete sordida. Classification (NCBI taxonomy): domain Eukaryota; kingdom Fungi; phylum Basidiomycota; class Agaricomycetes; order Polyporales; family Phanerochaetaceae; genus Phanerochaete; species Phanerochaete sordida. The sequence goes on along the minus strand of BPQB01000012.1, from coordinate 165,295 downwards.
TGGACGAGTCGCCTTCTCTGACGTCCGTGCGCCCGGCCACCTCGAGAAGCAGGCGAGCACGAGCACGACAGGCAGCTCGCACGCAGACTCGCTCAGCTTCGACGACGAAGACGACGAGGAATGGGAATCGCCGGACTTCGGGTCGCACGCGGGCCACAGCGCGCCGGCGACGCTGCGCGAGCCCCCAGAGCTGCTCGACTCGCAGGCGACGATCACGCGCGAGACCAGCGAGAGCGCGTCGTCGGACCCGGGGCGCGTGCACCGCAAGAAGGCGAAGAAGAAGCACGCGAAGAGCAAGCCCGAGCAGTACCCGTTCCCGGCGGCGACGCACGACGGCGGCGAGGAGCTCTTCGCCCCGCCGAGCGACCGCCGCATCCCGCAGATGCGCACCCAGAAGGCGCGCGACGGCGGCCGCACGCAGAGCGGCGGCGTGCGGGGCATCCCCGCGGACGACCTAGACGACTCATAGTCGGCGGCGGCGCCGCGCCCTGCCTGACTGACTACACACCCTGGCTTCTTTTTTTCTGTACGTGGTTGCGCCGATCTCCTTCCTGTTGTATCCTTGCTCGCACCCCGGGAGGCGTGTCACCCCTCCCCATACCCACCTCTGCGGATGTACCCTTATCGACCTTGGAACTTACATGCTGTACTTCCGCCCCGTGCCCGGCGTGCTTCATTGTCTGCCCGCCCGGCGGACGCGCCCCAGATGGGCTGGCGCACGACGCTGTCGACAGATTCCCGATACCCTCCCCCATACATGCAACTCTGCAGTCCAACGTTAAGCCTCCTTTTTGTTTGTAGCAACAAATCTCCTGCTCGAGTGTCCTCTTATTTTCTGCTCTTGCCGTGTCACATTTTCCTGTAGTATACAAGATAAATGTATTCCCAGACACCTTCGCCGCAGGCAAAACCTCGTGAACCAGCCTGGAGGTGACAAGACGAGTGTGTATGTGTGTGCATGTGGTACAAGACAGACAAGAGACCAGAAGAGAAAAGGTATCCTAGAATGAATGTTCGACAGCTATGCTATAGAGTGCGAGGCTTAAATATGCCGTCCCGGAACGATAATGAGGAAACGATAAGACCATAAAGACGGGCACGTCTACGACCGGCAGCACGAGGCGCCTCGCCACGTCCTCGCGTCGTGCGCGTGCTGTAAGCGGATGGTGTCCACACTCGCGTCCTGCATGTGCAGCGTGCGCGCCTCGACGGCCTCCTCGTACTCCCACCGCTGCACCACCCGCCGCGCGACATACTCGAACACATCGACGACGCCCTCGCCCGTCTTCGCCGACGTGAAGAACAGCTTCGGGCCCTGCTCCGGCGCCGGGGGCACGCGCAGCGCGTGCGCCGCCGCGGGCGAGGGCGTCGCTGCGCGCGCGGGCGTCGCGGCGCGCGTGCCCTCGCGCGAGCGGCCGTAGCGGCTCGGCGTGATCGTCTGTGCGTCGGAGAGCAGCGAGGCGAACGAGGGCTGGCGGCGCGCGGCGCGCGCGGGGCTCGTGCTGCGCGAGCGCGGGGGCGTGTCGAGGCGCGAGCAGCGCACGGGCGAGCTGCGCGCGGACTCGAAGGCGTCGAAGATCGAGGACGTCGGCGTGTGGTACACGGAGAGCGTGTGCGTCGTCGTCATCGTGCCGACGGTGCTCGCGCGGAAGAGCGTCGAGCGGCTGCGCGAGCGCGGCGCCTTGCGGTGGTACACGCCGATGTCGATCGAGTGTGTCCGCGGGGGTGAGGGGGTGAAGATGTTGAAGGTGACGGAGGACTCGCCGCTCGCGAGGGCTTCGTGCGAGGGCAGAGCATGTACGGACGAGGGAGAAGAGGTGACTGGTGTGGGAGGAATGGCTGGAGGCGGCGGTATGAGCTCGTGCATGAGGGTGAGAGCCTGCTCGTCTCGTATCCGCGCGCCGCTGCCGCTTGCTCCTGATGTTGCAGATGCGTTGCCGTTGGGTACGGATACGTCTATCTTATTGCCCACGAACACAGCGCAGAAGCTGTCCCTCTCGTCGTCGGGCACGGGAGCCTTGTCTCGGAAGTCGTCCCACCATTTGCGCAGGGCTTCTAGCGTTTGGGGCTGGTTGACATCGAACATGAGCAGGACGGCATCGGCGCCGCGGAAGAATGCTGAGGACAGGCTCGAGAATCGTTCTTGGCCTGCAGTGTCCTGTTATGCTCGGGGTCAGCGGACGAAAGACTCAACCCGCGCTTTGGTCGTCCGACCCTCGACGCCTCATTCCTGCATCCCTCTCCACCTCTCACCAGCTACCCCTAGACATCATTCGTCTCCCCTTCCTCCGCAGGTATACCCTCCACGAAGCCCAGCTCAATGCCAGAAGACTCACCCAAATCTGCAGCGTAACGCTCTCCCCGGGCTCCGCATAGTGCGGCACGCTCTTCGTGATAAAGTCCGCGCCGATGGTCGCGCGGTAGCCCGTCGTGAAGCGTCCCGAGACGTACTGCCGTCACAGCCACACCACACGCACAGACACAGCAAGCAAAGGGTCAGGCCGTCAGGACGGGGCGCGCGCGTGCGGGGGAGCGTGCGGACCTGGTTGCGGAGGCTGGTCTTGCCGACGCCCGACGCGCCGACGACTACGAGCTTAACGGTGCGCATGCGGGCGCGGCGCACTGCGCATGGGCGTGCGGCGGGCAGGTGCGAGGGCAGGCAATGTGGAGGAGAAGGCGGAGGTGGAGGCGGAGGGCAGAGCGGTTGCGGCGGAGGCTCGGCTGGGGTCCGCGCGGCACTCGCGCCCGCTGCGCCCCCGGACACCGCGCAGCGTCGGCCACTGCGCAGCCTGAAGCGGCCGCTTTGGGACGCGGGTGGCCATGTCGCGCGGCGCGCACGCAATGATTCCGTGCACTTGGTATGTGGATACACGTGAGGCCTAATATACACGATTTCCTGGTATTCCGTTCCTATTCCTACATGCTCACATGAGAGCGGAGTCCGATGTCAACCCGGCGAGAGGGAGGCGGGTGCCGCGCAGGCACTCAGGGGTGCAGGAGCACCTTGGTGTAGCCGTCGATGCGCTTGTCGAACTTGGTGTACGCGTCCGCGGCCTCGTCGAGGCCGACGTTGTGCGAGACGACGAACGAGGGCTTCGCGCGGCCCGCGATGATGAGGTCGCGCAGGTAGCGGTTGTACTTCTTGACGTTGCACTGGCCCGTGCCGACGGTGAGGCCCTTCTCGAAGAGCTTCCCGAACGGGAACGTGATGTAGCCCTTCGCGCTGTTGCTGTCCGGCGCGCCCGGGTCCTTGGGCACGTACAGCCCCGGGATGCCCAGCCCGCCCGTCGGGCGCACGACCGCGATGAGGCCCTCGAGGATGATGTTCGGCTTCTCGGTGTTGCCGTCGGCGGAGACGGCCTGGTAGCCGACGGCGTCGACGCCGCGGTCGACCTCGCGTCTGCGGGGCGCGTCAGCACGAGCAACATCTCACAGGCCGGGACCACGGCACGCACCCGCCACGCTTCTTCTTGATCTGCTCGGCGGGGTCGCCCTTGCTGAAGTCGATGGGGATCGCGCCGATCTCCTTCGCCTTCTGGAGGCGCTCGGGCACGCGGTCGACGACGTAGACCTCGCTCGCGCCGCGGAGCACGGCCGAGTACGCGGCCATGAGGCCGACGGGGCCCGCGCCGAAGACCGCGACGCTCTCGCCGGGCCGGAAGCCCGAGAGCTCGACGCCGTGCCAGCCCGTCGGGAAGATGTCCGCGAGCAGCGCGAAGTCGTCCTCGTGCTCCGTGCCCGGCGGCAGCTTGAGCGCGTTGTAGTCCGCGAACGGCACGCGCACGTACTCGGCCTGGCCGCCGCTGTACGGGCCCATCGCGACGTAGCCGTACGCGCCGCCGGCCTGCGCGGGTGTCAGCATGCGGGGGCGCAGAGGAGGAGAAGGGCACGCACGAAGCCGGGGTTGACCTCCGTGCAGAACGCGGAGCGGCCCTCCTCGCAGTTCAGGCAGTGGCCGCACGCGACGTTGAACGGCATGACGACACGGTCGCCCTTCTTCAGAAGCTGCGCGTGCGACATTCACGTAAGTTCACACGCACGGAATGAGATAAGACAGGTGACTTACAGTGACACCATCGGCGACCTCGTCGACGATACCCATGTTCTCATGGCCAAAGACGATGCCGGGCTGGGCGGCGGTGCGTCCCTCGTACATGTGCAAGTCACTGTGCGGGAATTGGCCTTGTCAGCATAGCGCGAGTGGGCGCAGCGCTAGCACTGACCTGCCGCAGATGCAGCTCGTCGTGACTGTTTGGACAAGTCAGCAGGGAAGGAGCGAAGAGCGACCGAATGACACGCACTTCTGACGATCACATCACAGGGATGCTGGATTTTCGGCTTCTCGACCTCCTGCACAGAGACCTTGAACGGGCCCTCGTACACGACAGCGCGCATCTTGCCCATGTTGATAGCGTTTGGCTGTGGAAGGGTGATGGAGTGACTGGCCGGGTGCTCGGAGAGAACCTGGGAGGTGCGCATTCGCAGTCGCGGGGCAGCTTATAAGACCGGCATGAAACGACGAGCGACTTGTCCCTCCTATCGGGCTCCTGAGGGTGCGCAGCTGGGCACATCAGCTGGCCCTGTCACATGCGTGGCGCGTGTCCGGGCCCTCGAAACAAGTGCAGCGCACGGCGCGTACGCCCGTCGCGCGGGGAGGCTCCTGTGTGGGAACACGGGGCCCAGAACGCAGGGGCCCTTGATGGCGCCGCCGCATGCGGGTGGGCCGCCCAGCGGGTGATCAGGCACGCCGCGGCGGTCGGGGTGGACGAGCCAGAAGTGGGTCAGGCAGCGAGGTCATCTGCCCGGCGGTGGCGGGGGCTTGACGCGACGGAAAGCGTGAGGGAACGCTGTCGCGATGATGTCTTGATCGGCGCGCACCGTGCCTCGGAGAGCCCTGAGAGCGACCCCGCACCCGACCCCACGCCCGCCAAGGCCTTCCCCGCAGCAGCATACCCGGCACATCCGTCTCCTGTAAAAATATGGCGTGGAAGCAAAGCCAGCTCCGTTCGTGTCCTCGCGAGCGGTCGCCCGCCCGTGCTGCGCGATATGAAACCCTGCACCAAACATATTCAGCATATGGGCGGGAATTTATGGGAACATTAGTCCACAGGGGGTAAAGAGTCTGCGGGAGGCCCCTGTTGCGTGCAGCGTGGTGGTGGTCGCGGTCAGCGTGCTCTTCAGGCACGAGCTTCGGCTTTGTGGCACCGCGCGGGCATCAAAGCGCTTCCGGCACGCCCCGACCACGACCCCGACACCTCTGAGAGGCGTGTTGCCTGCGTTCATCGATCATCGACATCTTCCGCCGCCTAAGTGCTTCTCAACGCCGTACACGGACTCAAATATTGTGGGTTTTCCAGCCTTTTCAGCCGCCCGTTATATGCCTCGCGAGTCTCGGTGGTGCCGGTGCCCGATCCGGCGAAGATGAATCGCGAACGTCAGTCCTTTTCTTCCACGCATCTTTTTGCACACAATCTTCTCTATACCCAGTGCAGCATTTGCCCTGATGATCTTTATCAATGTCAAATATTTGCGCACACGATACAAATCTGCCTCACGCTGTATTCGGTGTCGCCGCGAAGAAGCAGCCTTCTCGAGGTCACTCCGGTGCGTCGCTTCGGTGCCAGACGCAGAACCTCCCGCTGTAAGCCGAGTCAGAGAGCTGGCATCCCTTGTGCTTTTCTTAACGAAAAAGACACGCTGCGCTTAGTGCCCAGGGAGGCAGTGGCGGTCCTCCGAGGGGGCGCGGAGTCGCCTTAGGCGGTGGTGCTTTCGTGCGAACCGCAAATCTCAAAGCGTCCTGATCATCGCTCCGGCCTCATGCAACCGCGAAGGAGTGCATGGGACGTAGCTGCGCAATCAGCTACTGACCTGTTGACATCAACAGAAGCAGAGAAAACACGCGAGGATCAGTTGAACGGTCGCAGACTGGCTCGTCGTCGACAGAGCACCCTCCGCTGGAGCCTCGCATTTCTCCATGGTCGCGGTGCATACTATCAGCACAGATACTTTTGATTAACGTGCACTTTCTCAGCAGGTTAGCCAGCTACGCCCTTCCGTGGCATCTAGCTGGATCACTTTCGCCAGGTTTTTGTGCTACAGCAAGCCATCGCATCTTCAAGCCATATCCGGATCCCACACAACTCCTCTCCATCAGCAGACATGCTGCTGCCAGATCCGCGTGCTCGGGGTTCAGGGTAAGATAAGTTTGCGCGGATTCCCTGCGCCACTAGCTCACCCGTCCTCCCAGCCATGCTGTACCCCCTCGCCTGGTCCCTGGCGTTGACACTCCTCGCGCCGCCCGCATCCGCGCACCCAGCCACATTGGCCCCAGACGCGCGGGCGGTGTCGAGCTCCGCGAAAGCCGGCCTGGCCTGGCCCGCGAACGAGCCGAGCGGCGACATCCAGCAGTTCACGACCACGGGCAAGGTCCAGTGGTGCGCCCCCCACCACCTCAGGGTCGCTGCAGATCACTCACACTCCCCGCCAGGTTCTACACCTTCGGCCCCGCCGGCTTCGCGAGCGCCCTCGAGTTCGTGCCCATGCTCGGCAGCGCGGGCCAGGCCGCGGACTGGGACGCGACCATCGCGGGCACGATCGCGAGCCTGCACGTCACGCACGCGATGGGCTTCAGCGAGCCCGACCAGGCCGCCGGCGCAAATCTGTCGCCTGCGGCTGCCGCCGCGCTCTGGCAGCAGCACATCCAGCCGCTCGCGCAGCAGGGAATCGTGCTAGGGAGCCCCGCGCCGAGCAGCGCGCCCGCGGGCCTGACGTGGCTGCAGCAGTGGTTCGCGCTCTGCTCGGGGTGCACGGTCGACTTCGTCGCGATGCATTGGACGGGCACGAGCGCGACGGCGTTTATTGAGGATGTCACGGAGTTTCACGATGTCCTTCAGAAGCCGATATGGGTGACGGAGTGGGCGTGCGAGGTGCGCCGCGGGTGGTTGTGCTGGGAGGAAATTGACTGTTGTGTTTGCAGGATGACAACGGCGGCGACGGGTGCTCGCCAGAGAATGTGGCCAGCTTCATGAGCGCCACGCAGCAGTTCATGGATACCACAGATTTTGTGGAGCGCTATGCGTGGTCCGGCGTGTTCGGGCTCGGGTTCGTCACAGTGAGCCTGGATTATATTATCGTCCAAGAGATCTCCCTGATCCCTTTACTAGGACGACTCAATCGTGGACGCAAACGGGAATATCAACGCCCTTGGGGAGCAATACATCGGCGCATGATGATATGGTCGATCGTAGGCGGCGTGGCGTAACTATCGGCGATTATCCCTTTGATCTGTGTGCTGTTATGGGCAGTACTCTGCCACACTCACTGTTCGCACGAATGTGGCTACTCGGCGGCAGCATCTGCATCTGATGTGCGATATACGGTCCTCTTCCCGCTACTCGAGTCTCGACCAATCGGGGGAAGCTGCAAGAGAACAACCGCGGACAGCAACGTTTCTGTCAAACTCGGGCTCCCCCCACTGAAGCGCAAGAGTGTTTTCGACCTAAAGAAGTGGCAGATCGATGGCCTCGAATGAGGATGAGAACATGCGTGCGCCGCTTGGGGCCGCAGCCTGGGCGTGCGGGTACCATCGGCGATCGCGCGCGCCGGTTTGCCTGTTCACGGGGAATTGTTTGGACGCTGCCTTTCCCTGCATAATTGAGTGCGTACGATGTGACGCGTCGACTGACCACGGTGTCCGGTAACCGCACAAAAACCGAGGTAATTTCGTCAGGCGTTGCTCATAGCTGTGCAGTCGGGCCTTCATAGCCTCGCCGGCCGGTGACACGCTCTGCGAACGCGCGCAGAAGATGTGCACCGAACGTCGGTCTTTTGTCTGCAGCCCTTGCACCTCCCGTGCACACGTTCGTACCTCCGCCCATCGTATCTCACTCTCAACCTTCAATCTTCGCTCTCACATACGTTTCGCACCCAATACAAAATACGCCTCACGCCATACAGTACTCGGTGCCGCCACGCAGAAGCCTTCTGCCTCTTCCCATCGTCGCGTGCCCGAGCGCGCCCTGGCGCGCCGCTTCGCTGTCAATGCGCAGGAAGCCGCCGAGTTCCAGGGCCGCCGCCCCGCGTGGCCTCGAGGCGGGGCATCCTCTGCGCCCATGCCCCAGAACGGCTGCGGCGGCCGCCCGCGTCGGAGGCCGCGGCGTTTTCTCGGGCGGGACGCGCGTCTAGCGCCTTTGTGCAAAGCGCGGCAAGGTTCAAAGCGGCTTGGACCTCTGTGCGATTCCAGATGGCCTCTTCAATTCGATGCTCGGCCAGCAATAGCCCCCGTCGCTCTGCAGATGACTGCGGTGTTGACGAAATACGCTGTCAGTAGCTATTTCATGTTCAAGTCCGCCTTGGTGAGTCACCATGCATGTCAGCTGTGTGCTGCCTCTGCTTACTACATAGATGACTATGTGGGTCGTATATGCACCTAAAAGGTAAGTCTATTGTATACGAGAACAACATAGGAAGCTCCGCCTGCGGAGGCTTGACAATAACTTGCACGCCAGCACGACTGCACGAGCACGCGCGAAGGTCCGACCGTCCATTTTGCCTCGGTGACATGGCTGTGCTGACTGGGATGAGCAAGCATTGTTTCTTCAGCGACCCTCTCTAGTCATAATAGCCGTACTTCGCCGTTGCCATCGCACTGTCCAATCGAGCGACTTCGCAATTTGTCGAACTTGTGGGTCCCCGTTGATCTCCTCTTCGTGGAGCTAACACACACAGGCAGAGCTCTGCGCTCGGCATATTGGAATCGCTGCGGCAATTCCAGACTGACGGGGTTCGCGGCCCCGACGAGTACTTCGCGACCAGGCACGACGGCCGCCTGAACGCCACCCGGCATCACCACCTTGGTCCCGTGGCGCAAGATGCGTGCCGCTTTGCGCGGCGTGGCATCGCGCGGGCCTGTTGAGCGGTCGCAGTGCTCCGCAGCGTCGGGCTAGGACACGCTGTCACACGCCATGAGCGGACATCGTTGACACAGCACCCCGGACTCACATCTCGCACTCTCATGTGTACGCAGTACAGGCCGGTGAGGTGGCGCGGCACCCGCATATCGGTCGCACACCCGGAGCTGCTCATCTTGCTAGTCTCGGACGCTCTCGTGGCGAACGATGCAGCCGACAGTCTGTCGCGGTGCAGCCGCGCTCCGTGCTGACTTGCCCGCGCCCCAGAACACCGCCCCAACCTGGCCTGCATCACTACCGCCAACTCCCACCACACGAGCAGCCCGCCACGCCCACCCACCCCCTGCACACCCCACGATGCCACGCAGGCCTCGACTCTCTCCCCACACACGCACGTCTCCCCGCCACCGCAGCCCCGCACCGCCACCTCCCCGCCGGCAACCCACGCACAACCCCCGCCCGTCCCTGGCTGCGTACCCCACATCGAAGCCGCCATCTGGCCCTCATAGAAGCCGCCATCGAAGGCACCATCGAAGCCACCGAACCGCCCATCGGGCGATGACGCGCCCAAGGCCGCAGGCCTGCGGGGTCGCGCGCCCCTGCGCCGCCGCGCCGGGCGTGCGGTACCTCCGCGCGGCGCGCACGCAGTGAGTTAGGCTCGCTTGCGCACTTGGTGTGGTGCGCACTGCCGCCCCGCGCGGAGTCTTCGTGCACCGCGTCGGCCGAGCTTAAAGCTGGTAATGTTAGCCCTGAACATCGTTGTGTGGCGCGCCCGAATTCGCGCGGCTTGCGGTGCGGCGGAATTATAGTAGCTCGAGCTTCGAAGCGTGCCGTGCGCAAGACCCGGCGGCGCCGCGCGACGCTGTCATCGCACGGAGGCTGCAGCGGCGGGCGCGTCACGTGGCGCGCGCCGATCGCAAGGCGGGGTGCGGCACACGCGACCTCAGATAGCCTCAGAATCAGATCCTGCTGCAGCGGCAGGCTGCGCGTGCTCACGGGGGGCGGCATGCGGCGGGCACGCCCCGGGCGTGGCTATTCGCCTGATAGAGTAGGATAGAGTGGGCCGCGCTGCGCCGATACGAGCCCGCGCGCAACAATAGACGGCGAATGGGCGCGCGGCGAGATAGGGAGCTGCACGCGTGGCGGTGGGCTTCCTGGAAACTAAGACCCTCTGAGAACCCGCGAAGTGAATGCGAACTCAATATGCACTCGATGCGCGCGCGGGGCACGCAGGGCCCGATCCGGTGCATCGGGCGTGTGCCTCCCACCATGACGGCGAAACCTTGAGCTTGTGCGGGCACGCCTGGGAGCGCGGGTGCGCATGGGGCAAGGGCGCGCGGGGTGCTCTGCGTGCGGGCAGCGGGGGCCCACGGCCTATCTGCGGCGTCTGGCAGCGCGAGGGCGGAGGCAGAACCGTTTACGCGGGCGCGGGTAGCAAGGGTCCAGGCACGAAACAGGTATAGACAGATGAGTCCGAGTAAATGACAGTAGGAGTCCTTGGGGGCGGTGGGGAGGGCGAACGAACGTGGGGCGCACCCGGCGCGGTGAGCTGGCACACGAGGGCGAGTTGGAGAGACATGAACGAACATTAATATCCAGGATCCACAAACAGAGAGACATGGCGATGATAATGAGACAGGTGCACAATAGGGGAACACAGACATACGGTAGTATCCAGAACGCGCTACGACGACAGGGTATACTGGGGGCATTATTGTAATGGAGACCGCCAATGTACCCGTCAGGGAAAGACCACGACAGAGAAGCTGCGACACTCAGTCGACGCGCTTCGAGATCGTGCCGAGGGGGAGAGTGAACCAGCTCTCCTCGCGGACGAGGAGCTCGGCGAGGCCGACGTAGTATGCGATGAGGGCGCAGAGGATGCCGACTGCACCGCCCGCCTTGCCCACATTCTCGTTCGCTTGGAACTTGCCTGGAGGCGCGGTCAGCGACTGCCGCGAGACGTGCGAGAGCCGGAGGACTCACTGATAGCAAGCAGCATGAACGTGGTCATGAGGGTGAAGAACAGGGCCATGAGGCCGATGTTGCGGCGGAGGGAGCCCACACTGCGCACTGGGATTAGTGATGAAACAGGCGGGATGCACGGGATGACTTACAGCATCAGGAACGTGAAGAGGAACCATGTGATGAGGTAGATGCCAAGGGCCGAGTTGAGCTCGGACTCGTTGCCGTTGTAGGCGTCGACGATGCCGAAGCCGGGGAGGTAGAGGCTCGCGAACGAGAGCCAGAAGCCGCCGTAGGACGAGAACGCTGTCGGGCACGGCGGGTCAGCACGTCCGGTTCGGGAGCGGGGAGATCGGCGGGGAAGGCGCCCGAGATAAGCGCGGGAGAACGTGGCGGATCAACCGAGGAGGCTTCGATCGTGTGGGGTAGAGGCACACATCAGGAAGTGGGGCTGCGCCGTCACGCCTAATTTGGGGCGGACGCTACGCCCTGCGATGCGCCAGGCGAACGGCCAAAATTTTGCAGGGAACCGGGGCGGCGAAAAATGGACGACGGGGGCGCGCGACTCACCGGTAGCACCGAACGTGTTCCCCGCCGCAAACTCCCACATCCCCGCGAGCAGCTGCGCGAGCCCGCCGACGCCGAGGCCCATCCCGACGACGACGTTCGGGACGACGACGCCGCGCACGCCCGCGTTGTAGAACGACAGGATGAAGGTCGTGGACGCGAAGGAGAACAGACCCCTGCGGCGGACGCGGTAAGCGGGGCGCGAACCAATGGGACAGCGGTTATATCACGCACAGAGGGCCTGGGTTGCCCAGCCGCCTCGCAGGGACGCGGTGTACCCGGTGCGCCTCGGTGAGGGACGGGACGTCGCTGGCCTCGGCTTTCTCGATGTGGGACATGACGCTGGCAACAGTAAAGTGCAGAGAGAAGTCGAGGAGGGGAGGATGGTCGAGGGACGGGGGCAAGGGACGACAAGGATGCCGAGGCGGGCGTGCACTCGTCCTATATGAACACGGCTTATGTAAGGGGCTGCCCGTGATGGACGCTCAGCCGGCGGCGCTTCGATGGCGTTGCATGGGACGATTGGTCGTCCGGCCGCGGTTGCTGGAGCTCCTACCTGGGCGCAAAGGAACATCTGATAAATCTGCGTTACGGGGCGCGTGTCCCCAATAGCCTGCGAGCCTAACCCTCTCCTGCGTGGCGCAGTCACAGGGCCCGCCGAAGTGAATGCGCACCGTCCGTAGCCTCCCCGCACGCCTGCCCGACGCAGCCGGCCCCGCCCCACCCAGCCGCCGCATCACCAGGAGGCAGCGACAGTGTGGGGAAGCGACGCCGCCGCCGGCGTCCCCGCGCACCCGAACGTTTCGCCCAGACGTCGCCAAGCTCGCGATCGACGCCGCTGGACACCGCCTGCCCCGCCACCGGCGACCCGTGCGGGCCCGCCGCGCTACCCCAGCCACCCGGGGCAGCCGAGCTGTCCAGACGCGGGCACCCTGCGTGTCGCGCGCGCCGTGGTCGTGCCTCGCGACATTCAGTCGCCTGCGCGCGGCGGCCGTGGCGGCGGGGCAGGCGCCCCCGCCCAGCCCGATCGCCGCCCCTAGGCCGCTGTCTCGGTCCTCCGCGACGGAGCAGACGACCAGCGATCCCGAATTTGTCTGCGAATTTGTCGCCCCTGCCCGAACACAATCGAAATGCGCCACCCGCTAGTCCCCGCACGGCAGCGCACCTGCTCATGTGAGCTGCGATAGGCGCGGGCCGCCGCGGGGCGAGGCACACCTGTGACCCCACCGCCGTCCCACGCGCCGCCGCCCAAACCCTGGCTGCGCCAGCGACTGCGCTGCCGTCGCCCCGCGTGCAGATGGCGTGGTGCCCGTGCAATTTTGCGGGTGGAGACGATGGGGCCGCGCGCGCACCACGCTCGGCTCGACGATCGTGCGAGGGCGAAAATGCCGGACGTCCGGGGCACCAGACGTAGAGTGCACCGCGAAGAGCATCGTGTGCCGCGATAGGCGAGCGCCGCCCGCTTCTTCTGTCATCCTGAGAGGTCTTCGCTGCTCGCACGCGATGACGAAAGCGTGCAGAAGCACGCCGACCCCGACGCCGAGCGGTGTACCCAGGAATGGGCAGCTCCCGGGGCAAAGAGGGCAAGCGCCCAGCATTTGGCCCGCGAGTTGCCTTTCCTGGACGACGCACGGCGCCCTCGGGCAGCAGGCGGAACATCGCTGGAGAAACGACGCCTCCCTGCTCGATGTGGTCGATGTGCAGCAGCATCAAACCGAGGGTCCTGTGGGAATGGAAGAGGGACACTCTACGCCGCGCACATCAACGGGGGCAGTAGCGTGCAGCGCAGCGCGCAGAGACGAACCACGGGTGATCACAGTGTAGTCACGACGCCGTGTTGTGGCAGAGCGCACGATGGCCCTTGCGGTGGCGCAAGATGCTGGGCGTATCGCAAGTCTGGACCGCCTCAGCCTGTTAGTGTCTCAGCGAGAACAACGGCGCACGCACCTCCAGGCCCTCATCAGCAGCTCCCGCCCGCCCTCGACCCATCACCCCTAGCCACCCCTCTTGACAGATCTTCCCATGTCGACGAGCGGAAACGAGCACGAGTGACGCAAGGCACGGCCAAACCGCGGAAGTTACATCGGCAGCGCAGAGGGCAGAGAGTTCCCAGAGAGACGATCACCATGGGCGGGCACGGTCGTGGCAGAGACGGTCGCCAGAAGCACGCAGAGCCAAATCTTCTCCGCAGCGCAGCACGTCGTCGAGAGGAGCGAGCGAGTGCAGCATGACGCTGCCCACAGCGAGATGGAGGTCAGAGGGCAAGCCGGCGGCGTGCAGCGAGAGCAAGCTTTTAACATGGAGCACGGGGTGGGGGCGCGATGGCTATCTATCGCCACGGCTTGGAGTCGGGCTGGCGAGGGGGCAGCTGATGTGCGGGCGCGACGCGGTTACGGGCGCAGCCCGCATGCCATTCGCAGCGTCCGTGCGCCCTGCGACCAGGGTCTGGTGGGCAGGGCCGTCGTGGCGTGCGCTTTGCTTCCGCGCGTTTCAATGCGCACGGCCACAAGCGGCGAGGCGGGCGGCGGGACTGCCATACAGGGAAGCGGCCCGACGCGCAGTGCGCGCCTGCAAGGCTTGGGCGGCGCCGGGAATCCGGCTGTCGAGCTCGCGTCGCACACGAGCGGACTGTCGATTCCCAGCGACGTCCGGCCCCGCGCCAGGGCGTGCACTAGTGCGTGAATGCGAGTGCGTCGTCGTCGTCGTCGCCTTGAGTTCCGGGTGACGTTGGGGATCCTACGAGGTAGATGAGCGAGTGCGATACATATACTCCCTGCCCGAGCTGGCAGTAAAATTTCCCAGCGTGCGGGACTAGAGCGTGGTTTGTCGTGACGACGAGAGAAGCGAGCGCGGACACACGGGTTCCCGCCACGTTGCGCCCGCTGGGCAATGCAGACGGCAGTCCGCGGCGAAAATCCTGCGCGGGAAGCTGCATGGCGGGAGCGCTGCAGCGTAGGTGGCGAAGTGCGAGAAGCTTGAACGCTTCGCCCCACCTCGGCATATATAGCGAGCCTGTTGCGAGCTTCGACGGACCAGAGCGTGGTCGGGATCGCCGCAAGTTCGGCCGACATGCGCAGACGCCAGCCACGAAGCGGGCGCTCACACAGGAAAGGCAGCCATCCGAGGGCGCTCCGAGGGCATGGGCAACTGTTCTGTCCGAAGTCTCCCGTGCACGCGTGCAGGAAGCTCTACAAGTCTCCCGAGACGCTCCGAGGACAGGCACACAGGTCGAGTGTTGAGCGATTCGCGTTGACGTCGAGATTGCAGTTGTTCCGCAGACCCGTGTCGATACGGTGGCGGTGCCGTCCCGAAGCGCGCGCACGCCCCGCGACGAAAGTAGATTGCCAACTTTCATCAAACCGCCGGGGCGTATTGGAATATGGGTTGAATATGGGCGGGGTCAGTCACGATGCGCCCAGACATGGCAAATGTGCACGTATCTTACTGTGGTCACGGTGCCTTTGAAAGCCGAGCTGCACATCGTGAAGCGTACCGAGGCCTGGGAGGAGCTCTGCGTTGGGGTATTTCTTACAGAGCATTGGGAGTGCGGGGGCCATGGGCTAGTTTGGAGCGGGCTGTATGCGTCTCCTGTCTGCAGTCGCCGGGAGGGCGCAGAGGGAAGCTCGGACATGCCCCGGCAGATGTGTAGGCGACGAGACGTACCGCGGCGTGTTTACAACAGCAAGCGTATATACAAGTGGTGACGTCGCTCGTTTTTGTAGTCAGTCGAAGCACATATCGCAGAGTGGCGCAAGAGAGGAGGAGGAGGATGGGGTCCCAGTGTCCTGCAATTCCACGGGATAACAGGGAGAGTGGTGGGCTGGGTAGGACGGGGCAAAGAGATAAGCAAAGTGGGAGCAGGGGAAGATGAGGGGGAGGGGGAACAAAGCGGGCGAGGCGATTCGAGGGGCATCCGCCTTTATATATGTCGAGGGAGGTGCTTCGCTGCTTCGATCCCGATTTGGCCGCGTCGCGAGGTGTTGCTCGGGGGCTGCATCGGCGTCGCTGATGTCATTGCGTCGCTGCTTGCGCCACACTAAATGGGACGCGTACAGAGCCCAGAACGCGCGACGCGTCGACGCGGTGCTCAGATGTGGCGAGAAGGCATCGGCAATCGCCGATTTCGGTCATCGAGATCAAATCCGGTCTTGGACGTCGGCTCCTTCCTCGTCGCTGCGACTGAGCGCATACGCTGCGGGGACTACTCCTTGCGATGTAAGATCTGGAAGTTTAGAACCTCTAGTCGCGTTCTATGATTTTCAATAGGATTACCGGCTCACGTCTCCGTTCGAACACGCGGAGGATCGCCGTGACTCGGCGGCCTGTAGGCAGCCGCCCTGTCGTCAATTTGAAGGACGTACTACCAGCCATATGAGCCTTTTGGACTTTTTTTGGACGCGTTCTCCAGTGATACTGCTCTTATTGTGGATCGTGATCTGCGGCATATGAGGCCCTACTGGGTCCTGTGACGAGCTCGAGTACGGACAGCGTATATGACAGTATCTGAGTGTCTCCGTGATAGCCCTGCTGTCCCTTCGTGTGGCGTATCGCGTTGCGTATAGTGGTTGCACAGATTAGCTTGGGGAAAAACTTGCTTACCTACGAGTTCGCTGAATACTCGAGGGACGACAGCTTAGTTACAGTGGTTCCGACAGTATGCTTTCATGCCATGCTGAGACCTACATTATGGCGCAGGTACATTTTAGCGGCGAGCTAAACATGCCCTATGATGTGCAGAATCTGCATAGTATCAAGCATGTTGACCTCCCTTGTGTGCGGGGACAATCACGAGAGGCTCGTAGACCGCGATCAGTAACTCGATCTACTTACGCCCATAACAGCGATAAGCTGACCACTACTTATCACCTTTATCTTAAGTAAGAGACTCGAGCTTACTCTGCTTACGCCCGGGCTAATACCTCGCGCTGACGCCGGTAAGTGATCATAGCCGCCGCCATTTTTGTTCGCAACCTCGTTCACGGTCTCGACGTGCTCAACTCCTGCCCCCCAAACTACCCGCATACACGATGCGTGCCAACGAAAATACGATGCTCGTAGGCGACCAGATTGTTCTAGTGCCATACCGGTGCGTTCCAGACCGCTCGTACGAGTCTCGATCTAAACCCGCGTACACCCAGAGAGGAGCACGTCGCCGTTCGTGTCTGAGACCTCGACAAATGTCGCCGGAATGCTCATCAAGCCCGGGGTAGTAGAAGTATCACGAGTGGATGGCGAGCACGGAGCTGCAGGAACTCACCGCTAGCGAACCGTTGACCCTGGAGGAGGAATACGAAATGCAAAGTACGTACGCTCTCGGTCTGCCCAGCCCGAGTTTAGCTGATAGTTCCGCTAGGAAAGTGGCAACAGGACGAAGATAGTGAGTCAGAAGGCCCCATTTGGCGTCCACGGGCTTCCGTCTCACCCCATCCCCAGAGTTAACATTCATTGTATGCGCCCGTGGGGACGGCACCGGCGAGTCGCAAGACCTCCAAAGCGCATTAACCATGATTGGAGACGTCAATCTGTTCCTCAAAGGAGATAGGGCAGACCCTGAATTTGAAGCCGAAGTCGAAATCATGATCGCGGGTGAGTCTCTTTCGTCTGCTACCGCGGCTCTGGGCTCGGCCAGGTGTTCTGACCCCATCCGTGCAGAGCGCGCGTACCGACGACGCGGGTTCGCCGCCACCGCCCTGCAAATGCTGCTTTCATATGC
Source organism: Phanerochaete sordida (assembly GCA_019973155.2). Lineage (NCBI taxonomy): Eukaryota > Fungi > Basidiomycota > Agaricomycetes > Polyporales > Phanerochaetaceae > Phanerochaete > Phanerochaete sordida. Next base: position 148,141 of record BPQB01000012.1, on the reverse strand, counting down.
GACCGCGCCCGACTCGCCGCGCCCGCTCCCCGTGCCCAAGGAACGCCTCGTCGTGCGCATTGGCGAGAAGAACGAGCCCAGCATGCGGCTCTTTGAGAAGCTGGGATTTGCGATCACGAAGCGGGTAGCCGTGTTCGAGGAGGTTGAGATGCGCTTCCAGTCCGAGGGCGCGCCAGGCAGCTGGGTGGCAGGTGAGCTTCGGCCGTACTCGTCTCTGTGAGCGAAACAGAATCTCCCGTCCTGTGTCGTCGGCGCCCGCAATACACACCCACTCTTGAGCCTCCCGCCTCACTGCCTGTGCTGCGTCTCGCGCTCTGCTATTCCTGCACACACCCTCTGCGACCCGCCGCGCCCACCAGCTGCACATCGCCGAGGGTCTGTCAGCGTCCGCGCGCCTTGTGAGCGCCGATGCAGTTCCGAATTGGCCGATGCTTCCTGCTGCGACGGGTGCGGGGAGGCGCACGCGGTCTCATGACGAGACACGCAGTCGTTACCCCTGATCCGGTCGTGATGCAGTGCGGGGCCCCACACTGCAAACCCCTAGACTGGCCGTGGTCGTAATAGGAGCCTAGGCCGCCAAGCGTACGCGCTTTGGTGTGGCCAGACGGTCTGCTCGCGCCTCCAGACGACGTGTACGACACGGCTGTCGGTCTGCGCGTGCTCGTGAGAGGAATGCAGGCTTGCGGTATCATTGTGGAAGATCAAAGCAGCGAGCGGACACCCGAGAGGTATTCTCTATCGATAGAATCAGGTGTCCCTTCCCAGGCTGATCGTTCTTGACCAGCTGACCCCATGACGATTGGACACTGCGCTACGAGGAATTCTCAATCCGGGTCGGCTCAACTCTTACGGTCCCTGAGGCGAAAGGGGATTGGCGAAGCGTGCTGAGTCTGTGGGCGTTCCGCCCGCCAGAATGGCAGTCTGCGCGACCGTTTATAACGCGCCGGTCGCGGTCCCACGGACTTGCACCCGCACCACCACCATCCCCTCAACGACCACGATGCCGGAGACCTTCGTCCACAAGTTCGACACCCCCGTCTTCAAGGGCACCGTCGAGATCCCGACTGGTATCTTCATCAACGGCAAGTTCGTCGACGGCTCGGATGGTGGAAAGATCGAGTGAGTCCCCTTTCCCCTCGGACTCCAGCGCAGCCTGCTCGTCTGCCCACCCACCCGTGTCCCGTCATCCCCCGACCTCGAGCATCTCCCGCAAGCTCGCTTTCGCCGCGAGAAACGCGCGCAGACGTCTGAGGACGCGCCGTAATATCCCCAGACGCCCATTGGCGGAATATTAAACTCTGCGCGTTGATCGCCGGCGGGAGTTCTTACCCCGGGCTTCTTCGCGTCATGTCTTCGAGCGACCCTGCTAATCCCCGCCTTAACATAGTGTGATCAACCCCACGAACGGCAAGCTCATCACCCGCGTCTCCGAGGGCACGCCCAAGGATGTCGACACCGCCGTCGAGGTCGCCCAGAAGGCATTTGACACCGTCTGGGGACACAACACACCCGGCTTCGAGCGCGGCCGCCTCCTCTACAAGTTCGCCGAGCTCCTCGAGCAGCACGCCGACGAGTTCGCCGCGGTCGAGGCGCTCGACAACGGCAAGACGTTCTCCTGGGCCAAGAAGGCCGACGTCGCCATGTCCATCGGCACCTTCCGCTACTACGCCGGCTGGGCGGACAAGATCCACGGTAACACCATCGAGACCTCGAAGGAGAAGATCGTCTACACAACCCACGAGCCGCTCGGCGTCGTCGGCCAGATCATCCCTTGGAACTTCCCCCGTGAGTGTCTTCGGTCTTCTCGCGCGTGCTCGGCACTGACGGTCACGCAGTGATGATGCTCTCCTGGAAGCTCGGCCCCGCTCTCGCTGCAGGCAACACCGTCATCCTGAAGCCCTCCGAGTTCACGCCCCTCACGGCGCTGCTCGCGGCCAAGCTCTCGCTCGAGGCCGGCTTCCCGCCCGGTGTCATAAACATCGTCAACGGCTACGGCAGCACCGTCGGCAACGCCATCTCGACCCACATGCACATCGACAAGGTCGCCTTCACTGGCTCGACCATCGTCGGCCGCAAGGTGCTCGAGGCGTCCGCGAAGACGAACCTCAAGGAGACCAGCCTTGAGCTCGGCGGCAAGTCCCCGAACATCATCTTCGACGACTGCGATCTCGAGCAGGCCGTCGACTGGACCATCCACGGCATCTTGTGAGCACCTTCATTTGGGCGGGATTTCGTACGCTGACGCGCTTGCAGCTGGAACCACGGCCAGGCGTGCTGCGCTGGCTCGCGTATCTTCGTTCACGCCAAAATCTACGACGAGTTCCTGCGCCGCTTCACCGAGCAGTCCAAGAAGCTCAAGCTCGGCGACCCCTTCAACCCGGACACCTACCAGGGCCCGCAGGTCTCGCAGCAGCAGTACGACGTGCGTGCGCTTGTATATGACCTCTGTCCGCTCGCTGACAGCCCCCGCAGCGCATCATGGAGTACATCGACTCCGGGAAGCAGCAGGGCGCGAAGGTGCACCTCGGCGGCGAGCGCTGGGGCAACGAGGGCTACTTCATCCAGCCAACGATCTTCACCGAGACGAGCAAGGAGATGAAGATCGTGCAGGAGGAGATCTTCGGGCCCGTCGGCGTCGTGATCAAGTTCCAGGACGACGACGACGTCATCCGCCAGGCCAACGACACCATCTACGGCCTCGCCGCCGCGATCTTCACCAAGAACATCGACCGTGCGCTCACCTGCTCGCAGAAGCTCCGTGCTGGCACCACCTGGGTACGTCTCTCTGCCACCTCGAGCGCTCTGAGGTGCTGACGGCTGTGTAGATCAACTGCGCGAACCAGCTTCACCCGCAGGTGCCCTTCGGCGGCTACAAGCAGTCCGGTATCGGCCGCGAGCTCGGCGAGTACGCCCTTGAGCAGTACGTGCCTACATTTTCCCAAACGTGCTTGCGCTCACGAGTCCCCCAGCTACACCGCTGTCAAGGCCGTCCACATCAACCTCGGACACACGATCTAAGCGTTTCATCTTCGGTTTCCCGGGCTCCAGGATGTTCTGCTCCAGTGTATCGCTTCCCTGTTTATATTCCCCCTTGCTGTATACTTAGGAAGGACAAAAATAAATGTAACAGTATGCTCTCCGGATTACTCGCGTGTGCGTCGATCGCGGTGCGGGGATGAGCGTTGTGGCGTGCAGATCCCGTCCGATGCCGCTTTGCCGCGGGGTTAGGGCGAAGATTTTAGTGCGGGGCCCCGCATTTGCTGTGCGAGTTGAAGTCATATCGTGGGCGGAGCCTCAGCTTGCCTCGAACCTTTGCTGTCGAGCATCGTCGTTGTGCCAATGCAGCTTGCCGGCGCTCGGGCTCGCCGCGGGGGTCTTGCCCGCACTCGTCCATCAGCTCCCTTCAGCTCATGACCTCCTCATCCGCCGCCTTTCATCTTCGCAGAAACCTAGTCCAATGGGGGTGTTCCAGATACCATTGTCTAGAAAACAGCCAGCTTCGACCTCAAGCTCATGGCTGGTGTGCGGTCCGACACGGCCTCCAGCTTAGTGCACCCGCGCCATCTATCTGACCCTGCCAGGTTTCTCTGGCTTACTTCTTCCTCCTCAGCTCGCCAGCACATCCGAGTAGCACGATTTCGCCACCAACGGCCTTCAGAGCACTGAAGACCGCCTGTTGATGATGCTGTCGGAGGGCAAAGAGTCGGTCATCGCGTTTGGTGACGCCGTCAGGCAGGCACTGGTCTATGGGTGGATCGATAGGTGGAAGGTGACGAGAGATCGCAATCTACTCAAGCTCATTGGTGAGTGCCCCGGCTCTGCTCTGCGTAGGCTTGACGTTGAGATGTGCTCGAAGCCCAGGGCTCACGATCTCACATCGCTCGCCTCCCTTCAGAGCTCCTGGCGGAGATCTTCCACTGGTGCATCCTCCACGACCATGCTGAACACGTTCGGTCGCCCATGGACCCCGCGCCCCGCTCGTGGCTCACCGTCCGGTGCGTCTGTCGCGCCTGGAACCAGGTCGTACTCGCATACCCCGTCTTCTCGACACACATCCCCTTGACGCGCCCCAGGCGCGTATCAGACATGCTCGATAGATCTGGCATCCTCCCTCTTTACATTTACTGCGCACCATCCTCGTACCTAGACAAAGAAGACAAAGCCGAGATGCTCGCGCTCGTGCTGGACCACTTCCCACGCGTCGCCCATCTCAGCCTCCAGTTCCCCTTCTACAACGAGCTCGTGGACTCGCGCTGGTGGCAGGCGCCGCACGCAGACCAGGCGGCGTCGTGTCTCCAGTCATTTTACTTACGTGACTTCTACCTCCGAGCCTTCAGCATGCCCAACTCGAACGGGCCGCCGGTGCTGAACCAGGGCGTGCAGCTCTTCTCGGGCTATGCCTTCCCCGCGCTGCGCGACCTCAAGTGCCGCGGCATCCACACCCCGCTGAGCGTGCTTGGCAACGTCCTTGTGCCGGGGCTCAGATGCCTACATCTCACTGACATCCGCTCCACGCCGCTGGAGGAAGAGCTGCTGCCTCTCCTGAAGCGGCTTCCAGAGCTCGAGGAGCTCAGGTTTAACCTCGCGCTCTCCCTCTCCGAACACTCTCGCGACACGATACAATATTTGCTTGCGACCTCCGAGCCCAGCCGACGAGTCGAGCTTCCTCGCTTGGCAATGCTTTACATTGCCGACAACAAGGAAGATGCCAGTCTTGCAGGGTTCCTTCTGCTCCATCGTCTCTCCATTCCTCCGTCTGCCTCCATCGAACTGTTCCTTCTCCGAACAGGCGGCATCTCCGACGCGCTATGGGACGCTTGCACTGACGTCGTCCTGGAGAAGATGAGACCGGTCCGCTACCACGCCCTCTCCATTTCCACAAACTTTGCTGGGAGGAATGTGGACGTCGAGCTCTGGGAGGAGCCCTTGCGCATCGAAGACCTCCCTCCTGTCCCTGAGCTCTTCGACTCCTCCCCGTGCCAAACGCGGTCATCGGGCAGAGCTGGGCACTTCCGCCTTGAACTCAGCAGCCCTTGCCGCGCGTTCACAGCGCGGCTCATCCCTCAGCTTCCCACCTCGTACGTGCGGACCGCGCGACTGACGGACCGGACGGTGGGCTTCCAGCACGGTATCCCATGGGACGCAACCTTGTCCGCCCTGCCTTCCGTCGAGGACCTCGTGCTACAGTACGAGACCTTCAAGCACATACAGTCCCGCGCCAACCCCCGTCCGTATCAGATTACGCCTGCGGACACACGCAGCTTGCACATTCCCGCGCTCAGAACACTGAGGCTGTACGAGCTGCACCACCAGTATTCGCAGATCAGCGAGTTTGCGCTGGATATCGTCACCCTCGGCTGCATCGCTCATGGACTCGCGAAGCAGGCGCGCGAGCATCGTTCAGAGGACGTCCTTGTCATCCGAGGGGCGCAACCTTATCGTCGAGGCGACGTCTGAGCCTAGCATTAGCCTTCGCCCGCTCCAAACTGTCATCTAATCCGATGTCCATGTTGCAGCCTCCTGGAAGTTCCTTCATCGATATATATCGTGTCAAGACGCTGTTTCATTTATGATCCCAGCCTCGTCCCGGGTGCGGAGCCCATTTCAACACCCGCCACTCGCCTTGTCTTGATACGAGCTTGGTGTTGATGAACAGCTACTAGCATTATAGCACAATTATGTAAACATGTGAGTCCTACCGGCCGCTTTCATCTGCTGGAACATCTGTAAATACTTCTCTCTGTACTTCGTCCTTTGAAGCGACTCTGCCTCCGATAAATACATGATCTCCTGGTCATGGGCAACCAATCCTAGCAGCCGATCCTCATCGTGTTCTGAAATTTGCAGCACAGCCCACTTGACGACGGGGCGCGCGCAGGCCCTCGGAAGCTGGCGTTGTGCGTCAAGGTGGTAGGGCAGCGGCTCGGACACGTCTTCAACAACGACCCAGAATTGGTACGGGACGCTGCGAATGCGGACGATCCGGTAGAGAGCCGTGGATAGAAGCACGCCGTGGATGGCCATTGGGGTGATCGCGAAGGACCGCCCTTCGCAAGGAAAATATAGCCGAACTTTTGCTGGAGTAGGACCGTCTTCGGCAGCACAGGAGTCGACGGTTGAAATTTCGCAGGCCTCTGAGAGGAAAGAGTATCCCGTGTGGTAATACTGTCCGGCGTTGCGAGCATAGAACTGGGAGACGTTGAGCTCAGGCCCACGATAGCCCGTCATCTGGGACAGGATGGGCTCGCCGACGCTGTATGTGTTCCACGACGGAAACAGGGCGAACGGGGTGTCCACTGCGTAGCGCAAGAACACGCTGTGGCGCCATGAGGAAGATGTTGCATGCTTGAGCAGGAATTTCCACGCGTTTTCTACGGAGACGGTCTCGTCATAAAGCGGAAGGGTATGGCAGCGGAAGCAGTATGTGAGACCGGCGATCCTGTCCAGTTCTCTCGTACAGCGACGACGGATGAGCTCCGAGACTAGATGGTCGTTTAGACCCTCGATGGAGACGAGTTGCGCAAGGGCGTCGAGGCGGGAGAAAAACTCCTCTCCGGCTGGTAATGCTTCTCCAGTTAGACCTCCAGGGAGCCAGGTCGTCAGAGACTCTTGAAGGGTCCATACACGATTGAACCAGTGCCTGTCTGATGACAGTAAGCCCAGTTCTGTGGTAAGCGGGAGTCCAAGGCCATTGAAGTACGTGATGCAGGGCCGGCTGCGCGGCTTTCCCTGGTAGATGTAACCGATCGTGGGTACGTCTATCTTCCACTCCTCGATTCTGCGATTCTCGTCTTCTTTTCGGCCTTGCTGCCTGAGACACAGAACGTCGAGCCAGACGTACTCGGCGCCCATGTTCAGCAGCTCCACACGAATGTGCTCGAGGCTTGTTGCGCGGGGTATCGGTACCGGCCATCGCTTGTTGTTAATCGGCGTCCACACCATCGTGCGCTCCGCGTCGGCGACCCAGCTGTGCGATATTGTCCAGAGCTGGTCGGGCAGCACTCCGAACCTATCGCCGTCGTCGTCTGTGGGGATGACGCCAAGTGGGAGGACACGGTTGCTGTAGAGATCCCAAACGCGCCGCGGAGGCATGTATGAGGAACGAAGGCTTGAGTTCTCGATAGCGTGTCGGCGGTACACCTCGTGTGTTGCCTCGCGCTTGTACAGGGAGGCGTAGTGGATCAAGCCCTGCACGCCGTCGAGCTGCGGGCTCGCCCACCAATGCCGAACTTTGCCGTACGCCTCCCCAAAGTCGTGCGACGTCCCCGTGATCTCTTTCAGGAGGCTGCGCATGCCGTCTGTGGTAAGCTTGTGCGATGTTCCAAGGACGTCGTTCAGGTGGTGAAGGAGTATTTCGGTGGGCATATCGGCGCACGGCAGGTCGGCTAGCGAGTGCGGAATGACACCTGGGGCGACGTGAACCCACTGCAAGGGAATATGGGAGCGTGCTGCTGGTTTGAGGGTGAAAACACGTCCGCGGCGCGGAGAGCGGAAGAGCCTTGTCTCGTCTACCACACCTGACCGTGCGATTTGTGTAGCACCCCATATGTTCGTTCGACGCTCTTCTACGTCTGTGCCGCAGGCGCGCTCGTCCACGGATAGTGCACCTAGAAGCTTCTGCCTCGAGAGGTATACTTGACGAAGGTCCGCGCCAGGCGCGCCCCAGGGGAAATCGTAGCCAACAGTTCCTACGGAAAACTCCTCGAGAACGAAGCTTCGCCTTTGCGATGCAGCTATGGAGAGTTTGTGCTTGACGGTAGTAGGGAGGCGGGAGGTAGGTGACTGGACAGCGCACGAGACTTGTTGAACGTCTCATCAAGACATATTCGAGGATACACGTACGTTTTGCGAAGCATACAATCTGCTAGGTCCTAAAAGGTACTCCCTGTCGTCTGCATCCATGCACGTTTTGCTAGGCCAGCCACAACCTGCGTGAAGGATCTGAAGTTGAGCGTAAGGCTTGTGGAAAATACGATGGCACATACAAGATATCTCCGAGACAGCGCTCCATAGCCATGATGCGCTGGCGTCGATCATCAAAGCGATGTCCGTATGGGCTGGTTGATGATGTTCATGGAGTGCTGCAAAGCTACATCATGAAAATTTTGAGAGGCTCTCTGTGAGGCTGTGTTAGCTGTGCGCCGCCGTGCGAACCATCTGCCAGACGAGCGTCGCGCGCTTCGACAGGCGGGCGCGTCCCGGGCTAGACATGGCGCTTGGGAGGATCTGGGGCGGGCCACTATAGTGTAGAAGCATTATATTGGACTAGATTCCAAGGGCTGGCTCGACCTAGTAGTTCACCTCGCCCGTCCCACCGAACGATGAGCACAGACTCAGAGCTTTGCGGTCGGCGGTTTACCGAGGTTGGGGAACGTCGCTGATTTCTTCTCCATCGCGCCCTTGAGCGCAGAGGGCGTGTCCTGGGAGGTATGAGACCTTGACATTGGGTGTGACAAAGGGAGCCGTAGACATACCGAGCTCTGCAACATCGCGCTATTCCACGTCGCCACGTACTCCAAGTTGCTTTGAACACTGATCGGACGGTCAGATCGTCAGGTGCTTGTAGAGCGTATGGAACGTACGTGTTATCTCTAGCGTGCAGCAGCACACGCTTAGTCCCCAACACCGCTATCGGCGACTTGCTCGCAATGAGCTTCGCAGTCTGGAGCGCAGCAGCGACGACTTGATCGCGGCTGCCGGCGACAATCTTCGAGATGAGTCCCATCTGCAGTGCCTCAGCAGCAGAGAAGTCGCGCCCCGTGAACGCGAGCTCGCGCACGAAGCTCTGGTTTCCCGTGATCTTTGGCAGCCGCGCCAGCGTGCCAATGTCCGCCGCGAGACCAATGTCGACTTCCTGTGAGTTTTGTTAGTCCGAGTCAGACGTGCAAAAGGCAGTTGCGCGACTGCAGGGCGAGAACGTCCTCTCACCTTGACCGAAAACCGGGCGTTCTCCGCTGCGTAGCGCACGTCACAGGCCGACATAATATCGATGGCAAGGCCATACGCGACACCATGTATAGCGGCAATAACCGGTACCGGGCACCGTTCGGGGGCCGCAATGGAATCCTGGAACTGAGCGATGTGTTCACGGATCTGCAAAGCCTTCCGGCCAGGGTCCTTGTCGAACGTGCCAAGCGAGCTCAGCCCACCGACTAGCGCGTTGTCAGCATTCGGATGTAGATCAGCTAAGAGGTCAATGCTCACAGTCGAGCCCTCCTGAGAAGAGCTTTGGGAGGGAAGAGGCGAGGACGACGGCACGGACGCTAGGGTCGTTGCTGATGTCGTCGAAGACACGTCCAAACTCTCTCCAAAACCTGGCAAATACCTCTTGAGAGCCACAAGTTATGTAAAAAGCGGTGCAGGCTCACGGTTCGTGGAAGGCGTTGACCGGGCCCCTGCGAGATGAGGTGAGTACTTGTTCGCCGCGTCGTCATGGCTCCGGGCACAGGGCATACCGTGACAGCTCAACTAAGAGCACATGAGGCTCTGGTTCGGAGACCTTGATAAACTTGCCAGAGAGGTCTTTTCGGTCTGACATCTTCGCAAATAACCCTGCGAGCTCCCTCACGGTGGCTGTCGGGAGTAAGTCAGCGGTCCTCGCGCCGCCCGCAGGCCGCGCGCCGGCTGGCACGTGTTTACGATGGTCGCCGGCACCGGGCTGCTCGACGATTGCCTCGTCGAAACATGCGACAATTTGGCAAATATTTTGACGTTGGGTGGAGGTTTCAGGGCGAGAGGTAGGGACAAGGGAGGTGGAAAAAGGCGATCGGCAGCCGTCGAGCCTGTCATATGTGGGCGCTTACCAAGGCCTTCGTGGCGCACAACCGCCGAGGGCATAAATTCTTCCGACGACAGGACTCGATATCGTACTCTTTCGCTTCCACCACCGCCAGCTACGGCGGCAGTGCTCCCTGCTGCCCTTCGAATATCATCAATCTTTGTCCCTAGGGTTACAACTATCACTGTGGTCCAGCTATGAGGCAAGGAAGCGAGTCCGCCCGCTGTCGATCATTTGCTGAAATGCCCACAAATACCTCTTCTCGTGTCTTGTCCGTCGCAAGGCGTCTTCCCCTGCGATATACACAACATTGCGCTCCTTGTTACCGATCAGATTCTTAAGCCTCCCGTCGTCCTTCTCGGCAACTTGAATGACGCCCCACTTTACAGCCTCTATCTCGCCCACTACTTCACGGTCCCAGTAGTAATCCCACTCTGCGACCACCTCCACTACAACCCAGCACTGGTCTCCTCTTGAGCAGTTGACCTGAACGATGTGATACTCGGCGGACTCAAGCAGAACGCCATGTATCGACTTCGCAATGAACCGCAAGGTCTGTCCTCGCTTCCCGGAGCTTACCCAGGAGTCGAAATGGAGATGGAGGTCAGGCTGGCCATCCAATAAATCGTTCCCCACAAGGGTCGATTTCGGGCGCGTAATTTTGCATGGCCCAAATACTTGTGCGGTATGGCTGTACCTTCCGACGTCGATGGTATGAAGGACTGCTCCGTCGTCGAGCCTGAGCGGAGCATCGACCGAGAGATGTAGGGCGCGCCTGCCCAGCGCATACGCCTGCCACGAGGGGAAGAGTGCAAACAGCGTGTCCGCGGCAAAGCAGCATGCAAGATCCGCACGCCAGTCGCCCCACATATGCTTCACGAGGAGCTCCCAGGCGTGCTCGATGTGGAAGCTCTCGTCGTACAGCGGGAGGGTCTCGCACCCGAGGATGTACGCGAGCCCCGAGATGCGATCGACCTCCTTCGTGCACCGCCGCCGCATCAGCTCTTCAGCGAGGCCGCCCGTGTCGGTGAGCTCCAGCAGGGTGCGCACGCGCCCAAAGAACGCCGCGCCGTTCGGGATCGGATCACCCGTCAGCCCGCCGGGGAGCCAAGAGCGCAGAGACTCCTGCAGCGTCCACACGCGGTTGAACCAGTGCCGGTCGGACGCTAGGGTGGATGAAGAGGTGTCAAAAGGAAGTCCAAGTCCGTTAAAGTATGTGATGCAAGGTCGACGGGACGGCTGGCCTTGGTAGATGTGGCCGATAGTAGGCACGTCCGTCTTCCACTCTTCTGCACGCCGCGCTTCATCCCTGTCGCGACCCTGTTGTCGCAAGCAGAGCACGTCTAGCCAGACGTACTCGGCGCCCATGTTCAGCAGCTCGATGCGAACGTGCTCCAGGGTCGTCGAGCGCGGGATGGAAACCGGCCATCGTCTTCTGTTGATCGGCGTCCAGACCTCCTCTCGTTCTTCTTCGGCCACCCAGCTGTGAGACACGGTCCACAAATTGTCCGGAAGACTGACTTCAGCTTGTGAAGAGAGGGTCACAAGTACAGTGAAGGGTAAGACGCGATTGCTGTGGAGATCCCAGACGCGGCGGGGCGGCAGCAGCGAGGTCTGGAGGCTAAAGTCGCAAGTGGCGCTGCGTCTGAAGGAGTTGTATGCGGCTTCGTCCTCCTGTAGCGTGGCGTAATGCTTTCGTCCCGTTGTTGCAAGATTTGCATCGTGCCACCAGTGTCGGACTTTGCCGTAGGCTTCGCCCAGGTCGTACGACGAACGCCGGATATGCTCCACAAGATCGCGTACACCCCTGGTGCTGAGCAGGTGATTCGTCCCAACAATGAGGTTAAGATGGGCTAGAAGGGCTGCGGAGGACATCGAGGCACATCGAAGGTCGGCAAGGCAATCGGGAATTGCACTAGGCCCAACGTGGACCCATTGCAGGGGCACAGAGGAACGGAAGGCTGGCCGGAGGGTGAACGAAGGTCCAGGACGAGAAGACCGGAAAAGAGTCTCTTCCGGGACAATGACCGACAGAGCGATCTGCGTTATCCCCCACGCACATTTCCGCCGTTCCTCCATTTCCTTATCCAAGTCGTCGTCGGATTGGAGGGAATCAAAAGGAGTGCCCATGAGCATCTGTGGCGATATGTGTATGATCGTATCCGAGGGCGTGGTGGTCCAAGGCGTGTTACAGCCGAGGCACTTAACTTCAAATCCGCGAATGCCATAACATCGCATGCCATCGGGTACAGACGAGGAAGTAGATATCGAAATATCTTTAGCGACTGATTGCTGAAGCAGGGACGGACGTTAGCGTCTGTGGCAATCTCGAGATCACATTACCATACCGTATTGTACAAGGGCGATGACGTGAATCGCTCGACGTCTTCAACGGTACTCGTTGGTCCGCGGCCTACGCAGAGAAATCGGATAAGTCTTAAGCGCACTGCAAAAATAATATCGGTGGCTATCCGACTTACAGAAGATACGCGATAGGATTCGATGCATCCGTGATGTCAGGTTGTACACGTCCACATATCAAGGTGTAAAGCGAAGTCGTCGTTCAGTGAGAGAAGCCAGTGCAAAACAAATGCATTGGGAAGACCTGTGCTCGGAGACTGACACGTGTCCGGAATCTGGAGCGCCATAGAATAGCCTCGTGGCAATAAATCAATTCCAGTCCTAATGAGCTTCAGTCTCCAAAGGCCTCAGTCATCATGGATCAGATAGCTAGCAAGTTTGAGAAGTTAGATTGGGGCAATCTTGCAGGACATCTATTGCCACGCTAAGTAGCGTGGAGCTATAGCGTACAAGGAAGTTTGCAGACTTTCGCCAAACGGTCGTACAGGTGCGTAAGGGCCACATGTTGTCAAGTACTGATTCAATATCCGAGAGGATCTTCTATGGTGATAACACGGATTTATGGCACCTAGGAAATAGAAAATTGTACGCGAAGATTTATCGAAGATTTAGAGGATTTTGTGGGGCTAGGGAGGTATGTGTAGCCGCCTAGTTCATTCATTGTCCTCAAAGTGACCAGACTTTAGCAGCTTATTGTAATCCGCGTTGAGAAGCGCACCTGACCAGCCATGCACACCGACGTATTTCCAGTCGCTTGCTACGCTACTTTCACAGGCATGATTTTTTGCCAATGCTACAAGCCAAGACACGCACCGTGACGGTCTCAGATCATTGCGAACTTTTACTCTCCGAACGTTTGCGCATTTCCGGAATATTTGACGCAAGCCACCCTCTGAGCCCGCCTTGCGGACGGCCAGACCCTGAGGGAGCAGCCGAGCCGAGACTCGGAATCGGTATGTCCAAATCGACGTCTACATCGCTTCGATCTTTGCTAGATAGATCCGCATCGCCGGTCCGAGGGAGGTCCACTTTATGATACAAGACTTCGGGTTGAGACGAGAGCGTTTGCGCGGCATTATGGAGCATCGACGTTTGGTGGCGGTCTAAGCCAGGCGGGACGGCGCTGGGGCGGTGCAGCCAGACGTGTGCGTGCTGCACCGCAGTCAGTGGGGAGTATACGATGGGGAGTCCGCTTGGGCTCCGCAGCGACGGCTCTTCTATCTCTTCGTGGGCCTCATATTCCAGCCCGAGCTCGTCGACGGACGTCAGCGAGCAGAGCACGCTGTTCCAGGGGAAAGATCCTGAAGATACATGTTCGGTGAGGAGAGCTGTCGTAACGCCATGAAGCGGAGCGTGAGCCAGAAGTGCACGCGCGAAGGCGCTGTCGACAGAGGGGCAGCGGAACGCGAAGCACGCGCCTTCTCCGGTCTTGCGCTGCTCGCGGAGGTCGTGCAGGGACAGGCGGTCGCGCCAGAAGAGCAGCTCGATATCTGTGGCGGACCGCCGGGCGATAGAGACCGATTGGGGCTCAGAGTCACTCTGGTCAGTGACAGGCTGTGCGTTGTCCAGACAGGCGACAAACACTCCGGCCGCATGGAGTACTGTGTCGTCAGAAATACTGGGAAATTCAAAGGACACCGATGCGGTGTTCGGGAAAATCAGGCGCTCGACAACGATGTATGCCGTGATATAATCTTCGTCTTCCAGGCGAAGGCTTTTCAGATGGGGTAGAGATACGCGCGGCAGAGATGAAGTGTCAATTGGCCAGCGAGGGGTGGTCTGGGAGGGAAGCTCGACATGGAAGGGGTGGTCCAGAACCAGCTCCTCGAGCAGCTCAAGACGGTTGAGCGTTCCCATGAAGCATCGAAGGGACTGGGTGGAGGGATGGACGGAGCGGTTGAGGTAGATCCTCCGCAGGTTAGCCCCGAGGATCCGTTCCGCGCATCCAACCATCGCGAGCTCGCCGAACGAGCAGGAGAAGTCCGCGAGGTGGGAGTACTCGTGCGGCGCAGCCGAGCCCGAGTGCTCGGGGGTCCCCCACATCTCCAGCATGTGCTGCGTCTGCATGAGCCGCAGCATGATCGCGCGCAGCGTCGTCCGGCCCGTGGGCGGCGTCGGGTCCAGGCACTGCAGCTGCAGAGAGGCGATGCGCGTGAGATGCGCGAGGACGAGCGTGCGCGGCTCGCGGCGCTCCAGGACGGCCGGGCCTGCGGACTCGTACACGTGGATGGGGAGTTCGCCTGCCCTTGAGAGCATGTCTTGTACGCATTCCAGAGACGTGATGCAGATGTACGTCGACAGGACGGGGAAGGTGAGTGCGATCTCTCGCCACCAGCGATTGACATGCCTAATGGTAATCCATGAGTACGGGCTTGGGATATCAGGGGTCGAGTCCTCGCTCTGGTGGCGCTGTAGTGAAAGATGGGCACGATGTATGCTGATGATATACCAGTGGAAGCATTCTGCTATGATTTCAGGCGGAAGATTATGGATGGTCACTATGACTTTCACGACGTCTACCACCTGGTCAGTTTTGTGCCGCTGTGAGATGATCCTCACTCACCGCGTCCGTGACTGTCAGGATGGCATCTTATCTCCCCGGAGACTTTGTCGTAATTCAATGGCAGTAGGAGCGGTAACTGCTTAGCCTTCGACTTGAGAGTTTTAAGCTTGCATTTGGCTGTTGACAAGAAAGCCTTCATTCCCGCTGTAAAACCTGTTGAAGTGTAGCGATAACGTGTTTGGCGACTTGGTGGAGGTACTGGACCAAGTCACGATATTGGCGCCACGATATTCAGTGACGCTCACATCCTTGGGACGTGCCCAGTGACCCTGCGAATGTTGTGAGATTAAAGAAGCGATTTCCAGACTATAGGGTATTCTAAGAGACCAATGAAGCGCATAGTGAAAGAGAATCCAATCCAGAATCCAAGTAAACCGTATCATCACTTCAGCTCTCATCGCCGCAGCATCAAACCGTGGAAACAGCGTGTCCGATGGGCACCGCGATAACCTGCATCGCGCCCGTATCCAAACCCTCGCCACGCCTCATGCGCCCCACCTCGTCGTGCAAGGTCCGCAATATCTTCGCCTTATCAGCCAGCTTCACGCGGAGGTCAGCTCGGCATGCCGCAACAACGCGGCGGGCAAGCGCACCTGGTACCCCGTCACGCGCGCAGACGTGCTCGGCATGACAAAGAAGAGCGTCTCGCGCACCGGCGCGTCCGGCGCGTGCACGACCTTGTACGGCGCGAAGCCTATCTCGACCTTCGGCTTCTTCGTGCGCGGTTTCTTGGCCTTCGCGGAGGCCTCTCCGGCGTCAGCGGAAGGTGTGGGAGCGAGGGGAGGGGGAGAGAGGGAGGCCGCCTCGGTGAGGAAGGTCTCGCCGATCTGCTTGCCGACGAAGCACACGACGCGCGGCGCATAGCGCACGATCTTGGCGAGCAGAATCGGGACGCCGGCGTGCATGTCTCCGAGAGACAGCTCAGCTTGCTAGAAGGTGTGTTAGCAGATCTATGATGTTCGCGCTCCCAATGGGCTTACCTCGGCACTGGGACGCTCGACGAGATCTGTCTAAATCAAAGTCAGAGTAGGTGACGCGAGTAAACTTGTGAATCGCGTACAAGTCCAACATTGTATGTCGTGGGCAGCTG
Organism: Phanerochaete sordida; assembly: GCA_019973155.2. Lineage (NCBI taxonomy): Eukaryota > Fungi > Basidiomycota > Agaricomycetes > Polyporales > Phanerochaetaceae > Phanerochaete > Phanerochaete sordida. The sequence continues at coordinate 132,349 of BPQB01000012.1, read as the reverse complement.
GGCCTCTTCGGACGGCTTGAGCAGGCGGTCGGTGAAGCCCGCGAGATGGATGGCGCGCCAGAAATGGTTCGTGCTATGCGCGAAGTGGAACCCAACTTCCGCGGACTTCTTTCCCGGACTGTACACTGCAGTCAGTCGACTGAAACACATGGGGTCAGGATGGAGCTCACTTGATTCCGCAGAACATGACTACCAAAAATCCCGGAGTGTCAGCCAGCCTAACAGGGAGAGCAATAGCTTGGGTTGGACTTACCATCCAGGTGTTCCTTCAGGAGGTCGTTCAACGGATCCAGATGTGCGTACGTTTCAGGTGGGGCATATTCTCTTTTGACCTTCCGCGGGCTCGCTGACGTTGACCGCGCTCCAGCAGTGCGCTTTGAGGCTGTCTTCGCCTTCGCTGCCGGCAAAGCCGTGGGTAGGACGTCGTCACGGTCCTCTTCCTTCTTGACAGCAAGCTTCCGCCGCACGGTTCTTTTTGGGGTGCTGCCTTTAGTGTTATCCTCGTCACTGCTCTCCTGTGTCAGCCGGATGGTCGCCGTTCGCTTTCGGGGCGACCTGCGCAGGCTTGCTGTCGCCGGGGGTGTCGAGAGGTCGAGGTCGGTTACATCCGCAACGAGCTCGGTCTTGATGACAGCATCCACCTGTTGTAGGATGCTTGCCAAGGTATTCTCTGACATTCGTGAGGATAGTGTTGATGGGTAGGCCGGTCGAATAGGGCGGGAGTAGATTGTGACGAAGTATCGAGCGAACAATAAACCTAGCCATCGACGTCAGCAGTCTAGCAGCGAGAGAGATATCCAAGATATATCCAAGCTATGACGCACCTTCTGGGACGTAGTATTAGATGAGCCGTATGTGAGTAGTATGTTGGAGTATGTTCAACATTGCTGCGGAGGCGCGACGCGCTAATTAGCAGAGGCGCCGGACGCGTCGGGTGTGTCGGGGATCGTCTGGTACAACGTCGGGGCCCGCCCGACGCCAAGAAGCCCTTTGCCCAACGCTGCCGACATCCCGACGCACGTTGTGATCACCCGACGCGCGAGTCATGCGGCTCGGCACCGCCGCCTGCCCCATTTGGGCAAGCCGACGCCCCGAGCGCGGTCTCCTGACCAGCCGCTGATGCGCCCATGCCCATATGCGGCATAGAGCGGGCGGCGCAGGCCGCCATCAGGCACACGCGCTCAACGCGCTCACGCTTGCCCTGAGCCACGTCCTGGCCGTATAAAAGCGCGCGGGCCATGGCGTACCCACACCCCAACTTGCTCCCGACCTCCGTCAGCGACACTCGAGTCATTCCTCCTCCCCGTCGCAAACGTTAGCCAGAGCCCTCTTGACACCGCTCGCCATGCCCCCGAGAAAGAAAGCTGCTGCCGCCACCGCCGCGACCGACGGCGCAGATGCTGCTCCTGCCCGCGCGACGCGTTCCAGCGCGCGCACCGCTGCCAAAGCATCCGCTGCTGCCAGCGTGGCGGTCGTAGATCCTCCTGCGGACGCGAAGGCCCCGGCTGCCAAGTCGAAGGCCAAGCCTGCAGCAAAGGGCAAGGGCAAAGGCAAGCGTGCTCGCGACGAGGACGAAGAGGAAGAAGAAGAAGAGCCAGAAGAAAAGCCAAAGGCCAAGCGGGCTAAAAAGGACGAAGCTGGTGAGTAATTGCCCTCGTTATGTCTTTGTCTGGTGACACTGACCTCGACGTTGACGTATCAGACGTCAAGGCCAAGCCTGCTGCGAAGGGGAAGGCTAAGGGCAAGAAAGTTGCAGCTGCAGACGACGAGGTTGAAGAAGAAGAAGAAGAGGAGGATGATAAACCCAAGTCCAAGAAGGCTAAGAAGGACGCCGCCAAGGCAGACGATGAGGTCAAGAAGGACGAGCCTAAGAAGATGGTACGCTCATTCGCTCAGTCATGAAGTCGATATGAAATTAACATACGCCTGGCTAGGTAACCGTGGTCAAGCGTGGCGCTGCGCCTGTCGACCCTCACTCGGGTATGGTCGGTGAGTAGCGCATTGCATCTACCCGCCCATAGATGAACTGACACGGTGCAGATACTCACCAGGTCTACGTCCACGACGGATGCGTCTGGGACGCCATGCTCAACCAGACGGACATCGGCAAGAACTCGAACAAGTGCGCATATACCCACCAGCGCGCGCCCTCCCGCTAACCTCGCACTCGCAGGTTCTACGTCATCCAGCTCCTGCACCCCATTGGCAGCGATTCGAGCGTGATGCTCTTCACGCGCTGGGGCCGCGTCGGCGAGACGGGCCAGAAGCAGACACGGGGCCCTTTCCCCGCGCCTGCGACGGGCATCTACCAGTTCAAGGACCAGTTCAAGAAGAAGGCGGCGTGCGCGTGGGAGGCGCGCCACAACATGGTCGCGCGCCCCGGCAAGTACACGTACATCGAGCGGTCCTTCGAGGACGACGACAAGGATAAGAAGGACGACAGCAAGGGCAAGAAGAAGGACAGCGGCGAACCGGTCAAGATCCCCGACTCGACGCTGCCGTCTGAGGTCCAGGAGCTGTGCAGGCTGATTTTCTCGTCCAAGTATGTGCTTTGTGGCGATGTCATTCACCGCACATTGACGAGATGTTCGCAGAATCATCGATGCTCACCTGTCTTCAATGAACTACGACGCTAATAAGCTGCCCCTTGGCAAGCTTGCCAAGTCTACCATCTTGAACGGTTTCTCTGCTCTCAAGGTGAATTCTTCACTCATTCATCACCCGCTACAAGGCTAATGCGATCGACAGACCCTGTCAGAAGTCATTCAAGACCAGAACTGCAAGACGGCGCAAGACTACGGCGGTTTTAATCGTGCCGTCGAGACTTTGACCGGCCGGTACTACTCGTGAGTACTCCGTCACGCACAGCCCTGCTGCCAAAATACTGAACTTCTATAGAATCATCCCACACAACTTTGGCCGCAACCGGCCGAGGGTCATCAACAGCTTGGAACTGCTGAAGAACGAGCTCGACCTCGTCGACGCGCTCGGCGACATGGAGATCGCGTCGAAGCTGATCTCGTCCGACATCACGACGGATCCGGACACCGGCCTGCCTGTCAACCCGCTCGACGCGCACTTCAAGAGCCTCGCGTTGACGTCGATGGATCCGGTCTCGCGCGGCAGCGGCGAGTGGGCGACGCTCGAGTCCTACGTGCGCGACACGCACGGCGCGACGCACCACACACGCGTGTCCGTCGCGAACGCGTTCCGCGTCGAGCGCGCGGCGGAGGCCGCGGCCTTCATCGCCGCGGGGCACGACCGCCGGCCGCCCGGCGAGCGCATGCTGCTCTGGCACGGCTCGCGCACGACGAACTTTGCGGGCATCCTCAAGCAGGGCCTGCGCATCGCGCCGCCGGAGGCGCCCGTCACAGGCTACATGTTCGGCAAGGGCGTGTACTTCGCGGACGTGCGTCCTCCCCTCACCCCACACCCCGCCCACCGCTGATTGCCCCGCAGATGATGTCCAAGTCCGCGAACTACTGCTACGCGCACCTGAGCGGCGGCATGGGCCTGCTGCTGCTGTGCGAGGTCGCCGCGCAGCCGTTCTACGCGCGCACGGGCGCGGAGTACAACGCGGACGTCGGCTGCCGCGCCGCGGGCGCGCTCGCGACGAAGGGCCTCGGGCGCACGCAGCCCGTGGACTGGCAGGACGCCGGCGCGGCGCTCGCGCACCCCGGCCTTGCGGGCGTGCACATGCCCAAGGGCCGCCCGCGCGACGTCCAGGCGGACCCCGCGGCCGGCCAGCCGTGGCTGTCGCTGCAGTACAACGAGGTGCGTGGCTCGGGTTGATCGTGCGGCGGACGACGGCTGACGGGTGCGCAGTATATCGTGTACGACACTTCGCAGATCAGGCTCAGGTATCTGCTCATGGTGCAGATGAGCTGAAGACTTCCACGTTCGAGCGCGTGAGGCGGCGGCGTGCAGACTGTATGCTTCATATGATACCATCCATGTTCGTCTTAGATTTTATGTTCCAGAATGCAACCTGCCTTATACGAGGCCGTCTGCCCGTGCCGCCGAGGAAGAGCGACGTCTCGAATTCAACGAGAATTCTGACAGATTCTGGTCGCCACGACAGATATTTGACTTTTGCGTCTGATTTGGCCCCATATGGCTCTCTTTCCGGGCCTATGTGTACCGGCGTAATCCGGGACGTGCAATGTTTGAACAACATGCAGTGCTCCCGTGCTCTTGACCTGCCTTGTCCACAGGCTCCCATTCTGATTTTCGTCTTGTAACTAGGAGACCAACAACATACCCTATTATTGGACATCGAAGCGGACATCTGCTCGCGGTTCCCTTGAATAGCTGCTATTGTGAGTCGCCTTTTCCACGGTTGCGACTAGGCTTAGACTGATCTGTGCTGTCAGCTCTGAATTAGACCTCGCTGCACAGGGGAAGGTGCCAGCGTAGCAGCACCGCCACCACGAGCTGGTAAGAGCTACGCGTTGGGGCAATGCACATAGCTAAGGATAGCCATTTGTCGTCAGGTACATATAGCATTGAGAGGGAGGACACACTCATCCACCCTTCCATGACACGCTACGATTCTCAAAGGAGACGCCATTTCGTGCTTGAGGATTCGCCAATCCGGGTGTCGGGCCTCGGTATCCCATGGGATAAGAACGACGACGCGGAGGAAATCCGTGTTTCTAGAGAGCATTTGATGGGCAAGCTGTACGAGCCGTGGCGCACAGCAGAGTATACGGACAAGGTAGCGAGGCGCAGAAGAAGTATCTGGGGAATGACGCAAATCGCACTTTCAGAAGCCCTCACGGATGACATACTCTTTCGCTCCCCACGCCCAGGACCATCGTTCACCATCCGACCTGCTACACGATCCACCGTCCCCCTCCAATGGGTCCACACCGGACCCGGTGTCATTCCCGATGCGCTCGCCGACCTCGCCCTCGCCACGATGAGCGACAGCAAGCTTCTCCATCTGCTCAATGCCGTGCTGGACACCCATCACCAGCTGCGCGCATACAGCACCGCCGGGCTCCTGAAGTGCATCCGGGACACGTCACACGACTTCGGCGAGGCCTACGGCAAAGTGCGCAACTGGTGGTGGGGCTCGCACTCGCAGTCTCTGCAGCGCGGGTACTACGCCATGATGCGCAAGCGCCAGGCGAAGCACGACGCGTTCCGGAGGCACGTCGTCCAGGACTTCAGTCTGCAGCGCTCTACCCTGCCCCCACGGCGCGTCTGGGACCTGTACAGCAACCGCGTACTGCCTCTCGTCGTCCTTGCGAACAGCGACACCAGCTCGCATGACCTGCCCGACCGGCTGTGGACCGTGTCCCACAGCTGGGTGCCGGAGGCAGACCGGGACCTCGTCTGGACGCCGATCAACGGGAGACAGTGGCCGGTGCCCGTTCCGCGCGCCACGACCCTCGAGCACGTACGCGTCGAGCTGCTAAACATGGGCGCCGAGTACGTCTGGCTCGACGTGCTGTGTCTGAGGCAGCGCGGCCGCGCAGCGGACGAAGCTCAGCGGACAGAGGAGTGGAAGACCGATATCCCCACCATCGGCCACATTTATCAGGGCCAGCCATTCCGTCGCCCGTGCATCACTTACTTCAACGGCCTGGGACTTCCCCTCGACACGTCGCAGCCGACTCTCACATCTGACAGACACTGGTTCAGCCGTGTCTGGACGCTCCAGGAGTCGCTGACGACATGGCTGCCCGGCGGCCTAACCGGCGAGGCACTTCCGGACGGCGACACATTTTTTGCACAGCTGCAGGCCTTCCCCAGTCTCACGTTGACGTCCGACGACCGGCTCGTCCGCGAGCTCATGGCGCGCCACTGCACGAACGAGCTGGACAGGATCGCGGGCCTCGCGTATTTCCTGCGCTGCGTCTCCCTGCCCTTGTACAACGCGGCAATGCCGGTCGAACACGCGTGGGAGCTGCTACTGAAGCACGCCTCGCCGGCGTGGCGCTCGAGCCTGCTGCTGCGCTATCCGGTGGACACGCCGTTCGCGCCCTATCCGTCGTGGAAGGGATATGGCGCAAGCGGACCGGTGCTCTCCGCTACGTCGGTGGACTCTTCGCTGTGGCTGGCAGAACAATCGCAGCTGAACACTGCCGATCCTGGGAGATACTATCACTTCGAAGCCACATTTGGGCCCTACCAGATTCTGTGTAGCGGAGGTCAACCAACAAGTCGTAGACGATTCAAACTCGACTTCTGCAAGGATAATGTTCCGATCTTCAGTGTCTCGCCCTTGCGCATGCACGGCGTCATCCTTCAAGATGCGCTCTATTGGCTGGTTCGGGTCAGCGGAGACTCATCCGCATACTGGGTCGCTACTGAGGTTGTCGCGATGCATGCCGACGAAGTTACCAGCGACGCGGTAAAGTGGGCAGTTTTAGAGGTCAGCTACCGCGCTGATGACTGGGTGGAGGAGTATATTCGGTGCTTCAGAAGGAAAATAATCTACCTCCCCGGAGTCGAGGCACGTTTACGGACGAAGTATGCTGAGCAGTACATGGCAGCATACAAGCAGATGACGACCGACGGAAAGCAGTTCATAATTTATTAGTTAAATATAGGTAGCATCTACTGCCCAAAGCCATCCCAGCTTCTCTCCCCTATAGCGCGTGGAGCTAGCGCGTAAAACGCTCAGTAAAGACGTGTCCTGAAAGCCTATGGTAATTTGTAAACATAGAAACAAAGAAACAACACAGTCGCGAGTGCCCTCGACAGGCATTGCTGCAACGACGGGTATAATAGTAAGCGTCCGCCTCTTCCAGGCAGCACAGCGCCACGGAGGCAATCAAGCCTCGCTCTGGTACATTGGAGGAGCGGTCTCTGGTGTAACGCTGCCCACAGGGTCCCACACGCTCATGTTTGCCGGGATCGCACCTTCCCCCACCTCGCTCATCTCCGCATCCTGCACCGAAGAATGTCCCGAAACCGACGGCGAGGAAAAGGTGGCTGACGCGGGTGCACGCCCCTTCTCCGGAAGAAGCGGCGAGGTCTGGCTCGACGGCCCAAGCGAAGGAGTAAACGGCGATACGGAGTAGTATGTCGGCGCGGTGTCTGCGTACGGCGGCGTTTGAAGGTTCCCCGCCATGTCTGCGAGTTGTGCCAAGCGACCTTCACTGGCGTTCGCATCGACCGACGGGCTGTGAACGAGATTCTCAGTCGAAGTCCCGCGCTGGAAGCGGCTGCGACGCGCTCGGTACAGGAGCGCGAGGAGCGCAAGAATGATGATGGGGACCACGACGGCGACGGCGATGACGGCGGTACGTGTCGTGTTCGAGAGTTTTGGGGCATGAGATGACGCTGCGGCGACACCGGGCGAAGAGGGCGAAGGCGAAGCCCTTGACGATGAGTCCGGTACTGTGACCACGCTTGTAGAAGAGGCAGGAGAGAATAATGGCGCAGTAGAATGTACATCTCCGGATGTTGCAGGAGGGCTAGTAGCAGGGGAAGTGCTTGTCTGAGAGGTAGAATTTCCGCTAGGCGAAGAACTCGGGATGTCTGGGCCCTGGGGCGGCTTTGAACTTGTGCTCGTTGGGGTACTCGAGGTAGGCGGCTGCTCTGGCGTCGGTGGATTCGATGATTGAGGGCTCGGAGCTGGGGATGCTGGGGGCGGTACAGAGCTAGGTTCGCTACCATCGTCTCTGCAGTTATTCCAGTCAGGAATCCTTCATGACATGGGCTGCAGACGCACTTCGTGTATCTGAGGTAATCAAACAGTACTACGCTTAGCGGCCCGTTATTCTCTCCGTTCTGCAGCTTGAAGGAGTGTTGTGTCTCGTCGAGATTCTCGGCAGAGAAGTATAGCTGGTTGTACTTGTACGTGAAATCGCTGGTGGGAGGATCGGTGAAGCGGCCGGCTTGTTCTCCGTCCAAGTAGAGTATTAAATCAATGCCGAAGCCCCCATCAATCATGCCGAAGACGTAGAGAGCTGAGCCTGTGAAGTCGTCAGCATTTGTAGTCAAACGACTGTCTCTAGGGTCATACCTGTAAATTCGAAGGTTGCATTTCGCAGCAGGGTCTGCGCAGGGACGCTGGGGTTATACGTCGTGTCGTGCCAGGTGCCGTCGATGGCGTTGTTGGGGTCTGGCTGTGCGCCACAAGTGCTACAGGGGCCAATCGCCCATTGCGCCTCATAGACGATGCTCGTTCCTGTGGTTGAGTCACTGCCCTGGTCGTCGACAGTGACGTTGATCAAGGCGCCCAGAGCGGGACAGAGATGAACGAAGGTAAAGAATGCAAGGATGTAGCGACAGGAAAAGAGTGGAATGTGCATGCCTACTGGCGCTGCAGGCGATTATTCGGAAACCAAAGGAGATGAGAGCAGAGAGCAAGCCGTTGCAAACCAGCCACCCCGCAACTGGTATCTGGGCCGTGTTGGTATCCATCGGCATGCTAATGGCAAGCGTGAGCATACAGCAGCCGTCTGTGAGAATAACAGTCGTTCCGGCTAGAGTGAGTGCATCAGCATCATACCTTTTCAGAGAGGATGCCTGAACATCATAGATGACAACGCAAGTTTCAATACTCACATGCCAAACAATCGGGTCGAAATTGTTCGTCAAATGATTTCTCCACCGCTGAAGAACAAGATGCACTGCGACTTACCCACAGTGCACACGGACCGTGATAACAGTGTTAGGGTAGGCGCGGCTGCTTCGCAGTAGTAGTAACATCGTGACGTTCCGAGGCAACGCGCTGATACGTCAGGTAGTGAGTCATCTACGACCTCAGCTGCGACAGCTGCGCAATCGCATTTGCTGAGGACGGAGAAAGGTGTGTCGTGAGTATGGATGGTAGTCCGAGTCCTAGCGGTCGTTGTTGTGAACAACTTGGAACGTTCCAACCCTGTCAGCGTCTCCGCCACGTTTCCCGGCCCCGCCAGCCTGAGCCGCAGCGGCGGCATCGCGAAGATCTGCTTGCCTTCAGACAGCGCTCACGGTGCACGTAACTTCGCACTATGGCGTTCAATCTACAACCTTGCGGGTGCAAAATGCTCTCATATCTTGTATGCAAGTCAAATGAGCGAGCTTTGTTATTCTTGAGGCGGGATGCTGATCATAAGTTGCCTGCGTAGGTTTTGGCACATGTGGGGCCGACTCCGTCGACGAGCACGAAATGGACCCCTTGCTGCAAAGAGCGCAAGCTTACGGTGTCACCGCTGTACGTATTACTGCGCTCCATGAAGCCTGAGGTCTGAAGCTGAACAATCGCTGTAATTTACTTGGGATAGCCGACTTCGCGTCAACCGATGGAGCACTGGCCCTCGGGAAAGCGGTATTTTACCCTTGAGGGGTCTTCCATCACTGTCCTGGGCTACGATGTCCCTTGGGAGACCAAAAATAAGCTGCAGAAAATTCTGGTACGCCGCCATGTCGTGGCCCGCGCCACCACGGAAACAGGCGATACGAGTCGGAAGCTTGATGCAGGAGACCGACGCAGAGACGCATGGGGGATGGCGCAGCTTGCGCTTGCGGGCGCCATACCGGAAGACACACTGTTTCGGTACCCTGGCAGGGGTGCGACGTTCGTCCTTCGTCCGGAGACCCGATCCGCAGTGCCTCTGCAGTGGCTACGCATCGGACCCGGCGCGATCCCAGACAGGCTAGCGGACACGCGATGCGGTGCGATGAGCCCTGTCGACCTTCTTTGCACACTCAATAACGTCCTAAGAACGGAGTATCAGCTCAGCACCAATGGAATTCGAGATCTAATAACGACTATCCTGCGCACGTCCCACGACTTCGGAGAGGCATACGGCAAAGTACGCCCATGGTGGGCGAAGATGTCATCTGGCGTCACCGGACAGAGGTGCTACTCCCTACTGCAGGAGCATGAAGTACGTAACGAAGGATGGCGGCAAGCTGCAATCCAAGACTTCAGTCTCAAGCGCTCAGACATCCCCCCTCGGCGCGTCTGGGACCTTTTCAGCAACCGCGTCCTTCCACTATCCACCATCCTCAACCCATCGCATGTCTACTCCAAAGGGCGATATCGGGACTTATCGCGCAATCTCCCTCCCCAGCTGTGGACGGTATCGCATAGTTGGGTCCCGCAGGCCGATATGCAGATGGTGTCAACGCTGATCAATGGCAAGCAGTGGCGCGTGCCGATCCCCCGCGCGACCACGCTGGAGCACATCCGCATCGAGCTGCTGAACCTGGGTGCAGAGTACGTCTGGCTCGACGTCCTGTGCCTCCGGCAGCGCGACCGCCTGGAAGACGAGGCACGGCGTATCGAGGAGTGGAAGATCGACGTACCGACAATCGGCTACATCTACCAAGGAAGCCCGTACGGCCGACCGTGCATCACCTACTTCAACGGCCTCGGGCTCGCACTCGACACGTGTCCCGCCGCGTTAGCGTCTCCGCAGCACTGGTTCAACCGCGTTTGGACGCTACAGGAGTCGCTCTCGTCGTGGCTGCCTGGCGGGCTGTCGGGCACGCCGCAGCCGGGCGACGCGGCGCTCTTCGCGGGCTTTGGCAGCCTCGCACGGCTCACGCGCGACGCGCTTGTCCCAGAGATGATGCGCCGCCTCTGCACGAACGAGCTCGACCGCATCGCGGGGCTTGCATATTGCCTGCGCTGCACCACGCTGCCGCTGTACAGTGAGGCCGTCGCGGTCGAGGACGCGTGGCAGCTGTTGCTGAAGCACATCTCGCATGTCTGGCGCATGGATGTTTTCCTGCGCTACACGGTCGACGTCCCGTTCGCGATCCATCCGTCCTGGAAAGGCCTTGTCGAGGCGCGCCCGGCCCTGCGGGACAGCCTCGTGTCGTCACTGAAGGGCAACCTTTGGCTCGTTGACAAATCTCAGCTTCACAGCGCACACCTTTGGCAGTACTACCATGACGCAAAGTCATTCCCACTCTGCAAAATTGTATGTCATAACTACGCAGCCGGAATAGCCAGGGCCTCGCCGCGTATAGAACTCGAATTCTGCTTCGACGCCGAAGAGGCGAACGTCCCTCGCTTGCGATTGTCCCCGTTGGAGCTGCAAGGCATCCTAGTGCAAGGTGCAACTTACAAGACACTTCGTCTTCCCATACACCAAGAGGTAATCTGGGTACTTGTGGAGCCACTGAACGGTGCCCAGTGGTGGACGAACACTCTTGAAGTATTGAAGTGGGCTGTTGTCCGATTTTCTCCCAAGGACAGTGTCAGACTGTCGGAGGTGTATCGTGGACGCGGCCAAGACGCGGCTGGGCGGCCCAGGGCTACGCCTATGTAACTGGAGAGGAGGCAGGGCGACGAACAGCATTCAGAGACCAATATCTAGCTGCCTTTGAGCGTATGCGGACAACCGGCCAGACCTTTGTTGTAGCTGACCAGCCTTGATATGTGAGAGTAGGTTCTGCCATTGAATATGTATACGCCCCAGATCGTCTGCGATTTCCCCATAAAAAGCAGAAGGGCGGAGGATGGAGATCACCTATCTCCTCGGATACGAGGCTCGCACACGGCCAAAGTATTCTGACCAGTACATAGCAGCATACGAACAGATGACGACCGACGGACAGCAGTCTATAACTTATTAACTAAATATAGGTAGCATCTACTGCCCGTAGCCATTTCAGCTTCCCTCCCCCATAGCACGTTGAGCTGGTCCGTAAAATGCTCAGTAAATAAGTACCCTGTCAGCCTACGGCAAAGAAAGAATAAGATAAACGAGATAGTCGTGCGTGCCCTCGACAGGCATTGCTGCGACGACGGGTATAATAGCGAGCACTCGTCTCTTTCAGGCACCACGGACATCACGGAGGCAATCAAGCTTCGCTCTGGTACATCGGCGGGGCAGTGCCGGGCGTAATGCTGCCCACAGGGTCCCACACGCTCATGCTTGGGGACATCGCATCTTCCCCCACCCTGCTCACTCCCGCAGACGGCATCAAATGGTATCCCGAGACTGACGGCGATGGAACTGTAGCCGACGCAGATGCACGCCCCTTCTCCGGAAGAAGCGGCGAGGTCTGGCTCGACGGCCCAAGCGAAGGCGTGAACGGCGATACGGAGTAGTATGTCGGCGCGGTGTCTGCGTACGGCGGCGCCTGAGGGTGCTCTGCCATGTCCGCGAGCTGTGCCAAGCGACCCTCGCTGGTGTTCGCATCGACCGGCGGGCCGGGGACGAGGTTCTCCGCCGAAGTGCCGCGCCGGGAGCGGCTGCGACGCGCCCGGTACAGGAGCGCGAGGAGCGCGAGAATAATGATGGGGACTACGACGGCGACGGCGATGACGGCAGTACGTGTCGTGTTCGAGAGTTTTGGAGCATGAGATGACTCTGCGGCGACACCGGGCGACGAGGGCGAAGGCGAAGCGCTTGACGATGAGCCCGGTACTGCGCCCACGCCCGCAGACGAAGCAAGCGACGACGACGGCGCAGCGGCCTGGCCACCCCCGGGCGCCGGAGATGTGACAGCGGCAGAGGAAGCGCTTGTCTGAGAGGCAGAACTTCCGCTCGGGATGCTTGAGCCCTGGGATGACTTTGAGTTTGTAATCGCTGGGGAGGTACTCGAGGTAGATCGCAGCTCTGGCGGTGGATTCGATGACTGAGGGCCCGGCGCCGGGCCTGCTGGGGGCGGTATAGAGCTAGAATCGCTGCCATCGTCTCTGCAGTCATTCCAGTCAGGCATGATTCACCACATGGGCTGCAGACGCACTTCGTGTATATGAGGTAATCAAACAATACCACGCTTCGAGGCCCGTTGGTCTCCCCGTTCTGCAGCTTGAAGGAGTGCGACGTCTCCTCGAGATTCTCAGCGGAGAAGTACGTCTGGTTGTATTTGTATGCGAACTCGGTGGTTTGAGGATCGGTAAAACGGCCGGCTTGCTGGCCGTCGAGGTAAAATATGAGATCGATGCCGAAGCTGCCATCAATCATGCCAAATACATAGAGAGCTGAGCCTGCGAAGACGTTAGTATCTGCGATCCAGAAGCGTCGCTGGAGCCATACCAGTAAACTCGAAGGTGGCATTTCGCAGTAAGGTCTCCGTAGGTGAATTTACATTGTACGTCGTGTCATGCCAGGTGCCGTCGAGAGCCATGTTGGCATCTGGCTGTGCGCCGCAAAAGCTACAGGGCCCAATCGCCCATTGCGCCTCATAGACGATGCTTGTTCCGGTGGTTGGGTCGATGCCCTGATCGTCGACGGTGACGTTGATCAAGGCACCTAGCACAGGCGAGAGATGAATGAGGGTGAGTAATGCCAAGATACAACGAGCGAAAAGGAGTGTGAGGAGCATAGCAATAGGGAGTTAAAACAGCTAGCAAGAACCGGAGAGAGGTGGGTCGAAGGAGGTGAGAGTAGGGACTACGCGGCTGCGAACCGACCGCCAGCACAGAGCGCAATTAGTGCACTCAGTCCATGTCGGTATCCAAGCAGATTGCTGGCAGGCGTGAGCATGCAGAAAACATCTATGAGATGACTGATCTTTGAGCTGGAGCGAATCAGCTCGTTCAGGTAAAGACACGCTCACACCGTGGATGGCAATCCAAGAACCTGTGATGGCACTGCTAGTACATCAAGGCATCATGTTGAGATTGTCCGTGAAATCGTCAAATGAGTCCGGTAATCCGCACGGCTGATGGACACGGAGATATGTGTGTACTAGTCCGCGGTGGTCGCATACTGTCTGCGCTGCACCACGTTGCCACTGTACAGCGATGCGCTGGCCGGCGATGATGCGTGACGGCTGCTGCTAAAGCACATCTCCCATGTCTAGCGCATGGGCATCTTTCTGCGCTACACGGTCGACGTCCCGTTCGCGACCCATCCGTTCTGGAAGGGCCTCGTCGAGGCGCAGCCTGCCCTGCGGGACGGCGTAGTGCCGTCGCTGGCGCTGAAGCATAACCTCTGGCTCGTAGATAAGTCCCAGCTTCACAGCCTACCATGACGCAGAGTCGGTCCCATCCTGCCAGATCGTGTGCCGCAACCAGGGAGGCAAGTCAGCTAGGCACTTGCCGCGTGCAGAACTGGAGTCCCGCGAGTGCTGTAAGTGCCTTCGAGCGTATGCGGACGACCAGGCAGGCCTTTGTTGTGGCTGGTCAGCCCTGATATCAACATTTTGTAGTAAGCTTTGTCCATATATTTGATACGTGCACATACCAGATCGTCTTCAACTTCCTCACAAAGACTAGAAATGCGACAGTAAGACTGGGAGGATGGTGTGCGCGAAGTAAATTCGGCCTTTCTCGGCATTTCGATGCGCCTGATGCGCCTGCCGCCCGAAGCACTCAACCACGGCGCTAAACGCTTTGTGCTCCTCTGCTGCCGCCTTCCACGACCGCGGCGGCCGCGAAGGCGACTAAATCCGCACATTAAGCCCAAAAAAACTCCAAGTATCAGCTGCGCTTTGCGCCTCGTGTTGTCTCCTCACTGGAATCGAGCTGACTACGCTAAAGACGCAGCACCTAGGTAAGCCACTGCGACTTCGATTTACCTAGAGGTTGCTCAGACGATCTGCGTGCTGACAGCTCTACTTTGACCAGGTCTCACGCGGAGAATCTGGCAGAGATCTCCTGGATACAGAATGTGCGATACAGGCTGAGCATGTAGGTGGGCAGCTAATGCTATGGGCGCCCTAGAACTTAGCCTGACGAATATTGACTGCAGCGCGGTTTCATGCGATGCTGGAAATTCGCAGCCAGTTCTCAATGTCGGTTTGTCATTGGCCAACACAGATGCTACCGCCGTCTGAGGCCAGTCACGGTCCCACGACGCTCGCATCCAGCATATCCCGGTCACCGGAGCGCGCGCAGGCCCTCGTAAGCACTTGGGCGCTACCAACATCTGGGACATTGACCTCTGCGGGTCGCTGGAGGGATGTCGGCCGATTACCACATGTGGTCACCGCGCATGGACTCCAGAAGTCGAGAACAGCTGGAAAATCTTCTAGGCGGACGAGCCGTCTCAGGGGCGACTCCGAGTCGCTCTGATGCTACTCGATTCGGTCGGCCGGCGGTGGTAGCAGCAGCGTCGGGCCTTGCCGCTGGAGAGTGCGCGAGTGCTGCACGCTTTGCGCTGCTATCCGCGGTGTCGCCAACTATGCACGCGTATAAAAGACAGGGAATGCAGGCCGTGGTCTCCCAACCAACTCCACACCGTCTCAACGCACTCGACCGTCTATCTCATCTTCTGCTCTTTCAAGCACTTCCAACACAGTCATCATGCCTGCTGTCACCAAGGGAAAGGTCCTCGTATCTGGCTGCAACGGCTTCGTTGCTGTCTGGGTCGTCAAGCAGCTCCTCGAGGACGGCTACACCGTCCGCGGTACCGTCCGCAAGGACTCCGCGATCCCCTACCTCAAGGACCTCTTCAAGAGCTACGGCGACCGCTTCGAAGTCGTCATTGTGCCTGACATTACCAAGGTATGTCAGTCGACTGTGCTATGCTCTGTGCCGGCGACTGAACTCAGCCACAGGACGGCGCGTTCGACGACGCCGTGAAGGGCGTCGACGCGATCGAGCACCTCGCATCGCCCTTCCACATGCACGCCGACGACCCGCAGGAGCTCATCGGGCCGGCCGTCGCAGGCACGCTCAGCGTCCTGCGCTCTGCGCTCGCACACGGCAACGCGACCGTGCGCCGCGTCGTGATCACGTCCTCGTGCGCGGCGGTACTCACCGAGGACCCGGACCTGTCCAAGGCGCGCACGTACGCCGAGGGCGACTGGAACGAGCTCGCGATCGACGACTGCGCGCAGAACCGGCGCGGCGCGGACCAGGCGAGCAAGTACCACGCGAGCAAGGCCCTCGCGGAGCGCGCCGCGTGGGAGTTCGCCGCGAGCCACAGGGGCGAGGCGATGTTCGACGTCGTCGCGCTCAACCCGCCGTACGTGTATGGCCCCTGGATGCACGACGTCAAGAACGCGGAGCAGCTCAACACGTCGATGTTCGCGTTCTGGGACGCGGTCATCAAGGGCAACAAGTCCATGGAGGAGCTCGCCACTGAAGGGTACGTGCTACCCACTCGCCTGCGTCGTCGTCATCGGTGCTGATTCGTCCCTTTACAGGCAGTCGTGGGTAGATGTGCGCGACCTCGCGCATGCACATGCCCTGGCGCTTCAGCGCCCTGAAGCGGGCGGCGAGCGCATTATCGTGAGCAGCGGGCCCTGGAACTGGCAGGACTTCGGTGAGTGCCATCATCCCACCTCCACCTCGTCCATACTTACCTGGATCCCTCCAGTAAACACTGCCCACGCGCTCGAGCCGAGCCTGCCCGCGGGCAACACGGCGTACGACCCGAAGACGGCAGTGTACCACACCTCCTTCGACAACAGCAAGAGCAGGCGCGTGCTCGGCATCGAGTACCGCACCATGGAGGAGTGCACCCGCGACAGCCTTGCGCAATTCAAGGCGAAGGGATGGATGTGGAGTGTTGCTGTATAAATTATAGTCATATCAAACATGGATCGCACGAAGTCAAATTTCAGTGGTATTATATTCCATCAGCCCGCCTTCAGTCCGTGTCAAGACTACTCTCGAACATTGCCAGAGCTTCTTCCTCCGTAACATCCTCTTCTTCCGATCCATCTTCCGGATCACCCTCGTCGCTCGAAGACACCGATCCTTCGCGTGAATCGACGGTCGGTATGTATAACCGGTCGATTCTTCCCATGTAGCGCTCGTCACGGTCTCGTGGCCACGAATCGGACGACGAGTCTTCATTCGTCATAGCGGTTTCGCTGTCGTCGCCATCGTCCTCCCCGTACTCGCTCCCAGAGTCGGACGACGGACAGATGGCAGCGATCTGCTTCCAGCCAGCCGCAGGCTCTATCCAACACCCTGTGGCTTCTCCACGCACGCCACAAATGTATAGGGTGAATCCAGACGCTGCATTGACCTCCAGACCGAGCTTGGGAGACAGATAAGGGAGGTCGGGGACTTGTGAGATGGCGTGCCTGTCTATGCAGCGGACGTGCTTCCACGCAGGTATGACAAGCCTGATCCTAGGCCTGGAGCTGGACTCGCTACGGAAATCCGCATGCTGAATGATGATGTCGACGAGAGTGATGGCCTGGAGAAACAGTTTCGACCGCTGTAGCATGTTGGTAACTGTCTCGAATGCCCCGTAACGTCTGGCGTCCATTTTGCTCATGGCGAGAACTAAGTGCTCCAGATGCGGACATGACGCCGCAACGTCTGTCTGGGCCTTGATATCTATACAGTCAGATCCCGCAAATGCGAGGTTGCGCAGCGTCTGGCAATACTTCCCTGCGAGCTCTACAGCAGTGAGCGAGTTTTGCGCCAGCGGCGTACTGCACTCCAGGCGAAGGCGTAGCGCCTCCAGCCTCGGAAGATCCCAAGATCGAGGCAGGCGATACGGGGTGCCACGTGCGTCTGTGAAGGTCGAGTGTGCTTGTAAGAGCAACATCTTGAGGTTGGGGAAATGCACGGAGGACTCCCATGTAGAATCGACCTCGTTTGGGAGGAATAAGGAAAGGGACACCATGTTGGCGTACGCTCCAGAAGGCAAAAATGACTCGTGAGCCCCGGGGTCTGGGTTGGGAAAGGCGTCGTAGATGTCAAGGTGCCGGAGATTCTGGAAGCACCGAGCTTGCACCTCTCCGACATCGCCGCAAGAGGTGGGGTCAAGTTCGGGACGCAAGATGGTTGCCGCGGGAAAGGTGCCCTGAACCGATAGGGTAGAGAGACTGGGGCATGCGGCCATCACTCGCGTGATGAGTCTTCGAGTGAGTGACGTCCAGCTGTGCGGCACAGAGAAGTACAGGGTGAGCCGGCAAAGGTGGCGCGTGAACACCTGTGGTGCCGAAAATAATGTCCTCGCAAAGGCGACTAGCTGGCCCGCACGCCGCAGCACGACG
Source organism: Phanerochaete sordida (assembly GCA_019973155.2). Classification (NCBI taxonomy): domain Eukaryota; kingdom Fungi; phylum Basidiomycota; class Agaricomycetes; order Polyporales; family Phanerochaetaceae; genus Phanerochaete; species Phanerochaete sordida. The sequence goes on along the minus strand of BPQB01000012.1, from coordinate 114,535 downwards.
TCTCCATATAGAACGGGAAGCGTAGCGGCATTCCAAGTCTTGCAGACAAGAGAAGCAGACTTCAAGGTGCGGATCATCTTGAGCCAGGTGCTGTGAGGGCCATACGAGTGAGAATAGCTGATGACACCGGGAGCCGGGACGAGAAACTCCAATGCGTATCGCAAAACGATGGCATGGAGCTCGGGCTTCGGCTGGCTAGCTCTTTCGAGCAGCACTTCTATGTCGACACCCTGATGTAGATGAGCAACACGAAGCGGATGTCGTCGCCGAACTCGTACCGTTTTGATCGACAACATCTCGGCCAGACGAGTGACTCTGAATCTCTCTTTCTCTAACTCCTGCTGCAAACATCTGCTCTGCGCTTCAAATCTCTGAATAGCCTCCCAAGGTGTGCTCTTTGATTCCTGGCTGGAGTTGTACTCGGAAGGATCCTGCTGCGGCTCAGTAGAATCTTGCGATGGGGCAGAGGCAGTGCTGTTGCTGTGGTCTTCGCCGTTGATCGCAGGGCCAGAGATACAACTTGAAGTATCAGTTACAGTTCCGGGCCTAGTGGTCTGATTAAATCCGGACTGTTCATTCTCCTGACTCGGATTGGACATGAACGTTGAACTTCAGGTGTATTCTCTGCTCAGCTATCGTGTCCCAATTAGAGTCGCTAACATTTGGAACAGTACCGAAGCAGGACTGACCTGAAAACCTCAAGTCACCCGCACGCAACTGTGGCGGTTTGGGACAGGATATTGCGAAGGGCCACTCACCCGGGCGCCGGCCGAAAATGGTCATGTGACATAATAGTATGACGGCGATGGATGCACACAAGCCTCCGTGTATCGACCAAGGATATGGATATTGCAGGCCGTAAGACTAGGCAGTATCTGCGTGATTTTTTTGTGAGTCCTGATGAGCTCATAGACATTCTATTCGCGGGCAAGGCTTATACTACAATCATAAACTTTGGGCATGAGGTACCCCCACCATGGAGCAGTGTACGCGCGAAAAGCTTACGCAGTTCACGACCAAGGGTTGGATGCAACATGCGAGAATCAGCGCCACTGCTCACGTAAAATTAGTGAACCACGAACTGCAATTACAAATACATACAGCGGCCAGCCGTGATAGTTCGCACTCGATCACTTCATTCCGTATCGAGGGTGCTCTCGAACATCGCTAGAGCTTCCTCCTCCGTTATCTCTGCGTCGTCTGAGTCTTCCTCCGGCTCGCTTTCGTCGCTTGAGGAAGTCGATCCTCCACTGCCCTTGCTGGGCCGGTATTTCCGGTCGACGCTACCCATGTACATCTCGTCCTGGGACGCGTGCGACGACGACCGATCGGAATCGTCGTCCCCGCCTACGATGCTTTCATCGCTGCCATCGCTTCCCCCTGCGCTTTCCTCGGATTCGCTTCCAGAGTCGGAGGGCGGGTAGATTTTGTCCAGCTCCTCCCAGCCCGACGCGAGCTCAATCCAGTCCTCCGCGACCTCTATCTGCACGCCATAGAATCTGGCAGTGAAGCTGCGCGTCCTTTCGGGGTCAAGGCATGGCCTGGGAAACAGGTACGGCAGGTCGGGAACCTGGTAGATGGTGTGCCCGTCGATGCAGCGGACATGCTTCCACGCAGATCCGGCAAGTTCCACGCGCGGCCTGGCGAGCAGCTCGTCGTGTGGGATCTTCTGGTGGATGACTACGTCGACAAGCGCGATCTGCTGGTGGTACGCCTTGGAAGCCTGCAGAGACGCGCTGGCGGCGCGCCCGTCGGCCTCGCCGTCCGTCCTGCTCACCTCGAGGACGAGGTGCTCCAGACGCGGACAGAGCGCTGCGGCGTCCGCCTGTACCGCGATCGGTATGGTGCGCGAGCCGCTAAAGGCAAGATTACGCAGCGTTGCAACGTATTTCTGCACGAACGCGACGGCGGTGAGGGAGTCCGGAGCAGGGTTGCCGTACTCGAGCCGTAGCCGCAGCGCTTCCAACCTCGGAAGATCCCACGACCGGGGTAAGCGGTAGGTCTCTTCAGTCGTGCCAAAATAGCTCGCGTGCGCTCGCAAGACGAGGGTTGTGAGATTTAGAAACTGCACGGACGACTCCCATCCGGGATCGACGTTGTTCCCGACAAACAAAGAGAGCGAGGTAATGTTGGCATAGGCCCCTGGTGGCAGGAACGATTCGTGGGCTCCAAGCTGTGGATAGGAGATAGTGCCGTAGATGTCCATGTGGGACAGCCGTTGGAAGCACCGGGCATGGGTCTCGAAGGTATCGTCAGACAGAGCGTCAGTGTTAGCGCTGGGGCACAGGATTGTTGCTGCGGGAAAGTGACCTTGAACGGAAAGGGCGGAGAGTCCAGGGGAGGCGTTCATTACTCGTGCGAGTAGCCTCCGGGTAAGAGTCGTCCAGCCCTCGGGGACAAAGAAATACAGCGTGAGTCGGCACAGATGGCGCGCGAACATCTGTGGCGCCGAGAGCAGTGTCTTCGCAAAGGCGACCAGCTGCCCTGCTCGCCGCAGCACAACATCCCCGTACAGCACGGGAAGCATGGCTGCGTTCCAAGACTTGCATACCAGAGCAACGGACTTGAGGGTACGGATCATTTCGAGCCAGGCGCTGCGAGGGCCGAACGAAAAGGAGTAACTGAGGGTTCCAGTAGGCGGAACGAGGAACTCAAATGCATAGCGTAGGGCGATAGCATGCAGTTCCGGTCGAGGCCGGGCATAAATCTGGATCAAGTCTTCTTGAATGGCCTCACCCTGACGGAAATTAGCAATGTGAAATCGACACTCTTCGACGCGTACCGTTTTTGACGACAGCATTGCAGCTAATCGACGAGTTTTGCCCTTCTCTGCCTCCAACTCCTTATGAAATAGAGCTTGAGAATGGGAGAGCTCCTTTTGTAGCCGCTCGTTATCCGTTTGGAGCTTTTGGACAGCATCCTGCAGTGCGCGGTTTTGCTCATGGCAGCAAAGCTCTCCGTGGCTATTCTGAGAGCCGCCGAGCCTCTCGTGACACGGCGCGTCCAAATTATCGACGCCAGCATGAGCTGTGGTTATCACCGTCTGTGCATCGTGGCTGCTGTCGAGGGCCATAGAGATTGGGGAGCCAGCCTCGGTCTGAGTTCTGATCTGACCAGGCGAGTGGCACTTGCTCCGACTCGTCTGATTGGACATAAAATGTACTCGTGTTGCTGTCGTCTGCTTCTCAAAATGAACATCTCGTGAGAGCGTTCCAGGGAATCTCACCTTCAGCTGCTCATACAAGATGGTGGTCGTGACTTGTAAGTGAAAGAATGTCGGAAAAGGCGGCACCGCCATTCCAGACGCCGGTCGAAAATCGTCACGTGACTCGATACGGCGAGAGGCAGGCGGTCGGCGGACGTACTCGCACCCTTCCTCCTCCCATGTTACACACCAGGGCGCTACATCACGTCTTTTGAAGTAAGGCCATAATTACTCACAAGCTCTCGCAATTTTATCTGATATAACCGCTCAAGTAACCGCTGCCAGTGCTTGTCGACCATGATCACGCTATGATAAATTTTTCTTCGCTCAAGGACATCCGCTCGAATGCGCGTATGTACTGCTCTCTATAGCTCGTGCGTATCAGAGCTTCTTCCCCTGAGACGTACCCTATTCTAGCTGCCGTGCGCTGCATCCACATCCCTCTAGTCTTGCGAGGACGTGGGCGGAGCGGAGTGACCTGTATGACAGCCCACTTCACGACCTCGACCGTCGGTGTCCCACCCTCTGGATCTTCATGCTCATCCACGACCTCTACGACAACCCACGTCTCCTTGTCTTGGCCGCGAAACGGAATTAGTGCGTACTTCGCTTCCTGCAGAATGACGCCGTGCATGCCCGACGGCTGCAGCCTGAGCGTTGTCGTGCTTTGTAGGAGGTCGTGCTGAAAGCGCAGCTCGAGGATCGGGGGAGTGCCGTCCCGTGTCTCTTCACAGATTACAATGTGGCAATCGCCCACCGCTTCGCGGACATAGCTGCAGTACCGTCCGACATCGTCCGTGTACAGTTCGTAGGGGTCGCGCAGCGGAAGCGATCCGCCATAAAGGCGTGCCCAGGGATCGTAGTAGTGCATGCCGGAGAGGACAGGCCCTGCCGCGACGTACGCAGCCCACGACGGGAAGAGCGCGAACGGCGTATCGGCGGCGTAGCGCAGGAAGATGTCAAAACGCTGCGCGTCGGGGACGTGCTTCAGCAGCAGCGCCCACGCGTGCTCGACGGCCGCCGTCTCGTTGTACAGCGGTAGGGTGCGGCATCGCATGAAGTACGCGAGTCCTGACAACCGGTCGAGCTCGCGTGTGCAGTGCCGCCCAATGACTTCCGGGACGAGGCCGTCCCAGTCGGGCTCCTCGTGTGCAGTCGGGAAAGCGAGCTCCGTGAGCTCGCGCAGGTGCGTGAAGAACGCGTCTCCTCCTTCGAGCTTTGCCCCCGTCAGGCCGCCAGGAAGCCAAGAAGTCAGCGTCTCCTGGAGTGTCCATACGCGCAGGAACCAATGGCGATCCGAGCACTGCAGTGCCGCCGACGTGTCAAGTGGAAGACCGAGGCCGGTGAAGTACGTGATGCAGCAGCGGTTCTGCGGGAATCCCTGGTAGACGTGCCCGATCGTCGGTACGTCCGTTTCCCATTCTTCGAGCCGCTGCGCCTCGCTCTCCTCCGCGCCGTGTTGCCGCAAACATAGCACGTCGAGCCACACGTACTCTGCACCCATGTTGAGGAGCTCGACGCGGATGTGGGCGAGCGACGTCGCGCGTGGCAAGGGCACGGGCCAAGCCCAGCCGTTGATAGGTGTCCAGACGTCGTCGCGGTCTTCGGGCGCGACCCAGCTGTGCGACACGGCCCACAGCTGGTAAGGAAGGCCGTCGCGCACGCCTTGGTCCCCGAATACGGCTGCGTATGGCAAGACACGGTTGCTGCGTAGGTCCCAAACGCGCCGAGGTGGTATCTCCGAGCGCAAGAGACACCAATCGCGGACAGCCCTGCGCCGCATGTCTTCATCATCCGCTTCACGATCCAGTACGGCCTTATAGCGCCGTTCTTTGAGGTCTGATTCTTCCCAGCAGACCCGCGCTCTGCCATATGCCTCTCCAAAGTCGAGCGACTCCTCGAGAAGGCAACCCATCAGCTCGCCCACGCCATCTATGTCCGGCACGTAGGCCGTTCCGAGGACAGAGTTGAGGTTCTGAAGGAGATCCTCCGGCGTCATCTGCGCACATGAGATATCCGCAAGGGAATCAGGGATTGCTCCATGGCCGATGTGTACCCACTGCAGAGGAATAGCGCTGCGAGGGTCTGGTCTGAGGGTGAAAGTGACACCGTGTCCCCTCGGCTGGACGAAGAGGGAGTCCGCATCTGCAGCTCCGGAGAGGGCGATTTGTACCATTCCCCAGGCGTCGATTCGCTTCTCCTTCATGTCTTGGGTCCGTAGATGGTCCATGCTTGTCGAGTAGAATTTGAACGGGTCCATGAGGCGTTCGCGGGAGACGCGTATGATGCTCGTTTCCGGCGGTTCCCAGGGGACACCATGTCCCGTAATTTGCAGAGACGGCTCCTCAAGGCTGTACTCTTGTGTCGTCGAAGACGTTGCTGTAGGCCGTGCAGATGCTGGGGCAGTGACAGTATACTGAATCAATCAGCGTCTTTCGGACAGATTCATGTGCGTCCCATGGGCACCTACAGTGCTCACAGCCTCTCCTTCAGGTAGCAAAGGTTCAGTCTCATCGTCCTCCGTCAGGGCATCCATACATGTCCAGAAACCTGTTCATAGAATGTGAGTAAACCGCCTGGTCTGCTTGAGAAAGCTACCAACTCACAAGACAGCGCCGATGTCATGGCCCATACTCGTGGCATGATTGACCAGGCCAAAGTTGCACAATCGCGCGGCGGCAGATCGATCTTGAGGCCGCCCGAGGGAGGCCTGAATGTTGTCGTGAGTAGCAAACTGCGGTCGCACCGGCTGTGAACGTCGTCGACGTCGGCACCGGACATCCGGATTTGAGCCGCCCATCGAGCGCCCCAACGGTAGCTCGACGATATCTGCGACGTCGACAACATTCGATCCCACTCTCACTCTGTATGCGACGTAAACTCTCGTTTATTTGTAGCCTGTCACTGAACATTATCAGAACAAGTGGACGAGGTCCAGTAATCCTTGCCCGTGGCAAACATTGTCAGCGTCCCCGTCGCAACAGCGCCACGCAGGGCACTGGAATACATTCTCACGGCACAGGTGATGGCATGATAAAGCCTACACGAAAACGAATCGTGCCTTCAGACTATCATTAGCACGGCAGGGACTGCGCTCCTACGCTCACATGCTTGATGGTGCACCGTCCGCCGAAGCCATGGAGAAGAGTCCGATGAAACTACGTAGGTCATTCCTATGGTAAATCTTAGATTGCGTCACTGAGATCTTGTTCGTGACGCAGCGGGAGAGGATGACCCTCACATTATGCATAATCCGGCGACACACCAAGTAGGTATTTTTGGGCTCGTTTCCTCTTTCTATATCTTAACACGCGACCCGAGGACCTTGCTGCAGACCTTATGTCGGCCGGTTTGCCAAATGAACCCACTGGTCTTCGGTACTTCCTTGCCGAAGGAACATCTATCAGGGTCCGTGGCTTTGACATACCCTGGGAGCAGACGGGAGATGCGGCGGTAGCCGTGCCCTCAGGTGTGCTGCAGGACGAGGCCGATTTTGGCGAAGGCAATGCCGATTTTGACGAGGACGGTGATAACTTTGGCGAATCGCCGTCGGGAGGTCCATCCGTCAAAGCTCGGCGACGCGGTGCGTGGGGCATGGCGCAGGTTGCGCTATCTGGCGCTACCGCGGACGAAGCACTGTTCCGCTTTGCAGGTAGCGGCGCGTACTTCACGCTACGGCCACCAACTCGCACATCAATCCCTCTCCAGTGGGTCCATGTGGGCCCCGGCGCCATCCCGGACGGCCTTGCCGACACCCCTTGCTCGACAATGAGCCCGATGCACATGCTCATGGGCCTGAATCTTGTACAAGGGACACATCACTCCCTAGATACCGAAGGCATGACAGAGCTTCTCCAACATATACAACAAACATCGAGCGACTTCGGGGAGGCGTACGGCAAGGTGCGCCGTTCATGGAGCTACGCAGATCCTGCGATCATCAAGCAGCGCTACGATGAGCTCTACGCGTTGGACGCTGCTCACGAGTCTTGGCGGAACGAAGCTGTCGATAGTGGATCATTCGGCCTTCGGACCTCTCATTTACCTCCGAGGCGCACGTGGGACCTCTACAGTAACCGCGTTCTACCTCTGGCGGTCATCGCCAGTAGATCATCTGGCCGCCGAGATCAAGTCCCCGCGGAGCTATGGACCGTATCTCACAGCTGGGTTCCCATCGAAGAGCGGATGGAAGTCTGGACGCCGATCAACAACAAGCAGTGGCCCGTACCGCTGCCTCGCGTGACGACCTTGGAGCACATCCGCATGGAACTCTTGAACATGGGCGCCGAGTATGTTTGGCTCGACGTTCTCTGCCTGCGGCAACAGGGTCTGGCGCAGAGCGAACCACTACGAATGGAAGAATGGAAGGTCGACGTCCCAACTATCGGACACATCTATCGCGGAGCGCCGCGCGATAGGCCTTGCGTTACATATTTCAATGGTCTAGGGCTACCACTCAACACATCGCCCGACATGCTGAACTCCCCTACCCATTGGTTTAATCGCGTGTGGACTCTCCAGGAGTCTTTGGAGACATGGCTCCCTGGCGGCCTCACAGGCTTCCCGCAGTCAAATGTCCGATGGTTCTTCTCGCGGCTCAATGCGCTTACAACTCTCACAGCGCGCGGAGCACAAGGCCACACCGCCATCGTTCCGGAGTTGCGCCGTCGCTCCTGCACCAGCGAGCTCGACAGGATAGCCGGGCTCGCCTACCTCCTCGGATGCGACTCATTACCACTCTACCACGAATCTCTGCCCGTCGAGAGTGCTTGGGAGCAGCTCCTCCAGCACGCACCCGATACCTGGCGCATGCGTCTACTCTTTCGTTACTCCATCGACGTCCCTTTCACTATCTTCCCTACCTGGGACAAGTATACACATACCTCGCCGGTGCTGACCGATCGCGTCGAGATCGAGTCGCACGTATCGCTTCCAAGGCCCGAGGTCAACTTCAATATGCTCGGGTACCAACAGCTTTTGGCAGAAAGCTGGGGAACCTGCACTATTTCGACCGTGTCTTCAGACACGGGGACGGCACTGGACGAAGATCATCCTCCTCTTGATCTTCGCTTCGGCCGCAACGACGCACAGGTCCTGAGGGTAGTACCTCATCTAATCCTGGGAGTAATCCTCCGGGGCGCGGCATACACCATCGTTCGCGCACATAGTCGTCATTCCTGGCGGCAGCAACTACTTCTCCTCGACGTGGTCGACACGGATCGCAATAACACGTACTTGACTGCAGTCAAGCACGGGGTCATGCAATTGACCCTCGAAGATATGATCAAGCTCGAGACCCTGCCGCAACTCCAGACCGAAGTGACTGTGTTGTACCTGATTGGCGATTCGGCCCGGCGACGAAGTCAACATGCGGATCAGTACGAATTGGCATTTGGTGAGATGAGGACAAGCGGGAGGCCCTTTATCGTCAATGATATTTCTGAGTACTCTCGCTCCAATAGAATACGCAGGGCGATTCTAGGACACACTAGCACTGAACCTGTTCGGAGTTAAAATAGAATGAGCCGTATTTCGTCACATCGTCACATAGTCTGGTCAGAGGATAATAAGGGTCACTATCCACCTATACACCGCCAAACGGAACTAAGGTCATCAAAGGTCTGTTGCGCTCGGCGATGGCCAGCTTGTCGAAGAGGTGTTGCCCAGATTTTTGCGGCGATGACCGTCGGAAAGCGTTAAAAGCCTGCCATAAGCTTCCCCCGGAGCTTAGGCTAGCTTGTAGTGGGCTTATAGCAGTATTGGGCGGAGACTGCTACCACCTGGCGCTTTCCCACGCAATGCTACACTTGTTGAATGTTGACGTGAGCGCGATAATTAACAGATATATTCTGTTGAGGCAGCAAAGGCGCTGTTTACTACCGCATCCACTTTGTGTTACCATACGACTTGCGTGTGTAGTAGCTGTCCAGTGCGGAGGGGACTTTGAGGTCGGGACGAGCGAGGGTTAGATTGGAACTCCGAATGATGCTTCCGCTCTGCCCGAGCTGCAAGCGCTTTGCCACGTCCCTTGTTCGACCGCTCGCCTCACTGTCGTTCACCCCACTTCCTCTTCTTTTCGCGATGAGACATTGATTCATCGCGAGTGGTCATGACACTCGCGTTGAACCAATGACTTCTGCGCTCATTACTGCTTCTACTTCCTTTCCAGTCACTTTCCGGAGCTCGTGAACAGATGGACTGCGGTACAGGGCTTATAGATGGAACAGGTAAGCCTGCGCAGCCTCGTCACCCATTCCTCAGCTGATAATCCCATCGTTTCTCTCAGACCAATGTACTCTTTTGTGACGTCGAGGGTGAAGCACAAGCATGCGCCGGAGTACAGGCTTCCCACCCACGGTCAAGGTCGTCGCGCCATTGCCAACAAGGCCCTTCATCCATGAACGACGACGCCGTTGCGTAGTACATAGGAATACTGTATATACTATACTTTGTGTTGTGTCGTGTCACATTGTGTAGGGCTGTAGTATCACGAAGAAATAAATGATGTTTACTGTATTTTTGGAATTGTCTGATAAATTGGCGAGAAATGAGGAATATAATGGAATCAGCAAGTTTCGAAGCCCGCTCTCGTTACAGTTGTGTGGGAGGCGGTCAGGTCGTCAGTAGCTGCTCTGAAAAGCTTTCCATCAACTGGAGCCTTGTGCAAGAATAGCTCGATTCTCTTCTTCAGCTGACGACAAGCTTTTGGAGACAAGCGCGCCAGACGGCGGTCAGCGCGGGGCAGCATTCGGCGTTAAGCCTAATTTCACCTGAATTCCGAACGGCGGTGTAGACCAAGCACAAGGTGCGCTAGGAAGCTTCTCCTCAAATACGTTCCGGACCTGCCTCTATAGCGTGATCTATAATCTCTCGCCGGTCCTCTAGACTGCAGGCGAGCTCTCCTATATGTATGTTAAAGGGTCCCACACTACCCTAAAAGAACACAGATTCTTACCACTTAAGATCCAAATACCTGACGCAATGCGATCAGCAGGTTTACCTGCGAGTCTTCCTTCTCAGGGCGTTTCGTAACGACCCAATTTGCGACCCAAGCCACGATCTCCTCTCGTCGTGCCGAGGGACATTGTCCAGTGGGGCCGCAAGTCCTATAGGCCGGAGGTGCACCTCTGGCCATGCGTCGAGGGAGATGAGGTCGTCGCACAGGCAGACCTTCCCGCTATCTTCATGATAATCGAGAACCTCGCGTATGACGCTCACGCGCTCCGTTGGAGAGAGGGAGGCCGACGCGTCGCGGAACGAAAGCGCGTGCACGGCGCGCTGCAGAGTGGACAGTGGGTGGCGCACGGAAGGCGGCAGAGCAGAATGGGCGTGGTCATGCTCCCAAGCATATACGTGCGCCACACTGGGGAGCAGCGCAGCTCGCTCGACCTCGTCGATGAGCCCGCCTGGCGAAGTCTTCGCGTCGCCGTTGCGGAAGGTCTCGTATTCGAGCCCAAGCTCCTCGACGGAGGCAAGGGAGCGGAGGACGGCGTCCCAGGATAAAGTGCCGGAGACGGTCGGCTCGACGAGGAGTGCGGTCTTGACGTCGTGCAGAGGTATGACGGACAGAAGAGCGTCAATGAATCGCGAGTCTGCGTTGGAGCAGATGAACGCGTAGCATGCCGTGGCACTCAGGCTGTTTGAAGCGCGCTCCTCGCGGAGCTCGGCTGCGCTCTTGCGTTCCTCCCAGTAGTGTAACTCGAGCTCGTTCGCAGAACGACGAACGATAGAGACGGAGTTGGGATATGGGGATATGGCATGCGCTGGACTGCTTGTTCCATAACGAGGGCTAAAGAGCTGTGCCATTTTGGACGATGTGTCTGGGAGGATATGAAAGATCTGGAATGACGCGTAGATCCTCGCAGAGTGAACCAATCGGTCGAGGACGGCGGCTATAGCACTGATGTCGTCGTCCCAGATGGTGAGCACTCGCAGGCGCGCCAGCGTGACAGGGCCTGCAAGCGAGGCTGTCGAAGGAGTGGTATCCGAGGGGATGGGATGTGTGCGAAAAGCATTCTCGAGCACCAGCTCCTCCAGCTGTGTCACCTGGCTTAGCAAAACTACGAGCTGTTCGGGGAACGAGGAGTGAATGCACTGGTAGAGCTGCAGCCGGCGCAAGCTACGTCCTAGAATTCGCCTGAATGGCACGGTGCTCCCACACCTGCACACGAACTCCTCAAGAAATGGAAAATCGAAGCGCGTGAAGGCAGCTTGTTGACCACTGAGAGTTACCGATGCGTCAATTTGCAACGATCGGATAATGGAGCGTACTTTCTGCCCGCCTGTCAAGGGTTGATTTGGTCGAGCTGGAGGGTCTGGAACTTGGCCAGCGCATCGCAGATCCGCCGAAACCATGCGGCTTACGTGCTCGAGTACGAGTCTTCGTGCTGTCTTCCGAGGTCCTGTGTCGAAACCGCCTGCTTCGTATACATGCAAAGGAGCGTTGAGGGACCTGCACAGCATGTCCCAGACACACTCCGGAGAGGTGATGCAGATGTAGCTCGACAGCTCGGGAAACGTGAGCGCGATGCTTCGCCATTCGCGGGAGACATGTCGAATAATAAGCCAGGCGTACGGCTTTGGAGGCGGGTCATAAAGGCTGATACTGGTCGGCGTTTGTATCCCTGCTCGAGTTTCGTAGATGGCGACTATGTACCATAGGAAGCACTGCGCCAGAACTTCGGGAGGAAGCGGGCTCAAGGAGGTGGGGGATGACTGGGCTGCTCCTTCAGAGTGAGTACACTTCTGCAAGCATGAGAATCTAGCGCACCATTGCTTCCATCCCACCTCATCTCCCCAAAAATCCTGTCATAGTCTGCCGTGGCATTTGGGGCTACGCGCTGAGCGCGGGCTGCGTGGGATTGATCAGGGCTCGTCTTTGCCTTGCGAAGGAGCGAGAGGCGTTTCATAAGTGATGCCAGCAGAAAATCAGCCTCGACTCGAATGCTCGAATAAGTATGAGGTGGAAGTCTCAGTCCAACAACTGCGGCTCACGGCGCCAGCAATTGATTGGCGATGGCTTCGTGGCGTTGGAGACAGATAATCGATAAGATTGCACACGACGACGAGGTCAGGGCACGCCGCGCAGACGAATACCCCGGGCCCATCATACTTTACTCTGCGATAGACATGTTTTTCCGAGCTTGGCAGCTCCGATAGAAGAGCTCCAGCTTTCAGAGTTTCATGAATCTGCCAACTTTCTGAACGATGAAACAAGTCCAGATGATCGCGACATGCACTTCTCACCATGCGCGACTGCCAGAGGACATCCGTACAATGATAATTTAGCTTGTCCATTAACATGCAACTCTAGATTCCGCCACGCCGGCGAGGAGTCTGTGTGACCCTAGTGCCAGCTCCAATACCAGTATGGCGAGGGGTCCCAGGCACAATCACCTTCGCCGTCGACCCGCTGGCGGTCTTCTTTGCGAGCTCTTCCTCTTTCGCCTGCCTCGCAGACCTGGTGTAACGCAGCATCCATCAGCAAAGAATGCGCTGACAGTGACGGATACGCTCACTCTTCGCGCTGCCTGGCCATCTCTGTCTCGAGCTCTGCGCGCTTAGAGAACTCGCGGTCGGCTGTCCGACGGTTGCCCCGTTCGTCGAAGTTCTTCTCCTTGACAGAATAAAACACAGAACCCAGTTCGGCTAGACAAATAGGTCAGTCATAGCCGACCAGAGTTAGCCAGAGGACATACCAAGCCAATAGGCATCAACCGCCGTTACCTGCGTCATGTACTCCTTGGACGTGAGGATCAGCTCGTGGTAGATCACATACGTAGGCGTATCTGGTGCACGCCGTCAGCACTAAATCGGACACATAAGACGCGAAGACGTACAGCCAAGGCCATAAAGCGCGCTCGTCGGGTGAAGATGCGTTGGGAGGCCAGTACGAATGTTGACGAACTCGCCGATACCCTTCACCCTCGCCGCCTGGTGGAAGTACCCCGCGCAGATCGCCTTGCGGATGACGTCGAAGTCGGTGCCGGCGGCGATGATATCCATCTTCTGGAACTTCATGATGTCCTCGAGCTGCTGGCGCACCTCGCGCGCCTTGCGCAGCAGCTTCGGGTGCAGGAAGTGGCGCATAGACCAGTCGTCGCGGTAGCCGTGGCTCTTCCACTGGTTGAAGACGTTGAGCAGCGTCAAGTGGTCGCTCTCCGGCACGTTGAACTTCTCGCGCGCCGCGTCGGCCTCCTCCATGCGTTCCTTCGGGCGGTAGAAGACGCTCGGCACGGACAGCATCGACACAATCGTGAGCATCTCCGCCGAGCACTTGTACTCGACCGACGCGATCAGCATCTTCGCCATCGACGGCTCCATCGGGAACTCTGACATCTTGCGACCGACAGCTGTCAGGTTTCCGACGTTGTCGAGCGCACCAAGCACCCAGAGCTGGTACATCGAGTTGAGCATGTTTGCCTGTGGCGGGGGGTCCATGAAGTCGAACTCGAGGAGATCCTTGACACCAAGGGACTTGAGCAGCAGAACCGTGTTGGCAAGGTTCGTTCGTTGGATCTCGGGGATGTTGTTGGCAAACATCTCGTTCCTGAAGGCCATCTCCGTGTACAGCCGGTAGCAGAACCTGTGAGATGGTTAGCAAGCGAATTCCTAGCAGCGCATACTCTTGTGGTACGTACCCACTACCAGTGCGACCAGCACGGCCCGTTCGCTGGTTGGCGTTCGCCTGACTGATAGGCGTAATCTGCAGCGCATCCATACCAACTTTCGGGTTGTACACCTTGAGCTTGGAGTAGCCCGCGTCGACGACATACAAAATACCATCGACTACAGACTGATGTGAGCTTTGTTCCCTGGAGGTCGGCTTGGCGCTTACCAGTCAGGGATGTCTCCGCGATATTTGTGGCGACAATAACCTTCCGTCGACCATCAGCCGTGGGTTCGAAGATTCTGGCTTGTAGATCTGCGGGCATCTGCGAATAGATTGGAAGCACAGCAAGGGGCGCCGGCTCGTCCAGCTGCGAGAGGCGTTCTGCGAAACATGATGATGAGGAAGCTTTCCTCCGGCGGAAGACAGGCAGTACACACCGTTGACGACCTGGCACGTAATCTCGATATCCTCCTGTCCTGTCATAAATACCAGAATGTCGCCCGGCGGCAAAGAGAGGTGGATCTGAAGCACTTGCTTGACCGCGCTGTCGACGTAGTCCTCGCAGGGCGACTTTGCATGGAAAATCTCGACAGGGAATGTACGACCAGGGATCGTGAAGCATGGTGCGTTGCCGTAGAATTGGGAGAACTGTCGAAAACGTCAATCGTTGTAGCTGATATGGCCAGAGATGTGCATATAGGCATACCTTCTCGGCATTCATTGTGGCAGACGTGACGATAAGCCTCAGATCTCTCCGTCGTGAAAGGACTGAAGCTGTGGTCAGAAGAAGTCGTGGAGTAAGCATAAGGACGACGTACTCTTACGCAGAAGGCCCATAAGGACATCGGTGCTCAGTGACCGCTCGTGAGCTTCATCAAGAATTATGACGCTGTATCGGTCCAAGTCGCCTTCATTGAGTGATTCGCGAAGCAATACACCATCGGTCATGTCTGAAGAGAATTCATGAGATCGAGGGCATGAAAATAAGCTCACACTTACACTTGATCTTCGTCTGTGGAGAGGTGCAGTCTTCAAAACGAATGGCGTAGCCTACGGTCGAGCCCAGCTTGCACTAGAGCGGGAAACAGTCAGCAGCTGGCTGTGCAGTTGCATGTGCATACGCACCTCCATCTCTTCGCTAACACGCTTGGCGACGGACATAGCTGCGACACGCCTAGGCTGAGTGCACCCAATAAGGCCGTCTGTGCAATAGCCGTCCTCGTACAAGAACTGCGACAATTGTGTCGTCTTTCCAGAGCCAGTTTCACCGACGACGACAGTAACTGTTTTAGGTCAGCGGCCAAATTAACGTCTTGGAGATGATACACCGCACCTTGGTTCTCACGAATGACCTTGAGGAGCTCCTCTCGGCACGCGAACGCGGGCAGGTACTCTCTTTGCTCCTTCAGCGTGCGCGTCTTCGCAAACGTACTGACACCGGTGGCGGTTTTAAGATGCGACGCGAACTTGGATTCGCCTTTGTAGTCTTCTTCCGCATCCTTCCCCTTCGTCTCCGCCTCGGCTGCAGATCACAACCAAGCGCACTACGTGAATGTGCAATCCGACGACGCGGCTTCAAGCCAGAACAGACACACGTACCTTCTGCGGCAGCCTCGTCGTCCTTGACACCCATGATGTTGCCGAGCTGCGTGCCACCGAGCGCGGCGAGCTTTGCGGCGGCCTTGGCGCGCTCGGCTTGCTCGCGCTTCTCCTTCACGAGCGCGCTGCCCTTGCGCGCGAAGACAGCCATGTCGCTCGTGGGGTCCCGCACGGGGTTGATCGGCTCGAGCTGCTTCGTGAAGACCATGCGCCCGTCGAGGAAGGGCGGCTTCAAGTCGTGCACCATGACATGCACGGTCGACTCTGACTCGTCCTCAAAGTCGAGGTCGATCTCTTTGCGCGTTGCGACACCGGACGTGACCATGCGGTTGGCCTCCCAGAGATCGTTGTCCGCATTGTACTGCGCCTGCCTGGCGGATATCTTCTTCTACAGGAGACGTTAGCTGTGCGCTCGCGCTGTGTGTATGTCTTGGTACTCACTGTGGCCTTCTTGACCAGTTCCTGCTGCTTTGCAGACGCCAGGTCGTCGTACTGAGCCAGCGGGTTGAAGTCCTCGTCGCCGGCAACGTTGCCCTCCTCCGCGCCCATGTACCAGTCACGGTCCAGGCGGATCTGCTCCTCCTCCCATTCACGGACGTCGAGATTGACAGGGGCGTCGTCGTCCGGCGATGCAGCTCTCGTCGTTCGTGGCGTGGGCGCGTCCCATCTCCGGTTCCGTGAAGAGCCCCAGCCAGCCCCATTTTCCGATCTTCGCGGGGTAGAGTCCCATGCAACGTTGGGCACACGTACGCTTGGCGCATCGTCTCGCGAGCCACGTTCCGACCGAGGCGTCGCATCCCACTCGCTGCGGGGCTTTCTCCGGTCGAACCTGTCGCGGTTGGCTCGGCGCTCGAAGTCTCCGAGGCCTCGTGGACCATCGTCTCTCCGTTCCTGCTGTGCGGGAATGCCCTCTGCAAGGCGTTCAGCACGTAATTCGTCAAGTTAACTGCATTGTCACACACCTCGCTGCCGGTCGCGGCTGCGCCTGTATTCCTCCAAGCGTTTCCTACCCGTCTCCGACAGGCCGCCAGGGTGAGATGGGGTCTCCTCGCCACGTTGGCGAATGTTTGCAGTGCGAGACGCGGGCAGAGAGGGAACTGAATGACTGTTAGTACATTCACGACGCTAGGATAAGGTCACACACCTTTGAAGCGTGGTTCCGCATCGTCCAGTCTCGGCTTCTTCCTGGACTCTCCGCCCTCGGCCGCTGCTGCTGCTCGCTTCTCCTCTCTCTTCTCCTGTGCGAGTTTGTCAAGTCCTAATAGGGAAGTGCGCGGCGTTGGGGGCTCAAGAGGGATAGCAGGTCTGCGGAACGTGTGTTGCTGCACTACGAGTCAGTAGAGCTCGAAGCGAGAGCAAGCCTAGGCGTACCGCGTCCTTTCGCATCAGACCTCCCATTCTAACGGGCTCAGGCTCCAAGACTTCGCTGTCATGTACGACGATCCCTTGCACAGGTTGGGGTGCAACTCCGGATGATGCCTGCCGTTCATGCGAGGTAATCTCGGCGTGTATTTCAGCAAGAAAAGAATCCTTGAACTTGCCGAAGGATTTGGCCGCTAACATACAAGAGGTAAGCCTCTAACACTTTGCCTAAATATAGTTGTCGCTCACCGGATATGAAACCATCCACTGTGTTGGTCTTCGCGATGTCCTCCACTCTGCGAGCGAGTAGGTCGTTGGGGTTGACCAGATTGAGAGCCCTGGATAGCTTTATGGCAAGAGTATGCGTAAAGGGGTCCTCTGAAGGCGGTGGGGATGCCATGCTGCGACGCGAAGAGGATAATGAGCCGGCGCAGGTGGATGTACGAAGGTAAGGATGTGAGCGCCCAGCCAGAAGGTCTGTGCGGCGGTGTTGCCATATGTGGCGAAGGGCGGGCGGGGTGGCGCGCGTCTGCACTTTTCATCCAGGACCACCACACTGCTGCTGGCTCAACTCCATGCGGTTGAGCTAGACTCGTCACTCTGTTATTTATTTATTCTTGCTGCATCGCAGTATTGATTTTATAACGTCAGCCCAGACGACCTGCCTTCGTGAGCTGACAATTTCTGGCAGTTGTACCGACTCACATACACAATTCTGAAGTAGGCCACGCCACTGAATCAGACCTGATCTTGAACTGGAATAGGACTGCAAGCCTTGAAGGCTACCATTAGCCCTCTGATTCTGACAACCAGTATGTCACTTGCCCAGCTCATTTGACTGCTGACGATGACCCGACCGTACTCAGAGTTCCGCACTCCTCGCGCAGCCTAAGTGCACTGCATGAAGAGGAAAGCCAAGGCTCCGCCAATATCGTGAGTTCAAGACGATCTTCCAATCATATTACTCTTTTTGATGTCAAACTCAGACCGTCTCAACCCACCGCTGAACGGCCCGACCCCGCCTTCAAAATGCAAGCCAACGTTGAGCAGGTCACGGAGAAGTCCGAGGCCCTATATTTCACAGATGGGGACGTGGCTCTCTGTGCTGCCTCTGCCGCGCGCAAGAAGACCATCGCCCTTCGCGTCCACAAAGTCGTACTATCCATCCACTCCTCAGTCTTCCGGGACATGTTCTCGTTCCCGTTCAATCCGGCGGTGAACGAGACTTTGGGTGGCGTCCCTGTCGTCAGAATGCAGGATGATGCTGATGACCTGGAGCTATTGGTGTCCGCATTTTATAAACCTACGTAAGTTGCCCGTTCTCATCTCTGCGGCGCGCAGGCCTGAAGCGAGACGATGCACAGAAAAATGCGGTACGACAAACGGAACAGGCCTGATCGATCCGAGCTGCGCAGCCTGCTCTCACTGTCCGCCAAATACCAGGTGGACGTACTGCGTGCGCAGGTGATCGAATATCTGGAGAGCGAATGGCCGCGGACGCTCGAAGAGTGGTTCCTACTCAAGTCGCAGATGTCCGACCGGACGCGGTACATAACGCTCGCTGAGGGCCACGAACCCGAGGAGCGGTCCGAGAAGTCCTTCCCAGAGCCGGCCGCGGACCTTCGCCTCGCGCTCGACTTCAAGATAGCGTCAATCGTGCCGGCACTCTACTACAGGCTCTCGATCAGCAGCGTGGAGTTCGAGTTTCATGACGACATCGGCGAGGTGCACGACCTGTCGGCGGATTGGAACCTGCTCCAGGCGAAGGACTGGAAGCGGCTCGCGGTGGGAAAGGAACGTCTACTCAGGGCCGTCGACGAGCTTGGCATCATCTATCAGTATATCCCAGGAAATTGGTGCAAGGAGAAGGAATCTTGCAAAACAGTCACAGAAGAGCAGCTCCGAATGCTCGCGGACCGCTGCCGCACCTGCATGGGCTTTGAACAGGCGGACCTGGTGGACCTGATTTTCGGCATGCTAAGCGAGGTGGACAAGAAGCGCAACAGCATAGGTTATTACTGTCTCAGCTGTACGTATGCGGTGGAGTCGCAGCTGCGAAAGAAGCTCAAGGAGGCCTGGGACGGGCTTGTGGAAACGTTCAAGTTGTACGACATCAATGAAGACATCATGTAGCCTCGGCTGGTTCTGATTCCAGATGAATAGGTCTGAATGTACGCTACCTAACGCTTCACGTGGAGTGGCATTGCCCGAAGTGCCCAATTAGCAGTGTGTTTCTCGCGGCTCATGAGCTTTAGTGCGGGATGGGCGCATCACGTGCTACGAGGTGGTCCGCGTCCCGTGGTGTGTCACTGCGGGCATCCGAAGATTTTGTCCCTGCTGAAATGACTCGGAAATCCCTCGAAAAGATGACATGGCAGAGAGATTTCAGAGTCCTGTCGGTAGGACTGAAATATATCCTTCTCTCGGGCTTTTTGAGCAATGTCGGGCCTGTGGACACGATGCCTGTCGCGTGGGCTGAAATGATCACGAAATGGCTCTAAAAGGCAGCATAGCTGAGCAGTGATGTGCAGACGGACGTCCAAATGTTTAGACGGACCGTCGGTTTTACGAATATACAGCGTTTGGGCTAGTCTGCTTTCTGACGCGCCCCCCTTGTCGGTTGGTTCCCAATCTGGAAGTATCTTCCCGAAACGGAAGCATCACGTGCGTCCTCCGTGAGCTCTCGTCGAGCTCCGCCGCCTGTAGTAGCGTTGTGTCCGTCGCGTCTCCTTCGGCTTCATCTACAATGCAAGGCCGCTTCGACCAGCCTGGCGTTACTGTGTTTGACTCGGGCGTACGCTCTTCCGCCGCCGACACTGCCGACACACCCTCTGGGGGACCACTCGATCCGGTCTTCAAAGCCATCGGAGACCTCAAGATGTCCTTCGGAGACTTCCTAATAGCGGCCTTCACGATTCCTAACCCTCAAAAGGGAGAGAATCCACGTTCTCGCACGCACAGCGCCGCAGTATCGCTGTTCCTGGGAGGCTACACAACAGCCCACGCGGACCAGGTTGTCCGCCTCATGTATGCGAGTAAGGACTCGCGTCCGAAGGCGGTCAGAGGAAAACCGAAGGAGCGCCGCGATCCAAAACTCATGGCGAGGTGGAAGCTGAGGGACTGGGCTACGGAGGTCGTATGCGAGGAGGTCGATGAAGAGGCGACTTTGCTCGCGTCGAAGGACGGAGGTCTTCGTCTGTCTGACGACGTCACCTGGGACAAGCTCAAGGATTTCTCCCTATCCTTCGTCCTGAGTGTCGTCAAAGCGAAGGCTCCGACCCTTCTTGAGGTCCTTGCGTCAGCTGCGATTGCGAAGACGGACCGTTCCAGCTGGTTGGGTCGAAACACGCCGTCCGCGGGGCCGCAGGCTGTTAGCGGCAGAGGCCGCAATCGTCGCAACCCTCTCCTGGTATGGCCCTTTATATAACGCACAGCTTTAGAGTTAATATTCCCAATAGATTGTCTTGACGGCGCTGCTCATGCTGCTGAACGCGAAAAACCAGCGGTTCACGGGCTTTCAGAAGCTCGTGGGCACTTGGCTCTTCGGTAACAGCGCGTCGCACGAAGTCTATGCCGTCCTGGGACGCATGGGTCTCTGCGTCGCGTACACGACCACCCTGGATCTCCTGCGCGACCTCTCCGCAGCTACAAAGCTTTCGCTCCGCCGCTTCGCCCTCGATCGCAGATTCATGCTTGTCTACGATAATATCAACCGTATGCTTCGCGTTTGGGACCCGGAATTAGGGCAGAAGGATCGTATGGACAGTGGAACAGCTGCAATGCTTGTACTACTACAGGACTGCGATGTGAATAAATCGCTCGACGTTCAACGCCTGGAGGATGCGCGCGCAGCAAACAACCGAGCGAATCTCACGGTCGACGTCCTGCATCGTCGCATCAAATGGAACGAACTGAAGCAGACAATGGCCGTGCACGTCCTCAGCTTCCTTGTTCACGAAGTTGAGGCACTCACGCACCTTCAAGCTTCGCTTACACTGAGGCTCCGCACTACTCTTGCCATCCACCGCATGTCTTCGAACCGCAAATCCGTTATCATCCCGATGGCGACCTCGGACCACGACGAGGGCACGAGCGGAGGGAATCAGAAGGTCATTGACGACCTCATGCTGCGCCAGCTAGGGATGACCGCGGAGGAGGCTTCGAAGATGGTGACGGTCATTGGCGGTGACCAGTCCACTGTAGAGAAGATTCGAACGCTGAAGAAGTTCCTTGCTGAGTGCCCGCACCGCTACAGTCGGCTGGGCTGGGTGCTGCCGCTCATACAGCTCTGGCACATGGGATGGGCAGATCTGGAACGCGTCCTCAAGACACACTGGGGACCAGATCATAGTGCCGATCCGTCAACATTCGCGTTTATGAATGAGCTTCTCGGTCGAAAAGTCAAGAACGTGAAGCGGCCCGACTTCTACCCAGCACAAGGTCTCGTCTTCGATACGCTTCGCGCGGACGTCTTAGATGTTTGGCGGTAAGTACTATTTCTAATACCACTGGGAAGTAAACTCGCTCATGCAACGTCAAGAGTCATGCTCGAGGCAGACGACCTTGCGGCCTACTTCCACGAAAACCCTGCGGCAATATCTGAGGATCTTTTGCTTCGTAAGGCCGACGAGATCGTTATAAAGTACATGGCACATCCAGGCTACATACGCGCGCAGTGTACGGGCAACGAAGACGGCTACTTCCCTCAGAGCAACGTTCCCGAGGCCAGTGGAGCTCGGTCTGACACTGCCGCTTCCCCGGAAGCAGCCTCCGCTACCGACGATGTCCTTGCCAACGCGATTCTTCGCATGCGTGACAGCATGCTACACTACGAATTCCAGAGCTCTAACTCCGACGGTGATATTGGGCGTGCGATGAATGTTATGGCTGTGCGTCCCAGGCACGTCAGTCGTACTGCATCCGGGCTAATTATACTCATCGCAGGTCTGGACATTTACGTTCTGCGGGTCCGGGAAGAGCAAGTACACCAACGAACTCCTTGAGTTGGCATGCGAGTTCGAATACGAGCTCTGGGACGAGCTGAAGACGCTGATCTTGAACAACTGGCTCTGCAACCCTTCCGGTTTCGACGGCTGCTGGTTCCCAATGGACTTGATGATGGAGCACAACATCAAGGAGCTGAAGACGATGTCAGATGAGAAGAAGAAAGAGTTCGGGTCGGCTTACTTCCGTGAGGTGATCGCGTACAACATCCGCCACTTGCTCGGAGTCAAGGAGTGGATGCGGGACACCACGGGCCTATGCCGGAAGTCTGGGGCTCATCGTCAAAAGAAGAAAGCCGCGGCGTTTCGTGCGATGGCGCGTGCAATGCGCGAACATGGGCTACATCTTTATTTCCCCGGACGGCGATCAGCGCACCATGCACAAGATGACTTCGCTGTCGGAGACGCTACACTCACCGACACTTCACGGATTCAAGACTACGTAAGGCGAACAGGGACTGATGATAGCGACGAGCTTGAGGACGACGACGTGGAGATGTCGAACGGCTCTGATCAAGCAGCGATGTCGGCTACGCAAGATGATGATAATGACGGAGACGAGGTCAGGGATACCGTAATACTACCGCCCGTTTGGATGAACGGGATCTTACACACGCATGACGATCTTGAGGCCGAGTCAGACAGTAGTGACGACGAAGAATGATATATATTTCGTTGCATGTTATCCTCATGGAACTACTCCGCTCTGCAGACAATCAGAATGACGCAGACGAGATCCCAGCATACGAATTACACACCTTAAGTCTCTCCGATCTCCGTGTGCGCTTCGCCGGTCGCTGTTCCGAGTCTGATGCATCTTGTCGGGCTTGTCTCTTGCTTGGAGAAAGTGGGCAAACCGGCAAGCTTTGAGCGGTGCTGGGGACATGGACGCATGTGGGGTGAGCTGTTGCTTTCGCGAGGGAAGGGGGAGATATCGCGGCATTCTCCTTGGAAGCAGAAGAGGCTGCCGAGTGGGACGGAGTGGTCGGAATCTTCAAGATAACTCGCCTGACCTTGTCCAGCCCGGCATCCTCAAGATCCTTGCGCACCTGCGCAGCTTCTGCGGCGTCCTGCTCCCGCTTCTGCGCAGCCGTCTCCCGCCGTTTCTCATTGCTCGCCTCGTGGCGCTCGCGAAGCGTCTTGCTGAACTCTCCGTGAAGCTCGCAAACGGCGCGCCATAGATCTGGCCCATACTCGTCCCACTCGAAACGCCAGCCGTCCATGCGCTGGCGCAAGGCCGACTCCGTGGTGATGAGCAGGAAATCGGTCGTGATGCGGTCTATGAACTTGCGGGGAAGGAAGCTCGAGGCTCCGATGCAAATACAGTCGTCGCGCACCGGGTGTGTGATGAGGATGCGCATAGCGGTGCGTTGAAGGCGCTGGGCGACTTCCTCCGCATCTTTGGCAGTGAGCTGGTACATGCGAGGAACAACGGTGGAGGTGGTGGTGTGCTGGCTGGCTGTCGTCGACGTGATGGGAGTGGGAATGGAGATAGGGCGTGGCATCAGCAAAAAAGTGGTCCTAATATACCGTAAGATACCGCTAGATACCGCTAGGATCGCGACATACCACCCGTATCGCAGTTACCAGTTAGATATCGTGAAACCTCCGTCCTCCCCTAATCTTATCACGCTGTCTGCGGGGAACCGGTCTGACCGCAGATCGCCAAATTTACCGCGGTACACCGCGATATGGCAGATATACCGCGGTATATCGCGAGGCCTCAAGGCCCGTAAGCCCTGCGGCCCACCCTTCCGGTATCACATCGTCAGGTCCCGAATTTATGCCACTGCATTAATGCGGTAAATGTAATATATTATCAGATTTCTGGTGGAGAGGGTATAATACAGGGAATCTCGGTAATGCAGGACGACTATGCAAACTGGAAGTGCAGCGCAATGTCCACTTCTGTCGCGCACACAGCGTAATAGGTCAGCACTGTAGACAGAGTGGCGATGGTAAGGCGCACGGAACGTCCAACAACCCGCGCGACCGCCGAATATGCTATTGTCGACTACGGCGCGACGGTGCCCGAGACGACTTCGTGCACACGAACCTGCATCTGGAACCCTGCAATCGAGAATCAGCAGTCGTACGCGTAATAAAGAGGGCGGAGTGCGCTCACTGTCTTGACGGTCTAGTCTTCGCGCGCTTCGTTCATGTAGGGCTGATAGTCGGCGGTGCTGTGTATAGGTTCGGATCGAGTTCGCCCAGCGAAGCTGTTCCGCCGAGCTTCCAGTTGACTGCACGCGGCGGATGCATCTACAAATCATATGAGCTGAACGTGCAATAGCGGCGGGTCAAGTGCGCCGGATACAGCGGCTTGGCGCTGCAGATTGTGCAGCTGCCGAACGCGCCCGGAAGACAGTGGACGTGTTGAGAAGAGGCGACGCGCGCCTTGGACGACGCCTCCGTGTGCGTTCAGTGAAGTGCCAGCGCGCAAGGACGAGAGGGATGACGCACCAACAATGTAGCCTGTGACCTTGACGTTCGCGAATTACGCGACATCTCGGGGGCGCCGTGTCGTAGTGCTGTCCATGTAAAGCTCCTGGGAGTGATGTTAGCATGTTACATAACCAAGGGGGAAAGCATGTGCTCAAGACGGCTGGTTAGTAGTGCCGCGATGCGACGCCGCGCGTCCATCGTCGTTGTCACATAAGTCTCGCACGAAGATGGCTATATGCGTCAGGTAGATAGCTAAGAATTAGCGCGAGACGCACCGCGGCCAAAGAATGGGAGCTTTGGAAGGCGGAGAGGTGGAGGGAGGAGGCAAGGGGAGAAATTGGGGACGGGTGGTCGCCGTCGACCGTTTATTGCATGACGGCATGCCCCAAAGCGTCGCTTTAGGGCAGGCGTATGTACCTTGGTGTTACAATCACTATGACTCATTTTTTGCCTTGTATTACTAATATCTCGCATCCTTCTTCCATCCCCTTCCTCGCTGTTCCATTAGTCTTAGTCACCATGTTCCGCTCTGTTCTCTTTCGTTCCATAGCCCCGTATGACTCGCTGCTCCCTCCTTATTCATCAGGCTGGGTTAGAGTATATAAGGACTACAGACTCGCTCGCATTCCTTAGCTTCTCCTCTTGTACTCGTAGCTACACTCAGGGCCTTCGCCTGAGTCTGGAATCCACTATATCCGACTCTTACATTAGGAGAAGCTCTCCTTTTGGCCGGCCTATCCAAGGCCTAGGCCCAGCACATCGTCACCACGGACGAACTATATTGCTCAAAGGCTGAGCACGTCTTCGACGAGCGAAAACACATCGACAAAGCCCTACGAACGAACGAACGAGAGACCCTCACCTGGGTCACGTGCGACGTGCAACCTTGCCCTTGGCGATACCTGAAGGGCACCAACGACTACGAGAAATCCCAACCCCATCTCTCCTCCCCGAACGAGAACCAGATTCAGCACTTCAGCAAGGGGATAGACGAATACTCCACGTACGACAACGAAAGACAGGCACGACAGGCCGAAGAAGACGAACGAGACAACATGTCGAACACCGCTACCGAAACAGCACAGACACAACAAACGCAACAGGCGCAACAAGGACAACAGACGACGGATATCCGGTCGCTGTCACACGACGAAGTCCTTGCGTACCTACTACGAGAGACAGGGTACCAAGGCAACACCATGCCCGACATCGCAGCCTTCCAACAGTTTGTCAACCACATCTCCTCCCCTGCACCCGGGTCGTGGCAGTCCTTCCAAGGCCAAGGACTTGCACCTGGAACATCAGGGCCAGGAGGGGCTGGAGGACAACAATCTAGCGGAGGAGGACCTCCGCAAGGCGGAGGTGGAGGACCACCACAGGGCGGAGGTGGAGGAGGACCACCGCAAGGCGGAGGAGGACCACCGCAAGGCGGAGGAGGACCTCCGCAAGGAGGAGGTGGAGGAGGCCCACCTCAAGGAGGAGGTGGAGGAGGCCCGCCGCAACCCCCAGGCGGGCAACCCCCAGCGCCACCTGCGAACCTAGACCCCAACATCCTCGCCGCTTTCACCGCGGTCGTTCGCGCCATCATGCCCCAGGACGAGATGTCTGCGCCAGAGGAATTCACTGGCGACGTCACGAAAGCACGAGACTTTGTGCACTTCTGCGAGATGTACTTCCGCGCCAAGCCTACCAAGTTCGCTACAGATGAAGCCAAGATACGCTACTTCAACTCTCGCATGAAGGACCAAGGAAACAAGCAACCTCGCCGGTGGGCCACGATGAGGGAGCGAAACTATCTCCGCACGCAATGGCCGACCTGGGAAGGACACAAGAACGACTTCCTTGAGATATACCGCACCGCTGACCCGAAGGCCATCGCCCTCAGCAAACTCTACACCATCACCCAAGGCGACAAGTCTGTCCACGACTACAATGTCCTGTTCAATACTCTTCTCCAGGAGGCCGAAATCCTCAATCCCGACTTAAGTCCCGAGATAATGCAACAGTACATCCGAGGCCTCGACAACAAGATGGTCGAGAAACTGATCACCGTCCTCCCCGATACGGCGCTGTTCTCAGCCTGGCAGTCCACTGCCTCGGCAATCGACAACCGCCAACGTATCACGAAGGCTATCAAGCAAGCAAGGGGCCACAGCCATTCCGTCTCCACTCCCGCAGCCGCTGCCACCACCGCCCCAGCCCCGGATCCCAACGCCATGGACATTGACGCCGTAAACATGGGCGGAAACGGGATCAAGTGCTACTCGTGCGGACGTTTCGGACACATCGCCCGCAACTGTACGAACCCGGGCCAAGGGCGTGGTGGTCGAGGTGGAGGAGGAGGCAGAGGCAGAGGCGGAGGACGAGGATGGGGAGGCAGGGGCCGTGGAGGATACAACCAAGGATGGAGGCCCAATAATCAAGGAGGAACGCAGAACGGCAACGGAGCCAACACAACGCAAATTCGCGCTGCTCAAATCGGCGAAGGCAGCACGACCTCGGCCAATAACGCCAATCCCCCGCAGACCTCCATCGACGTCAACGCCTTCATGGCTCTACCTCTCGACCAATTCGACGGCCTGATGCAGAAGTACTACGATGCCCACAACCTCTACGAAGGAGCCCCAATCACGGAGACCACGAAGGGTTTTCCGCAGTGAGGACAACGCCAGCTGTTGTTCCTCTTCGACACTCGATTTCCTCTGTACTAGTAGCGGATATGAAGACTCAAGCAATGAATATCCCCGTTATTATTAAATCGAGTGCAAATGCTGGAATACCCGTCAAAGCCCTGGTAGACTCCGGGGCTCAGGGAAAGTTCATCGACCGCTTCCTCGTCCGAAGACTTGGCCTCAGCGAACAACCACTTGCGCACCCTATACCTGTCTACAACGTCGACGGCACCCCGAACCGTATTGGCAGCATCCGGAACTATGTCGAACCAGACATGGTTATCAACGGAAAGCCAATGAAGGAGAGACTCTTCGTGACCCACCTAGGGAAACAGGAGATGATCCTAGGCTTCGACTGGCTGCAAAAGTACAACCCACGGATCAACTGGAAGAGAGGAGTACTGGACTTCACTCCCAGGGTAGTCTTGATCGACGACGAAGCAGACCCCGAGGAACGCATCATCCAAGCGGCAACGGCGGAGGAGGAGGCGCTACTCCGAGACCACATTCTAGTCGAACGGAACGGAGGAGACCTGCCAACACGAGGGAGCACCGAGGCCGCAGGTCTAGACATCACCGCAGCTGCAGCCGCCACTATACCGCCACGTTCCCGTACGCGCATCCCTACGGGACTGAAAGTCACTCCACCACCGGGTACATACGTCCGCATCGCACCACGAAGCGGCCTCGCATCAAAGGGCATAGACGTCGCTGCCGGAGTGGTCGACCGAGACTACACGGGCGAAATACAGGTCATCTTGGTCAACAACACGGACACCACGTTTCAGGTCAATCGAGGGGACAGGATCGCGCAACTCATCACGGAGAAAATCGCCTATCCCGTTGTTCAAGAAGTTCCTTCGTTGAAACCAACCTTACGAGGAGAAAGCGGCTTCGGCTCGACGGGGCTAAACTCCAAATTCCGCCAGCTGCTGAGCCTCACCGTTGGAGCCATTCGGCTGGCCACGCACCCGGAATGTCCCCTGCAATTCCGCATTGCGTCCATGGAGTGCGTAAACGTCGAAGAACAAGCAACAGACGCAGACTACGTACTCGCGTACACTCCCGGAACTCAGGAAGTCAGGACGCTGTCCATACGCACCACCGTCGCCGCCACCATCCAAGAACTCCTCATCAACGCCAAGATCAACCCCGCCATGGCTCTTGCACAGGAAGAAGGAACCCAGTCCAAGGCTGCGCCCATTCCCGAATATCTTAGTAATTATACTGGGGTGTTCGAGAAGAAGGCAGCGGAACGATTCCCTGACGAACGGCCCTACGACCACGCCATCGACCTCAAGCCCGACTTCGTCCCTCGAGACTGCAAGATATACCCGCTGTCTCCGGTCGAGGAAGAGAGCATGAACGAATTCATTGACGAGAACCTGCGAAAGGGCTACATCCGTCCCTCGAAGTCCCCCATGGCCTCTCCGTTCTTCTTCGTCGGAAAGAAAGACGGAAACCTAAGGCCATGCCAGGACTACCGCTATCTCAACGAGGGCACGGTCAAGAACGCGTACCCGCTACCGCTCATCTCGGACCTTCTCGACAAAGTCAAAGGCTTTCGACGCTTCACCAAGATGGACCTGCGGTCAGGGTACAACAACGTCAGGATCAAGGACGGGGACCAGTGGAAGGCGGCGTTCAAGACCAGTCGAGGGCTATTCGAACCTACGGTCATGTTCTTCGGTCTCTGCAACTCGCCCGCAACCTTCCAAGCCATGATGAACGACATCTTCAAAGACATGCTAGGCGAAGGATGGCTCCAGATCTACATGGACGATTTGCTCATCTGTGGCGACAACGATGACGACATGCAAGCCAAGACCCTTCGAGTGGTGGAACGACTTCGCGACAACGACCTCTTTGTCAAACCGGAAAAGTGCGTCTTCAACACGGACACTGTGGAGTTCCTCGGCATGATCATCTCGCACAACAACGTCTCGATGGACCCAGTCAAAGTCAAGGGCGTCCTCGAATGGCCAACCCCTACGACGGTCAAACAAGTACGGGGATTCCTAGGATTTGGGAACTTCTACCGCCGATTCATCGACCACTACTCCGACATCGTACGACCTCTTACCGAACTCACGAGGAAGGACGTACCGTTCACATGGACACCTGCCTGCCAAGCTGCCTTCGACGAACTCAAGCGCCGATTCACAACGGCGCCGGTCCTGCTCACGCCGGATACGACCAAGCCGTTTGTACTCGAATGTGACGCATCTCTTGTGGCAACGGCAGCGGTACTCCGGCAGCAGGACGTCAACGGTGAGTGGCACCCAGTGGCGTACCTATCGCAAACTCTCCTGCCAGCGGAACGGAACTACGAGATCTATGACCGCGAACTGCTTGCTATCATCCGCGCATTGGAAACCTGGCGACACTACCTACACGGCGCTCATCACCCCATTCGCATCCTCACCGACCACAAGAACCTCACGTACTTCCGCTCCGCGCGTCGCCTCAACCGGCGACAGGCCAGGTGGCACCTGTTTCTCTCCCAGTTCGACTACACGCTCCATCACTGCCCTGGCACGCAGCTGGTGCAAGCTGATACCCTGACGCGGAACCAACTACCCACTCACACTGCTGACGACAACGTCGACATCATCCTGCTCCCAGATACTGTATTCCACTCCGCTCGCATCCGGTCTCTACACATCGCCACAGACCTCCTCTCGATCAACGACAGCACGGTACCAGACACACCTCTTCCCTTCGACGAATCACTACGACGAGACATACGCCGCCACACGATGAACGACACCTTTGCGACCACGGTGCGCGCGGCATTGGCAGACCCTGACATGCCATTCCCCGGACGCATGACACGCGGTGACTGGCACACGGAGGACGGCCTCCTCTTCCACCACGACAAGTGCTACGTCCCGTCGGACCTGGCGCTGCGACGACAGATCGTCCAGCTTTACCACGACTCACCAGTCACGGGACATCCCGGGCGGTTCAAGACAGCAGAGCTTGTGGATCGCGATTTCTATTGGCCGGGGCTACGCTCCTTCGTGGCCTCCTACGTCAAAGGGTGCGCCACCTGTCAGCAGATGAAGGTCAACACACACCCGACGCAACCACCGCTGCAGCCAATCAAGGCGCTCCACCGCTCCCGACCGTTCGCCTTCGTCACGTGCGATTTCATCACCCATCTCCCGCTGTCCCGGGGCTTCACTTCTCTTATGGTCGTGGTCGACCATGACTCTACGAAGGGGGTAATTCTTATCCCTTGCACGGAGCGGACCGACGCGATCATGACGGCGACATACTACCACGATCAAGTGTTCAGACGCTTCGGGATGCCCAGCGTCTTCCTATCTGACAGAGGACCCCAATTCGATTCTCAAGTCATGAGGGAACTCTGGCGATTAACTGGAACGGAACAACGCATGAGCACGGCCTATCACCCGCAGACGGACGGCGAAACCGAGAGAATGAACCGCGAGATCGAGTCGTACCTGCGCATCTTCTGCTCTAACCATCCTCACGACTGGGCCGACTACCTCGTCAACATGGAGTTCGCCTTCAATAACCGAGAACACTCTGCGACGCATCACTCCCCCTTCTTCCTCATGTACGGATCACACCCCATCGCTCTCCCGACGCAATTTGTCAAGTCCAAAGTACCGTCCATCCAGGAATGGCTCAGGAAAAGACAACGTGCCCAAGAAGAAGCGGGAGCCGCGTTGGAGTATGCCACGGCGCAGATGGCGACCCGAGTCTGCCGACACTTCCAACCATTCAAGGAAGGTCAGAAGGTCTGGCTGGAGATGACTCACCACGACGACGGTTACCCCTTCAGGAAGCTCGCTCCCAAGCGACACGGACCCTTCAAGATAGCGAAGGTCTTATCAAAGCTCGTGTACAAGCTCGCCCTTCCTAAGACCACAAAGATCCACCCCGTGGTCCACGCTTCCCTTCTATCGCCGTACCATGAGACCCCGCAGCATGGAAAGAACTACCTGGACCCGACACCTGACCTTATCGACGGACACGAGGAGCACGAGGTCGAAGCAATTCTCGCTGATAGACCCTGGGGCAACGGAAGACGCTACCTTATTAGGTGGAAAGACCAACCAACTGCGGAGAACTCATGGGAACCCGAGTCCCACCTGACCAACGCCAAGGAAATACTCGAAGAGTATAAGGCCAGACACCCAGCGAAGGGGAAGCGTCAGCAAACGTCCCCCACAGACCTCGCTACACACACACCATGTCCTACCTTCGCACCCTCTGGTTCCAGGACCTCAACAAACGCCAAACGTCCTGGGGCAAGTTCAACGACGCCCGCGACCTCCTCATCCGAGGCCACGTCCTCGAGCTCGACGACGACGTACGCCACGACGCTGCCTGCCTCCTCATCCCCGACAAAGTCGACGAAGCCATCAGGCTACGCACCGTCCAACTCTACGAGGACTGGTTCAAGGAGAACGACCCCACCGGGGACGACATCAAGGAGGTCATCGACGAAGGAAGTGGATGGGGGAGCGCTATCTGGGGAGAAACAGACGAGGGCATGGCGAGGATCGAGTCGTGGAGATGGTTCTCGAGGATCAGAGCCGCAACGGAGAGAAAGACTAGAGGAGTGGCAAAGAGCGCGGACAGACCAGGGACCCCCTTCCCCATATCCGCTATCATTGACGACCCCACCTTCCACGCCAACGTCAAGCAAGAGGTCGGCGACGACGGCAACCTTGTCTCCTGGCCTAAGGAGTACGCCACCAGCGACATCTCCCACTCTGCAGTCAGAGACGCCAACGACAACATCGTCGAGCTCTGCGTCCACCACGTCGCCGACCCTGAGTACGAGGATCGGCTTGCCACTTCCCGAGACCACCCAAACCTCCGCGAAAGAATCTCCAACATCACATACCACAACGACTCCCGAGAAGCCCTCCGAGCTGCGGCGCTCGAATCGGACGCACCAGTTACCTGCCAGATATTTGCAGCAATTGCGACTGACAACGTCAAGGTCAGGGACAAACTCGACAACGCCCTCCTCCTTGTCGCTCGACTCTACCAGGAAGCCAGGGGCCTGTCCAAAAGGCTGGAAGACGCCCAGTCCGTTATCCTGGACCTCAGCGACGCCAAGCGTGAAAGCGACGACCTTGTCTGCTCCCTTGCTGGACAAGACCCCGCCATCGTCGGCATGGTTGACGGCATCTGGAACACCTGGTTCGACCCTAACGTGGGCCACGTCGAGTACGGCTCCATACGGGACATTCGAGGCAAGCATGCGCTTCGAACCAGGCCTGCTGAGCGCCCCATCCCTGGCGTAACGCAAGCACGACTCCCGCGAACTGACCAACACCGCTTCACCGACACCCATTATCCTCGCCGAGTCCGCATCTCCTCATCGCCGACTCTCGCTTCCTCGTCAGGCATCAAGAAGAACAAGAAGAAGGACCGCAAGGGAAAGCGTCGCGGCACTCCGCCACCGGAGGACGCAGTCTTCATCATTGTCTCGGACGACGAGGACGACAAGGAGACGAACTAGTTTGCCTTCGCAGGTGCTTGGCCTAAGGACGGGGACCTAATGTTACAATCAGTATGACTCATTTTTTGCCTTGTATTACTAATATCTCGCATTCCCTTCCATCCCTTTCCTCGACGTTCCATTAGTCTTAGTCACCACGTTCCGCTATGTTCTCTGTCGTTCCATAGCCCCATATGACTCGCTGTTCCCTCCTTACGTAATAGGCTGGGTTAGAGTATATAAGGACTACAGGCTCGCTCTTATTCCTTAGCTTCTCCTCTTGTACTCGTAGCTATACTCAGGGCCTTCGCCTGAGTCTGGAATCCACTATATCCGACTCTTACACCATACCGAGACAACGGTAAGCGAGATGCGCCGGGATGCCGTGTCCGCGGTCAGACTCGATGGAGGGATTGGATCGATAGGAGGGACTACCTCTTAAGAGTCGCAAAAGTTAGCCAGGTGGACCACAGTCGCACGCATTCACTCACCGGGAATATTGTCGACGATATAATTTCCGAAGTAGAACAGGTAGTTGGTAAACCCCTGGGTAGAGTTCAAGCTGGACGTCGTTGGCTTCGAGTCGAGGAGGTAGACGTTGACATTCGTGTACGCGCCATAGCAGTGGATCCGCTCGGGGATTGGTGCAGAAAGACCAAATGGAAACGTCTGGTCTGCCGTCACAACGGTGCCGTCTGCGGGAGCTGAGATGGCCCCAGGGCTGTCAACGATGTTGATACCCTGCCTCTTGGCGGGAGAGGCGAGAGCATGAATCGCAGAAGCAGCGATGATAAGTGAGCAGTGGGATACGAGGTGCATGTCTATGCAGC
Source organism: Phanerochaete sordida (assembly GCA_019973155.2). Classification (NCBI taxonomy): domain Eukaryota; kingdom Fungi; phylum Basidiomycota; class Agaricomycetes; order Polyporales; family Phanerochaetaceae; genus Phanerochaete; species Phanerochaete sordida. Next base: position 81,319 of record BPQB01000012.1, on the reverse strand, counting down.
TGCGCCGCTGCTACCCGGTGAAGACCAGTCGTCCTGGAGGCTATCCTTATGTAGTCAATTGCCAGCGCTCCACAGCCACTCACCCGCTGGCTTGCTTTGATAGACTTCCATCTTCTGTTGTTGTCGTGTTAGTGCCGCAGGACGTATTTCCATAATCGGTCGCTCACCATCCGTGGCCGAGTGTAGGGTTCATCAGACCACCAGCTACACGTTGCTGCTCATACTCATTACGGATAATTAGGTCACATATCCGAGCCACTGCAGATATCAGTTACGATATCCGACAGAGAATGACACTGGGCGTGCGAGATTGTTGGGGGTTCGTCAGTGAGAACCGCAATGAGCGGAACCGGGCATGAACGCGCAGTAAAGCGTTCACAGCGTCTGCGTTTTCGAGGTGGTTCGATATCCCTGGAGGTGGCTAGCCTCGCGGAGTGAGCTAGGCGCGACGCCGTGTCTATCAGACCCAGCACTTCGGAGGGTAGACCCACAGGCACATTGAGCTTGGCTGACAGCTGGCGTCCGAGCTGCACAGCTACGTCGGGTGTCCCACACGGGCACTGTGGGAAGCCTTGAAAGATTCCATATCGCGTCGCATGAGTCTCTGAGATGAGCTAGGCTCTGGCTGGAAGTGTGAGAGTCGCGAGGGACGTGTCCCACGTCCAGGACGTGGTAGGGTTTGCTGAGCACGGCGTCGAAGCCCGCGGTCAGTCCGCTGCAAATTTCGCTTATAGCCGGCACGCAGGAAAAGCCAGCAAGCCACAGAGCGGTACACGAAGTCGACGCAGACAGGGCTAGTGTGGATACAACAAGCTGGCACGAAGCAAATTCGAGCTCGACAACTCAGAATTGTTGGAGCCGCGGAATTTCCCGAAGCTTCATATTTGGCAAGCGTTGTTGTTCATGTATCCCGAATACCCTCAGCCAGCGTTCAACCTTGAAAATGCGGGTTCGATAGGCACAATGTTCAGTAAAGTGTCCTGTATTTGTTCATGGTCATGATCCTAAGCGCTACTATACGTAATATCCACCAAACCGCCCGAGACAGCTTTAGTTAACCTCCGAACCGATGTTCAACAAGTCTAAGCAGTATTCTGATCGTCCTGCATGTAGTATGCAACCCTCTCATCCAGTGTAAGTGATCGGGACAGAGCTGACCCCGATGACGATATGACCGTCGGGCTGATGGAAACAGGTCAGAGGCGACAGAGGACAAATGTTACACATATGCTTACCGCACATCCGGTGAAGTTCATGACAGTGGTCAACCAGACAGTCTGCGAGACGTATGACGAATCGAGCGTCGGCATCGTCATAGATGATGGGGGCGGCGGGGTAGACATAGGAATAGACGGAGCTGAAGAGTGCCTTGTCATGGACTGTCGTGCTATCGCGGAAAACAGGGTACCCACCATTGGAATTATGCTCGAGGAATTCGCCCAAGTAGACCAGGTAATCGTCGTATCCCCACACGTTGTTCAGTCCCGCCGTCGTCGGCTCGGTGGGCATTATGTACGTGTACATTGGCGTGAAGGCTGGGTAGCAGCCGCCATACCACCCGTTGGCGACGCTGAACGAGGTGGACTGCTCCGCCGCCATGCTGATCCCAGACGAGGGTGCGGTGATGTAGCTGACCGAGACGACTTGGGTCACAGTATTGGCTTGTCGCTTGACCGGGGTCGCAAGACCCGAGACCGCGAGGGCAGCGAGGACAGCGAAAGCCTGTGTGAAGCGCATGAGTGTGGTTTGGATGTGGGGTGCAGGGACTCTTTCGTCGCGTCTCCCTTTATACCGTGCATGCCGCGCTCTGGATGCGCTCGCGGGCAGCGGCCGAACAGCCCGGCACTGGCTGTTCGATCCGTGCGTCAACTATATGGCATGCTTGGTTTCATGGAACGACCCTGCAGCGAGAACGTGCTGAAGATAGGTCTAGCCGCGTCACTGGCTAGCTGTGCTAGAACACAGGACGCCCATAAAGGCCGTTCGAGCTCGGCGGAAGTTGAGCGTCGACGGTGCACGTGGAGTGATGATATGAAGTGCATACCTATCAGAATTCTCACGGGACGATGTACACAGGACCCTGCTGTATTGAGTTAACTATACATTCCCGTTATCATTGTTCTGTTCTCAGGTCGCGAACGTTTGAGCTCTGCATGAAGCACGTCTTCCAATGAGAGGCCTGGACGAATGCCGTATTTCATGTCCGCAATCAGTTCTGAACAGCCTGCTCAGAGCCAAAATCCTATAAATGACCATGTCCGATCGACTAGTTGGAATTGTAGGTAATCGCCCTGGAATCAATAGCGTACTCCCAGAAGCCATCGGGCTAGGCATACTCAGTACGGAGTGGCTGTGCAGAAAAACGTAGCAACTTACGGGGCAGCCTTCAATGGTCTCGATGGTGGCCAGCCAGACGGTTGTTCCGGAGGGCGTTCCACTGAGATCTGGCGCAACAAGCGTGGACGGAGGTGGCGTGCCCATGTTAGGGAGGCCTCCTGGAGATAAGTCGTGCGTGAGTTTCCGTATCCGCGAGAACAAGTTACGCAGAAACTGACCTGGGAAGTTGTTGACAAGGTAGCTACCGAAGAATGCCAGATAGTTGGAGAACCCATAGGTAGAGTTCAGGTCTGCCGTCGTCGGCTCGTGGTCCAAAAGGTACGTGTTGACGGGGGTGTACCCGGGGTGGCAGTGGTTCCACTCGGGGACGGCGACGCTGAACGGGAAAGACTGGCCTGCGACGACGGCAGTCCCCTCTGCAGGAGCTGTGATACTACCGGGACTCTCGAGAGTGGTGATGGGCAGCCCTGCGGGCGGTCCCTGGCGCTTCGCTGGCGATGCGAAGACCGGGGCCGCCAAGGCAGCGGCGACGAGTGCGAAAATCTGGGTGGAACGCATGAGCGGGTGATTGAGATGGTGACCCTGGTACTGACCCTGCACATCCGCTGCAGCCAGCTTTTAACGTAGAGCCCATCCTCCGAGCGCGCTCGCGAGACGCCTCGCAGTCTGGCTGTGTCGCCGCGCACCATCAGCTGCATTTCATAATTGACACAGTGTGCTCGCCGTGTGAGGCATTCTCTGAGCCGGACCAGATGTCGGCGGTTGCGACTTGGATGGGAACGGACGCGAGACCGGGCATGAATGCCGCCATGGTCGGCCGCCGATGGGCGGAAACGCCAGACGCCACGAGAGGCGCTACGCATCAATCAGCATTTTACACCGTATGAGGATACAAGCACGGTTGTGCCGACTGCGCTGCCCGTTCAGTGCCTCGAGGCTTACAGCATCTGCGGACCCTTGATATGCAGACAGCCTGGGAGGAGTGGTCCAGACACCAAAGCAATAGTCAGCAATGTCTATCAGACCCTCGCCGGGCTTCAAAGAACGGACTCACAGGCACACTGAGCTACATTGGCACCCTCCGGGACTTACCTGAACGGGCCCGCCGAGGTGGCCACACGGTCACTGTGGGAAGGCTCGGCAAGCGATCTGTCATGGAGGCCTGGCTGGCAGCGAGGCGGGCCCGAATGGAACTTTGACCACTGACGAGAACAATGGGGTTTGCTTGCGGTTACGTACTGGGCCTCGCAGAGCCCCTTGAGGCTGTGGGCAAAGCGCGGAGAATGTTGAACAAGTTGCCAAGTTGTGAAGTTTGTATCCGCGGGAGCGGCCAGGGCCCGTTACGAAATTGTTCCTGGGAATATGCCAACAATCCATGGTCAATCAGAGTCAAACAGAGCACTACACCGTGCCGAGTCTGAGCGCAGGGCGCGGTGTCGTGTTCTCGTCGAGGAGTCGACCCGGATGGCCCTCCACGCAGTGCTCCATTAGGTGGAGCGAACGTTGCGCCGCGAGTGTACCAGGAAAGGCGCAGACGTAAGTTAATCGAAAAAATATTGGTCACGTAAGGCGCGACTTATGCGTGCCATGATAATAACCCTAAGCCAGTGGCTGACAATGTCGAAGGGGTGAATAAGTCCGTCGAATGAGATGGGCGAGGGCAGGCATCCCGACGAGACTGCTCTCGGTGAGGATCCGCGCTTGGACGAGTCGACTAGAGCCAGCGTCTAGGTGAGTTGTTCTGCAGATTGAAAGATGAGCGAAACAGCGTAGACAAATGCAGGACATACCAGGGGCGCTTCCAGTAGATGCTCCAGTTTCATGGGCACGAAGATAAACATGACTGAATTAGGATAGCACACTAGAGTACAACACACAAGGATGCACAACTACGACTACGGTATGTCGAGTTCGGCCAGCAACTTTTGCACTTGCTCCGTGACGGTGGGTCGCGCCTCAGGCTGCTTTTTCGCAGGAGGCCCGTCGATGTCCATACCGTTAGCATCGGTTTCGACCTTCCTCCTTTTGCGCGCTAGGAAGTTGAGGTATTCCAAACTGTACTGCGGGCCTGGCGCGTGCGCTACGTCGATCGGCGGCGCGGCGAACCACAGCACCTCGTTGGTCTCTGGATCCCGGTCAAAGTGTGTGGCTATAGTATGATGAGCCCATGTTTCAGCACGACGTCAAGTGGCGAGACGCACCGGTCTCCGCAGGCAAGCGCTCCGTTAGCCCGTTCGTGCCCAGCGCAGCGCCGCCTGCCGCGGTGAGGATCGAGCGGTCAATTGCTGTTCTCTGCGCCATGCGCGCGTACTGCTGGGCGTACGCCTGTTGCGGGAAGGGCGTGGGCGTCGTCGGGGTCTGCTGTCCCTGAATTGGCGGTCCGACGTAAAGCCCTTTGCTCTGTCCGAAGCGGTCGGTCGTATCGACCCGCGCGCCAGGTGCAGCCACTATGCTTTTGCGCGCCCTCTTCCTGCCAGTGCCGCCGCCTTCGAGTTTTTCGCCCTCGGGACGCTCAACCGCGTCTCCAATGCCGCCAGATGCGCGTCCGGGAAGCGGTTTGCCCGACACGAACGGGCTGCCGAAGCGCCGAGGGAATACCGGACGCTCGAAGGGATAGATGGGCATGAACTCAGCGGACTTGCGTACCTCTTCCGGCACGCAGGAGTTCCAATTCTTGATCTTGACAAAAATGCGTTCGCGGTCGTTGTAGCGGCTGTCGCATACGTATATGGGCCAACCAGGGTACCAGTACGGCGGGCGTGGGCGCCCGCGGATGTGTCGTGCGGTGAATTGGCAGGCAGCCTTTTCGATCAGGTCCTCCACAGGGTGGTCGGCAAAATGGCCTTCGGAGCAGGTGTCAAACAATGTCGAGACATCGTAGTCAAAGTGAGAGCCTTACTCGTCTTGAAAATCTCATTCTCCCAGAACTGACGCATCTCTGGATGAAAGGTCTGCTCCGGGCGAAAATACCAGCATACAGTGAGACCAGGCCGCCCTTTCTTCGATCTGCGACAGAGATGCGTTGAGTCAACGAATGAGCCTGGCGATCCCGTGGAACGACCTACGGTTCCTCCGAAGTCCAGCACCTGAATACTTGGCCAATAATAGGCCGGCATGGATCGTCACTATTTGCGATGTGTACCCAATCGGCCAACCGGATCGTCCAGCCTTTGTACTGCACCGACTCCACGAACTTCCTGTCCTTCGTGGACACGCGGTAGGTCGTGACACCAGGCACGCCGTCCGGATCTGAGCTATGAAGTGCTCTTGCAGTACCTGGAGCAGCGGGGAGGGCAGCGAAGTTTGTCTTGGAGGTGTATGGTGGACCAGACGGCGGGTCCGGAGACACAAGCGCTTGATAGAAGCGTTGCAGGACCAGAACGTTGGCGTAGCCATCGCTAGCAGGTTCGTGCCACCGCCGGCCCTTAAGGAACAGTTTCGCCATGTCTTGGTCGAACGCCGCGGACTGATATTGCTTTTCCTTCACCCGCGCCTGAAGAGAACATCAGAGACCGCACAACTCGATAGTTCGTGAGCGTAGTCCGACAGACCTCAATGAGGGATAGCGATAGGGGAGCCTGTAAACCAACATCAGATACATTGTATATGCAGTTGTGATTATGTTACGGACCTGGTACGGCGTATTTGGAATACCTGCATCCTCTGACATGGCTTCGAGCGAGGACGCTAGCCGGTTCCCGCTAAGACGAACTGTGAGCGGAAGTCGGATGTGAGCTGAAGATGAAGAGCGCGTACCTAACGTCTTTATACTCTGAAATGGCTTGCAGGATAGTAATAAAGCGTTCCTAGATACATACATATACTGAGCTGGCACGTTCAAAGCACGCAACGGCGAAAGACGCACCTCCGGGATATCGTTGGCCCAACCACCATCTTCAAATCCCGGCCACCGCGGTAATCCCTTCTCTAACTGTTGCACAATCAAATCGCTTTCCCCATCCAAGGCCATATCCTGCGCGGTAGTCTCTGGCTCTGGACTGCCTCCAACGTCCACGTCCATGTCCGGCGTGACCGCCCGTTCGGGAGTTCTGGGCACGGTTGTGGCCCTCGTTGTCGGAGCAGGAGTTGCCCTAGGAGCAGCTTGCGGAGCTGGTCGAGGTGTAGGAGGCTGAGGGGTAGTGACTGGCTGGGGTGCGGGACTGGCTTGCGGCGCAGGTGTTGACGCAGGTACAGGATCTGCTGAAGGCCGTTGCACGGCTGGCGTCGAAGAGGAGGAGGCCAAGGCATGTTCTGGCAGAGGAACTTTGTGCACGACTTGAGCAGATGTCGCAGGAAGTGTTTCAGGTGGAGGAGGGAGCGGTCGTTTCCGCCATTCTTCGTCTAGTGTGCGCTGTCAACCAATTAGTTTAACGGACGCAAAATACGTGCACGACGCGTACCTTCAACTGAGCTGCGTCGCGCGATATCTGACTTGTCTCCTCATTGTAGAAAAGCGCGTTCAAGAAGACCAGGTTGAGATCTTCGTACGCCTGGAGGGGATCCTTATATGTGTTCTTGGCGAGAGCCTCTTTTACTCCATTCAGAGCCCTCGGATTGGGAATGAGCTGAAGAAGCGGTTACTATCAATGACTTAAGTCTACGTAAGGTGAGCATTACCCCCGACCTCGTAGTATTCTGCCCAGTCATTCTTGTTCACCAAGTTAAGGAACATGTCCGCAAGCCGACGCCTCCGTCCGCGCGGCGCACTTGCTGTTGAATCGAGCAAGAGCTGCAGGATGCCCTCAATCTCCGCCTTATGTTCCGGAGTAATTGCCATGTTGTCGATATGTCCGTTCTCTGTCGTGGAGAAATGAGAACGGAGGTGAGAGGTAGGGGGAGGAGGCAAGCTTGCCGACACAAGCGCCGGAACCTCTTCCGCTCTCCATCCTCGCGCGTCCTCCGCATCGCTCTTTGCTATCTCTGTCCCTTGCCTCGCCGCCCACCTAGTGAACCAGCATGCTAGCATTTTGTATATCCCTGATGAAATCAGCTACGGTCTCAAGGGTGTCCTAGCTATTCTCACGTTAGGCTGCTATCGCTCAAGGGACTGCGACTCGGACATCACAGACCTTGAAGAGCATGTGCTGGCCAATGCATACTGGGCAGTCATATCATTTCAGGTGGGAGGCTTCAACCCGCCCGATGTCACTTGACTCAGCTCTCTCATCGATACATAGGCTGAGAATGTGAGCCCTACCGTGGCATCCCACTTCCTCGACCCCAACGATGGCACCGTCCTACACCGAGACTCAGATCCCCTTCACCGTTCCTGGCGTCGACAAACCATGCTTCACATACTGCAAGATCTTTGGTGATCTGAAGACGACGAAGAAACGCCCGCTTGTCGCGGTGCATGGTGGTCCCGGGTTCAGCCACGACTACCTGTTGCCCATCGCCGATCTCGCAGACGACGGCGAGACCGCTGTCGTCTTCTACGACCAGTTTGGCGGTGGTAGGTCCACGCATTTGCCCGAAAAGAACGGCGACACGAGCTTCTGGGTCGAGGAGCTGTTCTTGACAGAGTTCGACAATGTCGTTCGCCATCTTGGCATCCAGGACGGCTACAGCGTCCTTGGGCACTCGTGGGGAGGAATGTTGATGGGTCGCTGGGCCAGTCGTCAGCCGAAGGGGCTGCACCGTCTCGCTATCGCGGACAGCCCTGCGAGCATGGATCTCTGGGTGGAAGCGGCGAACTACCTGCTAGCACAGCTGCCGCAGGACATACAGGTACGTGGTGTGCTCAGCTTTCGTGTAATCAGGGCTCTCATAGCCGTATACAACGATAGGATAAGCTCAAGAAGCACGAGGATGCAGGGACGACAGATTCACAGGAGTACAAGGACGCGATGTCACTCTTCTACGACCGTCATGTCGTTCGCGTCAAGCCGATGCCCGAGATAGTCGCTGCTGGCTTCCAAATGATGGACGAGGATCCTACGGTCTACTTCACCATGTAAGCCTTTCTGGTTACCGCGACTCTCGTGGTTAAACTAGTTCACGCACCCAGGAACGGCCCCTCCGAGTTCCATATCACCGGACCGCTGAAGGAGTGGACCATGGTCGATGACGCACGCAAGATTGCCGTTCCGACTCTGCTTATCAACGGATTTTACGACGAGGCGCGCGACAGCGTCGTCGCACCGTGGTTTCAACGCATTCCCAAGTCTCGCTGGATTACTTTCCCGAATTCCAGCCATATGCCGCACATCGAGGAGACGGAGAAGTATTTGGAGGTCATTCGGGAGTTCTTCTATGGACCGTTTTCGGAGTAGATTCCAGGACGGACGAAGTGCAGAGCTCGGTCCGCGTAGACAATCGAAACGCGCGCGAAAGCTCTTCCTCCTTCACAGTCTCGACACGTTTATTGACTCCTCGAGAATTTCCAGAATCCTATGTACGATACCCGCGACGCCAAGAGTCCGTGTTCCGTTGCTGCTCCTCTCTGCGAAGTTCACTCGAGAAATTCGGCGACGAACTTCATATACGCCTCGCGTTCCTCCCAGTACGGCATGTGGCTGCTGTCGGGGAAGGTGTACCACCGTACCTTGGGGATGTGCCAAAACAAGGGTGCAACGACCTCGTCCGTCGCTTCGTCGTGCCGTCCATTCAGCACCAAGGTTGGTACATTGATCTTGTGCAACTCCTTGATGATGTCCCAGTTCTTAAGCGAACCGGTGATGTTGAACTCGGATGGACCCAGCCTGGTTGCACGCCGATAAGTCACCGGACGCGTGAAGCCCGTCAAAAGACCGATACGTACATGGTGTGGTATACCGTCGGATCCTTCTCGTACAGTTCGAGGACATGCAAGAACTCGGCGGGCCAGGGATCGACGCGCAGGACGTACGCCTTGAAGAACTCCGCGATCGCGGCCTGGTACTCTGGATCCTCGGTTGTGCCATTCTTATCATGTTTCTCGACGGCATCCTGTATGGCTCGTTCAGCGCCCACAGCATCCTTGGTTGGATGTAATAGGGATAGATCCGCACCTGGATCTCCTTCGGGAGCTTGGCAAGTAGCTTGCGAGCCGACTCGGCCCACGTCTTCATGTTAGCGAGCGAGTCGGTGAGCACGAGCCTGCGGAGGCCCTTGGGGTGCTTCGTCGCGATGCGCTCGGCGAGCATGCCGCCCCAGGAGTGTCCGAGGAGATCGTATTCCACGATCCCGAGGTGTTTCAGGAGGTTGTAGAACTCGTCCTCGAAGAGCTGCTCGGACCAGAACGCCTCGTCGCCCTTCTTCTCGGGGAGGTGTGTGCTGCGCCCGCCTCCGAGTTGGTCATAGAATACGACGGGAGTGTCGTACGGCGCGCCCGCGAGGTCGACGAGCGGGAGCAGGTAGTCGTGTGCGAAGCCAGGCCCGCCGTGCAGTGTCACGAGCGGGAGCTTCTTGCTCGCCTTGAGGTCGCCGACGACCTTGTACCATGTCGCGCACGGCTTATCGACGCCAGGGACGCGGAACGGTGCTTCGCCTTCGGTCACCGGAGGAGCCATCTTGCACTTGAGGGTGTGTGGCGTGCAGGCTTGCGCAGCGACGCGGTGGATATATAGCCGCTGCTCCGTGTCGGAAGCGCACCGCCCGAGGAGGGTGCACATGCTGATCTATGGGCGGGCGAGTATCAGCAAATCTCGCGACTCGGAAGCTTCTGGTCTGCCCGCAGGCCTCATGCGAGGCCACAAGCACATCCTCCCGCCAAGGATGATCTGATCGCGCTGCTGAAACAAGTCTGTGGACGCGAACCGCGCTGCACGTCCCTTGACGCTGTACCCCACCCGCGATAGCGCAACCCACCGCCAATGTCGCAGGAGCATATCTTCGGAATAAATTGGGTCATCCGCCGACCATACGCAACACACACACTACATGGGAGAGTGTAATGCCCGTGGAACCGGGAGCCAAGGACCTCTGTGAAACGCGCAAAGGATAGCTCGATACATCTATTCAGACACATATATCGTTCATACGGAGCCTTGTAGCGAGCATGTATAGCCTCTACGCGCTGTAGACCATATTGTTGGACGCGAGCATGTATTCGGTATGGCCGTCAGGCTACGGCCCGCGCGTCAGAATCACGTTTCAGTCGAGGGCAGAGATGTGAAGAGCGTACCGGGCAGTAGAGCTCGGTCTGCACGACAGTCAGCCAAATATCCTGGCCGTCATACGATGAGCCTATGTCAAGCATAGGTAGGGTTGAGGGAGGAGGGGTACCCATGGGCGGGAGACCGTCTGCGTAGATCCAGTATTCAGCATCAGCCTCGTCTGAGAATAAGTGGTATTTACCAGGGAAATTGTCGACAGTGTACCTCCCGTAGTAATAGACGTAGTCGGTGAAGCCTTGGGTAGTGTTCATGCTGGCGGCCGTGGGTTCGTTATCGAGGAGATAAACATCGAAGGATGTGTATCCCGCCTGGCACCAGTTGATCAAATTGTACTGGAAGGCGTAGGAGTTGCCGGGGCTGACGACGGTGCCATCCGTGGGAGAGGCGATAGTGCCGTCGCGTACGGTGACGCGCTTCTCGAGGGGCGTCGCCGCCGCCGAAGAGGCGAGAAACGCGACGAGTGCGGTGAAGATGGCGGTGAAAATCATATTGTACACTTGGGGGTTTCGAGGGCTGCTGCTTGCTGACGCTGAGGGACCTTTGTTCACTGCTGCTTTCCTTTATACGCTTGAGGACGTGCGCCACGGCCTCCGACGCCGCCGGCCTGCCGATGAAAATATTTAGTGGTGTAGCCTCATCCAGAGTCAACATTCTGGCGTAGCACATACCTCCTTAAACTACCGACGCAAGAGTAGCGACCACGGTGGAATGAAGAGCGTAAGACGTTGCTTGGACATGCCAAGTAGCACAGCTATCGGTCGCGCACGGCGACCAAGCCTGTCCTGGAGAGCTTTGAGGACGTTAGTCAGCTATCCGTAATTGCATGCCTCAGGCTAGACAGGTTTCTCCGCGCCACGGAGCGTCGTCGCCGCCGTACAAGGCTCCATGTCGCGACTTGCGTCGCAAGCATGAAACGGCGGGATGGCGACCCTGCGGTCACGAGCGTTGCGCCTCTCGATAGAGTGTAAAGTTTCGAGCGCAGTAGGATTGAAGACGCCGTCGGTCCGGGTATGCTGCTTTGGCGGTACTCTTGTCAGCCTGATAGAGCCAGGGCGACACGACCTTCAGGCATGGATAGGCCACGTACCCGAGCCTTGCACCAGGCACCGCGACTGGAACACTGTGCAGGCTTGCCTGGATGCCCATTATTTCTGGAGGTGATGCCCGGCCAGGGTGGCAAGCGGCAGTGAGGCGGCTGAAGGCTGACCATACGGACGCCGTAAGAATGACGTCAAGTTGACAATCAAGCAATCGGCCATGTATACCTGTGTGCTGGGCCAGGCGCAGTCAGAGAACAGCGAAAGGATTCCAGGATGAGACGCCGTTAGGCAGCAGGCAACGTTCGTCACATACGCGAGTCCCAAGGTCAAGCCGTTACGGCAAGCCTTCGATTGTAAGGTTCAAAACACCTCCTGCAACATACCGCTAGAGTTCAGTGACTTCAATTTCGTGCGAAATTTGACGCGGGAGAACTTTCATATCCGTTTGCATGGAAGTGAAGTGCGCAGAGACCACGAAGGGGGACGCAACATGCGAGCCTAGTTCATGAGCAGAGTTCAGTACCGCACCGCCACATCCACCTGCGTGCGAACTACGTACGGAAGTGAATGAGGCGCCACGGAGAGTTCTGCACCAATGACTGAGGGCGAGGGCGGGTGCCTTGGGGTCATCCCTGGCCGTTTCCGTCCCCAGCGCAGGCCGCGCTCCCCGCAGGGCTGTCAGTCAAGGCGTTTGAGACAGCCCGCTTCGGCCACGTTTCTGCGCGCGTATCATGCCGCACACACGATGCGCGGACCTGCCAACGCGCGCCGTACCCACGTCAGGGGGGACTAGAAGAGCTGAGAAGAGCAGGCCTTAGGGCGCCGAGCCACTGATTCTGTGCGATATGGCGAACGGCGGTGGTGATCAGCGTGCGGCGACGGACATGGTGTCTCGACACCAAGAGAGAGTGGCGTTCTGGTTCTAGGAATGGAAAATTGAGTGTTGTCGCGGTGTAAGAATAGGCAGTATGTTTGAGAGCTTACCACTCATCGTCAGCGGAAGCCCGGCGCTTCGATAGGCTTTCTTCCTCGATGTGAAAGACCGGCGATAAGTGCGCTTCGGGGAATCTTACTGATCCGAGTCTGTCGATGAGCGGCCTCAGCTTCCCCTTAAATTGTAATAATGCGGAAAGACCGGCAGGGGTCGGAAAGGCGCGAAGACGGCGAGGACCTGACGCGAAGGGCCTGGAGCGCTGGCAGTACCGTTGCTGAATTGACAGTTCGACAGCTGGACGCACGCGTACAGCACTTCGACGATAGCACAGGCCGTTGAGATTCGGCAGCTCAGGAACTCAAGTTACGGCACTGGCAAGCACATTGCGGCTTGACCAGATGGCGACGAGCATGCGTGAGAGCAACCTGGCCAACCATCAAGCTGAGTTTAGTGACTGAGCGAATCGCAGGGGGACGGATCGCACCAATGGCACCAATGGCCCCTTCGAATTGTAAGATCAAACAGGAAGCTTGGTACTGCCCCCGGAGCAATCCGCCGTACATTATCCTTCGAAAGCCCAGAGCACGGCTCCACCGCGCCTAGTAGAGTGGATTGTCGCGCTGAGGACATACAGTCAGTGGAGCCAGGATGTGCATTGGCGATTAAGGGGCAGACCTGTGCTCTCATCGCAAGCCCTGCCCCAGGCCAGACCACACTATGATCGGGCTCGTCTTCGTTCTCGTCGTCGTCGGACCAATCGCCGTGGGCAGCCCATGCGCAAAGCATGCCGCGCACGGCAGAGTGCGACGGCGAGAAGCTGAGGGCGCGATGGGTTCCCAGGCAGTCGCAGCCCACGTTCCACGGGCGGCCAGTCTCGAACGGAAGGAAAGACGAGTGTCGCCCAGGATGGGGACTCGACCCTGGATTGCGCGCACGGTAGGGCGCATTGCTGCACATGGTAAACGGATGCATCCTCTGTCAGTCACGTCAGGAAGCTGTCCATCGGGCGCCGAGTGTGCAGCAGCGGCATCTAGGCATCCCTGGAAGCATCGGAGGTCGACGGGCGACAAGGCAGGATAGAGGTGCTAACTGCCCTAATTCTGCTGCTGTAGATGGCAATGCGATATTGCGAGGAAATGATCAGTTGCGGTGGGTGTATAAAGAGCAAGACTCGAGGTAGGACAGTCTGCAGCAAGCAACTCAGCCTTCACTCAACAGACACTCCACTTCAAACTCACCTGCAAGCCCACTGAAGATGCAGTTCATCGCCGCCATTCTCCCTCTCTTCGCCGCCCTTGCCCCCACGTTCAGCGCACCAGTGACCCCCGCCCCCATCATGGGCAGCATCGCAGCGCCGACCTCGGACGTCATTGTCAGCCCCGGCTCCTCCATCCCGTTCAAGTTCAACGTCGTGAACTGGTGCGAGGAGGGCTACAACAACTTCAAAGTCTTCCTCACGGAGACCGAGCCGACCATCGACGACGTCGACAGCGAGGGAAACATCTCTACTGCGCTCGTTAGCTTCGGCGAGTTCACTATTGCGAACTTTGGTTAGTGATCGTCCGAACCGAGGGTGAAGGTGACTTACGATCTCTCGCGCAGGCCTGCCGGCGTCCGGCACCCCGCCGCCCAGCTCTCTCATCGTGCCCGTCTCCGCGGCTTCGGGACCGGCATTCCTGACCGTTGTCGAACCGTTCTCTAGCTGTCCTGTGAGTCCGCGCGCCCGACATAGAATTGTGGAGTAGCTCACCTTCTGTCAGGGTGGCGTCACTGGGGAGATCGGCCTCACCTCCGTGCCAATCACCATGCAGTAAAGGCGTCAGAACGTCCAGCAAAGCGCTTCATAGACTTTAGAGCGTAGAACTCTGAAACAAAGGACGTGGTGTATGACCCTCGGACTTCCTCTCCTCTCCATGCGTTCTGGGTAGTGGTTGGACTCTTCCGCAGGACACTTGCATAGACTAGAGTCTTACCGTAGTCACTACTCTTTCTTCCTTGCCCGTAATACAGCCTGAAGTCGTCGAGTTTCCCAAGTGTTTTCAGGCTCGATTCGCACGCATCGCAGAACGCAAGCATATCGGATGGTGGGCTGTAATGCAACCGAACGCCCGCAGATCCCGCTCATGGAGGCTGTCAACTGAGCACATGGGTCAGAGAAAACGGACATAAGGGCTGTCAGGAAGCGAGTTCGCCGTAAGGCTTAGGCTTACTCAGATAACGGAGAAGTGGGTGCTTTGAATAGGCCAGGGTCGGATCGTCGCTCGCTTTCGAACGACAGATCAACCCAGGGTAGTTTACACCTTCACATTATTTACGTATGGCATGGATTTTGCATAGTACGGAGGACATATAGGCCGGAAGACGAGAACTAGCTGCAGGTGGTGATGGTAAAAAGACAACATTGACGGGCGCTCGGCTGAGGCTTCGTGGCGTGAGGCGACCCCGAGAGCTGCCCCGCGTGCAGTGTCAAGGGTCCTACCACCATAGACAGTCCTGGACTCCTGGGATATGCGGGCATTTGAGTTACCTTCGAGAACCATTCACGGACAAGGTCAATGAGAGACTGGTTTAGAGTATATTCGCACGCCCTGTACGAAAAATCGAAGATTGGACCAGAGTCCATACGGCAAACCACACCGAATGCATGACAAAAATTGACCAAAACAAAATGGACAACCGAGGCGATAGCTGCCACCTCGTGCTATGGAACAGGAAATCGGACAGAGTGTATAGTTGAATGGCAGCGGAAACGCGTTTAGAGGGCATCGAAACAGCGTAGCATCCTACTAGCGTGCAATTTCGGCGCCGCTCAGCATACGGTCATGCGCTGAAGTGCGTATGGAAACATGATACCCACAACGCGTGCTGCCTGAAATTCCCATGTGCTTGTCATTAGTAGCACGTCTCGATCCGATACCTTGTAACAACCTAGTGGTGAGAGCTCGGCATCCTGTCAGCAGCGTCTGACATTTAAGGAGTCCAAGTAAGCGATGACTTACTTTTACAGAGGTGCAGGCAACTAGACAGGCTATAGGTGTGCTATAACGGCAGCGGCTGGATGATTGGTAGCGAGTGGCAACCGATAGCGGTTTAGCATACCAGTCTCACCTCGGCAGGCCGCCGAGTCGTTACGCGTCCCTACCAAAATTACATTAGCTGGGCGACACACGTTGTGCTTGAACGTGGTCACCTGCATCAGCTCTCGCACGCTGCGTGGCATACTTCTGCAACGAGGCGTCGCTGTCGCACAAAGCGAAAACGGAACCGATAACTGTCGTGTTCGCCGCGAAGATGTCATATTCAGGATTTTGTAAAGCGTGTGCGGTAGCGAGCTGCGGGTGCAGATCAAGGATCCACTCTCGGTCGGCGGTGCTAGAAGGGATAGCCAAGTATCCATCAGCCGTTCTTCGAGGGCGTCGAGACGATAAAAGGCTCAGTGCCTGCACCGGTCAGACCAGCGACCAGCCTTCGAAGCCCTCTCTACACTCACCTACGCAAGCATGAAGTTCTTCGCCGCCGTCCTCCCGCTATTCGCCATTGCGTCGGCCTCGGTCGCGGCCCAGAAACCGCCCAAGAGCCCCTACATGGGTACTATCGCGGCACCCGCACGCAGTACCGTCATCAGTCAGGGCGTGCCTTTCGCCTTCCAGTACAACGTCAGCAACTGGTGCAACGAGGCCTACAACAGGTTCAGGGTCTTCGCCACCGAGGGCGACCCGAGCTACGACGACGTCACCTCCGACGGCTACCTCCCGTACGCCATCTACGACTTTGGCGAGTACTTCGTTGCCAACTACGGTCAGTGTTCCAGAGAGCGCGTACGTTTCTCGGCTTATGCGGTGCGTGAAGGCTTGCCCCAGGTCGGCATTCCGCCTCCGAGCAGCCTGACGCTGCCTGACATCGGTTACACCGGCCCCGGTCACTTGAGTGTCGTACAGATCTTTACAGACTGCCCGGTTAGTGATCTGATCTGAGCTGCAAGTTTGAATCCGGCTGACCTCTGATTAGGGACACGTTCCTGAGGAACTTGGTGTTACTTCCATCCCAGTGGCCATTGAGTAGAAGGGAGAGCACAAAAAAGAGGCTACTGAGAGCCGAGATCCCGTGTGAGCTGCGCCTAGGGCAGCTTCCAGCTTTACTTTGATCTTCATGTTGTAGTCGCGGAGCGCTCTTTCAGCTTGGGCTTCACTTTTTGAGATGCATTGCAGAGAAGTCACGAAAGGTCGCTGTGCTAGCATTAATGCACTGTATGAGTCGCGGACAGCAAGATGGTTCGTTGGCTCGAAACAGAGGGACCGAATCCGAACGATGGCGGAGGAAGAACAACGTCTGTGGGCGTCTGCCAGAGGCTTCGTGGCGTTGAGACCCCAAGCTTAACATCACGTGAGGTGTTCCGGGTCTCGACACGCGAGCTGACGCGCCTGAGACGCGCCAATCCTAGCTCTCGACCTCCACTCTCGCGTTCCTACAGATCCAGAGCAGACTACCTCTTACCCTGCACTTTCACTAGTTCAGAAAAATGAAGGTTACTATCAAGAACTGGCATGCAATCGCACAGTGGCGGTGGGACATCGGCTCGAACGAAGTGGACGACGAGGGCGACGTCTGTGGTATCTGCCGCGTGCCATACGAGGGATGCTGTCCATCATGCAAGATGCCTGGAGATGACTGTCCTCTCAGTACGCATCTGACTTTGCCTCTGTCTCGACTCTACTGATGAGCCGTGGCAGTCTGGGGCGAATGCAGCCATGTCTTCCATATGCACTGCTTGTTGAAGTGGCTCGGGACTGCGGCCTCGAAGCAGCAGTGTCCTATGGACCGAAGACCTTGGGGTACGCACACGTCTTATTTCGCATTTCGCACCTGACCTTACTCTGTTTAGTGACCGCGGAAAGGAAAGTCGACGCGGGCCAAACAGCCTCGACTGTACGATAGCCGACGACCACCATATACCCTCGTTCACGCCTTCTGTGTAGCAATAGCATTCGGATTGTAATACAACATTTGCACTGAGTATTCGGCACAGGGCGAGTCTGCGCTCTGGCTTACTCGCTTTTCCCTTTGTCATGACAGGTGTTGGGGCAAGCTGGTCGGACATGATAATCCCGGCGACTTCAACACTGGGTCTTCTACGCTGGATATGATCCTCGTTGGTTGTAGCATGTTCTCTTTGATGAAACGGCCGTCTATGACCAGCAGATCGCTCAGCATATGTCATACGAGAGAGCGGTGGACGACGTACTCGGAGCATCATTTTCTGTCGCCCTCCATACCGCTTCCTCCAGATCTTTTGCAACGCCGCTGATGACATGCCGCTTTACAAGCCGCTCCTTCGCCTCCTCCTCGCTGATACCCACCCACCACCTCTCGTCCAGCAGTTGTGCGGCTTCAACCCATGGCTCGATACCGAGGAACGTGTACAGCCCCTCAATAATGACGATCCTATGTTTTGGATGTATGGCGACTGCGCGTGGTGCAGGGTCTTTGAGCTCATGGGAGAACGAGGGGGCGTAGATGACGGCCTCTTGCCCTCCAGCCGCGGCGGCGAGCGTGTTCAGCGGCACTCGAAGCTCCCTGACGAACTCGACGTAGGATTGGCCGTCGAAGGTCCAGTGCGCCCCGCGCCTGTCATGCGCGAGCTTCGCATCCGGGAACTGGTCGAGCTGCGCCCGCGTGAGGTGCCAGCCGTCCAGGCCTACGAGGATCGCGGCACCCTCGTCCGGAGTGCCGCTGAGCAGCGCGTTCGTGTGGTCGACAAGCATCTGTGCGAGTGTGGATTTGCCCGACGCGGGAACTCCGGCGATTCCTACGATAAGTCGGTGCGTGGCTGGGATCCTGGACGTCGTGTGCAGCCATCGCCGCTCTTGAGTTAGCGTGAGGCGAGGCGAGGCGGGCGGAGAGTCACGAACGTCGCAAAGCGCGTCACGAGGAAGTCGGCGAGGTCGGAGGCGATCTGGTCCATTGCGGCGATGCGAAAAGAGTCGTCGTCGACAAGGGAGACGGTGAAGGACGATGGTCGATGCTGGCTGGAGGATAGGCTCGCTACGTGGTAATGCTTAATGAGCGTCAGCGGGCCAAGCGCGCCGCCTCGCAGGGCAGCACAGGCAGCTGCGGCTCTCAATCCAGACTGTCTCTGTCTTGCCTCTCACCTTCATCCTGGCCTCTCTCTGACAACGGACAACGACCTGCCTGACCTGCTGAAACATCTGCTCAGTCTATCCCTCGCCATTGCCTCGTTCCTTCTCCTGACGATGGCCTCCTCCGGCGAGCATGCTGGAAAGACCCTGAAGCGAGCAGACCCATCTACGATACAGGACAAGTTCCTCGTAGGCTATCAGGGATGGTTTACCTGTCCGGGCGACGGGAAACCGCTGGATCCACACCATCATGGCTGGCTGCATTGGTTCACCTACCCCATCCCTGACGGTGGACGGCCCAATACCGATCTCTGGCCAGATACCTCCGAGTACTCCCCCTCAGAGCTTTTTCCGGCTCCCGGCCTCAAGTACGCAAACGGGGAGCAAGCCTTTCTCTTCTCGTCCCGCAATGCGCGCACCGTCGAGCGCCACTTCCACTGGATGGCCCGCCACGGCGTGGATGGCGCGTTCCTGCAGCGCTTCCTCGGCCAATGCGACATCGAACAGGGTAACCAAGCCATCCGCGACCAGCGCGACGAGGTCGGCGAACTCGTACGCCGCGCTGCGGAGAAGGAGGGCCGCGTTTATGCCATCATGTACGTTCTGCCCCTCCCTTGCGCGCACATGCACCAACACATCCCCGCAGGTACGACATCTCCGGTGTCGCGCCGGACCGCATTCAGCGCGTCATAGAGAAAGACTGGATCCATCTTCTCCGAGAGCAGCGCGCGCTCGACAGCCCGGCATACCTCAAGGAGAAGGGCAAGCCTGTCGTTACCCTTTGGGGCTTCGGCATGAGTGACCAGAATCACGACCCTGCGACTGTGCGGGCGGTGACAGACTTCCTCCGGAATAACACGCCCGGAGGCGTGTACATCATGGGCGGCGGGCCTGCTCACTGGCGCACCTCCACCAGCGATGCGGATCGCAACCCCGAGTTCGTCAATGTATGGCTAGAGTGCTTCGACGCGATATCCCCATGGACCATTGGCAGGTATGGCGATCCAGACGGCGCAGACTGGTTTGCGGAGCACAACATCAAAGGGGATGTCGAGCTAATCAACAAGCGCAACGAGGAGTTTGACCAGGGCGTTCCGAACCGGAGGCACATCGATTACATTCCCGTAATCTTGCCAGGAGGCTCGGTCAGTGCCTCGTGGCGGGCTCATGTGTGGCGCACACTGAATGTCTCGATTAGGGATTCAATTTGTCCGAAGGCAAATGGAGCTGGAACGGCATCAAGCGTCTTGGCGGTCGCTTCCTCTGGAGGCAAATGTGGAATGTGAAGCGACTGGGTGTGCGCACCGTGTACGGTGCAATGTGGGACGAGTGAGTCCGCTTCTGGCACTCCGCCGCTCATGTTGCTGAAGCAACGGCAAGATACGACGAGGGAACTGCGTTCATGCCTGTTGTGTCCAAGAAGAGACAAGTACCGGTGCATGACAAGTACAACTTTATGGCGCTCGACGAAGATGGTTTCGACCTTCCTCCAGACTGGTACATGCGCATCGCAGGTTTCATTGCTGAAGGCTTGCGCGGCGAACGCATGGTGCACGAGACCTTCCCGTCGAAGGAACTCGATGACTACTGGTCGACGCGGCCCCGCTACGAAGAGAAGGCGGATCCGTCGGGTTCCGGAGAGAAGAGCCAAACGTGGGAGGAATGGCAGAAGCTTACGGGTGAGAAGGGCGGCGCGGACGAGCCTCCACCGCCTCCCTACACTCTCGAAGCGGACGAGCCCGCGGCTGCGCCCCAGCAGGCTGTCGCAGGCCCCTCAACGTCAGGACCGCCCCCGATCGCGCCTCGACCAGCCGAGCCTGCGCAGTCGATGTCTCCTCCGCCGATGGGCCCTCGGCCTGAGGCTGCTGCCGCTGTCGGTGCTGCTGTCGGCGTCGTCGGCGCATTGAACGCATCGCCGCATCGCTCGCCCGACCGACCGCCCGTGCCTCTGGCTTCGCGTCCGTCGATGTCACGTCCATCGGGCGCGGGACCGTCTGGCAGCGCTCCGCCACCTGTACCAGCGACCTCACGCCCTCAGCCGCCGCCCCTTGCGCCGCGACCATCTCTTGACGTTGGAGGTCTCACGAATGATTTCAACCGCGCCAGCATATCTTCACCGACATCTGCACGGATGGACGCACCGCCACAGCACTCTGGGCGGCCGCCCTCGCATCCGTCGTCCCGTCCGACGTCCCCGCCAGGGCGCCCCGGTTCGTGTGCCAACGCGCCGTTCCCGGGGTACACTCCGACGACGCTGCACCCGCCGCAGACGCAGTCGCCGCACCCGCAACCTCCGCACATACAGACGTCACACACCCCTCCCGGCGAGCCAGTACGCCAAGACTCAGACTCGTCGACCAAGTTCCCTGAGCCGTCCGCACCGTCGCCTTCGCCGGGGCCGTGGTCGCAGACGGCGTGGCCTCCGCCGGAATGGGGCGCCCCAGCTGCGCCGCACGCCCCAACATCGCCGACGCTAAACGTCCCGTATACCCCTTACCAGAGCCACCGCCCGCGCCCGCACAGCCCACAACCGCCGCACGCGCACGGCCAGCACCAACAGCACCAGCCGCACCAATCGCACGGGGGCTACGGGCCACCATATCCCACGACGTCGACGCCGCCGCTCCCTCCGCGCCCGTCCTCAGCGTACGGTGCACAGAATGCGGAGCCCGGCTTCGCGTTCCCGCAGGCGCAGACGGGCTACCCCGGCGACTCGTACGGCGGCGACGCGTATGGGCCGCCGCAGCCGCAGCCGTACGGTGCGCCCGCGCCGTACGGCGGGCAGCAGCCGCAGTATGGGTACGCGCCGTACGGACAGCAGCAGGGCTACGGTGAGCGCGTTCTCTGACTGTGCGGGCGCGACGCTCAAGCTACGCGCAGGAGGCTACCCGCCGAGCACCTACGGCCCGCCGACGTCCCCGCCCGGCACCGCCCCCAACTTCCCCCCGCCGCCGCAGCGTCCGGGCGGCTGGTCGAGCTACCCCGGCCAGCAGCCCCAGCAGCAGCGGCCGCCGGGCAGCCCCGCGGGCGGCCTCACGGGCATGCTCCCCGGCGGGCGCATTGGGAGCCTCGCGCAAAGTGAGCGCTCCTCCTCCTCCTGCGGTTGCAGCGTGCAGTGACGCAGAGCTGACGAACGCGCGCGAACACTAGCGGGGCTCGCGACGGGCGAGAAGCTGTTCAGCAAGTTCACGAAGCGCAGCTGAGGCGCCGGCGCGCGCGCGCGTGCGAGGAGAGGGGCGCGGGTGCGCGGGGCGTGCGCCCCTGTGCTGGTGATCCCCGGGTCGTTATGATCTGTGCTTCGTGATGGGCTCTGCAGGCGTGCGCCCGGACGGTGTGTCGTGTACGCCTGGACGCTATTTATCCACCGCTTTGGGACGCGCGCGCATAGGGGATCGACGTTCATTCCGGCGAAACGCTGAACTGTAAGTACTGGGCTGACACAGGCTAGACAGGTCATTATGAGAAGCAGAAAGATAGCGATAGTGGCTACAGGCGCGAATAAAAGAGCAAAACCGGCGCAGGAAAGAGCAAAATACAGCGGTCATGAAGAGCGTACATATCGAGTCGTGAAGGCATGTAAGACGTGTCTAAATCGTAAGCAGTCCGCCGCCATCTATCCGAGCCCCGCCCGCGCGCCCCTCTAGATGATGAGCATCCGCGCGCCCATCGCGCCGCCGAGGCCCTCGGGCTCGAGGAGCGCAGGGCCGGGCAGGCGGCCGGTCCACCCGCTCGGGTGGTACAGCCGCGCGCCCGCGCGCGCGTCGTAGCGCACGAAGCTGTCGCGCTCCTCGAGCGCGCCGTGCGGCGCGACGGGCGGCAGCGGCACCGGCGTCGCCTTCGCGTACGGCGTCAGGTCGAACGCGCGCAGGCTCTCCGGCACCCAGCGCGACGGCGACGGCGCGCGTCGTCGCCGTTTCGGGCGCGGCGCGTCCGCGGTGGAGGTGGATGACGAGGCGGCGGTCGAGGGCGTGGTGGGCGCGTCGGGCGTGCTCGTGCGCCGCTTGCGCCCGCGCGGCATCGGTGCGCTGGGCCCCGCGGACGCGGACGACGAGGGCGCGGCGGATGGTGCTTGCTCGGGCGCGTTGCTGCCCTCTGAGGTGCCGGCCATAGTCGACTCTGACGCCGACGGGGCCTCCGTTGCTGGGACGCAGCGGCGCTGGTGGCGACGCAGGTTTGACCCGACGCTGAAGCGGCGGTTGCAGTTCGTGCACTCGTAGGCTAAAGCTAGGGTCAGCAAGCACGCGCACGAAGGTGTCTGGGACGCACCTCTCTCGCCAGTGTGGACCAGGAGATGCTAGAGCGAAAGAGTCAGCAAAATGACGGGGTGCCACCGATGCAGGCTTGCCTTTTTCAGGGTGCTGGGGCTGGGCGCGTCGTCAGTCGGGGCGCGGCGCGCGGGTGTGGAGCGTACGCACCGGTCAAAGGACTTGTGGCACATGATGCACGCGTGCCGCTTCTTCGGGCGCGTCGCCTTGGTCTCGTCGTCGTGCTCGCTCGAGCTCGGGCTCGAGGAGCGGCGCGGCTCGTCTGGCGCGGACAGCGCCGGCAGCACCGGCTGGGGCTGCTGCGCGGGAAGCGCAGCGTGCGGGTCGAACGGCTGTGCGTCTGCCGGGGCCTCGAAGCGCGGTGCGGGTGGGATGGCCATGGAGGACGCTGGGTAGTAGGACGCGGGGTGCGCGCTGTAGAGGTGGAGAGCGTAGGGCAGAGGCTGCGAGTGCGCCGAGGTCGCTGTTGGTGGTGCAGCCAGTGGGAGCTGCACAGGGCCTTTATAGAGAGGATGGCATTGCGGCGGATGATGGAGGGCGAGGCTGGAGGCGAAGAGCGACGGAGGGGCCCAGACGGATGGGGCAGTCGTGCTGCCGGGCGGGGGCGGGCTGGCGGGCGCTGTGCCGGTGGCGCCGCGCTCGCTGGGAGGCGTGCTCAGGCCGGCCGCTCGCCCGCTGGGGTCAATGCCAGTCCGAGTCCTGCGAGTGGACCCTTGGGCGGCTGCTGCGTGCGCGGCGGAGGATCCGTCCACGCAGCGGCCGCCGCGACTGCCCCCGGCGGCTGCGTACCCTGCCTGCGTGTGGCTCGCCATCTCGTGTCTGTGCGTGCTGCGGGCGCCGAATCGGGCGCGCGGTGGAGAGGGAGAGCTGGAGGAGACCAGGGGCCGGCACCGCGGGTGCGGACGAGCTGGACAAGTTATATGCTGGCTGGCAGCGCAAGACGTCGCGAAAGTTTGGGTTGCGAGGGCGGGCAACCTTACGTGGGCAGGGACAGGGAAGACCCCCTCGACTGAGTCATGGCCTGGATCGTGGCACGCCCTGCCTACGTTCGAAAGCTAATGTCGCCCCGGCCTTCTCCCTGCGCAGCGCGAGCGATGCAGCTGCCTTCCCCGTCGCCCAGCCCCCGCGCCACCTGCGGCCACAGACCTGGCTGCCGTCGCCCGCCCGCCGCACAGGCCAGCGGCGCGCGCCAGCGCAGGCGTGGCCAGGAGACAGGACGGCCCCGGCGGCTGCGCGGCGCAGGGAGTGTGGGCCAGTTGCCATACGCGCGGGCGACGATCCTCCAGATGAGCCGGCCCGGATGGCGCACCCCCGCCACGTCGCGTTATCGCGCGCCCGATCGTGTCTGCGCGGGCCAAGCCCGCCTGCGCACGGCCCAACGCGGCAGCACAGGCCCACCCGCCAGGCCGCGCGCGACGCAGGCTCGCGCACGGCGGCGGCGTGCCCTGCACGCCGCACAGTGCTCGCAGCGCAGGGTGTGTCCGAGACTCCCGATCGCGCCGGCGCTGGCAGAGTTCACGCGGGTGCCTTGCCTGACAGGTGGAGAGCGCTTTACGTGTACGCCGCCTTTGGCACGCAGCGTGCCCGACGACCCTCGACTTGGCGCTCACAGCTATGACGCGGTCAGCTGCGCAACGTTGTCTTGGCCTCGCCATGCGAGCCGCGTGCTGCTGAGCGCCACCACCGTCGTCAGGTCGCGACGCAGCTCCAACAAGTTGCGCACACACCTCCTCATGTATCGCAGTTCATCGACATCTTGCACTAGCCCAATCACACACCTGATCGCGCCGAAACAAATCCAGCCGCGCGGAGATCATGAACGGTGCGGTGTTTAAATGTCGGGAGTGCTAGTGCTCCCGCGACTGTTTTGGTCTAGTGCCCCGACGGTGGAATGAGCCTGGGACGGGCTGCGTCGTTCGAGGTGCGTGGTATTACGTGTCGTTCGTCGTAGAGCAGAGTTGCATAGGCAGGAACGGAGGCGATGAGCAAATGTGACTCGGGTCCCCGCCATCCATTCAGTCGTTGAGACCTGTGGAATAGACTGCGGAGGCGGCGGGGTGGCAATTCGCGGCAACATTTCTTGTAGCGCCACATCGAACTGCCCCAAGGCAGGGGCCTTTCAGCACGTCGCGCCGACACCGTACGTGCACAGCACGCTTTGACATTGTTGACCAGGTTCTTCGATCCCCTGCGCAAGCGCGAATCATCTATCGCTGCGAAATTGAACTCAATTCCATACCTGTCTGCAGACCAAGGCACGGCGCACGATGCGGCGTAGAAGGTCCTTCAAGTGACCGCCGCCGCCGGCACTCCGGCAGCGTCGCCCTGGCGCGACATGCCCGCAGTCATGACGCACCAGGGGCTTATCGCAGCCTGGTTCTGAGGCTTGAAGCTGAAGCTTGAAAGCTTGGGGCTTGAAGCTCTGCAGTGCGTGTATCTTCTCACTATCGATGCTGTCTTGTCGCGGACGAGCGAGAAAGACGATTTAACTGCAAGGGGCGTGCAGAGAACGATCTCCGTTGTCCAGACTCCAGAATTGGCCGCATATATGCGCATATATCCGAGCCGGTCACGATGCAGATATGGTTTGCACCCTGTAGTACTCACGCAGCACTGCACCGATCAATGACTATGGAACGGCACAATTGGGTGTAAGTCCGAGGGTAGTGGATGCAGAATGTACGAAGTGGAAGAGGGAGGTGGTAGTGGGGGAACATGCAGGAAAGGGCGGTGAGGAGTACGCATCAGCGGCCGCATATCTAAAGCCGGGAAACCAGGGGCGGGATCGGGGGCGGGGGCGGTGATCGCATCGGCGCCGCCGTGCGCGCCGGACACCTTTGGGCGGACGCACGACGCGCGTCGGGATGCCACGCGATGTGATACGCGCCGTGCTCGCTGAAGCGCTGATGAATGATGTACTGGTATGCGCACGAAGACACCTGAAGGCCTGATCAACGCAGCGCACTCGAAGCCTACGCCGCGTCACACAAGGCCCGCCGCCGCCGCCGCCCGCCACCGATCGCTGGCGCGTCGGCGCACGTCCGCCACAAGGCGCGCGACGTCAGCAGGGGCCCCGCACGTTCTTGCAATTTATCAGCCGGCGGACGCGCCATCGTCGCTTGCACGACCCGCTGTCACGCCGCAGCTGCAATGATCTGCGCGGCGCGTGATGCGCACGTCTTTCGCGCCGGGTTAGGGAAATTGGTTGCCTGGATGGGTGGGGTGGCGGGCCTTCGATGGGCGGTGCCTGTGGGATGTGCGAGGATTTCGGGTGACGTCACGGGGGACTACTCGGACAGACTGAGGAGGTGAATCGCGGTTTTCACAGCAACTTCAACAGAGGCGGATAGTCATACCTTGTTCGAAAATTGCTAGAATATGGGTCGGATATCATGCGATCGCGACAATGTCTGATTGTGCAGAGTTGTCAGCTTGTGAGATATCACGCAGACGTACATCACGCACCTACGTCGACTTCTCCTTCGAATGCAAAGCTTGACCTCAAAAGTCCTGCAGTATGTGGGGACGTCAGTACTGATATCGAATCTCGTGCATAAGAGCTTACCTGATCTTCAAGACAGCTGAGTACGCGCACGATTACTCGCCGAGGCTGGCCAGACCTCGTCGAACAACCCTGCGCGAACTCAGCCGTCCCCCCGTCTCTTTCGATGCGAATAGGACTGAACAAGAACGATATCTACAGAAAACTAGAGGAAGAAATTAGCGAAGATGATAGCGTAGTAGGTAGACGATCTTACCGTTTTATAGGTACGGTCGACCGCGTCGTCATCACCTCGTACCAGTGGGCAGTCAGTCGACAGAACGGGACACGCAGGTAACAACATCACGTGACCGATAACGTCCAGCAGCGACTCGTGGTCGTCACGATCCCCCTCCCCTTCAAGGGCGCATGTCATCCTCCAAATCCCCTCCGCGCCGGAGGCGGATGCGGCTGCAAGACGAGGCTGGCCAGATCTCGTCTTGCAGCCGCACCACACCCCCACGCCCCCTGACGCTACCCCAGCCTCTGTGCGTAGAGTGGTAAACAGAACAATACGAGAATGCAAAGAACAAAAAGACGAGAGGTGCTGAAAAGCAGAAAAACAAAAACAAAAAAAGTGAGCGGAGCGACGTAGAGGCGGCCCGTACGCAAAAATCAAGGACCGGATGACACAGAACCGCGAGGAGAGGTGACGTGAATGATTTCTGCGCAGAGGCACGTATACTGCATGTCTCGACGAGCTAGCCGGGCGGATCTACGAGAGCAAATTTTGCGTCAGCATTGGTCAGCTCGGCGCATGCGGCCGGAAATACCCAGCGACGAGGTCGTGACGACGGAACGGCGTGAGCGACGATCCCTGTAGCGTTCAAGCATGTTCAGTCACCACCACGCCAGATATATCGTACACACCTTGACTTCTCTCTCGCTCAGCGTCAGAAGCGGATGTGATTGCAGGGCGAAGACGGCCACGCTTCGTTCTGCAGCCACACCACGGCCTCTGACAGAATCGGGCGTCACGCGTGAGCTGTGTCTGGAGGAGGCGATGTCAGCGACGGGTACCGTGCGAAAATGCGGGGGACATACCATGTCACGGGGGAACGACGCCGGTGGGCACTATGTCGTCGAGAACACCTGCGAAAACGCGGATGAGGAACCCTATGGAGTCAGCCGTGGATAGCACACACAGAGGTCGAGCGACATGCAGCGAGGGACTGGAGGCGCAAACCATTCGTCGAGAGCAGACAGGCCGTCATCGGGTGATCACGCCTCGAGCCCCGCTTTCCGACATATCCCAGGGATTCGAGCTTGAGGAGAGCGAGCGACAAGTGCGGCAAAACCTAGATGAACGCTGTGGAGGGGGTCACCGGCGCGATGGTAGTATGGAGTCGAGCGGCGGAGGACGTACGAAGGCGTGCGCATACAACCACCAACGACCTTGAGGCTTACGACCTGTAAGCGGAGGAGGTGCTACCTCAATATCTGAAAGAAGGTCAACGAGCGTTGAAGGCGGGGAAGGCAGGTCGATGGTGACTTGACCCTCGTCGAGAGTGACTGTCATCGGCTGGCCAGGCCTCGAATCACTTTCCGACGGTACACCGGCAAAGCCTCCATCTCTTCTCCAGTTTGTAGGTAAGAGCGTCTTCGAAAAGTCTTGCGATTTGCGGTGGCTCTGGCAGCTCGAAACGATGAGTACTCGACATCGTAGTACATGGGAGCCGAGCAAAGGCAGCCGGTGAACAGAGATGTGTTACCGTCGCTGGCACTGTAGCTACCCTATAGAATGTGGCAACCTCAAGGCCCTAAGCCCGGCGTCGGCCATCATCTTGAGGTTGAAGACCCTTTCTTGACACTGCACACGCGTTTGATATCTTGACTTGCACTTGATGTCTTGAGGGAGCCACGCTGGACCAGCAGGGAGGCATTGCTGACGAGAAAATGGATAGGGGTAAAGAGAGGAGATGGAAGTCAAGAAAGAAGGTACAGATTCGCCCATGCTCTACGAGCTGCTTATATAGACGGGCGTACTTGCAGTCGAAACCCAAATGGCGGAAGACCGAGTTTGTGTATCTCAGAGCACATGCCTCGAGGGCATACACAGCCCTGTACTGTATTCGACGTCATTTCAAAGCGTCATAGTTTGAAGATGACCCAAAGACAGCATCTGGCAGTCAGCCTCCCGCTGGCCATCGAGGAGAGAGAGGACAACGTCTGTGTCCGGATTTGGCAGCCATGGGCTTGGGAATTCAACAAGGCCAAACAGCGGCCGGCAATCCGCGGCCGCCCACAAGCGTCCGCCGGAACGTGCACCTCCTCCTCCACACCCTCGTCTCCAGTCCACCGCCCACCACATCGACTGCCCAAAATGGATCTCGGAGCCAACTTCACCGCCAAGCTCGAGCCGTTCCTGCTCATGTCCAAGTCCGCCAAGGGCGCCGGGGCGGCGAAACTCATCCAGGACGCGACATCGGCACCAGGTGTCTTTGTGTTCGCAGAGCTGCTGGATCAGCCGAACATCCAGGAGGTGCGTTCCTTGGGTCGTCTTGGATGCTATGTGGTACTCACTAGGAGACGCTTAGCTCGCGAACAACGAACAACACGCTGCATTCTTCTCGCTGCTGCAGCTGTTCTCATACAAGACATACTCAGATTACCTCCGTCAGTCCTTCCTTTGAGAGCACCTTGGAGACGTCCTCACGTTCTTCTTAGAATACAAGGACTCGCTTCCCGCTCTTAATGATGCGCAAACCACGAAGCTCAAGCATCTCACCCTCGTGTCGCTGGCCCACGACCGCCGCGTACGCTCCCCCATGCTTCGCGTGGGCTCCGCTAACGCCCCGTAGATCCTTCCCTACGACCACCTTCTGAGCGTATTGCAAGTCTCAAGCATCCGCGAGCTTGAAGACCTGATCATCGATGCCATCTACCAAGACGTCATCCGGGGCAAGCTCGACCAGAAGGAGCAGCAGTTCGAGGTCGAGTACATTATGGGTCGCGACCTCGAGCCAGGCAAGGTGGAGAGTCTGCTTGCGGCGCTGCAGCACTGGTGCGTCTCCCTCACCTGCTAGCTTTCGGACGCTAACTGTGCCGCAGGGCGTCGACGACCTCCGCGGTGCTCGCGACGCTCGACGACAAGCTCGCGAAGCTCTCGAAGCAGGCCGTCCAGGAGAAGGCCGCGAAGGAGACGTACGACAAGGCGTACCAGGGCGTGCTCGGCGAGATCACCGAGAAGCAGAAGGAGGTCAAGCTCGTCAACCGCCCCGTGAACACGCTCAAGAGCGGGCCCACCGCAGCCGGCATCGCGCTCATGGAGCGCCGCAAGGAGCAGGAGCGCCTCGCCGCCGAGGAGCGCGAGCGCGAGAAGAAGGCCGCGGACGAGATGGACGTCGACGACGAGAACGGGAAGGGCAAGACACGGAGGTACGTGCGCCCGCCCCTCGTGCGCGCGCAGAGCTGACTCACGCTCAGAAGCAGTTCGCAAGGCGATGCATCCAAGTCGAGGAAGCGCAACCGCACCTAGGAGATCATTCCGCACGTCATCGTTTCTCTGCTTACTCTGCCATGCCATATGTATGATTAGCTGTATTCAACAATCGCAACTGCTCTCTGGATTCCGCAAATGAGTCGTATGCAGAGCTTGGCTGCACCGATATTGCTCCTATCGAGTAAATAGCGAGGGTAGGCCTTGACGTGTTCTGTATAGTCTAGAAAATCTACACCTCGAAGACGACATCTGCTGCCTTGAACGCAGTGTTTCCCGGCCAGACACGAATCGGCACCTCGCACTCGACCATCTCTGCCTTCACCTCCCGCCACTCCGCCTCTGCAAGCGCCTCTCCGTCCTCGCTGTCAATCTCGCTTTCCTCGTCACCATCATGGAAGTCCATCGTCGGCTCATGCGACCCCAGCAGCGCGCTGCTGAAGAAGCTGGTCCAGCTCTGGGTCTTCTGCGGCGACGCCGCCCCCGGCGAGAGCAGCACGCCGGGCCGCTCGCGCGGCGCCATGCTCTCCGTCGCGCGCCACGCCGTGCCCCACTCGCCGCGCGGGCCGTCGCGCACGAGGTGCTTGAGGCACACGCCGCCCTCGCCGCCGCGCGCGTCGGGCCCCGCGACCGCGACGAGCAGGCACAGCCGCACCTTCCATGCTAGCCCGCCCGCGCCCGCCGGCGCGCCCGGCGCGGACACAGCGACGGCGAACGCGGGGCTGGCGTCGCTCGGGATGTCGAGCGCGAACGCCGTGCGCAGCGTCGCGCCGACGAAGGACGCGTGCGCCTCTGCGTGGATGCGCCGCGTCTGCGCAGTGGCGCTCGGCGCCGGGGACGCGAGGCACGCTGGGAGCGCCTCGTGCGACTCGAGGAACGCGGACAGCTGGGGACTCGGTCAGCGTGAGCGGGGCAGCGAGGTGCGGCGGCGCGCACCTTGAGCACGCGGGCGCGGCCGGCGCGCGCGTTGAGGTTCACGACACCGAGCACGGTCTCGCCGAGGCGGTATGCGGACTTGGTGAAGGTGAGCACCGCGACCTTCACGCCGTCCTTGTGCACGTCGAACGTCACTGCGCGGGACGTCAGAAAACAGCCGCGGCGCAGGCTCAGGGGCACGCACGTCGCTTCGGGTTCCGGGTCAACATCTCGATCGACTCGCGGCACCCGGGCTCCTGCTCCTCTTCCTCGACTCCGCCGTTGGCGAACGAGAAGGGGCCGATGCTGCCGCGCCTTGGCAAGCGTGGCCCGGCGGGATCTTGCGCCGCTAAGAGGGCCAGTGCGTACGTTCGCAGATCGTTGTCCTCCTGTCCCGACGCCGATCCTGCTCCCGCGATCAGTGCGACGCCCCTTTTGCGAGCCAAGGCATGACGTACCGCCCACGGGGTGCAGCGTTGCGCCACGTACCGGTTCCTGTATGTCTGTGACGGTTGCCTTGGTGGCTTGTCGTTGCGGCCGAGACACCGCCGGCCAGCGCAAGTCGTATGGCGATGGGGAATTGGTGACTGTTAATGCGTTCAATGTGTGTCCTTGCGCATCCAGCTTCGTACATACCTGATACATAGTTATATATACGCACGGGCACTCGCATTATTCTACTGTTCGCCGAGCGGCAGACGCCCAGCACAAACTCGTATTGGAAGCGCAACGTCCGCCCGCGGTACGTTGGTGGTAAATTTCGAGGTAGTGGAATGGTATATACATCTACACGTCGTCAGCTACAGTACACCTAGCGAAGTGCAGCACGTACAGGTGCGCGATTGTCCGGGCATGAGGCTAAGGTCGATGGCTAGCATGGACGGAGGAACGTCCAAGGTCGGCAATGGTTCGTCCGCGTCGCCAGCGTCGTCTTCCACAGAGGCCCAATCCGGGCCGTCCAGGTCTCCATTCGAGCTTGATGATCCAAAAAATCCAGAGAAGACAGAAGAGTTACGAGAATGCCGAGAAGGTCCAGTTGGAGAGGACATGGGTGGTGGCGACGTTGGAGAAAGCAAAGAGAATAATCCAGACGAAAGCGAGGCAGAGCGAGCGTGGGGAGCTGGACGACGCGTATTGATTGCGGGAAGAGGTTTACGACCATGAGCGAGGGCCTTTGGACTGTTTGGCACGATATTCATGTTCCCTCCGCCGACAGCTTTCGTTGCCTGAAGCTCGCGGCGGAGCATATGCCACATGTGACGTTGCTCAGCAGTGAGCGGGGTATCTTGTGGCGGCAGCAAAGTGACGGTTCCCAGCAACTGAGCATACGAGTACAGGATGAGCTCAGTATTGGGTGCAAAGCTGCCGACGACTGCAGTCTTGGGACGAGGAGGCCCCAAGCCCACGCCAAGTTGTGGTGGCCTGTGTCCGTTCGCACGTTGTGGGGCTGCTGACAGACCATTGGGTTTCTGGGTCGGAGGGAAAGAGGCAGATGATGCAAGAGTGGCGTGTCTGTTCGCTGGGGACAACACATCCGGGGTCGCGGGAGAAACAGGTGAGTAGCCTTCCTTGATTGATTCCAAGGCAAGCGACAGTGTCGACGACGATGCATCGGGACCTAGGTCTGGAGGGACCGTGTCCGAGTCCTTTAACGACTGCACCTGCGCCTGGCCGTCCAGAATCGACTGCTTCCGTGCATGAGGGTGGTTGACCGGCACAGAGGCGGAGCGGGCCAAAGGCGAGGATACGCGAGGCGAAGTCGGCGCTGCAGAAGCTCTAGTGGCGATGAGCGAGAAGGGCAGTGACACTCACTGGGTAGACTCGACTGCAGTGCCCGCAAAGGCGACTTGCCCTTCAGGTCCTCGGTTCCATTCGACTGAAAGTCCTGCACTCCTAGCGACACTGACAGCGACTTGGTAAGGTTCACGCGTCGACGCGCCTGGTCTTCGGGCTCTTCCAGCTTGGAGAAGCCGTTCGCGCTTTGGGACTTGCCCACGAGTCCGCGTCGGACAACTGGCTTGCTGCTGCCCACAGTGTTCGTGGTCGCGGCTGGGAGCGCGCTTCGAATGCCCGGCGACGTGGGCGGACGTGCCATGGGCACATAGCTGACGGAATGTGCCCCTCGCTTGTGGCCGTAGACCGCGGCCGACTGCGAAACTGAACGGGCAGCGGGCGGGGCCTCTGGCCTCCGGATGTTGGTTATGGTGATCGTGACGGTAAAGGTGTCGCCGGCGAAGTACGAGGCCTGCGAGGGGGTCGCGGTGACGCGGATGGCGCCGTCGAGCACGGCGGACTCGGCCATGGCTGGCGAGCTCGACGATGAGAGTTGGTGGGAGGGAAACGTCGAGCCTACTCGTGATCAGGAACAGCAAGTCCGTGCGTAGACGCCCATATTCTCTTCCTTCCCTCCGGCTTTCATCCTCTGCGCTTTGTCCGCCGTGTGTATCCTCGACCCAAGGAAGACTACCGTAACATGATATCAGGGAAAGCGCTGCAGAGGCTGGCAAAATGCGCGAGCAGTGAGTAGGATCCTTTGCGAGGCCGGAACTGTTCCTCATCGGACTGCAGGACAAGCTGTTCAGGCTCGGCGCTGGTCCTCAACCGAAGCTGGCCATCCTCGAGCACCAAGCAGCTCAAACGGCAACTCAAGTAAAGACATATTCGAGACGGATGAGCCCAAGTGGGAGGGAGTCTTCGAAGGCATCACGCCGTCAGCATCCAATGTCCTCGCCAGTAGCGGCTGGAAGCACCACTCGCAGCGTGTCACGATGACGGCCCGCGAACGCAATGCCTTTGACGAGATGTTCAACATGATATTCGAAACTTGGAACGACATGAAGATGCCAGCTGGCTCACCAGCTCCGGGCTCGTACGAGTCGACCCTTGGCGTGGGCAACAAATCTGCGTTAGGCCCCTTGGCCGACAACCTCCGGGTGCAGAGCAGGAACACGAAGTGGACGACAGAGGCCGAACAGGAGCTCGACCGGAAGAAGGAGGACATGAGCCTCTGTGACACAGACCAGCAGCTACTCGACTGGGCGTTACGGGAGGTCTTTGGCGAGTCGCAGCGTTGCGAAGCCGCGGCGCGCAAGGCACTCCTGGATCCGTCCTCGAGCCCGCCGTCGACGCCCCTGCAGCCGCTGTGGTACCCACACATAATAGCACACCTCATGCAGGCCTTCCGCGACAGGTACGGCGATCCGCATCTCGCGCTGTCCATCTTCGACCACGCTC
Organism: Phanerochaete sordida; assembly: GCA_019973155.2. Taxonomy (NCBI): domain Eukaryota; kingdom Fungi; phylum Basidiomycota; class Agaricomycetes; order Polyporales; family Phanerochaetaceae; genus Phanerochaete; species Phanerochaete sordida. The sequence goes on along the minus strand of BPQB01000012.1, from coordinate 47,381 downwards.
GGCACCTGAGCATCGCGTCGTACGTGTTCGGGTGCACGACGCCAGCGTACAACGAGCTCATCGAGACACGCTGGCGGTGCTTCCGCGACGTGCGTGGCGTATGTGACGCGCTAGAGGAGATGCAGGTGAACGGCATCGACATGGACGCGAAGACACGGCAGCTGGCGGAGAGGGTGCGGCGAGAGGTGGGCGAGCGGAATATGTGGGAGGAGGAGACGGCGCTGGACAGCGGGGAGGTCTGGAAGCTGCTGACGCGGATCGAGCGGCTCATTGCGGAGCCGAGCGTGAGCGTGAAGCGGTCAAACGGGTACGAGGAGGAGGGCGGGCGACGACGAGAGAAGAAGTGGACGAACATCTCGGAGCCGTGGAAACGAGAGGCGGTGCGACCCAGTGCGCAAAACACGTACGAGTTCGGCAAGTGGGGAGAGCCAGAGCAGTAGCGTTCTGTGTGCAGGTAGATGCTATGTATTTCTGCAGGTCTAGGAACATGCGTGCGAGTCGTGTGGGATGCTGGGCCCGCTTGATCGAGGTCCGAATCCGGTAGCCGTCGGACCGACGGGAGGCTGCGGGGCGGATCAAGGACGCCCAGACGGCCCCTGAGAGCGTCGAGGACAGCGTCGAGGGGGTGCTGCTTGGCGTGGGGGGCGTCGTTCGCGCGGAGGTCGTGGTCGCGTGTGCTCGTGGGCGGAGGCGTGCGCGCGGGGATCGACCCTATGTCGAAAAGGGGGAGGCGTCTATTGGACGCAGCGTCCTGGCGAGTATGAGCCGGGGGCAGACACTGTCAGCTGCCCACAGCATCATGCACTCCCTCCAGGCCAATTCAGAGCCCTAGCCTTCCTTTCTCTCAAACCATCACCTCCCCCGCTGAGGTCCACGCTAATCCGACCGCCTCCACGCCTCGCCTGCCTCCCCGCTCTCGACTTGCTCTGCTTTCCAACGCACGCTGTATCACCCCCTAGAGTTGCATTCACGGCCTAGACTCACGACGACCGACGGCCAGAGACGTCTCATTGTGCGTACTCCGCTGCCTCCTTTCGTCTCTCGTCCTTACCCTCCCCGCAGATTTCACGCCCATACAGCCCTCAATCGCCGTAGACCAGCGTACCTCCCCTGCACCGCCCTTCTCCATCCCGGCGACCGTGCAAAATCATAATCTGTCTTCCAACCTCGGCAAGCCCTCGAGTCGCATTATGCAGTCTACTCACGCGAACCAGCCCTCGGGTGACGGTGCGGATCGCACCAACCGCTTCCTGTCCTCTAGCGGCACCGACACGCCTAATACCCTCAGCCTTCGCGAGCGTGCCGCCAGCCAGCCTCCGCGTACCTCTGCTTCCCAAGCCTTTCTCGCGTCGCCTTCCCTTCAATCGATGCGCACCAATTCAGGAGGAGGTCCCGGAGTCTGGCCCCGGTTCTCGTCCGGTCTCAATCCCGACTCCTCACTCCAGCCGGGCCTACCGTCATCGGTACCGACCCGCAGCTCTTCGTTCTCTGCTAGAGCCGGCGCCGCGTTCCCTTCTACCATGCGCGACTCGCGCTTTGCGTCCACATTCGAGGATGACGAGTCCGAAGCGCTCTCTGACATGAACGACCCCTACGATGACCGCTACTACGGCACGTCCCCGCCCGCCATTGGCTCAGGCATACCCGGTCGCGGGCGCACCTTTGCTGCGGATATGACGCGTAGTCGGTCCCAGTCGGTCGCGACCACCACCCGTCCCGGCCTTGGTTCGTTTAACGGCGCCGCGCTGTGGAACGACCCCGCATTCTCCGGCTCAAACCCGCTCCAGATCCCGGGGCCCAGCGCGCGGTACGATAATCTCAAACCAACGGGCAGTAGCCGCTACGGCAGCTTGGGCGCACTGGGCCGCTCACCCTCGAACGGCTACTCACATGGCGTCAGCCTGACGGACCAATCCAACATGAGCCCGTTTGTTCGCGATCTCCAGCACATCATGGACGAGCCGTACCGAGACCCCTGGTTGTCGCGCGGCGGTTCTGATGAGAACGGCGGCGGCGGTAGCGGCACGACCTCCCGCCGACACAGCGTCAGCGTTATTGCCCGCCCTCGCCCGTCTGTCGTAGGCTTCAATGCCCCTGGGCTGGACCCAGACGACCCGGTGCAGCACAGTCGCTCAGCCGCGTACAGCTTTTCGTCTACAAGCAGCAGTGGCGGCGGACTCCTCCTCACTGATGACGACCTCGCGAGCGACCTTGGCATGCTCTCACTCGGCGCAGAGACCGCCCGCTCTCCTCACCTCGCAAACGCGGCCTCGCCGTCGTCTCTCCCCAGCGGCACAGGCCTTGCGCGCAGTCCCGCCTACGAACGCCTCTCGCCTTACCAGCCGTTGCACCTCAACATTCCCGGCGGCACCGCGAGCGGCTACCGCAGCGGCGCAGTAGGCTCGCCAAGCGAAAGCGCATTCAGTGGCGGCAGCCCGAGCCGGCATCAGCTCGAGGGCGAGTACCCGCCGCAGCGCGAGAATGTCGGACGCGGCCTGACAGCGCGGTTCGTCCCCGGCCAGGGCATCCAGCACATCCCTGAGGCGAGCCTCCTCCCCACGCCGATCACGCCTGGCGGCCAGCTCAGGAGCAACTACGCGGGCGGCGCGATGCAGCGCCGCGCGTCCGACGCGGCGAAGAGCATCACTGAGCTTGGCAAGGGCGTGCCCCTCCACGCAGTGCCGATGAGCTGGCCACTGTACATCGTCGAGTTCAAGGCCGGCCGCACGGATCTGTTCTATTGCACGGACCTCGGGCTCGATATCCGCGTCGGTGATCTCGTCATCGTCGAGGCCGACCGTGGGCGTGACCTGGGCAAGGTCGTCAACGACACGATCACACTCGCGGAGGTCGAGGAGTTCCAGCGCCAGCAGAAGGTCATGAGCAGCTACGCGGAGGCACAGGGGCAGATGCCCACGAGCCCGACGGGCCAGGGCGCGAAGGAGATCAACCCGAAGCAGATCTACGAGAAGGCGCGCGCGGAGCACACGCAGGGGCTCGTGCAGAAGATCGGAGACGAGGCAAAGGCTCTGGAGCTCTGCCGCTCAAAAGTCAAGCAGCGCAAGCTGCCCATGGAGGTCGTCGATGCGGAGTACCAGTGGTGAGTGCCAGCCGCTCGTGTGCGCGACCGCAGGAGCTGACTGTGTCGTGTGCCACCAGGGACCGGCGCAAGCTCACATTCTACTTCATCGCGGAGAAGCGCATCGACTTCCGCGAGCTTGTGCGTGAACTGTTCAGGTGCGTTTCGCTTAGGCTGCCTGTTTGTCGCTGTCCATGCTGATCGCGTGACCGTAGATTGTACAAAACGCGTATTTGGATGGCGTCCCTCGGCGGGCCCGCTGCACACGAGCAATGAGCCCATCTCACGAATACCCGGCCCACGGAACAAGGAAGACAAATTGGACACCAAGAGAAGAGGACAGCACGCCCGCGGCAACTTATGCCGCATCTAATGTATCACCACTCGCGCATCTCCCCGGTTCATCATCGGCTGCGTAGATATGTACACATCTGAGGTCTTTATTCCCCACTCTCCATGCGCTGAGACGCAGGCGTTGTACTTCTATTTCGTGCTCGTTCGTGCAGCGGACACCGATATCCTCCAAACGTCTCGCCCCTCACCCATATTCTATACTCATGTACCAACAGTCTTGTGATGTGCTTGCGGTTCTGTTCTTGCTTTCGGGCTCTTTTCTCGTCATCGGACCATGCTGGTATGCGTTAAGGTCTTTTTACATACAGTATTAACGTTTGTATTGTTACAATGTTATGCCACCAATGCCGAGTTGCTTTACACATTCCCATGGATCCTCTACACCGCAGCCCGAGCCCACGAGTGACCAGCAAACCTCCACTCTGACTCTACGACGCGCTCCCGATGGGAGATAATTAGCGATAAATGAGCAGGCTATATACGTACACTAGGAATACAAGAAACTAGATCCAGAGCAGTGAAATACAGAGGTGGGCACCCTAAGGTATGATGCTACCATAGATCAGGGCTACAGAGCGCAAGTCAGCGAAGGGACTCCACCAGAGCTGGCTGAACGCACCCGAAACGCGGCTTCCCTGTTGAGTTCAACGTTCGGAAGGAGGTCATGTTCCAGTCCGCGGTCTTCATCCATACGGTATTTCCCCACCATGTTGATATTGAATTCCTTCCGATGTTTCCGTCCGCTGGGTATTGAAGACTACGAGAGTGTCAGCGACGTAGATGAAGAACTATATGGGGGCTCGACGCACCAGAAGAACACGATAATTGTCCCTATCGCCGTTCCTGCGTCTAGCGCAGCTGACAGAACGTCTGCGACGGAGTCAGAGAGGCGAAAAGCGGCTAGGCAACGTGCACGTACAGTTGTACTTCGACCACCAGCCAAAATATCGTCTTCGCACGATGTACTGCGAGACAAAGCCTACGATCGCCCATGGGACGTAGTTCAGCGCACTTGCTGGTGGTATCCACCCGGTGCCATTGACAATTATGGGAACACTAGACGCCGTCAGGTTCCCGACGACTCAGAGGACGTGAAGGCGACTCACTTGACGTAGCGGAAATAGCTGTTGGGCCATCGTTTCGTGGCGAGGTAAGGTATCACTGGCGCTATCGCTCCGAAGAGGAAGAAGAACCGGAGGAAGCTGTACACCTGGCCAGCAGAGAACAGCATTCGGGGGCCGACGACGCCCCAGATCACGCTCGCAGTATAGAACACCTCGGTGCTGGCGCATACGAAGTGGTCTGTCTGGTCCGGGGAGCACATGTCCGGGATGTTCTCAAACATCCACGCCTGCACGCCGAGCTGGACGATGCCGGCTATAACGGTCGCGACGACCTGACACCAGAACATGGTGCGTGGCCTGAAGGGAAGTTTAGTCTGGGGAAGTATACGCCCTCACGCTACTCACGGTATCTTCATGTAGTGCCCGAGTTTCATATCCGACGTGAACGTTAATGCTTGCGACATCGTCTAGACAGCCGGTTAGAACAGTGACCTGCGAGGAATGCGCGGCCTTACGTTGTATCCCCAGGTCTTGAAGAGCATCATAGCAAGAGGCTGGCCAGGGAGGGCGTATCCGATGATCAGCTCGGTGATCACGTTCAGCCCAATCTGCTGATTGGTGACCGCCTGGATGATGCCAATCGGAATCGTGTATACGAACGCGACAGCTAGGGCGAGTACGAACGCCCAAACTGGCATCTGCGTTGGGTAGATTTCGATCGCGATGACGCCGAAGACAAACATAGTGACGAAGATGCACAAGTACCACCAGTCTGGGACTTGGGGGTACTGCGACATGAGGCGTGCGTGGATGTCGGGCTGTTCCGCGAGGGATCGTCGTGCTTGGACCATGATTTGCTTGCGATAGTACAAGAAGACGTGTACCATCGTGGCAGTGACGCTTGCGAAGCTCAGCGCATACGAGACGACGAAGGCTGTGGGAAGGAAGAGTGGGCTGTAATCTTGGTACTTCTGGATGTCGAACGAAGTCCCCGTCAAGATCCGTGTGACGTTGTAAGGGGCCCCAGTATTGTCGAACGTGCCACGAGACAGTATGGGCAGGTACTGCGAGTCCCAAACATTCGTGTAGTAGAGTAGTGGAACGATAAACCAGAAGAAGAAAACGAAGCCGAAGGCCACGTTGCCTTCGGCCCACCACGGTGTAGCCAGAGGGGATCCAATGAAGGCAATCTGCGACCAGTCTAGGGTTATCAAGGACATGCCGAGGCCGCTTTGATACCCGAATAGTTGGTTAAGCACCACTTCTCAGCCTCGTAAGCTTCGTCCCAGCTAAATAGAGGCAACACATACCATTGTTCGGCCTGATCCAACAGACCCACGAGAAGAACGACAGCGCGGTGAATAGATACCCAGGCACGAAGTCTTTCTACAGGTAAGCGACTGGACGTGATGCAAGGATCTATGACACTTACACCAAAGCGTGGCGGCGGTGAATGCGAGAACGAAGAAACGTTCTCGACTAACTCCTCCGCGCTTCCCGAATCCGACATACCATTGAGCGTGTAGGGTATTGAAGAGCGCGCAGTAGACCAGACTGGATGGCCATACTGATGGCACGTGAGCACATGTAGCTCTAGATAGCATGCAATTACGCACTCATGGAAGGTGGCGAGACAAGGAAGCGTTTTGCGATGCCACCGATGGAGAACCCGATGAGCTGCGTGGACATGACCACCATGAACTGATAGCCGAAGTTATAGACCTGATTATATTCAAATCGTTGGACCGCTATGATGTCAGTCTAAGGACGCTCGTTCAGCACACGAGATTGCGGATCTTCATTCTATGAATGAGCTTACTGCGTAAGCGGAGACCGCACCAACGCCCGCCATGATTGTGACGACGACATGTTCCTTGATGGTGAAAGGGCCTGGGTTCAGGGAGTGGCCAAGAATTCGTACACGGGGCAAGAAGCGAGCGACCAGACGACCCAGGGGAAAGGTCAGGAGCTGCGCGACGAGCTGTAGACGACGATGTTTCAGCTGAGCGCGTTACTGCGCAGCAGAGATAGCACATACCGGCCCTACGGTGATGTTGGGAAAGCGGAAGAAATAGAACTGATTCACGCCCGGGATTACGACCGCCCACAGTAATCCGAGTGCCCACGCACGAAGCGTTCCCGCTGGCATATCGGGGTCGTCCGTGTTTGCAACGGCAGAGCGGACTTCGGGATAGGGCGACTCATCTTCTACTCGTTGCGCGACTCAATGAGCATCCCGTGAATATGATAACAGGATCGTACCAAGGTACTCTGCATCCAAGTCTATGTTGGGATCTCCGTAGTAGTCTTCATCGACGATACTCTACGTGAAGAGGTTAACAAAGACCACCGTGCTCAGGACCGAGGAACTACTCACGACAATGGCTACAGGCATACAGATTGAGCACATAAGTAGGGGATGATAGAGATACCACGCACCTCCAGTTCCACCATTCTCTGCATCCTGCTGAAGCTCCCATTTGAGCGAGTCGAACTCGTAGAGTGCCTTCGGAGGTTCTGGGGATGGTGGGGGGTCCGTGTAAGGCATAGCCCCAGCTATCAGGAGGGTGGAGGGTCAAGGGACGAAGAGGCCATGCCAAAGGTTCAAGTGATAGGCAGGCCGACGGCGGTGCCTGAACAGCGCTACGCTCAAGACGCGGGGTCATTTCGTCCTGACAAGTCCCACATACGGCAATAACAACCCTTCTCCTTCCGAAACTCTATCGTTCCGAAGCCGCGGCCCCGAAGCCGACAGCCGTGTCGAAGGTCCTTGCCTCTTACACGGGCAAAGCGAGGAAGTCGGGGGATTGGGCGACTGTCCGTGAGCATGACGATGCCAGTCCAGATCTCAAAGCTCACATATAGGTCTTCCGTGAATTTGTGCGGCGGGGACAAGTTCGTGACGCCTACTTAGTTGATATGGGGTCCCCAGGCACCATCAGATCTGAGGCAATTTCCGATACTGTATACACCGGGTGCCAAAAGTAAATGAACACCGTGCTTTCGTACCCATTTTCGGCAATGTTGGTACCAATAAATAGCGACGATATTTGTGTAGGATAGGGCCTATATAGAGAGTCTATACGTCAAAAATCAGGGGATTTGTGCAAGAAATAACCTGATCCGTGCGAAAATTGGGGCTTTTTACACAAGTTCAGCTCAATTGCTTTGTAATAGTGTTCATACTGTAGTAGCATCACTGAAACAGCTGGTCAGATGTCAGCCACCTCCAATTGGCCATTTCGAGAGGCCACGATCAGTGGTCAGAACAACTCCTGGCCTGTCTGACATGCACAATTATAGAGCTTGCAATTTCGATTCCGTAATGAATTGGCTAACTGGACTGGAAGAGCAATATAAGCGCTCGTTGTCACCCGTGATTGGCTGCAGAGTGCTCCTGCTTCGAAGGCTCTGATTGGCTGTCATATACACTGGCTGCTGGAAGGGATGCCAGTGCCCTCTGCCCAACTAACTGAAGGTTGGTGGTGGGCGGTGCTATGTGTTCAGTCTGTAGTCTTAACCAGTTCCAAGTGTTTGTGAGGAGGGGGCCGTGGGAACATCGCTAGGGTTAGGACTGATGAGCCTCTTGTGGGTGTCGTTCAGCGGAGATTCAACTAAGGTTGCATGCTGGACGGACTGGGCGACGCGAATATACAATATTGCATGACATCGTGCTCAACACCTGCCTCCCCACCACCTCGCTGAGTGTCCGAGGTTGGCAGAGAGTATGTTAAGAGAATCATATCCTCGTATAATACTGGCTGGACCGGCCCTCGAGACTCTCAAGTTGAATCATGGGTCCATACATACCTCAGATCAACATAATTTTGACCAGTGGCGGCAAGACATCACATTTCTATGGCCCTATATTAATCACAAAATACCTTAATCGACATCTGACGACATTCCTTCCATTGGCAGAGAAGCCTATCTCGTTGGTGGTAGTGCCACTGATTGAGCTTGGGAGGAACCATGTAAGTATGGAGCGGAGAGCATGAAAGCGATGGCTGACTTGCATTTAAGGTTGCAGAGGCAGAGAGGATGGGAATCAAAGCCATATCCTTGGATGCCAAAACGATCCAGGAGGCGCGGAAGGAAGGTCGAAACATCTACAAGGATATTAAGAATGGTGAATGGAAAATGGTGATGCTCTCACCAGAGCATCTCGTCTCAGCAAAGTTCAATGCAGTCCTACGCTACGAGCCTTTCTAAAGGAGCGTAATCTGCGTTGGGCTGGACAAGATCCACGTCATAGACTCATGGGGCAAGGATTTCCACCAGGATTACCGCCACATGACGCTGCTACCTAAGCGGCTGCCGTCAACCACTAGTCTCGCCGCTGTGACGGCTACTCTGACCGTGGGAAACAACTTCCGTGCGGTATGTGAGGCGTTATCGTTGCAGATGGGGGAGTTCTATTGCTTACCCCTCTTCAATGAGCATCCAAATGTTTGTACAATATTTCAAGAACTTACGCATCCACTGAATGGCAGCAAATTTCCTAACGTTTGGTGGGTGACTGAGCTCAGCCGTAAAGCCGTCGTCTATTGCAAAACAATAGACCTCGGCTTCAGGGTTGCTGTATATCTGTGGAACTTGCATGAGCCTGATGAACAGAGGCTGAAGCGCATACAAATGTGGACCTCGCTCACTTCGGCAGCATACAACAAGAAAACCCTGGAGCTGTTCAAGGACGATCCGCAGACCACTGTCATCGTTGGCACAACCGCGTTCAAGATAGAAATGGACGTATAAAATATTTGCTATATCCTGAACCTGGGTGTGCCAACTTTGGCCCACAACCTAATCCAACAAGAGGATCAAGGGGGAAGGGACGGCAACAGGGAGGCGAAGGCATGTATCTATATTGAACCTGCTGCACGCACTGCGGCAAAAGCAGTTTGCACGCGAGGGGCACTCACCCAAGCTAGCATGCAACACACTTCTACAAATGGTGTGGACCGCGCTGTTGATGTAGAGAGGGAGGCCACGTCCAATTCAGAGCTGCAGGTCGTCAAGAAGAAGAAAGCGAACGGAAAAGGGAAAGGGAAAGGGAAAGGGAAAGGGAAAGGGAAAGGGAAAGGGAAAGGGAAAGGGAAAGGGAAAGGGAAAGGGAAAGGTCGAGGAAAGGGGTCAACGGCACTGGTCAAGGAGCCCAAGAGAACCACGCAGGCAGTCAAACGAAAGCAAATCGGAGAGACTATGGACGAGGACATCGTGCGGCTGCTGCTCGCGCATGCCGACAGACGATGCTTGGTAGCGGAGAAGAACAAGATCTATGGGAACGACACTGAAATTGGGCGGCGCCAATGCGAGCAAGGACTGCATAGCCGCCGGATACCCATATGCCTGTAGCTCTTGTTTTCCGCTCCCACGTCCACCTACCCCAGGCCCTGCCCCTCGACAATCAAGAGGCAAGATGGAAGGGCCAAAGCTCCCCAGCCCTGCACTCATGCAAGATATGAAGGACAATGCGCGCAAGGAGCTGAAAAAGTTCAGCCGTGTGAAATAGGTTGCGTGTTTGCCTTACAGCAGCCGCTTTTGCAACCTTCCCCACGGTCCCTACTGGACTGGCAGCACACTCGACACCTTTCTCAGCAATCTTCACCTTATTCGTCATCTTTTGATGCTGCGACAATGCCTCACGGAGTGGGAATTCGCTGATAAGGACGCGGTGAACCTGTTTGAGTTTATCGGTCCTCTCAACACCCAGCACGCCAGACATCATGAAGCTATCAAGCAGCAGGGCGGGATATTTCTATGCAACAATGCAAACAGGCAAATAAGCTTGGTCAGTATCTCATCCAAACACCCCTGGCATATGCTTCATGCAAACAACATAAGTACGATTAACTATTGTTTGGTTAGTTTAGGTGAGTGCTTGAATTAAAGTTGGCACCCACTGGTGTCAGGCGACGTCCATCCAGATCTGCTCCTGATCGGGAAATGTGGTGATGTCTTTCACCGTGTTGTCGTTACGCTTCCTGCAGTCTACAATGGTGCGCAGCCCACCATCCTTCTTCGGGATGCACAGCATTGGTGCCGCTTGCAGGACCGTTGCTGGCTTCCACCACTGCACACGGGTGTATCCTTGAATTTTTTCCATGAGTGCCGGCTTTACCGCCTCGGCACATCAGGGGAGGTGGTATCTATAGCTCGCTCTGGTGTTTACCAGGGGGATATGATGATTTATTTTGTGAAGTGGCAGTAACCACTCCGGAACCCCGCTGGTGATGTTGGCAAACTCCTCGAACCACCGGGCCCTCTTATCCCGAAGTGCTTGCTCCTCGGGAGGAATCACTTTGGTGTTCATGGTATGTAGTCGATCTTCGCCTTCTTCTGCTCTCCTAGCTGCGATGTCTGCGTCGTGATCTAATGGTTCGGCTCAAAGCTGCGGTGTCGATCCGCTGTTGGTATCCTGTACCACTACCGAGTGTAGTCAGGCACTCACATTATGCATGTGACCACTGGTGCTGGTACACGGGTGCGGTGTCGAAGTAGTCGAGGTTGAATGCATTTGTCCGTGAATAGCACGTTCGTTACTGGCAGGGGTGCCGACTCCCTCCCCCCGAATTGCAGGGATGACCGAGCCGCCAGTACAGATTGCGAACTGGGCAAAATCCACTTGGAGCCCTGTCGCCAGCATGTATGGGATGCCGAGGATCACTTTGTAGTGATCCACGTTGACGATATCGAAGTAAGTCTCCTCTCTCTGTCCACCGACGTCAACCACTACCTGGGCGCCGTAATTGATGTGCGACCGGCTGCTGAGGCATTCGAGCTGCAGCTCAACAAGGTTGGTCAGCTCGAACATGGGCAGCTTGTCCACCTGAGCAAAATCGGGGCTGACGCAGGTACGCAGGTGATGGTGCTGCTGGTGTCTATCAGCGCGAGCGCGCGCAGACCGTTGATCGTAATGTGAACCGTGATGCACTTGGCCGCGGTAGGGGGGCGCTGTTGTGCGTTACCCGTAGTGCGCATCACAGTACGGTAAATGTGAGGTGTATCCACTTGCATGGCGCACAACCGATGGTTGGTGATGTCCCGGAGAGCTGAGCGTGCCTGTGTATCCACCGCAGCCACAACAGGAGCCAACTCCACACCAACAGGCTCAAGGGGCCCCGTCGCACCACTGTCATTGGCAAAGTCAAACCCAGTCAAGGCGCGAATACGCGTTGACATGAGCGAGATCATTGTCAAAGGGGGATATTGGGAGGCCCAGTGCAGGGTCCGCATCCGCAGCCTCTGAATCGGTGTCGAGCTGACTCCGTCAAAGTGCGTCATGGCGGACAATGTTGTGGCTAACTTGCTGTATGGTAGCAAGGTCGATGTCGTGTCGAATCGCACGGTTGAGCATCTGGATCTCTGCTTGTAGTGCCTCAATCATAGCGGCTTGCTGTACAGCATCAAGTGCACACTGGGCCAGGTCGGCCTGAAGTGAGCTAATCTGGATGTGTGCGGACGGTGTCGGCATTGGCAGAGTGGGGATGTGACCAACGCCGTCCGGTGATGTTGTCACTAGTTCCGCTTGTAGTTGGTCTGCGCGAGTGCACGATTTGTCGAGCAATCGATTAAGTGGCGCATTCTCCTGCAGCAACGCAGTGGATTCAGCTTGGTATCCATTGATGTCATCCCGCACCCAATCCACAAGTTCAGCGGGGGAAGGCTCGGTGTACAGGCTTGCCAGCATTGCGTACAAGTGCGCTTCAGTCGGAGTGGACGCTGAGTCCGACGCGGCTGAATTACCTGAGGTTGCGAGGATCGTCACAATGCTCCTGCTCCGAGAGATCACCAGTCAAGTGAGCTGTTGCAGCGTCGCCCTCATCCTCGGACCACTCGGTGTCAGAGTGGTCCGTAGATCGCACGCTGCCTTCGTCGGAGTCAGACACAGCCCGCAGTGACGGGAGGTCACTGAACTCCTTGACAGAGTCCAACACCATCTGTAGTGATGAAAGGTCATCGAGTCCGCCGTTGGCATTGGGCACGCACAGGGTCGATGGCAGCATTGCCACTGCCTCACGGGTCAGTGGGATAAGGGCCGGGATATCTTCATCGACTACCCTGATGGCGTAGACACGTGCAATGTCGTTCTTGTCGTCAGAGGCAGGGGTTGTGTTGTCGAAGTTGCTGGCGCACCCATAGAAGTCATCGGACTCATACTGCGAGCCAGCACCAAAGAATCCATTGACCCCATTAGCTTCATCGACGTCCCTGTAATGTTCTTCCGCGTGCATCACCATTAGGCTTGCAGGCTGTTTGGTCTCGGGCGAGAGCAGAGCCAGTTCCACTGTTGGGTCGGCTACGTCCATGTCCATACGGTGGAGGGTAGGCTTCTCGTACAGCAAGCACACGCTATCAGCCGGGTAGTGTCCAAACCTCTTGCATTTGTAGCACTGGACCCGAGATTTATCCTGTGGCTTCATCGCAGATGCAAACGTGCCAGCAGGAGCCGATGCTCATGCAGGGGGCTGCACGTGCAATGACGAAGATGGCCCCGGGGCTCCACGTCAGTCGGTCGTGCGAGGGTGAGTTGCGGGGGTTTCCTCGGCCCGTCCTACTGGACAACAATCGTGTGGCGCCTGAAGTAGAGGCCGGTGCTGAACTGGCAGAACTGTTATGGTCACGCGCCTTGCGTGCCATGTACTCTTCATCATTTTTGACTTGTAACGCCCAGTACTGGGTAACGTCGATAGAGGAGTTCTCGGATCATGCTTTGTGCACCTGGGTGATGACAGATGATAGCTCCGATGGCAGGCAGTTATAGTGACTTCTCCAGGAGTAGAAGCAGAGCATACTTACCTTTGACCGCTTTGCCCAATTCGGCGCGCGTCTCCTCCACTACACCGACGAGAACATCCCTCTGGTCCAGCAGCTTGGCCAACATCTCCACAGACTTTCGCTTCTCCTGGTTGATAGCTTTCTTCCCAGTCTCTTCGATTGATCCAGCTACCAAATCGAACCCTTTAAATATGGTAGCTACTCGAGTGGTGAATTTCTTGATGATATTCCTCAGGACTTGCTCACAGTCGTCATCGTCGCCGTTGGTCACTGCGCCATCCTGTGCCGCTCATGCGTCGTTCAGCGTTGTCCCCCCTTTAGTCCTGTCAGGAGCAGTGGAGGGCCCGCGCTGGTCGAGGCCAGCACTTTTGCAATGATGGGTGGAAGTGGCAGAAGTGTATCCCCGCGTCACATGGGGCACATGTTCGGCGTTCTGATCATCGTTGCCGAGAATGGGCGCCCTTTGCTTCGTGTCATCCGTCGCTCCTGAGGGCACGTGTTGGCGATTCGCGAGGTTATTCTTGCCATGCGACACCATTGTGGCGGTGGTTGCATCAGCGTTCTGTCCAGAACCACCGGTGCTCATGTGGTGGGTGGTTTTAGAAAATTTTGAGTTGCTCATACTGGAGTAGTATTGGAGCCTTGGTTTTTGTTTGGTTATGCTGAGTGTGATGTGTGTACTGCACGATAAACAGCAAGTGTGTGTGTTCAGCTCAGACTCATTGATTGTTATCGAATTGTTGACTTGTTTTGGAGGTTCAAAAAAGTGTAAGAACTTGAGTCACACGACGTAAGAATCTGGACCGCGTCTGTATTCAAGACGATCTAAGTTAATACAATATGTGTGAGTACTCAGCCTCGGTGGCTGGGCCCTCACTTTTAATAGAGATCACTAACTGTACCGTACTATGTCTATATACGGTGAGTCCATCGGCAATACTTGATGTGCCTTGCGCGCGGCATCAGGCACTCGTCGACCTGAGCGCAAGCCCGTCGGGCGTGCGCTTAGGTCAGGCGTCAGTCTGGGTGCTTTGCCGCCCTTACACACGAGCCCTTCTCAAAGCTCTAGTCTACCTTAAGGCTCTCAAACCTTTGAGCCTTCTAGTGTACGCCTCAGAGCTGCACCTCGAAGCAACTGTGTATGCCAAAGAGCCTTGCTCCGCGCAGTCGTGCTGTGTCGAGAGGTTGCACCTCAAGCCACCAGACCATGTAGCTCTTTTATAAAACGTCCCTACTATACTAATAAATCGTTTAGCAAAAAACGCTACAAGCCCTAGTTGGCAATATAACGCATTTTCCGGGCATTTACAGGGGTGTGTTTTTAAAAGGGACTGTTTCGGGCGCCTATTTTCGAAACTGTCTGGAAAGCTGCGCAGCTTAACGGAAAGACATATTCCAAAAGGAGACAGCCCAAAAATGGACAGGGGAGGAGTTATTCACAAAAGAACGGCGGGGAGCCGAGTCTTTGCGGCTTTAGTGCGGCCTCCCGGTGCCGCCATCAGCGCATCAGCGCCACAAAGGAGACCCTGACCGGGCCAACCGGGTACCTGTCCGGGAAGCGCCCAATGCGGTCATGGGCATCAATTTCGCTTCCTGCTCGAGATTGACGGTTGGACTGTGCAAGCGCCCTACGGTTTCGGGCCAGGGAGACGCCTGCCGCATTTGGCAGGCGTGCGCGCGGCAACGGCCGAACGTGCCCGCGAGGGCTGAGAGCGTCGTGCACCACGACTGAGACGTCTAGGACGCACGCAGAGGCATGTAAAGGCATTAATAAGATTGTAAAGGCGTATATACAGCGGATAGAGGTAAAAATAAGCGTATTAAATGGACCAGTACGGTAGTCCGACGACGACGCGACGCCGCGGCGACTGCGTCTCGCCATGCCCTTCGCAACCGAGCAGCTGCGACGTGCACGCAAACAGACTGCGTACGAGGCTGCTAGATACCACTGCTGCTCAACGGTGGCCTTCGAGGTACCGCTGATGCAAGGCAGGGTCGCTCTTGAGGAGGTTCCGCCACTTCTCTGCTATGGCCGCGTTCTTCGTGATAAGCATGGACTGACCAGTCTTGACGTAGCGGAAGACGTTCTTCGCATCCGGGTGGTCCAGGTCATTGCCGAAGAACGCCTTTGCTGCCGCAGCGTCGACGGCGTATGGCTTGGAACGACAGCCGCGAGCCGTCATCGCTCTTGTAGGCGGCCCAGAATGCGTTCACGGAGCCCTTCTGCTCCATGACATCGACAACAAACTACCGCAGCTTTGTATCAGCCCGAGCAGACGAAGAGGGTATGGCAGTCACGCACCTTCCAGTTCCCCCACTCAACCTTAATCGCGTCCCAGGCCTTAGGCCGCAGTTTCATGCGCTTCAAGGTCTTGTACACGGTCGCCCAGTGTCGGACAGGTATACCACGCCCGCAGATCATCAGCAGCGTCGAGGAGTACCAGTGGACGAAGAGCTCGTCGAGCTGCTTCGAGAAATGGCGGAGGGGGGGATCAGGTACGAGCCGGGCGTCGAAGGTGACCGTTTCGTCATTGATCGTCAAGGTCAGCGCATACGTCTTCGGCACAGGCGCCGCTGCGAGGGCGATAGCGGCCACTGGTGGAAGCATTGCTGCAGCCAAAAGGGGCCCTACGGCGGGCAGGGCCGCGGCCGGACTGCCAAGGGTTGGCGCCGCCGCATGTTCAGCGTCACGGTGAGTGGTCGTTGGGTGAACGCGAGCCGCGCCGGGAGGGTCGGATGCAGAGGGCGTGGGTTGAGCGACACTGCCGGCCAGTGATTGAGCCGCCGCCGTCGGTGCCGGTAAGGTAACGGGTGGTGCACCTTGCTGCGGGGCAGGTGCGCTGTGCGTTACCTGACCGTTAGCGACGGTGGATAGCATGAGGGCTTCGATGCCCTGCACGCGGCTGTTCAGGGTCGTCAGCTGGCGAAGGACCTTGCGGCTGAGAACATGCTGGTATAGGGTGAGTGAGTGCTAACACTCGTGGACGAACGGCTCACTGTGTACGTCAGCGGCGGCGGTTGGTCGAACACAGCAGGACCGCTCGCGGCGGCACCGCCTTGGTCCACCACCGAGCTGGGTTCGACTGGTTCACTCTGCGCCGCCTGAACATCGGCCGCGGCTTGCTGAGGATGCTCCGTAGCGTCTTCTAAAGCTGCGGGAGGTCGCTGCGGCGCTCGTCCTAGGGCGAGGACTTTGTCGACCTATCAAGAGTGAGCGTCGGCACTTCCAAAGGCAGCGGCAGTACTCACCAGTGTGTACAGATGCGTTGCTGTCGCTTTCGGCACCGTATCTATAGGACGGTGGTCGTGTTCGTAGCGGTATGCGAACTCCGCAGGCTCGTCAGGTGCGCGATGCATTGTGAACATGCTTGCGATGCGTTTTGCTGACGTCGTCTTCGTCCGCGTTCCTGAAACGGCGCCGCGTTTGCGCTTTC
This sequence comes from Phanerochaete sordida, assembly GCA_019973155.2. Classification (NCBI taxonomy): domain Eukaryota; kingdom Fungi; phylum Basidiomycota; class Agaricomycetes; order Polyporales; family Phanerochaetaceae; genus Phanerochaete; species Phanerochaete sordida. The sequence goes on along the minus strand of BPQB01000012.1, from coordinate 30,672 downwards.
GTTCGCCGCGAAAAAGCCTTGAGGCGTGAGATTAAATGTGAGCAGCTATAATGTCGACAATCAGAGCTAATACTCACGAGAGCCACTCATCCCTATCTTCCGCAAATGCTCGCAGCCTCTCCACCAGCTCTGGGCGATTCCGGCTGACTGTTAGGCCGTAGCTCCGCAGCTTGTCCTTGAGGTCATTGCGGGTTGTTCGCTTTGTCCTGCCGTCATTATGGTGAGACCAAACGTAAGTGCGTCGACAAGAACCTGCTGGCAGACGGTTACTTACACCACATACTGATAGGCTTCAATTTCTTCGCCTTCGTGGAGGACCTGCCCGGCTACTGGCAGGTTTAGCATTTCCTCATCGGCGCCGGAGGCCATTGTGAGGTAATAAGATATGTTGCAGCAGGGTAAGGAGAGGGTAAGGAGTTCGCCACGAGTGTGCCTGACACAGTCCAGTGTGGGGCTAAGCACTCGTGGTGAGCGGGAGCAAACAATCGGGACAGGGCGCGGACGGCTTATATGAGACGCAGGGCAGGGACGGGGAGCCGAGACTTTGCTCACCTTCACATATTATGCCGCCTGTCACTCTCCCTGCGGGCGCCGCACACATTCTTCACGAGGCGCAATCAGAGATCAGTCCTGAGGTCGCAGCAGACGATGGCGATGAGGAGCGAGAGTCGTATGAATCCGCCATGGAAGCAGACAGGCTAGTAGAGGCCGCAGACGAGGATCAAGATGGCGACGCGGCGGCCATGGATGTCGATGAGGACAGCGACAGCGGGGAGAGCCATGGGGCGTACGTCGCCAGTCTGCACTTGCTGCGAGATCTAACATGCTAATGGGATATGCACAGCGCAGGGGTAGATGAGAGGAAGGGGAAAGGCAAGCTGACCGCAGACGATGTTCATCAAACGGTGAAATTGGCGTCTCGGGACGTCATCACGGCGCAGACTCTATCAACCTTTCAGCGGTGAGAAGCTCATGTGTGCCTGCGCTGAGGGCTCGAGCTCATCGTCTTTGACTTCCCTAGAAACTGGAAGAGCTTCATCAAATTCTGTGTGGCGAACAGGTTCCTTGCCGAAGGTGCGGCCCTCGATCCTCGGGACCTCCCAGCCCAGTTACCTGAGTATATCTGCATGTGGATCATGAACACGTATGTCACCTGCCACAGAGCCTGACCTTTACATAAACTGATCTCCCGAAACAGCTGCGACGACGTCGATATTTACACAGGCAAGAAGAAGGGCCCGAAGGACGAGCCTGCGTCTTACTCACACGCTCAGAAGATGCGAGCTGCAATGACCCATCAATTCGGGCGTGAATTCGGTCTCGGGCAGCAGACGTGGTCGCAGAGCGAACTGAAAGCGGACAAGTACACTGGAAACCCGTCGCTATCCACCGTCGTGAGCCAGTACATGGTCAGCCTTCGCCGGCGCAAGGTCAGTGGCCTACCATTTGCGCCAGATCTGCGCATGTTCTAACCCAAATGTCACACGCTCTGCAAGGTAAAATTAGGTGAGACGGTCACGAGTGCGCGTGCGATGGAGGAGTCAGTACTGCACCAGCTTTCGGACTACAATCAAGCGGTTCCGAAGACAGAACGCTCTCGGAAGAAGCGAGGCTCGACTGAGGAGACCTCGTGGGCAGGGCGGACCATCCGTATCATGCTCACCCTGCTCTATCTTCTCGCGTTCCTTTGCCTCCTGCGCTACGACGAGGCGCTGCATATCCGATGGACGGATCTGATCCTGTCAGAGACACGACCAGGGGTCTTCCGTCTGGAGGTACGGCTCCCTTTTCGGAAGACGCACCAGACCGGCGGTGAGCTGTCTATGTCTGCATGGCACCCTACAGAGCGAAACTGACGGCTCTGCCCCAGGAATCGCGCCCTTCTTCCTCTATATAAACCACGAGAAACCATGGATGTGCCCAATTCGGGCATACTCCGAGTGGGTAGATGTCATGCGCACGGCAGGCTTGCCTCTATCTGGCTTCGTCTTTCGCCCTCGCATTGGCTTTGATTCGTTCTCGTCAGATGCATGGTCACGCATGGTACGAGGCTGTGGCTCTGGGTCCCTGACAACCACATGCTCACAAGCACTTGATCCTTAGAAGGGCCCGTCGTTCCTCGAGTGCTTTCGCAACAATTTGCTTGACATCGGGATCGATCCGCGCCTTTACGGTACTCACTCATTCCGCCGCGGGGGCTGTCAATGGCTCGCCGTGGTCTGCAGATGGTCGTTTCGCCGCATTTGCGATTGGGGCGGATGGGCCCCCACCTTTGATAACCCTAGCACTCTCTTCAAGTACCTGCTGTCATGGATAGATAACCCCCTCGAGCGCCGCGAGGACTTCTTCAATCCCGACCGGCCCCAGACCGATCCATGTTCTCATTGTGGGCGTACTTGTCCGTGTGCATGACAGACTACTGCTACCGTGTACATGCTGCACAGCCTTCTATACATTACTACGTGTGTGCATATAAATGTGTGCGTGCGTGTACCGACGGTCCGCTTGTGTTCCAAATCCTACTCCGAGTCGAGATCGTCGAGATCGTCGCCAGTAAGATCGACGAGATCGTTGCCAGTAAGGTCGATGACGCCTTCGCCGCCGGCGGGCACGATGATAGGTGACTCCGTCAGGTCGATGATGTCCAGGCCCTGGCCTGCGTTCCCATGCACAGAGCTGCCTGACGAAGGACCTGGTGCTGAGGGCGGCGCCGTCGCCGCTGCCGCCAACGACACGGCGCCATGAGCTGCGAGGCGTGACGAGCCGGCGAGTGGGAAGAAAGGCTCAATGGATCCCGACGACTCCGAGAACGACGTCTCGAAGTCGCTGTCGACGCCGTCGCCATGGTCGTCCGCATTGCCGCCGCCTCCGACATCGTCGTCGAAGCTATCTTCGTCGTTGCTGACTGCGTCGCCGCCGATGTCTTCGGCATTGTCGACATCCTGGTCCTCGTCGTCAAGCACAGGCTGGGGGAGTGCTGGCACTAGTGGCGCTGCAGCAGCCGCCGCAGGCAGCGGTCTGGATAGTGTTACACATTAGCAACGCGAGGCACACACTCTGATGATAGACAACACACCTATTGAGTGCTCGGACGAGCATACCTGGGAGTGGCACGGTGATCGCAGCATTGGGAGGGACGGCCTTCAGCACGGCGATGATGAACGACTCGTTCGGGGCGCCTTCGTTGCCGCGCGCTGCGCGCGCCGCGGTGGCAACTGCATGGACCGCGGGCAAGGCGAGGGCGTTCGTCTGCAGCGTCACCTTGCGCAGGTCTTTCTTGCGGTCGTTCGGCGTGAGCTTAAGGGCAACAGCGTACGAGACCGCCGCCTGCAAGAACCTGAATGAGCATGGTGCCATAGATGACGAATGAGCCAAAGGCAGTGCACTCACCTGGCCCTTACACACCACCCGGGTGTCGGCTGGAGGTGCTGCATAGCTGCCCCGAATGACGGCGCGGAGAGCGACGGCCGGCCAAACGAACTTGTCCATCTTCTTGATGAGGACGGTGTAGTCATTGTCGTTGCCCCAGCCAAAGTGCTCGCGGCAAAGCCGCGCGAGCTCCGTAGCGTCCACCGCAAGAGGATGAACGTCGAAAGAGAGCGGCAGGTTCCAGCCATTGGTGGAGATCGTCGGGTGGGTGTACAGGCGCACGATGGCGACGTCAGGAAAGGTGTCGGGGATGCTGGCGGCCAACGTCGGCTGGCGCTGTTTGAAGAGCTTGCGCGGGTCGTTTCGAAGGACCGAGCGAACGTCTTCACGCCACGCAGCCACGGCGGCGTCTCGCGCGGCGCTGACCAGCTCGCACGCCTCGATCAAGGCTTCGCCTAGGCCGTACCGCGCGAGTCCGCGTGCAGTACGTGCGCCGCACTTGGCCAGGCCCTGCGCGTACAAGCAATCAGCCGCAGCTCGCGAGATGCAGCGGCGAAGGCACTTACCGGGCCGTAGTCGCCGCCGCTCAATAACGCGATGAGAACGAGGCCGCCTGTCGTTAACGCGACGTGGTCTTGGCTGGCGATGTTCGTCGCCTCGCACATGTATACGTCGCCCTTGTCTGCCTTGACTACCGGGCTGCGTGAGGCTGTCGTGAGACACGGCGGTTGTGAACGTGAGCGGAAGCTCCACTTACTTGCGCATTACGGCGCGGGCGCCGAAAACGAGCGCATCGCTGTCATCCGTAAGGACGACGTCAATGACTCCGGCCTTGTTCATTGCTGCAAGTTCGGCCTCGGCCTCTCCAGGTGCCTGAAGTCGTTCACACCAGTAAGTGACTGGTCGACTAGAGCGGAGGGCACATGCTTACCATATGTACAGCGTAGCCGTATGCCTGCACGAAGTCTTTGATGGGCTGCACGATCCAGTGCTCGCTTGGCATCACCCTCCGTCCCCGCTTCTCAACAGGGCATGCTGGTCCGTCGAACACGACGATTACCGATATCGGCTTGGATGCGAGGCGGGCGAGGCGGTGGAGCACCGTCATGACCTTCGCGCCCTTCGCCTTTGTGATCTCGCGTTTCCCGCTGTGTGCCTGCACGATTGAATTGATCCAGATGCTGCGTGCAGCCGGTGAGCCAACATCGCCTCGGGGTGGACGCGGTGCTCACCTTGCATCGATCCCGAGGATCAGGCCCTTGATGTTTCCATCCGCCGTGAATGTGTGCCATAGGGCGACGCTGTCCAGCGACTGCTTCTCCACAGCCGGTTCCAGAAGCTGGCAGCCGTCTGGTATCAGCACCTGATAGCACAGACGCAGCCAAGTGTACACACCTTCCAGAGTCCTTTCACGCCCATGGTACTAGTAGACGGCGCGTGTGCAGCGGTAGTCGATGTTGTGTAGTACGGTAAGGGTGCGACTGGCATTCGGAGCTGTCTGTGTAGGAGGCTGGCATGGCTAGGAGGCTGGCAGAGGCTGGCATGGCGGGCGGGCGGCCTGGGTGTCGGTCAGCCGCGGCCACTCAGGTGCCTTGCAGCATGGCCGGCGACGCCGCGGAGCGGCTGGCAGTGGAGGCCGGCTGCGAGGTCGCCGCTGGGGCAGGATGTCGACGGCGCGGGCATGTCGATGCGCCAGTCTCGAGTTCAGGCGAGGAGTGTGCGAGTCGGTCGATGAGTGGTGGAGACAGGGTGGAAGCGCTGCTGGCGGGAGCGTGCACAGCCGGGGAGAAGGTGCGCGAGGGAGGAGGGACGGTCGGCGTGGCAGGGCAGGGCAGGTGGGGGGTGCCCGGGTACTTGAAGGGCCCTCGCCCCGCGTTGACCCGCGGGACAGTAAACCCGAGACTGTCAATCTGCGAGGCGGGAAGAGCGACGGGGCAGGTTTTGGCTGGGGCCCATCGATAGGCTGGGAGGTGTCGCAGACTACTTCCACCTCGCAGATTGACAGTCCCGCTGGCGGCCTTTACGTCCTCCCTGGCCTTCCCTGGCTCGGGCATCGCCGCGCGTTGGCGTCCCGGCCTCGAGGCTCATTGTCAGACGGATCCAGCAGGCGACCGCGCGCCTCGCGGCCTCGCCTGGGCCTGACCGCTGCCTCCCCGCCCTCGCACTCGAACCACCACCACCCCTCGCTCATCGCTCGCCCGCCGCCGCCGTCCTTGCGCCTCGGGGCAGGCACGTCGTCGTACCGCGCGCGTCCAGTCGCGCGTCCCAACGCGATCGGAGCCCCCGCGGATGCAAATTCCCTCGCGCCCGCGCGCTTCGGCCTCCCGGCGCACTCGTCTGCTCCCGCCTCCGTCCCTCCGGCCGCCTGCTCCACGCACGACCAAACAACTTAGGTAAGCCCCCCTTTGGACTGTCAATCTGCCGCGCTTCAGCTCTGCTTCTGGGGGCCATTTCTGCTGCTTCCCCTCGCTCCCCTGGCCTCCTGGGGCTTCTACACTATGTCTATTACTGTTTAATATGTATATATAGTATAGGGGGAAGACAGGGACCTAATTGAACCGCTGTGGAATATAATAAATGATTGATTTTATTTGATTTCGATTTTTCTGGGCCTGGAAGCGGCCTGCAACCCTTTCCACCGGTTCTGAACCCTTCCCAGCTATGCCAAAGGGTTATGTAACCCTTACAGGAGCTAGACGAGAGATTTGGGAGCCTATGGGTGGCAGGGAAGTGATAGGGGACCTGCGAGGATCTGCCAAAAAAAAGTGTGAATATCGTGGGGCACGCACCTGGATTCTCATCGCATAAGGTGTAGGAACTGCCCAGTATACTCGCTTTTGCATCCCCCGCCTCCGTTCCCATGCGATCCTCCAGATCTGGTTGTTTCCCACGGGCGCTTTTTGGCTGATTTCGACAAAATCGCCCAGATCGCAGCGCAACCGTTAGGAATGGCGCGGGCGCTGTATCTCAGATCGATTCGCAGCCTATGAAAACGGAGGAGTACAGATTTGCAGGTGAATTGGTGGAGAAATGGTGGAGGTACATACCTGCAAAAGCGAAAAGTGGCCTTTGGTTTGCTTCTGGGCACTTCAGAACACCAAAGTGAAAGCATGGATGTGCCTGGCTGCTGTAGGATAGGAGGACAAGTCCGGACATCTCAAACATGTTGTCACATATGAGTAAGCACTATATGCAGCAGGAATTGATCCAGTATTGTGTGGATCTTTCTGGGTAGCTGCATATATGGTGTTTTGGGCCCAAAGTGCCCCAAAATGCGCATTTAAGAGCCAGGAACATTATATCCCCACAATCCTACAGCTCCGAGACGTTGGATATAGTGTAATACAGCTCCAACACACATTCTGACGCAGCCCCAGCAAGATTGGACCGCTGTGGCAGCTGCAGGAGCCTGGGGAATGCCCCCTGAACGCGATTTTGGAGGGTTTTGACCCCCTGTATAGATTCCCCTACGTGTTTCACGCGTCAAAACACCTTTCCCATGGTGCTACATACCAATGACACGTAAACGACGCGTCCGACGCGTCTGGCACGCGATGGGGAAAGTATGGAAGCCCCTGTCCCTGACGCATTAATTCCCCTAAATTCGAGCATAATTCCCTGAATATTGCTGGGCCCTAGGGTCGACCTGGGGCTCTCCATATGGGTTTTCCCCATGCTATAGTACCTATACGATGCGTTGTACCGTGCCCACACCCCATTAAAGGCCCAAGGGTGCCCCAGTGCACGCATTTGAAATTTATCGAAATTCCAGTTAATTCCGTAATATATTCGCATCCCCTGGGGCACCCCCACAGATGAGGGTTAGTACTACAGTACCTGCTAGCTACAATATCTACCACTTTGCTCCATGCTCCAACCCCTAGATGGAGCAGGGGAGCAGCTGGAATACCCCTGCCAGCCAAATTCTCGCTTATGGCGCTTATTTCCGTTTTGGGCAGGTGCCCAGCTTGGTGGCGCTAGGGCGCCAAATGCTTTCATCGCCGGCTCCCGGCGGGTATTTTGCGAATAGCGGGCTCAGTTTTGATCGGGAGGGGTACCTGTCAATGAGAGATATGATATTTTCTATGTTCTCTACAACTTTGGTTTTCTGACATATGACCCCGGAAAAACATATGCCTTTTTAAAAAGAAGTCCCTCCCCTTTTGGCCCACATACCCCTAGTAGCGTTTTTTGCAAAACGACTTACTACTATACTAGCTGCTTTTACAAAAACGCTACATGGACGGCTGCTCAAGCAACCATACACCAAGTTGCTGTAACGGTGTTACACAGTGACGGTGACTGTGACGAGTGACAGAATGGATAACGCACGCGCGCACCTTCGTCGGGGCTCTCTAGCTCATACCACAACGACGAAGGTGACTATCTCATTATTATTATTTGTATCATACTCGAGCTCATACCACAACGACGAAGCGTATTCCCCTTCTTTACCTTGAGTGTTGCCGGCTACCACCGGCTTCCAGTTGCACCGGAGGCTGCATCATAGAGCTGTGCCTCGGCGCAGCTTACACCACAATCTTGGTGCTGTCAAGGGCCAGGCCGCCCCGAGAGTATGTGGATGAGATCTATAGCATGAGAACGAAGCTACAGAGGGCGACCAAGCCTGAGGTAAGGTGGGACTGATATTGGTCCGTCAAGACAAACACGACTACGCTACGAGAACGGTAAGCTACGAGATCACATGAGCTAGTAACTACCTAATTGGGAACACAAGCCATTGCAGTATTTTCTTTTTTTCCAGCTGATGAGCAAGGGAGGGATGAGCGAGCGAAGCAGCTACTAGGGATGTGGTCGTGAGGGTTAGGACAAAGCTAGAGAACAAATGCAAAGGGCAAAGAATACATGTACGTAGTGCAGGGGACGTCATAATCAAAACTAAGGGGGTGTTGCGGAACGAGGCTCAACGCAGCACGAGGGACAGCGAACGGGAAAGACAACAACAACGCACGGCAGAGCAAGTCACGCAGCTGGCGCACAACTTATTCAGCTGTCCGTATTGACCAAGATAGCATTAGCATAGTAAACTACCATACAACAGAGACTTATCTGTCTTTATTGATCAAGAGGTTGAGATGACAGACAGGCTACAGGAGCAGGAGTATACATACTACAGGGGGCAGCGCACGAACTAGGCGATCATGTGATATGAAGGTCATGCATGTTTCAGGGCGCTTGAGATCAAGAGACGAAACAGGCCGGAGATGCATTAGTGTGGCTTAGTATTCCAGGCCTTTTGGCGAGGCTGCGTCCAGGGAGTCGTCAGGCATAGTGGACTCAGCTCAGGTAGATCACAAGGCTACGCACAGAGCCCTAGGGCTGTTCTGACACATGATGGGCTAACAATGACGCGTGTCAGGGACGCTGGCGGCTGTGGTGTGATGCGCCATCAGGAGCACTGGCGTTAAAGCTAGGCACGTGCCCTGGGCGGCTATGACTCTGGATGCGTCGAGAGCTACTCGAGCGCTGGATTAAACCAGGACAAATCGCAATAAATTGGCGGAAAATAGGGCAGGATCGTCATATTCATGACAGGGGGAGCGAAACAAGATGACAAGATAATGAGGATAGGGGCAAAACCAAGCATGCAAACTGGCGACAAGAGCCTGTGAGAAGGCAGGGAGTCTGAAAACAAAGGTGAGCATGGTGCGCCGCAGCACAGACCATGTCGAGTTGAGTTCGAGGAGTGCAAGAGGTTGCATCATGACTGAAGTCATGACCGACAGAGACGAGGTGTGCAAGGTGTGCATAGGAGCATGCAGCATGACAAGTGTTGTAAGAGGTACCGTAGACCTTAGCCTAGCCTGAGGATCGAGAGTCAAGGGCGGAGGATGCACTGGGAGCGAATGCGGTGGCAAGGAGTTCACAAAGGACAAAGCGTGACAACAATGGAGGGGTTCGAGACCGGCAATGAGGCCAGTTATGTGAATATGAAGGGACGTGCTGAAGGTGCTTGAAAAGTGTCGAAAAACGATCCTAAAGAACGGCATAAAAAGCCGCAAAAATTGCGGAAATGCGATTGAGGTTCAAGCAAGTGTCGAGGATGCTTGCCAGAGACACTACGCGTCAATGAGAGTGCACCTCCACGCACTTTTTGAGAAGCTGGCGGGCATGCAGGGTGTCTGCTTGCTTGAGAGTGCGTGCACATCTGCATTGCTCTTCGCGGAACTGCGAGCCAATGCGTCTATACACGACAGCCCTTGCGAGCTACAGGCTGTCGGTCTTCTTCTTCCAAAGATCACATGCGCAACCACCAAGGAGACATGTGTCCTCGCTCGCTCTTTGACTGATGTCTACGAGCTTGCAGAACGGCGCTGCTTATGCGAGCCGGTCTTTCGAGGACTCTGGACCTGGCTCGACTTCCCCAAGTAGGCGCGCACCTGTTCTTTCACCTATGTTCAGCCTATCTCTGCACTCTCGAAGACTCTTTGTCTCCTCGTCCCCTATCCCCCTTTTTTTCCGCCGAGGCCTTGCAAATAGAGTGAAGCAAAATGCAGGCACCTCAAAAAAACACGAGTAGGCGAGCTTGAAAACTTGAGGGACTGGATGTGGGATTGAGGGTGACAACTAGAGCAAAGGAATAGAGAGGGTGGGTGAGCCATGATGCAAAGGGAATTGTGCTGACTCAAGGGAGGTGTCACTGCAGGTGGTGACGGTGGCGCCTAACCTAGCAAAAGGAGGCCAAACAAGTGCGCAGGGCGTGTAGCCCTGCAAAAGTGAGCAGTGAGCAAGGGGGAAGAATCTTGAGTGACACTGTTGAGAGTTTGCGATGCTGTTGGGTGAGGAGAAATGAGGCCGCCAGCAGGAGGAAGCCGACAAAGGATGAAAAAAAGGGAAAAAACAGCGAAAGACATCTGAAGTTGAGGACAAACCAATCTGTCAAGGACCAGGCCGCCCTGAGAGCATGTGAACGAGATGTATAGCATGAAAGCGGAGCTACAGAGGGCGACCAAGCCCAAGGTAAGGTGGAACTGGTGTTGGTTTGTCAAGATGAACACAACTACGCTACTATCATGGATATGACGGTCCTGCCCCATTTTTTGCCGATTTATTGCGATTTTCCCTGGTTTAATCCAGCGCTTGAGTAGCCCTCAACACTGTCAAAGATCACCCCACTACTTACCTGTAGTAGCTTGTGGGGTGGGCTTGACTGTGCAAGGGATGCAAGTAGGTTAAGTGAAAGACGAAGAGATTGATGGTGCTGGAAACTTAAGCCCAGCTCTGAAAGGTATATATACATGAAGGGGAGGACCCCTGGTACTACTCGGGACCTCTAGCACTGTGGGTTGACGCGCACTGACGCGTCCTACCTCAGGCCGCTGACTACTCCATGATGATGAAGACGCTCAGCAATCGGCGCGTTCTTGCCGAGTGATGAGTCATCTCGGACCACTTACACTATACCACTTACACAGCTAAGGTTCCAAACCTTCCTATCTAATCTACCCTGGCCCGATGCCACTATCTAATCCAGATAAGATAACAGAACGATAAGATAAGTCCATCTGAGTGTTCTCAGCACATGATCATCACGTGACCATGTTGCGTGCGCGTGTGTGCATCTATCCCAATCCTGCTCTCTAGCCCTGACCCCATGTAGAGTGCTTGAAGGAATAAAACTGTAGAGAACTAGAAAACTGTGACAGAAATTGGTGTTGTCGGCTAGGGCCATGCTGCCCTTGCCAACTTGAGCAGCACAAATTTGTGTTATGTTAGCTCCCTTGCTGTTCTGCGTTCCTTCTTGATTATTGGGCCTTCAGCCTTAATTGTATTCGCTACAGCCCCTATCTCCCCATTCCTGTTCTCTGCCTTTGCCTCTGCCTCCTCTTTCACCTTGACCACCACGCTATCGTGGGTTGGATCAAGTGGACAAACAAACCCGAAAGGGTGATGTATACTCTAGGAAGGATCAACTAAGTAACAAATAACTCAACCAACTAATATAAGCTGTATCAAGCTAAGCTACTACAAATCCCTACTAGTATGCCTTTCTGGTTTGCTGAGAATCGATTCACCGAGTTAGACGAACCAGAGGTCGGCTTCTGCCTCGGTCGTTCATTGAGGAGAGGGTTAACTTCAGAGAATGAAGGTGGATCAACAGCTCAAGAGGTTGTGCAGAGGATGGGAGGTAGGGGCTCGCCTGAGGATAAGAGATTACAGTAGATGATCTTACAGGTATCGACCTATAAGCAATCTATCACTATACCACTTAACTAACAAACACTTATCGGTAACAATGAGGGTAAGTAAGGTAAGCTTACGTGCTTCAAACCTTAGCTTATACTGACGTAATGACATAACGTAACTGACATAAGATCACAATAGAAGGACAGCACTTGGGCTGACGACCTTATCGTAAACGTAAGACCGCGTAAACTGAAGAGAAAAGACTTCTACCGCACCAGGGGCAGCCTGACTTAACTCACGTAAGACGTACAACGACGAACAAGACTTACAACGTAGCACTTGCTTAGAGCATCAATAACACAAGTACGATTACCTTAAGTAAAGCTTTAGGAAGCCTTTACAGGGGCTGGAGGTAGGGCTCAACAGCAGGGAACTTAGGCTGAGGCACCACCTAGGATGGTGGTGGTTTGAGATCAAGAGGGTGAACTTGTCTGCCATTTTAGGAAAGCAAACTGGAGGGTTTATATAGCCAAATCCTGGCCCCATTCCAGTACTTTCTAACCTATTCTACTACATTCCGCAAGATACTACAAAGTTCTGTACCTACTGACTAATCCTGAGCCAAGAAGCCCGTAATATTTCACGCCTTTCTGGCACGTTCCGTAACCTTCTCTCCTTATACTAGAAACTTCCTCTCTTTTCCAGCTGCTACTCTAAGTATAACTGGTGTTTCAAGGTAAGCAAGTGCTGGGTGGGATTTTCCCTTGCCTCCATTTATGGCAACTCTTTCACAGACCTTTTGTCTGCTGACTCTTTCAAGCCTAAGCCTGCTATATCTGGCAACACAATTTCACGCTTAATTCTTCTGAGCCTTGGTAAGTCCCTTCTTCACACGCTTAGTACTCCTTACACAAATCAGCTTCATTTCATCTCTTTCTTGTGGTAAACCATTTTACCGCAGGATATCTGGGGGTCACTCGAAATATTAACTGTTCCCAGTTACCACTCAATCGCTGGATGAATACAAAGATGATTTGTCATCCTCATAATCAAAGTCAGCTTCTGCTTCCTTGAGTGCCTTGTCTTGCGACTCATAAGCATCTTCTGATATCTCTGAAATCTATGCATCAGTGTCTGAGTCTTCCTCTAATCCCTCAGCTAATTCTTCCATAATATCACGAAGATATTTGCTAACGCGAGACACATATGGGATAAGCCGAAACACTGCTATGGCTTGCCTCCATATTGTTCCGTCTAATTCTTGTAGAACGTAAGCCCCATTCCTAGTCTGCCTTACTACTTCGTATGGGCCTAGGTATCTGTCAAAGTGCTTCTGGTTGGTGTTCTCCTTAGCCTTATTTCTGATCAGCACCAGGGTTCCTGCTGGGTAAGAGTCTTTGACAAGCCAAGTCTTATATCTTCTTTCAAACTGCTCCTTAGCCTGAAATCAGTTTTTCTTCAGGACTTCCGCTGCTTTAGCTAAGTCTTCAGGACACTTCTAAAGCTGTCTAATACGCAGCGCAAGTAGGTCTTCTGAAGTCATTCCTCGTTGATAGCCATCAACTTGCTCAGTGGGCCGTAGCGCATAGCGCTCGGCGAGTACAATTTCTTCTCTTTCACCTACATTGCTCTTTACAATACCTTAAATCTAAATTTGCACACACAATCAGGAAAATAAAAGCAGGCTGTTTTCAAGGATTTGTTTGAAATCTATTGGTGCCCTCTGGGGGCAGTTATTACAAAATGACAAAAGCAACAGGGTCGCAAGTCTAAAAGTCTCATAAATGCATTTGCAAAGAAGATCACTGATAATGGAGAAGGTGACTTTACAAAGCTGTGAGGAGGATAAGGCAGTCAGGAATGAGGGGTACATGATAACCAACATGTACTACTGAGACCTTGGCTAATATCATTTTGGCGGGATAGACTTTTTTGAGCAAATCCGCTCGCACACCCTTTGTCAACGTCAGCAGCTTGTCAACAAGACCATTAGCACTATCGATCTTCCCGTCTTCTTCTTCTTCCAGCCCCAAATTCTGGTCTCTACCATTACTTTCAAGCTCTAGGCCCTTGGCCAACTTTTGCAACATCTGCTCTGCCTTGTCCAGCACATTGTTCTTCTTTTTCTTCTTGACGTCGAATACTCGAAGCACACTCTTTGCGCACAGGTTGACAATGTGAGCAAAGCAGCGCCTGCGGTTTGCAGCACCAGAGAATGAGTTAACATGATCCTGCAGCGCATTGACCATGGTTTCAACGCTGCGTTATCCGCAGTCACAGCAAATAACTGGAAGCTTACTGTGGGGTATTATGTTTGCTCCACGATTGCAAAGAGCATGCTCACTTTCTCCTTGATACTAAAGTGGTTGAGGACCTTGCCAAATGTGTCGGCCAATGCCTCACCTGTGTGTGACTCTGCTACCTCGACAACATCCAGCAGAAAGCTCAATGGTGTTCCCTCGTGATGCAAGTGCACAGAAAACACCACAAGGGCCTTGTAGTTCGAAGAAGTCCATGCGTTGGTGGTGAAGTTGAGCTCGCTGTTGAATTCTTGCAGGTACGTCAGTGAACTGCTATATAGCCTTCAACTGATGCTAAATATGTACATATACATGCAGCATCTGCGCAATGCGGCCACAGACATGTGCAAAGACCTTCTTAATGTTATGCAAAATGGTCAAGGGTGACCGTATGTAGTATTCTGGTCTTCCGGTCTTCATGAGCTTCAGAAAGCCGCAGTCTTTGACGATGTTGTAGGGCCATTTGTTCTCCACAACCCAGCACACAACCTTAGCCCTATATACAGCATCATTACAACTAGCAAAACAGAAAATGTCGACAGCACAGGCAAAACGAACTATGTCTCCATCAAAGTTAACTGTTGTGTTGAGTATGTCACCTTCCCCTTCTCCATATGTGCAAACGCTGACATAAGCTCTCTTGACCGTAGGTATTGCTTGATCAGAAGATGGGCCTCTGAAGTGTTAGCATAGTGCACGAGGGCATGCTCAAGAGCTGTAGTGTCACTGCCCTTGGTACCATTATTCCAGCAAACGCAAGTCTTCGAGTGATTGCAAAGACTGCTTGTTGATGTGTGATCGGCCTTTTCAAGCCAGCACGTAGTATACCCTTTGCAGCCAGGTGCCGTGCAGTGGAACCAATGAGCGTGACGGCCCTCTTGCTTGATGATTTCAACTTTGGCCTTGAAAAAGGCTTAGAATGCTGACCTTCACTTCATCATCATCTCGGCTGTTATCCACATCGGCTAGGTGGGTGCTCTCTGAGTGTTGTGTATGTTTGTTACACTCACCAAGCTCCTTTTCTGCATCTGCTTTAGGTGCATCCATCTCAATGATATCGTTGTCGTTTTCATTCTTGGAAATGTCTTCACCTGTAGGACACTGTGGGGCCTGGAACATCAATGAGGTGCTGTGGTGGTTGCTGCTGTTGTCTGGGGTGGCTGGTGACAAATGACTCGTAGTGATGGAAGTGTCGTCAGAAGAGGTTAGGAAGCTGCTTCTTCAAGGGCGAAGCTTTGACAATATCCTTACTATTAGTAGAGATATTAGATGCCTTGCACTTGAGACTCTATACGGTTTTCTTTGCAGCAGACACAATACTACTGCCCTTAGCCATGGTTTAAAGCTCAGGGCAGCTGTATGCTCTTGCTCGCATAGGCACAACACTTTTCGCAAGCGCTACAGGCATGCCAATGCCATGTGGTGGAACTCAAAACTGTATAGTCAATCAATGCCCCAGCCCAGGGCCTTGGCTCAAAGGCCGCGTGCATGTACATGTTATAGGTTAAACTAGCGCTCATCAAGCTTATGTTGGCCAATAATGTAATAAATTCTGTAAATTCGCTGTGATAGTTTTTAATAATCCGCTGCATATGTTACAACCCATATGTACAGTTTAGAGGACAAGATGTGGCCCAGGGATTGTTAAGAAATCCAAATACAGAATCAAGTGGTGCTGCTCAGCAAAAGGTCCCCTGTTGAATAAGTGCAACAAGAGGTGGTTTAGGTGTGTAGGTGTGCCAATATGTATACCCCTACCCCAGCCCCCCAACACCCCTCCATGACACCTCCAGGAGGATACGCTACCCCTGCCATGCACTAGATATTAGAACAGCTATAAGGCTGATTATCCTCTATAAATATATCTCTGGTTAACCAATATGATACTACGCAAAAACATGTTTAAGATACCACAAATCCTTCTCCCCCTCCTTATCATGTCAGATGCTTAGCTTCTGCAATCTCCTTGGTGCACACTGTCAGTGTGTAGGTTACAAAGGATAATATGAAGGCTTCATGATAGTCCAAGTAATGTACGTGTACAAAACAAAACAAAATAGTAGATACTCAGTAGCATAAACATTAGGCTTAGAATACAGAGTACCTTGTATCTACCAGAAGCCTGTTACAAGTTATAACATGGTACATATATTAGAAGACCTGTTTGTATAACAACAGCTTGTAATAGGGTGCCAAATATGTGGCTGTCCAGTGAATGCTGGAACAGGCTTAGTCCAGTGTGACAAGGAGCATTAATGCACTGTACCACTATTGCTATTACTCGCTTCATGTGTGTTGTCCTTTGGCCAGAGGAATACCAGTAGGCAGCTACTTTGGTGTGCCAAGTAGCAGCAGTACATTATTATGGCACCAAGGCTATTATTCACTTCATACTGGCTTTATGTCTTATGAAAACATGTATCTAATGTATTGCTGCCACAGAACATGACTCAGAGCACCCATCTGAGCAACTGTATCTACACAAAGCATGCATTTAGGGCCTACAAATATTTTCGGAATTTACTGGAATTTATTCGAGGCTACAGAGTAGTTTGAAGCTAAAGAGGTGTGCATGAGCCAGAGCACATGATATGCACGTGATATGCACGTGATTGATGCCATCAAACATGCTGGAAGTCTATACAGACGTGTCAAAGGCTGTTGCATTGCTCAAAACACGAAAAGAAACACAAAAAACACGTTCAAACCTGTTTAATTCATGTTTTGGCTATTCTTGCTGACGAAGTCATTTTAGGTACGCGAATATACTCCCGAGAACCGGGAGTATATTCGCGTACGTAAATCCAGATCGTAAGCAATGAGCTCCAGAGCGCTCAGCATTTATTTGCTTGTCCAGAAGTGTATACAGCCTCCTAGGCCTAGATAAAATTTCGGAAAATCTGAAAATATTCTGAGGCCTACTATAGAGTGTATAGATGAGTCTGAGACTGATGGGACTTGCCATATATGGAACGTGATCCGATAACTGCGGAAAAGACCTTAAATTCACAGTTTTGCCCATTTCAGCAATTGTAGCAGGCATAGACCCTCAATAAATCCTATATAAATACATTTATATTGCAATGCACTCCTATACATATGTTAAAGGTAGCAGTCGTACCATGTTACCGTGTCTCAAGCCGAGAATGCGCAGATCTACGAAGAATATGTTATAATTGCATACCCTACCAATCTGCCCTCTAAGCTGAGTACAGTGTGCTCAGCTTACTCTATCATGGTCTATACATATGCTTTATATCAGTTCCAGATGCCCAAGGCCTTTGCAAAGTGCAGTAGTGCCATCTGTTGCCAAAGTTTGGCTTAGCGCCTGTTGAGCGCTTAGTTGCTAACTTTATGCCACATTCTCATGGCTTTGCACAATTAGTCTAGGCAACTTCTACACATCACTGGAATCCTCTCACTGAGCTCTACAAGTTGGTATAGTCACCATCTTGATGTGGCCACTTTTGAGGAAGCTCACTGGCTGGCCTCCATTGCTGGCCTTGTAAGCGCCCATAGTTACTCTGCTCTGTACTGGAGTACAGTGAGCAAGTTCACTACAAGAGTGTTACCATGGTGTAGACGGACATCTGAACTATACATCAGCCCATTATGAAGACTGCATAGCCAGTGCATGAGGCTAAATAAATCGGACAAGTTCCAATACAAATTTTGTAATGGATTGAAGCGGAGCCTGAAATGTTTGTATTGAAGCAAGCCAGAAAGTTCCCACGCATTGGGCAGAAATCCGTTCCGGTGCAGAAAACCCTCCAAAGTCCTGGATGTAAGAACGATTCTTCATTTCATTCAGAAATCGTAACAAGAAATGTGGATTCGGTTAAGTCGAATAGTAGGACTAGGTCCTGACCATGCAGTAAGTAATATGGGGAATATCCTTTCTGGCGTCTAACAGTAACTTTGTCCGCAAAGAAGGCATGAGGCACAAACTTAGGCCAGTCTAATACCTTGCCTACGCATTCCTTCAGAATTGATTCTCAAATAATGAAATGGCCTCTCTCTACTACTCCGTTGGCCTTAGAGTTGTAAGCAGAGATCTTAACTTGAGGTATTCCGAAACAATTCATTAACTGTGAAGGCTGCTTCTACTTCGCTTCCATTGTCCGTAACGATCTGGCTGACTGCTTCGTATCTGCAAAATACTTGCTCCTAGATAAATTGTGCCATAGAGATTGAGTTAGGCTGGCCCATAGCTCGGCCTTCTGCTGTTCTGGACAAGTCATCTCTGGCGGCTGCTATACATCTGTATCCTTTGGTCTGAGGCATAAACATGACGTCTACATACACCTTTAAGAATAGAGTAGAAGGCGTAGAGACCATGATGGGTACTTGTGCCTTTTTGACACTTTGAATCTGACATTGGTGACATGACTGAACGTGGTGGTGAACATCTTTCTGCATTCCTGGCCAGAAGAAGTGTTGCTTAAGCATAGCTAAGACTGCTTGCTCGCCACAGTGGCCTTGCCCTTCGTGTGCAGCTTGAAGTAACTCTGTGCGTTTACTGGCCCTGAATATGACTTTGGTGGGTCCGGCTGGGCCTTGGTGTTTGAACATCGCTTTACCGATAACGTAGTAGTTTAGAGCTTTCTGGATAAATCGCTGCTTCTCCTGGGTGGTATCAAGCTTGGGTGGCTTTGTGGTCTGCAGAAAATGGTAAATGTCAACTAACGTCTGCTCTCGATCGGCTACTGTTGCAGCAAATACAGTGCTTGGTACGGGAGGGTCTTCACTATACAAGCATTGCTTGATGGTGGAGATAGTCTGGTTGGGCGTTTTACTGACTAGCTGAGTAAAGAGGGATACACTCTTCATCCACTCATGACATTGAGCAGGGATAAGTAATGGAATATCATTCAACCAAGTGTCGTCTTCATTTTCCACTTCTTCATCTTCTCCTAGTTCTCTCCCGGATAAGGCATCTAGTCCTCGATGCTTATCTGCTGGCACGTGGACTAAGTCAAAATCGAACAAAAGAATACCTTGAATTCAACGGTTAATTGTAGCGTTGGATTGAAGGTCTGGATCATTCATCATGCCCTTGATATACTTCGCATCAACTTCTACTATCAGTTTCTTGACTCCGATAATATACAGTCTATATACTCGCAAAGCTCTGAATAATCCATACAATTCGAGCTTAGGCTGAGAATATCTAGCTTCTCTTTCATTCATAGGTATCGATCCATAACGCTCAGGTCGTTTCTTTCCTTGCTCATCATACTGGGACAGAATAAACCCTACAGCAATAATGCTAGAGTCTACTGACAGGACTATGGGATTTTTTGAGTCATAATCAATAGGTCGTAAGGCTGGCGGTGACGTAATAGCTCTCTTTAACTCTTCAAAAGCTGCTTGACGTCGTTCGTCCCATTCAAACTCTGCGTCATGTTGAATTAGCTCTGCTAAAGGCCTAGCTTTTGCTGAGTAATTCTCGATCCATAGTCGTACGGTTTCGCATAAGCCCAGGAATCCTCTAACATCCTTAGGTGTCTTAAGCGGTGGCCAGTTAAGGATCTTCTCTACTCTCTGAGAGTCAGGAAGTCTTCCTTCAGGGGTACATTGCTGACCAAGGATAGTTACCCTTTCCTGGGCTAGCTGAACCTTAGATGAAGCAAATGTCCCTCCAGCGTGTCCTACACGATGGACTATACGATGTACGTCATTTGCATGCTCCCAAATAAATCTCCGAATTCCAGGGTTTTCTGCTAACACCTCTGGTTGGCCCTGCTCGTCTTTGTACCGAGTTTCAGGTCCTTTAATAGGCAGGTCATCAATAAAGATGTTTGCTTTATCTTGCAAGATAAATGCCATACATGCTTGGAATTCTGCCGATGAGTTGGTAAACCCGGTAGGCAGTGATGTGATCCTTAACAACCCTAAGGGTGTAAGGAAAGCGGTAAGGTCTCTACTCTTAGGGTGGACCTTATGTGTGTCGATGCCCCAATACAAATCAAATACTGTGTAAACCTGTCTCCCTGCAAAAGGTTCTATAAAGTTGTTTAGGTTAGGTGGTAACCCTGCATCTCTGGTAGAAACCTTATTTAGTGGCTGAAGGTCGTGGACTATATGTAGCTTTCCGCTTTTCTTGAGAACGCAGAACCACTTTGACCGGTAAGACGATTGACTTGATTCGTAAACACCTGCTGCAATCTTTTTGCGAAGTAAGTCTATGACCTTCTGATGTATTCCTAAAGGTATAGAAATATTTTTATAGGCCCAAGGTACGTGGGGTACTACTCGGATAATATACGAAGAGAAGTAATCTTCTCTGAACGTTTCCTGCTGACTATCTTCAAATACAAAGCAGTTTTAATTAAGCTGAAGAATATGCTGGAATAGCTTGAGTTCTTCAGGCCAAAGAAAACCTTCTGGATTAAGCTTCATTGAGTCTAGATTTTCCTGAGTAAGCCGTCTGCCATCAGGAACAAACTCTGGAGGCTTCGTGGGTAGCGCAGGCAGCGATAGCAAAGGGTCTTCTGGGAATTGTCGAGTAACTCTAGCATCCTCAGAAAATACAGCTAGAACTGGCTTGACTTTCCTATCCACTCGCTTGTAGGCTGTCAAGACTTCGGGAGAGCTCATCGGCTTAGCTGAAGAGAATAAACTACCCCCATCGAAGGTAATTATCATATCGTCTTTGTTCAGTTCCTCCAGGAATTTATTCATATCAGAGGTGAAGAGTATGGGTTCCACTTCATCCCATCTGATGTAATTAAACTCATCGCTAACAGCTACATAATTTACTTGAGGAATGGTGCTAGCAGACATAGGACTAGCACCCGCATTTTTGCATTGCAGGATTAAGTCTGAAGTGTGCGGTGAATGGGCGTCTAGGTTGGCGCCGGCGGCCTGCCGGGCGCTGATGCGCTCTGCGCCGGGGTTGGGACTGTCAAATAAGGAAATCGCGCTCGCTATTGATGGCAACGGGCGCGAGGGCGGTGCATAACGTTCAACGTTCATCAGAACATCAAATGCAGTGCCAGCGTGATGTGCGGCGCTGCTTCGAACGTCTCCCGAGGCTTCTTGATCAACGTGCCTGGCCGTGCTTGGTGGCGTCCGGCATGACATCACTGTCATCTCAGCCTTGCACGCGTCGCGCTCGACGTAAGGGCAGTAACTATCACACCGGCTTACTAGGTAACTAACTTTACTTACAGGACTACAACTACGGCTTACTGGGACTTCAAAATCTCGTGCAAGTTTGGGGGTCACTTGAGATAACAAGTCTCGCGTACCTTAGAAGTGCTGCAAGCCGAACGCGCCACGCGATAAGTTCAAGGTAAACACTTCTTTCATTTGCACGGAGAGCCGCTCGGGTAAATACATACATAGGGCCTTTAGGCCATAGACTATGAGACAGAGACAAACAAGAACTACTAATACATTCACGATCCTGCCTATGTTACCGTGCCTGACACTCGAGACCGTCCCCGCGCCCGAAGACGCTACAGTCAAGACGAAGGAGTCGGACGTTGATGTGCCAGCCGGCAGGAGAGGCGCGACGAGACGCGTCGGCCCGATCTTGCGAGTGCCAAGCGCACCAGCCGCAGCGAACTGCGCAGCGCATAGACCTAGAAACATGGAAAGAATCAACGTAGACATAAACTTGGGGGCTTTGAACGTTAAGATACTTAGGCTGGGATACAAATACATGTTCTGGCAAGGCGCAGTTGCGTGCGTCAGGTTCGTGTGTGGGCGCACGCAACCTAGAGAAGGATCTGTGTGTCGTTGCAGACAGCGTGAGGACATACCGAATTAGTGGGCAAATCGCCACAATGTGAAGCTGAGGAGCTCGCGAGAGTGGCCAGAGCGGCCAAGGCGCATGGAGTCACGCATCTTTCAAATTTGTTTATCCTGGCCTGGGGGGCCGTTGCTGCAAAAGTGAAGGGCGAATTCAATGCATATAATGTGACAGGCGGTGATCCACGGCTCATGAAGGGTCTTCCAGAAGTGGAGGCACTGGCGAAGCATGAGTTGCTCCTCCGAAAAGAGCAAGGGCGAGCCGTACCTGTTATGGTATGGGTACACCGTCTCCCAAGCCTCGCGGTTGTAGCCGTGGTGGCCATGGCGAACGCTATCGAGATGCGGAAGGAGCCTGCTATCGACAGTGGCTTGTCGTTCTTTGTGTGCGATGTCGAGTAAGACCTTGCGCTCTGTGTCAAGCGCAAGGTCCAAGGGGCCAAGCGTGCCTTTGCCCTCGTAGCTAGCAAGGGCCTGCTCGGGGTTCGGGACGTAAAGGGGAATGCCGCGGTTGTTATAGTCGTAGTCGTGCACGTCGTGGAGGTGCAGGGCTCCGGGCTGATGGTGAGCGTTTTTGTGCTGTGTCAAAGAAGGCGTCGGTGTCGGCGTAGAATTCATCGTCATCCTCGTCCGCATTCAGCTCGTCCACCATCTCCTCGCCGCTGTCGTCGTCAGCGCGGTTGAGGTAGACCCGATACGCACCGTTAGGTACGGAAGGGTCACCGCCACACACGTATCCGTTCTCACTCGCGAGCGGGGCCAGGCGGTAGTCTTCGTCGATGTTGGCAGATGAGAGCTCTCCTTTGAGCTCGTTAATCTGCAAGATGTCAGAGTAGATACTGAAGTTGTCCATCGAGGCGCGAATGTGCGTGCTGTCGGCGGACATGAAGTAGATGGTCGATGTCGGGGATGGCAGCGGCACCAGAGGGCCTTCAGTGCATGCGCAGATTTGAGCAGTGGTATCCTTGGACCAAAGTGGATTATATTTGCTCCTAGTTTGGGTAGCTTTAACATATCATCTCCAGACTCTAGGCTGCTTTCTACATGCATTCGGAAACATCATTGGGGACACCTGCTTGTGCCCGCTCATGAAGCAGAACATCACTTGTACAACGTGCATTGTGTCGTTCTTTAATAGGTCACACAATCGAAGCGAGCAACTTGACGCGAAGACAACGGCAGACAGCGTACGGCATACACTAAAGCAAAACTGTGAGTTGCGCTGGTACGCTATCATCTTGCAGAGACTCAGTATCGAGGGACATAGGTGTGAACAGCTTTCAAGTTTACGCTCGCAAGACACAGCTAACATGGCACACAGAAATGCACTCGTGACAACATGCACTTGCCTGCGATGCGCAGAAGAAGACAAACAGGTTAACGCCTGTCTCTCCAAACGTCGTTCAGATTGTTCTTCACATGAAGAGGAATTGGCACTTGTTGCACCAGCTCATCAAGACGGCAAAGCTCCAGTCTTGGGAGGCCATGCTGAACGACAGTATGCTGGAGCTGATATGAACTGCACGCGACCTCAAAAACCTACCCCTTGATCACGACGACAATGACGAGGGCTTCTACATACATGCTCGAGCCGTGTTCAACAAGCGATTCCATAATAGAGAGCTTGCAATTCCGCTAGGCGAATGCCGAAAGCGTTGCGGAAGCGCATAGAGCGGTTGGGGTTGCGCTCAAGCGCTGTAGGGTGGGCAGAGGCCGTTTCATAACTTGTGCCCTCCCATGACAACTTGCAAATATTATCTCTACTGTAACGTATAGCACACCTTACCACGGAGGATCTGACCCAGGATCCTACGCCAGTCATTGCAGAGCCATGTGCTGCTCTCTCAAATACTGGACGGCCTTGATTGAGAGCTCGAGGCAGCTGATGAATGCAACAGAGCAAAAGGTCATGTGAATCTCAATGCATTGGGCGTATAGATACGTAATACACAAGTTTAGGGTGCAGGGCTCGTTTGAGCAGCAAGGCTTGGGCTGATTACTCCTTACTGACGTTCAAGACATCTTGTACCTTGTCTTGTACCGGGTCTACTCTAACAAAAATCCATCAATTCACAGCCAAATCATATGTTTTGTGCTTAAGCGTGCTTCCAAAGAGCTTCATGCATGTAGAAATAGAACCACTACCCTCTGTGCGCTCTCGCCGTCTCATCTATCCCACATGACTTTCCAAGTAACTTGCTGATTCTCAGATGAAGTTTGACAAGAGATGAACAGATCTCCCGTGCCATAGCACGTCTATATTGTTGTAAGCCTTATGGTGCTGCAAAAGCTGTGTTAAAATCTGCCAGCGGTGAATAGTGATGAGTACATCTCGAGTACATCTTGATCATGGTGAATCAAGCTATATACGCGCAGCCGCTGAGAAATCTCTGTACCAGTACCTCTTTTCTAATTGGCCTTGACCTCTCCTCAATGCATCGAGGGCGAAGCGGTGGTTAGTGGAACTCTCAAAGGGGGCGTTGACACGGAAGAAGTCAACGGCTTACAGCCTGTTCGGGTTATAATGAGAATTCGGATTTTTGCGCAATGCCTTCCCAAATTGGTAACCCCCGTGCGACGCGAGAGAAACGCGAGAGAGACCGTCGTACCTTGAGCTCAACGTCCACTGTCACACCCTCGACCATCATTTACTTTCTCTATGGGCAACCGGAAGATCAGCAACGACTTGAAAGAGACCGCCTTGCGCCTCTGGTCTCAAGGCTGAGACCGTGACGACATCTCCGACGCTCTGCAAGTCTCGGTTGCTAGCCTGTATCGGTGGCAGGATGTCTTTGACGAGCACGGAACTGTGCAAAAGCCCCCTTCTCCTTTGCGCGGACGGCCTCGTATCATTACTACAGCTGTTTTTGACGGTCTCCATGCTGTCCTGGTCGATAGCCCTGACACTTACCTCAACGAGCTTGTCTGGTGGCTAGCTTATCACCACAACATTACCATCTCCAAGACCCAGCTGCATGTCAACCTCAAGAAAGTCAGGCTGACTTGGAAGCTGCTCCGCAAGATTACTGCTGAGCAAGACGAGGTAGCACGAGCCAACTTCCGCAACCTCATTCGGACTGAGCTTGCTCGTGACGGCTCTCAACTGGTTACTGTCGACGAAACGAGCAAGAACGACCACACTTACTACCGCCGCTATGGGCGAGCCCTCTGTGGAGAGCTTGCAGAGTTGAAGGATGTCTTCGTGCGCGGCGATAGGTACTCTCTGGTAGCGGAGTTGACGACGAGCGGGTACATTGGGGTACGCGTTGTACCGGGCTCGTTCAATGGCGCAGAGTTCTTTGATTTCATCGCAGAAAACATCGTGCGTACTCCTTCATTACCGGCATAGATACAGCTAACCAATGCTAATCGCACAAAGCTGCCAATTATGACCACTTGGCCAGGTCCGCGAAGCGTCCTCGTTCTCAACAACTGCTGCATACATCACAACGAAGCACTTATAAAGCTTCTCAATGCTGCTAGTACGTTCTCACCATGCTTCCATTGACCACTGTAGATCAGCATTGCATGTACAGGCTGCCTAGTGCTCTATCTTCCGTCTTATTCACCGGACCTGAACACAATTGAGGAGTCACATCTGCAAAAACCTCCATGGCTAATTAGTACTATTTAGCAGTAAATAGGGAAATAGATGCAGAGGGGTGTTTCATACTGTAGCAGGTACTAATTGTGCTCCAATTGTACCCTAATTTTATGCTCTAATTTGTTTCTATTTGATCTATTTGATTCTATTTCATTACTACTCGATCTATCTCATGTCAAAGAGCTAAAAAAAGATGATTAGGCAACTAGTAGTTCTATAAGATGGAAATGCTATATAAAAAACAGCCGAATAGAGGAAAAGCAAGTAAAAAGTGCGTTTAACTATGAATTAATCTGTGAAATGTTGATGAAGCAGTTAGCATGGGCTTATCTTCTGAATACACCTAATTAACATATAGGCTTTTTCCAGATGCATTCAGTACCTGTACGTACGCTCCATCAGTGTACGCGCACAGTCTCACAGTTACATAGTAAAGGCATATATTTGGCGGCACGGTGCAACTATACAGCTCGAGGAGGATGCTATTGCGGCGCTCATTGAAGCTTGCGGGTGTATCACCGCAGAGATGGCGGTCGGGTGGTTTCGACATGCAGGGTATATTTGGTAGTAGATTTTACATGTCGCAGATATGTCCATAGAGCAAATGTTCGAGAAAAATGCAGCAGAAATGCGAGAGAAGGGCAGCAAAAGCCAGAGAAAAGCGATATAGCGACGGAGAGAATAAGCTAAACAGCATGATAGCAAAGCGGCAGTATGGCGAGAGCAAGCGGAAAGCGCAGTCAATGAGCCTCAGGGTCAATGTGAAGCTCAGGCGTTACACCCCATGGATAGCCGTTGTCCCAAACGTGACGGTGAACGTCCTCCACGAAGCGCACATGCGCATCAACAAAGCGGTCCCAGCCAAGCTGCGTGAAGCCGCCGTCGCCTCGCCAGACGCTCTCTGGCAGTGACCGGCTTGGTGTCGCCTTTCCCAGGCTTCTCGAACTTCCAGGTGAGCTCCGAGGTCTTGACGAGGCGGGAGTCAGTGCACTTGAGCATCGTGGCGACTTGGCTGATGAATTCCGAGTATGTAGCGTCGAGCTTGAAGAAGAAGGCGCCACAGTTGTGCTGCTGAGGCTTCTCTTACTGTGTAGCCTTCCGTCCACGGTGAGAGGGCGCAGCAGGGGGTGGCGGGACAACGACGATGACATAAACAGTGACCACGTCTTCGTCTTCTTCGTCTTCAGGACCGGCAGCGGCAGGAGCTGGCACTGTAGGCTTGGATTGGCTCTGAGCGAGAGAGAGAGGCTCGTTGTCTTCACTTGAAAGCGGAGTGCTGAGCTTCGAGGTCGTCTCGGGGCAGTCCTCGCGTGAGGGCTCGTTCTCGAAGCTGCCTGTGTCTTCCAGAGTCTTCTTGCGCTTTCGAGGGGCGTGTGTCCTTGTGGTTGTAGACGAGGCTGGTGGAACGTAGTGCATGATCTTGAGTGCTGCAAGAAGGTGAGCTCGGAAGTTCCGAACGTATGAATGTATGCGCACCATTCGGCGAGAGCGCCTCGTGAATACCCTCGAGCAGCATCCTGTCGATTTCTCCTCGAGGCTTCTTTTTTTATGGCCAGAAGAAGGCATTATGTAGTGAGGAGATGAGCTGACTTGAAGAGATGGTAATGTACAGAAGAGAGGAGTGGAAGAGAGCAAGTCGCCGCTGCTCCCGCTAATGGTACAGGGAGACTACCAATTTAGGAAGGCGTCGCGCGAAAATCCGAATTCTCATTATAACCCGAACAGGCTGTAAGAACAGGTTGTTAGGATAGACAAGTTCGAAATTAGCAGATAAGCCAGTGTCACCTACAGACTACGATACAGGAGAGCATTGTCTAATAGCTGCAAGAGTCATAGCGTTTCTCAAACCATGCGTGATTGGAGAACATAGTAATGCAAACGCGATGTGCCTGCGCGCAACCGCAACCGCTCTGGGCGCTTCCGCAACGCTTTTGGCATCCACCCGGCGGAATCGCAAGCTCTAATACAATGGGTGCCAAAAGTAAATGAACACCGCACTTTCGTACCAGTTCTCGGCAACGTTGGTACCGATAAATGGCGAAAATATTTGTATAGAGTATGGTCTATATAGAGAGTTTATACGCCGAAAATCAGGCGATTCGCGCAAGAACTGACTGAGCTACATTGGGTTCATGGCCTAATCTGCGCCAAAATTGGGGCTTTCCATGCACATTCAGCTTTGTTACTTTGGAATAGCATTTGTACAGTCCATGGAAACTAGTAGGGAATGTTCCAGCCCTTCTTCTGAGCCACCAGCATCACCCGCTTCTGCATACCCTCGTACAACTTCTGCACAAACATCGGGTCAATTCCGTACCACTCCTCCTGCAATGCCTCCCATAGCTGGTCCTTGGTAGCGGGCTGGAGCTCTCTCTTGGCGCCTTTGCGGGCCAGATGGTCCCAGACGTTCTCGATGGGGTTGAGATCAGGGCTTTGAGCCGGCCAGGGCAAGACCATGAAGCCTTTCTTGGCGATCCAGGCCCTGGCAGCACGCAAAGTGTGCTTCGGATTGTTGTCTTGCTGGAAGATAACGTGTCGTGGGTTCATGCCGTAGTTTCTGAGGGTCCCTAAAAGGGATTCACGAAGGACTTGAATGTAGACGTGGCAGTCCATAATGCTGGTGATGTGATGAAGTTGATCGACGCCCATTGAAGTCAGGCACCCCCACACCACCACCTTCCCTCCACCAAATTTCTGCGTCTTGAGGGTGTATTTGGGCTTGTATCCATCTCCTTTCCTCCTCCAAACAAATTCACGGCCATCTGAACGCAGTAGGTTGAACTTGGACTCATCGGAGAAAATCGCGCGCTTCCACATGTGAAAATCCCAGCGCTGACACATCGCCGTCCAGACCCGTTGAACACGCCTGTGGAACTTGGTGAGGAAGGGTACTTTTTTCGGCCGATAAGCCCCAAGGCCATGGCTCTTGAGTACACGTCGTATCGTCGTGAGGGAGAGGCATTGGTAGTAGTTCCGGTAGAGGTCTGCAGCGTTGCGCGCCTTTTGACGATCGATGAGGCTGACCATGTGCTTCTCGTCCTTGGGTGTTGTAACGCGTGGACAACCACTCCTGGGCAGTGGTTTGAGGTGTCCGTACATGGCCTGGTGCTTCTTGAGGTTGGTAATCGCTCCAAGAGAGACCTTCTTGTTGTACTCTCTGTGGAGCTTGTCTTGAATCGTGCGATAAGGGATGCGTGCGTCGACTCACCCCATGATGCGGCCACGAGTGTTAGGGGTAAATTCAAGGGCAGGACCTCTTGCCATGGTGGTGGTGGATGAGGATGAAGATGGTCAGAGCATGCCTTAGAAACAGCTGATCGCATTTTTCGGGTGCATACTTTCCATATTAGGAAATTGTACACAATACTATTAGCTAGGGTATAGGGGAGCTAATACATACAGGATTTATCGAAATTGCACGAGATTTGCAGCCAGAGTGGCGGCGGAATGCTGGGAGTACGCGCTGTTCATTTACTTTTGGCGCCCAGTGTATCAGCATGGACCTTCATTCTCTTGCCCTCTTCCTTCATCCGTTCTGCCAAAAGCTTGCCGTCGGCGAAGTCACTAATGGGCGATCTGCCGAGTGCATGACCAAGGTTGCTCTCCGGCCCGTGTAGAAATGGAACTGGAACGGTGCATCTTCAGTGGCGGCCAACGTGACTGGCTCGATCGGTGGGAGAGCCTGTCATTTGATAGCAAGACGCACCCTTTGAAATCCCTCGCCATTGTCCTCTTTACCATTGTCCCTCACGCAGCAGAAGTTGGACGCCTTTTCTCGGCTCTCGGAGGTGTCCAGTCTGTGAAGCGCTGTCAGCTTGCACTCGAGACTCGCGAAGCCTTGGGGAAGATTCGGTCGAACCTTCTGTTCATGCTCTGGTGCAAGGCGTGCATCAGGAACGGTAGAAAGCCGCCGCAGCAAAAACATGCGCATATGCACACACTCCCAGAGCGGCATCAACCTCGACGTTGCAAATGACTTGGAGAAGAACTGGACTCACGTACCATCTCCATCTCCGTCAGACAATGTCCCAGATACCGGCATGCCTGTGGATTCAGAGACCATCGCCGTTGACGAGCTTGAAGCAGAGTTCGAGCGCTTTCAGAGGAACAGCAAGGAAGAGAACCTCGAGGATGTCGAAGACAACGAGGTGTTGAAGGGTGAGATCTATAATTTCAAGGAGTTCGAGAGGGATGAGAAGGGAGAAATGCCGACTGGGTACGCAAAGGAGGTTAATGTCGTGGAGCAGGGAATGGATAAGTCGTGGGATATCAGCTTGCTTATGCCGGAGAAGCGTCTCACACTCACTTAAATTTCGCGCCTGTAGCCTTTTGCCGAGATCTGCCGCCTATGGGAATTGCTATTCTGCCATTTCGCCTGGCAAAACCCTCAATAGAATTTTTCCCCTACACTAACCTCGCACCCGCCGGTGACGGCTGGCTGCCACGGGCTCGCTCAGGTTTGTCAACAAGCATTCGGGCTGCTGAGCTTGTGCTAGAAGGGCGTAAATTGAACATCATTGCTGAAGGAGTAGGACAGAACATAGCTTGCTTCTGCCAAAGGATGTTGTGTGCCGCTTGACGATAATCCGCTGCCGGAGGCTTGGGCTGTTTGATGCGCTGCTTCTTAAAGCGCAGGCCTTTGAGCTTGCCGGCGGCCAAATCGTTGCGCAGGGACCTCCTGAACAACGGAACATCGGAGCGCGTCCGCAGTATGGGCAAGCTGTTCACGTCACGGTTTGGAGGCTGGCTCATTGCAGCTAAGAGAAGATACACGGGCTGGAGAGCAACGAGGAGCAGAGGCAGACTAACGAGCGTATCGGCACTCTGAGCGATGACAAAGGCGGCGATTACATGTCCAAGGAGCTCGAGGACTTCTGCAACGAGCACGGCATCCAGCGCCAGCACACTGTGCGCAACAGGCCGCAGCAGAACGGCGTCGCTGAGCGGTTCAACCGCGTTCTCCCTGAGGGGATCACCAGCGCCCTGGCTTTGACTACTTCGAGACCTTCGTCCCTACTGTATGCATGGCCTCTGTTCGCGTCACCTCTGCTTGTCCGCGCTCGGGGACCTCTACCTTAGCTCGCTGCAAGTTGCAGAGCTTGGCCACACACTCTACCACCGATGCAGAGTACGTTGCAGCGAACCAGGCAGGCCGGGACGTCACGTGGATGCGGAATCTCCTCGAGGAATTCGGTTACAACCTCTCAGAGTGCCCCTCCACGCTGTTCATGGACAACAACTCAGGCCCTGTTCGGTTGGCTGATTTCGTTGAAATAGGCCAATTTCGGGAAGCCCAATTTCGCTGGCGGCAGGTGTTGAGCGCCGTGACGTGATGTGACCTCCGTGCTGCCATAACGGGCTGCGGACGGCGCGGAGGGTGCATGAGCACCGGCAGGCATTGCTGGAGGTCCTCCTCGTCGAGTAGCTTGCTCTGTACCCCTACAACCGCTGTCACTACACTTGATACACTATGTTTGTGCCTAAGAAAAGCAA